>VRYO01002184.1:12617178-12678091 GCA_009812075.1 Sialia sialis | reverse complement strand
TCCTGGTCTGCATTCCACAAACTGCTTATCTGGATGACCTGATAGGGAGAATTTCCTTTTAATTAGCAAGTGAGAAATGCTAATATGAATATGCTGGCATAGGATAAAAATCTACCCATCCCATACTGAACAATGACATGTCCGTCTGTCTGTCTATCTATCTATCTATCTATCTATCTATCTATCTTTTCAGCCTACTCTAAGAGTCAGCTTAAAAGATGAGTGACTCTAATAAAAGACTAATATGGTCTCTGTGTCATACAAAGGACAATATGCAGCAGAAGGAGGAGCAAAAATGAGTACACTAATCAAGGTGATTACATATACAACTGTTTTGCATTCAATCTTTTTTCCTGCCTTATATTGCACCTGCTCAGTCATGATGTCTTCCTATGCTAAATCCTACCTCAGAAAAAATTATAAAAACAGTAAGAAGAATAATCAAGGAATTTACCTTGTAGACGTAGTACAAACTTTTTGTACAAAGTTGTCATACAGTGAGAAACTGATTAAATCATTATACTGATAAAATAAAAGTTCATTAATTGTTTAGGCAATTGTTTAGGCTTTTGAACTAGAAGAGAAATTAGAAGACAAGAGAAATTAGATCTCAATATATTTCACCAATTAAGGTACAGTGAAAAACCACAGTTCATACCACTGGACATCCAGCTGATAATCTACTGCATATTACTTGTGATGACTTGAAGGAGTTATTTTGGATGTAAACATTTATGTATATAATATGTAAAAAACTCTTCATCTTGTCTGCCTACAATCCCTTTAACTTCTGCATGAAGATAGAGTACCTGGCTGTGACTATTCTTGCAGAGAAGTGTAATAACAAATCTCCCCAACTACTTGGATCAATAGCACAAACTTTGGTCTGAATTTCTAGTAGGAACACATCTACCTCTCTGGATATTTAGTGAATTAAATGCCCCATGAAATAAGACCCAAGTAATAGCCAAATATCAACAAAAGTCGAGCAAATTTAGCAGTGTTTTGTTAACTGGATTCTATTAAAACAGCCTGAATCAAGGTGGTTATAGTAAGCAGAACTGCATTATTTTGTTATTTGTTATTTTAGTACTTTGAAAAAGTAAATGGAGTGATAGGAATTGAACACAACCTCTGCTTTCATAATGTTCTTCAAAGCCCACTTCTTAAAGAATAAATTTTCACATAGCAAAATTCATCAATTAGTCAATGTAAAAACCTATACCCTGCTTTTGTAAGGATTTTACATTCATCCTCTGCTGAGCACTCAACAGACAGAACATACATGATAAAACACATATAGTAAAAGGGAAAGTGTTTGTAAAAGAAATTTGGTGAAATCTGCAAGGAACAGTATATGGAAACAACTAAACTGTCATGATCATGACCATATGTTAAAAATGTTCAACACGTTGAGAGATGAAAAAATAAAAACAAATGCTAAACTTAGCTTCCCTGATTCTGAGGAGTGACACGTTATTACTAGCAAAGTAGTAATGGATTTACAACAATGACAACCAAAAAATTTCTCTGATATCAATAAGAAAATAATCGACCGAAGACAAACCAAATTATTATTCCTGTTCTTATATAGCTTGAGTATTTCTTTTTAATATTGCCTGATGACTTTTTCTGATGACTAGGACATAGAATTCCATATTTTGCAGTGCATTTAGGTGAGCATAATTTGCAGAAAATATTCTAAGACAACTACAGAAACACATTTGCATTTCCTTTACTGAACTTCTTAAGGAAATAAAAGCTCTCCACAGAGTTCTCTGCCAGAGAAATCCCAATGGAAGGTTTTCAGAAAACCTTAAGAAATGTCCATTCTTAAACACGTTTTGAGAGAGCCCAACTGATGGTTGTAGGAACTTTCTTGGTGATGGATCTAATTATGGAGAGCTCATTACCAGGAAAAGCAGATACAGAAATGGTGGCCAACAGTGATTTCTTTAACATATCCTGAAAGGTGTTTTTGTCTTACACTAACAGATAGCAACTATTATCTGGAAATAAAGGCAAGAATCTAACTCTTACAAGCAACAGCATTTCTGTGCGAATCATAAATTTTGAAACATGAAAAGTGGCGGTGGTGTGTGTGTTACATGAGCACTGGTTCAAGTATGCAGAGGGAGGAACAGTAACACTGGAAAGGGAGACAACATGATGCCAAGAATACAACTGCTATTTTTGCAGTGTATTTGCACTCTCTCTCTCTCAATGAGTCTTTTGTCATCCCGTGAAGCAGACGCAGTTTCCAGATGGATCATGCAGCTGTGCATACATGGCTCAAAGGTGTGTCAACTCCTATTTGTTCACAAGTCAGCTAGCAGGCTCTTGTCACAGGACCATAGGGAAAGATCAATAAAGATGAATGCTAAAAAGAGCAAGTCAGTCTGGGTGGGCCATGGTACCCACGTACAGCCCTGTGTGACTACAGGAGATACGGTCTGGGCACCAGCTTTTTCTCAGGTTTATCCTCCTGCATGGGGTGCTGGAAGGGTAGAATAATAACCAAAAAAGAGTAATCAAGAATAACCCAAATGGAGACTTTACTGTTTCAGGATGTGGGAAATGGTATTTGATCATTTCTATAGTGCTAAATACCAGTGAATTAATATACAGTAATTTCACGATTATAAGCCGCACCTTTTTCATTGAAGAATCCAGCCTACCCCAGTAGTGTGGCTTATATTCAGGTGCGGCTTATCTATGGACAAATCCCAGTGAAATGCCAACCCGGAAGTGAGAGTCTGCCGGAGAGGGTGCCTGGGGCTGCCTTTAAAGTCTTCACTGGTCTATGAAAACTGTTGCAACTTGAGCACCTGACACCAAACCCAGCTGGCAGTGATTCTGTTACTAATTTGTTACTTTGTTACACATGGTTCCTCGCTTAAAAAAAAAAAAAAAAAGAAAAAAAAAGTGCAGTTTATATTCAGGTGCGGCTTAAAATTGTGAGATTACTGTTTGGATTTTTCTAGATATTTTTAGTTTTGTATTTCAGCTCAAAATATTTCAAAATTGTGCTGATTTAACTTTATCAATTATTTCCTTCTCTGATATTTCAAAATTACATCAGATTTAATTTATTTTGGCATAATTTAGCACTTTACTTCTTTCAGTACATACCATAATCCCTATAATTTTATGTCACCTTGCAGAAGCAGGAGGCAGCAATTTTTAGTCCCCTTGACCCATTCCAGCAGCTCACTCACACTGCAGTGCTCCAAAACAATGAAATTTAAGACAGTCTCAAGGTTATCTTCCAGTAGCTATGGTAGCTACTAACATTCTTTTGAAATTGTGCTGCTCCACAGAGTTTCTTGTCCTCATATCCTAAAGATCAGCTCTTATCATCTCTCTTTCAATTCTCATTTATTGTAAATCTCCCTCCTGGGGTCACCAACTGAAAATATCACATTTTATGGAGATTTCATGACTGCAAGATTTTGGGGAAAATTTGAAAATGGAAATCTTCATTTATCCAAAACATTGATGTTGGATGAATTCTGAATTCAAGTATTCAGAATATTTTTTAATAACAGTCCTTATTCAAAGTCCATCTCATAGATTTTAAGACTAAATTCACTATTTTTTAAGACTTACAGCACAAACATTTTTATCTACACATAAATAAACATGAATCCCTGTCACAAAAATATGGTGTAGATGCAGTTGTTTGGCCTATGACTACTTTTGTTGCTAAAATTATAAAGCAATATTTGTTTTACAAAATGGATGTATAGATATGAGTGTCCATACTTTACTAGATATACATATGACAACCTGATAGTTTATTGCTGGTGTGGCACATCCCCCACAACCCATTCATTTCTCATCTACCCTTTCTCAGTATATTTGTTGATACACATGTTGCATCTAGACTTCTCATTTTTTCTTTAAAACATAATTGCAAAGCTGAGGAAAAGAAATAAAAAATAATGGCAAAGCTCCAAATGCAGCAATTCAATGCCTAGCAACCTGTGAGAGACTGAAGGAAAAAATCACAAATTATCTGCAAGAGGCAGTTGGAAGAAGGGTTTGGGATAAACAGACACACAAACAACACGTCAGCCATGATAAAGAGTGTAAATTTGAACAGATGTCACTTCCAGAGCAGCAGCAGGCAGATTAAATTGAATTGGCTTTGGATGAATTCCAAGGAAGAGTGAGAAAATATGATGCTTTCGCCCTGAGCACTTACAGAAATATAGTCTCCAGAACCTCTTTTCTTTAGTAATCATAATTGAACTGGGCTAAAATTAGGAAGAGTCTTCAAGAAAGGCAGTTTAAAATAAACTCATTCATTGTACATACATATTATTCCGTAAATGTTTAATTCTCAGGTAAAAAAGAACAAAAATCCATGTCTGCTATAAAAAAGGACTAAATGAGGAGCCTTCAAGTTATGATAGTTTACAGCAGCAGAAATATCACCGACATGCTAGTTAAGCTTAATGAATCCAGGCCAATACTCTGAAACAGAACATAATGTTGCAAACTTCATTATAAACTTTTGCTCTATTCATTGTTTCTTGAATAATTCTGATTACCCATCCTTTGTTCATGTATGTTTTAAATCACTGCTCATTCTTACTTGCATATTTCAGTTTGTCATATATGACATACACCAGCAGGAATAGCAAGAAAACAGAGCTCTGAATACCTGAGTCAATGAATGAAAGAAATAACTATTTGGATATCTCCTAAAAACATTCTAAACAAGCTTCATCCTCTAATTCTGGTCATTTATATCCTTGTTACATTTTCCAAAGTCCTAAAGAAGGACCAATTACATCTCCATCTGTAGAACATAAGACGGTCTGTTGGGTTTTGTTTTGCTTGTGATGCTTTTCTTCCCCTGAGACTTCAATGCCTTGGCTTTGAGAATGCTAAACAATGAAACAAAACTTTATTTCAGTCTCCACAATTTTAATAAGGATGTTCCCAGAAGAGTTCTCACTTATTCCATTTAGAAATGTACAATTATCGTATGAATTTTAAATCATAACACTAGAAGAAATAAATGCCATTGAATGTCACTGTTCTGTGTTTCCACACTCAATAATTGAGAAAATTATATCTAATCGCCATAAATAATCAATTCATCGTAATCAGCAGCATTATTATCTTTCACTGTTAGACACTAAAAAGAAAAACAACACGGTGAGAAGTCACAAAATAAAGAAATACATAGGCGCAGTAAATTATCAAAGCACTTGAATTTTCAATTATTATCATTGAAACTTCACCATGTGATCTTTAGATCCTTGAAAAGACCTGGTTTTAGTATGGCCCACAGAACAGCACAATTGTTTTAATGGAAGCAAAATGAATGACAAATCATCACTTCTCAAATTAATTAATATCAGCTCTCCTAGTTAATATTAAGCTCCATGTGGAAGAGATAAAGATCACACACTTTGTTTAATATTCACAACAGATGTGATCTCCCCACATTTGAATAGAATTTTCATATTTGTAAGTCAGTATTTCAAACAGAAACATTGCGGGTTTTTTTTTAGTCAATAATAAATGCCTATGAAATTAAAATGCACTACTTGTGTGAAACAAAATCATTGTTTGTTTATCTTTAAGGTGATAATAAAAAAGATAAATTATACTGCTGAATAATGAAACAATCTGCCACAAGGCAAGTTGCAGAATCTAGAGGGAAGCTCTAGCAAAATTACTAAGGAAAGCTTCAGTTTTCTCCCAAACACATTAAGAAGTCCCTTTTATTACCAGGTGACATTTTTACATTTAAAAGAGAGTTGATTTTCATGCAGTTCTTAAAGGTTACACAGTTAATCTACCTCTGTAAGGAGAGCGTATTCCTCTGAAGAGATTTCTAGGGGACATCAAATCAATGAGTCAGACTCAAAAAGAATAAAATCTTGCCCTGTTCTCAAGCAAAAAGCTTATACCAATCCTAAAGGTATCGGATCCAGCTCATGAAAAAATCAGACATCATGCAGCAATAAAAAGTAGCAACCTTTAGAGTCCAACGGAGATATAAAATATTTTTATATCAATAATTCTGAAGGAAAAACCCTATTCAGAACGGAATCTGGAAAAGTATCACACATCACCTGTGTTCCCTTTTCTATTGCATTTGTAAGTGGTAAAAACAATAAGAGAGTGAAAAGTTGAACCTACCACGGTCTTATACACTGGAATGGTCAATAGTGTTTTCTTCAGCTCTCTTGGATGTGACACAAACACCCTGTGTTTCTGCTGGAGGCAAGAGTGACAAAAAGAGAATCCCAATGAGAAAAGAACAGATCAAGCTGTACTCTGCAGCTTTGCTCAGTTTACTCAGCATAATAAGCCCATTTTTTATATTCCTGAGGAAACTGCCATTTGTCTGCATACAATGGCTTGAGAAGTTCATTAGGGGTGCCTCAAATGAAAGTAAGATACTGAATTCTGGAAATTGTAATTTAAAAACATTTTTGGGTTTGAAAGTCAGAAAAGGTACTTGTGAATGTGCTATTTTAGTATGGGATTCACAAGAAATGGTGTTCTGTTACTGCCTTGGTACAACATTGTACAAGAATTTTTGGTTTCATTTTCCCATTTAGAACATGATAAGAACAATAACATCCATTTTTAGTCCTTTCCACTGATCAGGAACTCTTTAAGACAGTGACTGTGCCAAGGTAGGAATTGCATATATAAATATATACACACAAGGGGGGAAAAAACTTATCTTAATATCCTAATCTCACTTACAGCTACCAGGCAACTCTAGAGCACAAATGGAAAATTGCAAAAGATAATCTCAGGTTTTGACCTTCACTATATGTGAAGAACACTTTTGTGCTTGAAAGGAAAGGAAAATTATGTAGGAATATTGAAACTTCCATGAGGACTGCTCTTTAATGACCTTGTGCAGGTACAAAACAGCACTGGCTATGATGGCTTTGATTCCGAAGGAAAAAAAAAACTCAGGGAAAACAGACTGAAAAAAATTCAAAAGTTAGGGAATGGTAAGAGAGGATGTGAGAATAAAAATTCAGTGAAATCATAACGACAAGATTATGTTATACAGGCAGCACTACATAATTATAAGTATAATTATTTAATTTGTTGGAAAGTAATTATCCAAGTGATAGAAAAACAATGCAGCTGCTTAGTCTGTACCGTATCTTGAGGAATTCACCTTGACACTGACATTGTAAATTCTGAGTTTTATACTGAAGCTATGGTACATACATTTTTAATTTTCATTCCAACTTCAGCTAATCTAGGATAAATCTCAATTATTACTTTGCCTAGTCTGCTTTCAAATACAGGGGAAAAGAAATCCATAGCCTATAGACTTTGATGCTTTTTGTTTATATGCTAACTGCTTTTAATAACCATTTTGTTTGCCAAGCCTCTTCAATGAAATTTAAAATGCAATTATTTTTCACTCAAACACACAGTAATTTGGATGAATTTTATTTTGATGTAATTAAGGTAAACTTAATCACTATATATATAACATTTTATAACATTTCTGACAATACATTATTATTATTTATCTTTGAAATCTCATTTCATTCATCATTCATTTAAAAACTGTTTACAAGGTGAACACAGATTGGAAGAAAATTGTGTTTTTCTCTTATGCCCTCCTCATACATACCATTCCATTAAGTAACTGCACTACACTTCAATCCTGCTGCAGACTCAGCCCCAAAGCAGTTACCAGCTTTATAGATGTCTGAAATCTGAGCTAACAAAGGACTCTGAAAAAGGTGTGGGAGAAAGACACCCTATATTCCAGGGGTTTGGAGAGATGGAAGTTTTGGGTTTTTCCCTTGTTCACAATGGAAAAGTGAACACATGGTTTCTAAAAGAATTCAGCACAGTAAAAAAAAATCCTCTTTTAAACAATATAATCCTTTAGTTCTAAAATCTTCAAGGAAATTAGTTTTAACTATTTTCAACTTAGTTGCTTTAAATTGTAGCTTCCTGAAAACTGCATTCTGTATTCCAAAGGACTAAAAGTTCATACCACAGAATATTTTCTTTTCTCCTATGCTTAAGCCAAGAGAGGTATTAGAACCCTGTTCTTTGATAATTTTAAGACCTGCCCTTACAAAACTTACTTAAAAAATGTGACTAAAAGCACTCATGGACTTAGAATAAATCAAGATGATACAACCTTTTTCCTTTTTTTTAATCTGTTAAGCAGTACAGTCCCAGGGTGAGATTAAGGGTGCAGTTCCACAAAGATTGTGAGTGAATCTAAATTTTGGGCTCTCTCAGTCCTCTTGTCCGTTCAACTCCTCCTCCACTATCAGTTATGTGTTTCTTGCTCAGTAAACTTCCTGAACTGGCTCATCACTGGATTGCTAAGACAAGTTGAGGCTATTTTTCCCTCCTGCCTGCCAGTGCTGCAGATCCTTCTCTCTCCCGTCACTGACAATCATGAGATCAGCAGATAAGCCAGCCAATGGAACAGATTCAGCTGAAATTGCCATTAAAAACATCCCAGACACCAGTTCGGTTTTTAGCCCATCCATCTTGTACAGAATTGGGTGTGGATAATGAAACAAGATCATCAAAACACAAAGCATAACACTTAGTAGAAAAAAATCCCATCCCTTTTAAACATCAAAAACTGCAAAATAATTATTTGTAACTGCATCCTTATTATATAAATGTATCTCTTTGCATGCTCACAAAGAATGTCAAAACAGATTTCTCTGTTAACTGACTCCTCAACGAATATTCAGACTTAAATATTATGCCTCGTAAGTAATGCAATATAGCCAATATGAAGTCATTATTGCTTCTCAGGAAGTTAATAGGTAGTAATAATCCATTGTTCAGTGAAATTTTAGGGATTGAAAATAGATAGCACAAGGACTAATATGACTCTGATTACAGTATTTTTCCTGATGAAAGCAATAGAGAAACTCTACAACATAGAAGTCTATATCTGCAGTAAGAGGAACGAACCTAGGGTAGAGTAATACAGGGATAACGATGACATTTCCTTTTGAATGTACAATGAGCAGGGACAGAGATTATTGGAAGACAGGACACAGAAGCAGAATGAGTGGAGAAGCTTCTGTGGTAGATGAAAAAATGGTAAATTAGCTACACCAACTGATATGAAAACTGTTGAACAAATCACAGAACAGTAGAGTTGGAAGGGACCTCTGGAGATTACCCAGTCTAATGCCCCTGCGAAGGCAGGGTGACCTGGGGCAGGTGACACAGGAACACATCCAGGTGGGTTTAGAATGCCTCTGGGGAAGGAGACACCTCAACCTCTCTGGGCAGCTGTTCCAGTGCTCTACACACTCAACATAAAGAACCTCTTCCTCATGTTGAGGTGAAGCTTCTTGTGGTTTAGGCAGATCCATGCAGCCCATACAGCAGAGACACACGAGTCATCCTCCTGGTGACACCAGCTGGCAGAGGACACATGTGATGTCAAGAACAATCCCTGCAAGAGCTGCCTCCCTCCTGACCTGCCCAAAGCCACAGCACCTGTGAGGTTTGCAGGGTTACTCTCCTAACAGCTGCCTGGCTTCTGTGGGTACATCAGAGCACATCATGTCTTACATCCCTCTGTCCCCAGTTTCTCCAGGTCATGAAAGAGTGTTGGACCATTTGGAGTGTAACAAAATAGAGAATAAGGAGGATAAGCAATCTGGAACAAGTGATTCTCCATTCTTCTTTAGATGTGATACTTGGAGCTCACATATCATCTTTCATTTCATATTTACATAGGCCTTACACCATAAAGGGAAAGAAGAAACAACAGATGTTTGAGAATTTGAATACTAGCAATAATTTACAAAATTACTACAAATGAGACATGACATGAGTTGCACATCACAAAGGAAAGATGAGATCTCAGCTAACAAAGCCTGAAGGTCAGAAGGAAGTTAAAGGTATACTTATTTCAGAAGAGAGAGGAACAACTCATTAGGGGAATTCCAAATACACCTTTGGATTAAAAATTCTGTACTCATCAGTGCAGAGTATAGATCTTTTTGTAATTTCTAAGACGAGTAAATGTACCTTGCTTAGAGAAAGGGAGAAGTAGATCAACCATATGCACATTTTTATGGTGCAAATTATTTGCATCTACTGGCTGAGCAAACACTGAGCTGGGTATAGCCAATGTATACTCAGACTTGCCAACTTGTTGGCCAGTGTACAACTGAAAACAAGTTTTAAAAGATCGTACTCTCAAAGATAGTCTACCAAAAACCAAAGTTTCCCAGACCCAAAAAGCAATGAGAATGACATGCTCACACATGCTGCCTAAATCTATCTGTAACCTGATTTCAAGAGGAAATTAAGGAAATCTTTTTCCTGTTCTTTTCCGGCCAAAAAATCATACAAGTCCTTGCAATGGATGAAGAAGAGCCAATACAGACAAACAATCATATTTGGAGCAGTAAATTTCAACAGGAGAATAAGGCTTTGAAAATTAAGATACCTTCATGGCATCAGTGGAATTGCCCAAAAGATTCCAGTCTGAATGTTTCTTTTCACAGTTTAAAATAACTTGTGCCATGCCCTGCATTCAGCCTTGAAGACAACTTCACCAAGGAGACAGGAAACTATCTTTTTATTGGAGGAGATAAGGGACATCTGACACAACAAATCTTGCTCTGACATGCCAAAAGTCTCTTTTGTTTGTTGTACAGAGCCATAATTGCTGTCACTTTCATACAAAAAGCAGGATATAGTTAAAAGTATGTCTCTGCAACACAAAGAGGACACAGAATGAAAATTATGTTCCTGTGCCTCAGAAAGAAGTTCTGCAACAGATGAGATTCAACCATTTACTGAGTAATACATCATTCTTAAAAATACAGAGAAATCTTAAAGGTTTCACTCATGGAACTTTAAAAACATTTTGACAATGGTATTCTTTTTTCCAAATGTGCATTAAATACATTCCAGCTTTCACTCCTTCCAATACTTCACAGCAGTATTTTTAGTGTGCTCACTTAAGATGTTTCTTCAAGTTTTAAAGGTCATCAGAGTTCAAGAAGTATATTCTATACTTGAAATGTTCACCAGAGTTTTAGAGTTATTAATATATCTCATTATATTTTTCATATATATCTCTTAACGTTTGTGTTCAATTTTAAATAACTAGAATTTTGAAAGGTCAAATAAATAATGAGGTGTCTCATTGCAACAAGAAATATATTCACTATTGCCATAAGGTTTTTCTATTTAGTTACTTCTGGAAAAAATACTTTGCTCTATTGCCTTGTTGCATTAAAGTCTCATCATCTTTATCATTACAGAATATATGTTAGAAGCATAATAAAATCTGTAGTGAGTGATGTTTATTCATGATAGCCTCTGAGAAATTAAAATTTGTTTCAACATTTAAGGTTAGTACTTCACCACCACCTAAAACATCATATAGTTTTTTTATAATTGTTTGTTGGTGACAACAGTAAAGACTGCAGTCTAAGTTCCTTGCCTAAGATTCTAGAGGACAATGAACCTTTCTGTGCATGACTACATTGCTCAGAAATTGATACTCTCCTCATTTAAAAGGCAGTATTCTCTTTTCCCAGAATCTTCCTCCTCCCAGCCATTACTGACACACTCCTGACACTCCACTGATGACAGGGAGAAAATCAGCTGAATTAAGCAAATCACTTTCATTTCTGATCCAGACAAGTGGCACAGCATTGTAGTGTCCCAGATCCATTGATTCTTTCTTCACTATGTTATATATTCTCCTGTCAGCTAACAGCTTTCTTATATTCATTATATACTTCATAATTGGCTAGTAACTTTACTAATTGGGAAAAAAAAAAACAACTGTGAAGAATTTATTATCAGTGGCATCTCTTTAGTTTTTCACATTAAGCCACAAAACCTAGAAGCTACCTGAACTACTTCTAGTAGCAGAATGTCATCTTTGTATAAAGCCTTTTTGTACCAGCTATCTGGCAGAGCACAAAAGCACCGTGAGGTCTAGACACTTGTCACTCTTTTGCTCATTTGCCTTTCCTGAGGAAATCAGCCTTTCACAACTACAGCTGCGCTCCTCCTGTTTAATGAGTTGAATCTCGCCTTTCACATGCTTGCTTAGTGTACTCTAAAGCTCAGAGCCTTACCCTAAGATGAATCCCTAAGTATCCCAAAATTAGGATTTCACAAGTAGGTGAAGGAACGCTTGGACACTAAGGTCTAATAATTTAAATCAAGCTCAGGGAAGCTGAAGTCCAAAAGGATTTATGTAAGCATAAATGAATGTCTGGCTATTCATAACAGGGACTTGAAACTTCATTCTCTCTCTCTCCCCAAGGTAAGAAACAGCAGGTTGGGTATTCTGTGAGATTGTTCTGTGGACAGCCTTGAGAGCTGCTCCATTATATTGGAGAAGTAATGTAAACTCAATTTTTAGTGATTTTATATTAAAGACTTGAATTTTTGTGTTCACTGGAAGTTTCAGTTGGAAAAAGAATTCTCACCAGTCCCATCTAAATAATCTTATCACTGGGCTAATTAAATTTTCTGAGGACCTCTCTTTTTTCTTATATAAAATCCAGGCAGGAAAGTACATAGATGCAAAGGTTAGTCACATGTTCAACAAATGGTTTTGCAACACACAGAGCTCAAAATCCATTTGACCACATTGGTGCAACTCATACTTTCTTTCTTTTTTTCTCCAGGAGCAACGCCCTGCAGAATTACACCTGCACCTCTTAGTAAATGATCAGTAAGAGAGTGAGGATTGTATTTGATTGTAGGTTATAACTCAGTAATTCAATACTTATTTCAGAAAGTACTGTTCTGAATATTTTTATATGTATCCTCATATATATATATACATATACATACATACAGATACACACATATGCATCTATATATCTCTTTCCAGGAAAAAAATGTAGTGATGACTTGTGATTCTGTGAAAGTCTCCGTTAGATAACTACTTTCATTTAAATAGCACCGTAACCAAAATATTAGGGTGGTTGTTAACTGAACATTCAGAGACTTGAGTGTGGAGGCAGAAGGCCTGATGGAGGCTGCAGCAGTACTCCCAAGAGTCCCAAGACACGCCTGCACCTCGGGGTGTCCTTCAAAGGCGCTCGGAAGGTCATGGCACTCTACCCCCCTCGCTCACCACAACACTCGAGTATTGAAACTAGAGTAAAATCCAAATCTAAACCTTTTTCAGGTTTGTGTGTGTTTGGAATGAAAGGCAAAGACCTTCAGCTAGAATTTTCAAATCTAACTTTTAAGAGTGTTAGATAGCCTGCACTTGAAGTCTCATAAGCCAAATATACATTAGCTTTTACTATTCATAACTTTCAAAGCAGTTATGCATTCTAGTGCTTTCTGTGTAGCTATCTAAACAGTTTAACTGTCATGCAGCTTTCTACTTGCTAAAGCTCTCTGTTAAATTTAAAGCCATAAAGAGCATAAATTTAACTCAGCTTTGTGGTGGGTTTTTTAAATAATTCTGTTCATTAACACTTTTGTATTTTGTTTCTTTCCCAAAATTGTATAGAGGAGCCTTGAGGCAAATTAGAATGTAAAAATCAATAACAGTTTTATTAAGAGATTGAGTGAATGAATTTAGATAGACACGCAAACTGAACATTAATGTACCTATTTCTTCTGATATGCAACTTCAACATAAGATTTATTCAGAAATATGCTGAGTGAGACAAAAGAATTAGTATTGGTGAATAACAGTTTTTCTACTTTGAAACTGTTTTCATTTTTTTTACTCAGCTACAATATGCCACAGGCTACACTTCCAACAATTCAAGATTTTCTATGCTCACAAGATCGGCTATTTACAAGTCCTGTCACTTAGCAACTTCTGAGAAGCACCAATGCTTATGTGAATGACCCATATGCTGCTACTCACTAAATTATTTAGGAGATATGTAGAAGGATGAGCACAAGAGGAACCTGGTAAAAAGGCCTCAAGCCCTCAAGTCTTCTTCATAGCTTACTCTAGTGAATTAGGAAGCAGAAAAACATAATTTCATTACTTAAATGCCTGCACAGAAATAACAAACAACAAAAAAGTCCTGGCATTGTTGTAATTACAAGGAATATCAGTATATTCTAATATTTGTTCTAATTAGGTTGAGAAAGAAGAACACCATAACTGAAGGCTCCACCTCTGCTCTTGTGAAGTTACCACAGCCACTCCAGAAGCGCAAAGAAGGTCTCAAGATAGCAATAAAGTAAAACTCCCATACTCGTATTGGAGCATGTCAGCCTGCATTGTGAGGGACTGGGTAATTCTCAGTTTATATTAGCACCATATTTTGCCCCCAGAAGAGTATGAAGAAACCACTAAAGAGGTACCAGAACATTGATGAGATTACAGTAGCTGGACTGATGTTAGGACATTTGGGACACAAACAGATTCAGAGAAAGACTCTTCCAGCCAGAGGGCCATATAGCCATGCCCATCCTAGCTTCCAGAAACTGCTTGGATTATTTATCATTCCTTCAGCTTCTCCAGACTGTGAATCATTCTGCTTTGTTGAGGCCACCCTCCTACATCTAGATGGTACTATAATAATTTCACACCACCAAAGAGCTGAGTCTTCAATCAGGCTATCACTCACTGACATAACACAGTTAATCACAGAAAAGTTAAAAGAAAATATGCAAAGAAGTTTTTCCCTTTCCTCCACTTTCAAGTTTTAAAAAAACATGAACAAACTGTCTCACACTACGCCAGACCTGTCTAACTAGATCTGTATCTCTGGCATAAAAAGTCTGATGCAAAATAGGAAAGACATAAATTGAAATAGATAAATAATGCCCCAGAGAATGTTGATTTTATTCTACAACAAATTGATCAAATATTTCCAAGAAATTCAATAAAAAGAAATGTGTGGTTTGAGCTAACATTCTTTTGATCTTTAAGAGTCTACGATTAAAAATACTTAATTAAAAAGTAGAATCAGTATCTGAATGCTTGTGAGTTTCTAGGCAATCATGTTTTAAATTTTTAAACTTATGTAACACAAACCAATGATGAATGTATATATTTCCTCGAAAAACATTCAAACCACACTCTCCAGGTCAATCTCTTCATACCATCCCTATGTCAGATAAGATGGTAGCAACAAAAATAGCAGATCATATTATATAGATAGCACTGAAATAGGAATAAATCATTAAAAAGAATTTTCACAGTAAGATCTCAGAGACTTTTTTTTTTTTATGATGTTGTTCCAATTGAGTTATTTTAACTACTGGAAGTCGTCAAGAAAAATATTGGGTGTTAGGAAAAATTTCTTCACTGAAGGGGTTGTCAAACACTGGCACAGGCTGCCCAAGGCAGTGGTGAAGTCACCATTCCTAAAGGGATTCAAAAGATGTCTAGACATGGTACTTTGGGACAGGGTTTAGCAGTGGGCTTAGAAGCACTGGGTTAACTGTTGAACTTGAAGATCTTAGAGGTCTTTTCCAACCTAAATTATTTTATGCCTCCAGGTGCAAGCATTCAAGAGCAACCATTGTCAGTATTCCAAATCCTTTGTTTCAATGGAAAAACCATTACATTCAATGTTAGCATAGACTGTAAGTCATTAGGTTGTAGGGCAGAGCTATCTGAAGATATCTTGTTTGATGCATACTAAAGTTAACAGTGTAACTCAATTTTCATAACAAATGCTATGATACACTACTACACAGTTCCATTAGGCAGCCATGAGGAAATCCTGTTTATGAGTTCTCAAATGTATTAACTGAATATAAGAATTGTCTGTTGCTTTACTCTATTTGCTAGCCGGTTTTTCATAAATAGTTCCATCTTCAGTGTTCCATCTTTAAGGTTATCTTATGATGTGCTTTATTACATTCACTTAATCCAAATTTTACTTCCACCGGAGAAAATTTAGACCCAGAGTCCTGTCACATCAGCCACACAATCAGCTAAATTAGGCTACTCCAGTTGGTTTAACTGGCAACTTTCAAGCATGCAAAACAAAGCAGCAAGGTTTTAACGGTTTAAACCCTCCAAAGTGGATCATAATACAAAATATATTGCTCATTGGCTGGCAGAGAAGGCAAGGAATGCCATATGCTTTCGGTTTCATTTGTGTTGTTTATCTTTAATACTAAACCCTAATGCAATATACTTTCTATTACTCTGCCATGTCAATCTTTTTTATGTGCAAGGGGATCAGGAAAACAAGACAATATTGGTTTCAATAGACACAAGCCAATACAGACTCTACTAATTCAAGAGTAGCTCAGAGCTATGGAGTAGTAAATTACTACTCTATACATGTATTAGAAAATACAGTTAACCACACAGTCAAAATAATTGTTTTAATGGTTAGCTGATGGCTTGGAGTTAATGCTTAGACAAATCTGAAAACAAAACAGCAATAGGTCAAAAATATGGGAGAGCAACTTGAGTTTTAAAGCATTGGTGTTAGAGTTAATTTCCACACAGGCTACCAGTATGTGCATAAGGGAGTTTCCTGCAAGACAGCACTGCATTCATAGATTTAGGAGACCACTTTTTCAACTTACAATGAGGGACAAATGACAGTGCCTTGGTGACAATAACTCACCACATTGCAGGGCAAGAAGTCAGTATTTATGAAAAGCCAAACTCTATCTGATCCATATCCCTACCTGGTTGCTGGTGTTTCATCAAGCTCAATACACATGCAGACAAATAGAGACAGGCAGCAATGAGCAGCTCTGAAAGCACCTTTCGAAAGGCAAAATATTTAATTCCAACCAAATTATGGATTCTTAAACTTATTCATCTTTGTAATCAACAAAGATGAAGACACAAACACAGAGGCAACTTTCTGAGGATCTCTTTGCCCCTAAATAATCCTTTCAGTTGTCATTTTTTTTTCCTCTCTGTGAGATGGTGGAAGTACTTCTTAATGACAAAATGTTTCCATGACTATGTACATTATAGTCACCTTACAGAAAGTGTTACTTTGCTGCTTTGCTCCCCTTACCCTTACTACAGAATTTGAAGTACTAGTCTTGATTCTGTTTCAATCTCTTTCAGTCCTCTATCTTTCTTGGGACCTGAACTACACATTGTAAACAAGAAAGATACTGCAACACGACATGAAAGAGATGGCAGATTGCCAGGTGGCCAGTGTCCTGAACACTCTCCAGGAGAATGACAGGAGGCGGCAAAGAGAATTGATAAAAACAGTCATGGGAGAAGACAGGAAATGCAGCTTAGGAGAGATGGGAAATGGTCACTTAGAACTTCATTCAAACACCAGACCTAATATATTCATCTTGAATCAGGAAAAATCAGGAATTGGTTTAACTGGAAACTTTGGTTTAGCTGGTAAGTAAATAAGAAGAACCTGTGGACCAGATCCAGTTCTGTGGTTCTGGATAATGGAAAACTGGCAGACATGCAGCTGAATTAGGAAAAGAAGAGAAAAAGTTAAGCAGACTTTGCTGAAGAGGAGGACATTAATTATCTTCTAGAAAGAAGTAAGTCCCTGTAGTCATAAAACTCTTTGAACACAGTTTCACTGGGATAAGGTAAGAAAAGCAACTGCTTTGTTCTCAGTTAAAACATAGAATAAAAGAACACAAACAAACCAAAAACCTCCCAAAATTAACAGGCAAACGAAATAAATCAGAAAGCCCCTTGAAGCCATGTATTTTCTAAACTGTCTGTTGTACTTTAGAAGAAAAACAATTAGAAATAAAAACTCAATCCTTCTCCATGTATCGCTCAACTCAATAATTATATATGTCCAGTATTGCTTACTAGTTTTTAAATAAAACAACCACCATAATCTAAATGTTCTACTTGGCTAGGAGACACATCTGAAGACCAAGATGACTTTCAGTCATTTGTCAGGGGTGTCCAGAGAGTAAAACTTCTTAGTAAAAAGTCTTTGCTTTGGTTGTTTTAAATAAGAATTTGGTCTTAGTCTTAGAGCTCATGACACAGCATTTTCTGCAGGTTTTACAATCTTCTCTACTGCTTAGCTTTAAGATCATTACCTAAGAAAGATTTCACTATATATGAATGTGCTAAGACACAGATTAAAGTTTAATTAACCATATTCATATTTTTCAGTGACATCCTTGCAGAGACAGCTTATATAATTATTTATAGAATTTTAAAATTACATTTCAAATACTACATCAGGAATATCATTCTTTCTAAAAATTTATTTTACTCTTAATCTTAAGGTGACATTATCCAATCCTACCCAGATGCAAATTCTTGAAATGTTCTGATTTGCATCAAAAATTATCATTAAAAATTATCTATATTTGAATTAAGTTAACTTTTTTGTGAAAACATTTAACTCTCAGTATAAAAGCTTTGCAGCTTAGAATTTATCAAGATCCTTGGCAAATATTTGATTCCTCAACCTTTCTTGGCAATTGTTTCAGTGTCCAACATCCATCATATTTAAAAAAAAAAAAAAAAAAAAGTTGTTGCTTTCCTTTGTTTAAATGGAATTTCCTGTATTTCAGTTTGTGGCTGTAGACTCTTGTCCAATCACTGTGAAGATCCTATCTCCTATAGGTTGCTATCTCCCACTTAGGAGGTAAGATCTGCCTAAGCCCTTTCTACTTCAGGTAAACCAATTCCAGCTCTCAGCCTCTTCTAGTATATCAGATGCTCCAATCCTTAGTCATTCCTGGCCTTTTAATGAACCTGTCCATGTCTCTGTTAATCATGGAAGCCCACGGTACACAGTGTTCCAATTTGAGTCTCACCAGTGTATTCCCATAGTAAATATGTATGTATTTATAAAGCAGAACAAACTGCACACTGATTTATCCAGGGAATTCATAGAGGCTCAACCTAAGCTCTCCTACAATTATTTAACACAGTCACAAAAGATCTTCCTTCTCTCAGCTGCTCAGCTGAGCTGAAAAATGTTGTTTGTTGCTTTTCGATGTCACATTCAGATCTCCATTCCTTCCCTAAAACCCCTCTTTTTATATCTTAGAGAAATAAATTTCTATTATGCATGAACTTTGTTTTGCTCACTCCAAGAGCCATATTCTCTGACATGAGATTTTTAGCCTTGGATAGGCACAGATGTTGTCTCTACCGTTCTGGCAAAAACCACAAGTCCTAACAGGTGCTCCATTTGTTTGACTTTTAAAACAAGAGCAAAAGGGATCAGCATCTCTGGATTGTAAAATTCCTGACTCTTCTAGTTCTAGTATGCCCAGAATCTCACCCTTACCACTCTTGTGAAAAAGAAAAGGTGATGAATAAAAAAAAATCATATGCTTCCAAGGCCAGTCTGTGCTTTGCACACCCACCCCTATCAGTGTACTTCAGGAGCTGTCTGGTCTCCAGTTTGCATGTGCTTTTTGCTGCCATGGACCTACCAGAGCAGCCACAACCCATCTCTGTCCTCAATATGGGGGGCTTGTACTTACTGCTAACATCTCTGCAACCAATTACCACCTCCCCATGAACTGTGCTGGCACTTTGAAATGCAGCAAGTTTCCAGGAGTACAAACCAATACAGTTTCAGAATTCCGTTCTTCAGGGAAGTGAAAGAAAAGAGTCTGACATTAAAGACCTGTAACTCAAGTTTTGATTATATACTGCCATGCATCTGTGTGTAGTGATCTAGATATCACTGAGCAATTCTCAACAGGAAGCTAAAGCAAGCTTGGGAATTTTCTTTATGTTATCAAAGTACAAGAAGCAAAGGTAAAATTTTATCTGCTTATTCCTTGGTGCAACTTGCAGTTTCCATAAACCCACAGGAGGTGTTGTGGGCTACTCTTACTCTCATAAAAGTCCTTTATTAATGCTAGTTTTTATTTTTCTGATTTACAGAAATCTTTCTTATGTGCACACAAATTAAATGTCAAAGTAAATCCTACCTGATATTGCCATAATTTTGGATTTATTTCTCAGGATAGTTCAGACTGTCCCAACCATCATTATTCTTGGCTATGTTAAGATAGAGAATGAACACAGACAACTTTTAGAAATATTAGCATTATTTTATCCCCAGAAGAATCTTCAGTTTTTGTTGGGTTTTGTTTATTTGGTTGGTTTGGTTTTTAATATTACTCATTAGTTCCCTAGGATTCCATTGCTTACTAATCCGGTGTTTTTAAACATGAAATGACTATTTTAGCAAAAACATTATGTCATCTTTCAAAGTGAGATCAAAGGAAGCAGAGACAAAACGTTTTATTCACTAAGAGATGCAATTTTTTTCTTTGCTTATGCAGCCTAATCCTAAAAGCTAAGGCATCCACGGAAAAAACAGACTGAATCCCTAATAAATGAATATAAACCTATTAAATCCTTTAATAAAGGATTCCAGTCTCAGTGGAATTGGGAGATTCTAGCATCCCTTTATGCTTCTGACAGTGGCTAGTTCACTCCCCAGCAGGATCTCTGGGCATTTTACATGCCAGACACCAAGAGAAGGTCCTCTAACTGTCTTTACTTTTGTCCATGTTAGAGCTCATTAATCAGAACAATGCATCTCCCAAAGTTTGAAGCCTCAAAAATGGAGACCTGAGCTTTCAGAGCAGCCCTGGATCATGTGCTTTAGTACTGCTGCTCTCAGCACCAAGCTAGCTAAGGGTATGCTGGAGAGCATTGAGGAGATTTCTCTTTTCCATCCAAGTCACTAAGTATCACTGCTGAGCAGTTTTCTGGGGACAGAAACAGAAACTCTTTACCAGGCTTTGCAATTTACAGATTCTGAGATATGGATTTCAGCTGTTGTTTCATGATGTTGCCACTTGACATCTCTGTCTGTCTTTTCAGAGGCTTCCATTTGCTTTACTAGGAGAAAAAACTTGTATTGAAGAGAACAAAAAGTATCACTACACTGCCATATAAATATATGATGAGCCTGCATCTTGTGTGCTGCAGGCAGCTCGGGCCCGCCCAGCTCAGCAAAATTATAAATGAGAGGGAAAAGAAACAGTAAATAATTCTGATAAATGATGCACAACTGCTTCCCAACAAGAAGCCAATCAAAGAGACTAGAATTCCTCGGCTTAGATCACAGATGCACAAGATATAACTGCTGTATATGCACTCACGATACCGTATTCCCTTTCTAAAACAGGTTTTGTAACATGGCACAGTGTATCTTTTAGAAAATTTTACTTTAGAAATTCTACAAGAGGTTTCTTTGGGAACTTGAGTGCCACAGAAAGTTCTGGAAACATTTCTAATCAAAAGTAAAACCTTGATGCTTAGTGTTTCAAATTCTGACAGTAATAAAGATATACCATTTAATGAACACATCATGTAAACTTTTAGCTTACCATAGAATCAATCAATTTAATTTCAACTTACTACAGGTTGTACAAAATCTCTTTGTTTTTTAACATCTTTCTATTTTCATCAGTTCATCTTTCTAATGAAGTCACTTAATATTTCTATGTAAAAGTCTTAAATTAAGAAAATCAACCTTTCTACCATTTCAGTACACCACAGAATAGTAGAATAGTAGCTATAATAGAGCAAAGAACTCACTGAATATTAGTGATTTTTTTTTTTTTAATAATCTACTGTGTTTTCTTTTACCAAGAAAAAACATTACAGTAATTTCATGACTATAAGGTACACCCTTTTGACTAAAATTTTGATCTAAACCCGGAAGTGTGCCTTATAATCTGGTGGGCCTTATATATGGACAAAGTTGGGAATTTTGTCAACCCAAAAGTGCGAGCTGAGCCATGAGCCAAGCTGCGAGCTGCGTTAGCTGCACCAGCTGCATGCCGTGAGAGCCACAAGAGGTGCGCTAGCCATGCCAGCCGCGTGCCACAAGAGTCACGCCAGCCGCGCCAGCTACGAGAGCCACGCCAACTGGCACCGGAGGCGGGCAGGAGTGCCAGGGTCTGCGGCATGGGGAGGGTGCCTGGGGCTGCGTTTAAAGGCTACGCCAAATGTTTGCAAATTGACAAATGTTTGCAAATTGAGCACCTGCCACTGAACCCCGCGATCGCGTGATTCCGTTACTAATTTGTGACTTTGTTGCGTGCAGATCCTCGCCGCAAAAAAAAGCGCACCTTATAGTCCAGTGTGCCTTATATATGGACCAAGTTCAGTAATTTGCCGACAACCTGGAAGTGTGCTTTATGATCTAGTGCATCTTATAGTTGTGAAATTACTGTAATTACTTTAGATGAATAAAAGGCTTAGATTATTTTTTAGTTTGTATTTCTATGAATGTGTATATTAATTTTCTCACAAAGTAGTTCTGAAAATTTGAAGTTATTTACTGAGAAAGAACTGAGTAGCCTGGAGGTAAAAAAATCATAGAGGGAATCAGTAAAAGTAGTATGTGAACAGATTTAGTATAACAGATCTATCATTTCCTCACTTTTTTTTTTTTTCAAAGCTCATTAGAAAAAATCCCTCAAAACACAAATGTCTGATATCATTTTAATGGACATTGACTAAGTTTAATAGAAATTGCTTTAATTGCTTTGAGCGACGGCTAAGTTATAACATTATTTGTATTTTGGGGGAATAAAGTAGCTTCATAGAATAACTAAGTAAAACAATCTACCTAAATCATTACTATTTTCAGAGGGAAGGGATTGCTTTTGAGCCCAAATACATTGAAACCAGTGCAGAAAGTTAGCCATTTACTAAATACTGTATTACCAGCTTACAAATACATCTGCTGTCTCAGATAGAGCAGGTGGTAATAAATAAACCTATCTGCCAGCATACACCGCCAGTAAAATTCACTTACTTTTGAGTCTGGGAATTATTATAACCAATAGTTATATTTTCAAATACCTTTTTCCCCACTTAAAGCAATATTTAACTTATGAAATGCAACCTTTCATGAGGCTATAAGAGAGTTCAGGTGAAAAAAAGGGCTCTTTGAGGCAGCAAGGTGCTTAGTGGACCCTACAAATGCCTCACTCACAGCCCCTGCAGTGCACAGCTAGCAGCAGCCTGGTGGCAGATCTATTTCATTCCTGAAGTGTCACAGTCTCCTGTCATAAGATGAAACCTTTCAAAATTATGGCTTGTAGTGTCAAATGTCATTAGACGTTTTGTCTAACCTTTCAAACAAATGCACAGATTACTTTTCACTGACTCAGTCCCTTTGAGCTATGCAGCGTCTAAAGACTCTCTACAGAAAGCTGCTAATGTTGTGTGGAATTAAAAATTCCTGGTCAGTGCATAGAGACACTAACTTGTGCATTTACTACGGCAACATTTGTTCTAAGATTAGTTTTCATACTACGCAAGTCCTTCAAATAATTATCACAAAATCATAGTTAGGAAAATACATGCAACTACTTCAGAAAAATTCCTGATGTTCAGAGTGCCTGATATGTATGCAACTTCATATGAAAGCTTTGCAAATATAAATATTTAACATTATTTAACATATTTAACATTATGAAACATTATCCATCATCCAACTAACTTTTTCTTCCTTCATCTCACAAGTGATTTTTTCCATGAAATCTGATTCTGGACACTAAACAATTTTAAATATGGACCTGACTTGGACAGAATTCTGTATTCTCCTTTTTCTTTGATCATCTCTCAGATTCAAGCATTTTACCCAATCCTTCAGACATGACTAAGGACTTCAAACATGAATATTTAAGAAACTGCAAGATCTGACTGCAGCAGCTCAACAAGGATTACTCCAAGTTATTGGTAAAGAAACTCTGCCCAGCACAGGATATCAGTCTTCACTCACACAAAACAACAGACCAGGCATATTAATGATCTCACCTAGACACCAAGCTTTGAAGGATAGCTAGTTTGAAAATTCAAAGTCCTACTAAGTTATTTATCCTGTCCTCTTATTTAAAAAAATATCATAATTCATTTCTGGACAAAGGTAGCCTTTTCCAAAATATTGTATGCTACTAGCAAATATATATTAATTAATATGAGAACTCTATGGTCTTGCTTATTGTTGTTATTTTGTCATGTCCTTTTTTTGTCATTTGCAAACCAGAACTCAAGGAGCTGGTGCTTTCAAGCAATATTTAGATTGTCTGTTATGTCTCATCCTGACCACAAGTCCCCGTCCCTGACACTGGTGGCATTTCCCTGCAGCTGGCACATATGTGTCTTCCCACAACTCTCTATCAGCTATTCCTTCTTCATATTATGCTCTCCGACCACCTCTCCATGGCCCTGGTACTTTACATTCAAAACTATTTTTCAAATTATCTTCCTTCTTAGTTACAGTCCATACTAAAATTTGTACTTCTAGAGAACCATCATCACCTTTAACTCTTCAAATCTAGTTATCACCTATATACATTCTGTTTAATTTAAGTATTCTGTTTATGGAAGTATTCTGTTTAATTTCCTTCTGGTAATTCTTGGAAAAATACTTTAGTTATTTAGACTCAATAAGCTGCTGACTGTTAGACAGACCTAATCAAGAACTTTGCATTGTTTCAGCATCTGTTTATTCTCAGTTGCCAGTTTTTTCTAGTTTCCTCTCCAATGATTCTTTGTACCATATCTGTCTCTTCCATGAAATCCAACTCACCAAAGCAACGTACTGAAAGAAGCACTGATATCAACCAAATAAACACAACATAAAAATGTAAAAACTTTCAGAATGATCTATAGGGTTTCAGGAACACTTCCACTTACTTAGTTGCAATTTGGCTGATACACAAAGCAAACTGAATAAATCTCTAAATACATATGGACAAGAAAATAACGCAAACAGAATGTGGGGAATTATTAACACATTCTCAAAAACTAATAGCATTCATCAGGTTCATTTCAGCCCTCTACAGAAGCACTGCTATGGATAGTAGATAAAAATGAAGTTGATAAAGAAATTACTAGAGTCTTTTGGAAATAGGGACAGTCTTTCAGAGCTCTGCATTTTGAACACAGGTAGATGAAAATGACATGCCTGACCCTAAATGTAACACATTGCTTTGTAGATTGAGTTATTTGTATTAGACTTGTCAATCAAATCAGGCATGAATATATTTCAGCAGCTGTGAAATTTGATTAAAACTTATTGCAATCTTTCCTGAAGTCTGAATACATTTAGATGGCCTGCTACTTGTGAAATTTTGATTTTGCTTGTTAATTGTTCATTATTTTTACTGTTAGGGAAACTATTCTTGCTTTGCTTTTAGCTGAAGAACAGTTAAAATCATCCCTTTCATATTAACACTTCCATACCCTAAGGCAATATTTAAGATGCCTTTTACAACAAGAATCCTGACTGCACACACTGCTAAATGTTATGCTTAATACTTGAAAAAAAACCCAAATCGTTAAATACTTGCACTGTAAGAAACTAATTAAAGGAACCTAATACCTTTGCAATTTAAAAATCCAATTCTGTTTAACTGTACTTCTTCCTCTAACAGCTTAAAAACCTGGATGTCTAGGAAACAATGGGTGACAGAAGAAAGCATTTGGTAAACCTGCAACATTATTTTGGGCAAAATAATTCAGTCTATCAGGACAGTTACTCATTATTATTACTTTAATATAGAAAATTATGCACTGCTATGAGAATACTTACTGAGCAACTGCTCTTTAAATATTAGGTAAATTGGATAAATATCAGACAGATGTGAGTTTTATTCACTTCCCAAATCTTAGAAAAATTATGGTATCACTAAGATAATTCTGCCTCTTTGCAGCAACAAGAAAGCTGTAGGGGTTTCAGTCCTGATTTTTAGCCCCCCTTCAATCTCCAAAAGGAAGAGTTTCAAAGGTGCAAATGGCAGTGAAGATATGTTATGATGAACTTAGCTTTATTACTCTGATCACAGATAGACAGGTGTCTAATAGTGTCCTAACGTTTCTGATGCAGAATTTTTACAATTAAATGACATCAATTGCACTCACTATCTGCAGCTCCAAACTAGGAAGTCTGGGTTTAAAATTATTTTCTACTTATACCTCTTTAAAGCAATTTCAATTACTGCAATATTCCTTTTATCATAGTCTTCAAGGAGTAAAGAAAAAAGATATCTAATCCTTCTTTCATCTGAGATTTTTTAATAGCAGAATGTAATTATTTCAGTGCATTTATAGAGAGAAATTTTACAGTTGGCTAAAAGAAATACAATATATGGTGTGTATAGTAGGTGAGGTGCATGTATCATCTCCACATGTATAACCAAATTAATATGTAGCTGCATGGCCCGTTTTCTCTCCCTCTTTTAGCCAGCAGTTTGAATTGCATAGAATTGTTGAAATAATAATTTTATTTCCAATGTTCTTGCCAAGCTAGAGATAATTTGATGCTTTTTAAGTTTGTCAGTACAACATGCAGTCTCTTTCTCATTTTACAGAAAAAATTTGTGTCTGCAATGCTCTACAACTTTGGTCTCAGAAACTGAAGGTAATCTTTTGGTTTTTATCACTTTTAAGATGGCAGAGAATTTTTAGAAGTATTATGCATGATGCTATGTAACCTCCCAGAACTAGTGCTGAAGATAAACTTCCTTCCCCAGGAAGCAATCTTCTCTGTACTTATAAGGAGTGGAAATATTCCCAGAACTCCATTTGAGAGTTAACTATTCAAGAACAGTCAGGTATTTGTCCAATATTGTAATACAAAGAGAAAATCTAGATGACTATGCAATTTTCATCACTGATAATTCCACCTGTAGGAGGATTTCTGCATAAACAGAGTTATAACTAGTTCTGGTCTCTGATTTCAACATGTGTCTCACTGAATATGATGGGTTACACCATTTTTCCTTCAAGGTTATTTGAAGACCTGTTTCTTCTATAAAAAGATCTTGTTTTCTATTGCTCAGAGAAGCAGAAAATCTTAGTAATGCAGACCAGTTCTTTCCAGGGAACAGGATAGTCTGGAAGATCTTGTGACAACAAGGCTTAACCAACAGGAAAACCTCAGTGGTTGTCACAATTACCACTGACATGATAAATACAGTCACTCTGAAGCTCAAACTGGCAAAACCCCTCCAAACAAACAGCCAAAAAAAACCATCAACCCCTCCCCAGAACCCCCCAAAACCAAAAAAACCCAAACCAAACCAAACCAAACCAAACCAAACCAAAAAACCCCAAAAAACCCCACCCACCAAAAAAAACCCCAACAAACCAAACCAAACCAAAACAAAAAACACAAAACCCCCCCACAAACAAATGAACAAAAACTCACCCGCAAAAAACACTCAAATTCAAAAGAAACAAAGCTCCATCTTTACCAGTTTCAAAGTTGGGCATTTATCACGACTACAGTTACACCCACAGGAAGAGCAGATAACTTCAGTTTCAAAATCTTAGTTGGGAAAATTAAAAGCATTCCCAATAATGAAAGGGTCAAAATGGGGAACTTTAAGAGGCTCATTCTTCATACCCCCTCCTGTGGTGTTTGTAAGCTGTGGATAGGTGGGGTTCTCCACGCATTCATTATGTTCATAGTTTATCAGAGGCTGAGTAGCAATGTATACAACACAATAATAGTTCTATCCATAACTTGATAGAAGAGGATGAATATGTTTTCCTATTAAAATAGAAAGATGGCCAAGATTGTCAGTAGGAACTTGATTGGTTTGCAAAAGAAATTTGTCCAATTTGTGCATTAATGAGACACACTGTAAAAGCTCTGTGAGATTAAAGACCTATGTGCCATTGGAGTACACATGCAAAGAAAATGTCAATATAAACATACCATCAATGCAGAGATTCACATTCTTCAAAGAGCACAATCTAATTCAGAAAGGTCTGAATGCTCTTCTCCAAAGCATAGTAACAGTGCAGAGTATTATCCCCAGAGAGATTTCTTCATAGCAGTTTTAGATTGACTGACATCCTGAAATATTCTTTTTTAACTCTTTGAGCTGAAGTAATGTAAACCTTTCTTATTCTAGATATGATAAAAGGTTCACAAAAGTTATTTTGGATGAGGAAATCTTTGTTCCGAAGGTTGGGAAACAAAATGAAACTGCAATGAAGTTCACTATTTCACATCCACATAGCCACTTTCATTTATTGCAGCACTCTAAGACAGCCATAATAATAACTCAAGCAAGGCTTGTTATGGACAAACCTCCACTTTTCCTTGTGACCTCTACAGAACCTGCTAAAGTCAAGGCTGTGGTGACTTATACATCAGGAAATCCACTTCTGACTGATTCATTCTGATTAAGCACGAGGATAAATGCAGAGAGAATGTGTGTGGCAGTGGGAAGTTACACATGGGAACGCCAGCATAGTTTTTGTGCAAAGATGCAAAGATGATGGGAGAACATGCTTTATTTGGAGGAGAAATATACAATTAATAAACATTTTAAATTCTTTTTCTTCCTAAACCAGCATGCTTTGGCATATAAACACCAGTCCAGACTTCTTATATTTCTGTTAACTCAGAAGCAATCTGTACAAATCAATAATCCCTGCATAAGCAAGTGAGAAAAAGTCTAAGCAAGTCTATACTTGTCAGGTGGAAAGTGCTGAAGGAAAAGTACAAGTTACAAAAAATTTCTCTTGATTTGTCTTTGAAATACATCTTTAGTATGCTGAAATGAATCAAGGCAGAAAAGAATCATAAAACACAGTGGTGTTAAATACTCAATATGAAAAGTAAACATCAAGAAATTTCTTTACATATCTCAGTGTAACTTCCAATCAGTTAGGTGGACTATATATACTTGCAGCCAATTTACATGTATTTCTGAATCAAAGAAACTTTTGGAAAATACACCAGAAACACAACTAAAATACAGTAGAGATACATAGAAATAAAATAAGTACAGTAATTTCACACTGATAAGCCGTACCTATTTCACTGAAGAATCAAGCCGATCCCGGAAGTGCAGCTAATCACCAGGTGCGACTTATTTTTGTACAAACTCCAGCGAAATGCCAACCGGGAAGTGCAAGCCGGCCGGGGAGGGAGCTGCCGCGGAGCCACGGCCGGGTGGGCGGTGAGCCGGAGCCACTGGCTTTGCACAGCCAGCTCGCCGAGCTGGCTTTGCCGCATTCGCACAGCCAGCCCACCGAGTTGGCTTTGGTGCGTTCGCGCAGCCAGCCCTCCTTTGCCACGTTTGCGTGGCCAGCCTGCTGAGCCATCTTCACCGCCTTGGCGTGGCTTTGCCAGCAAGCCACCACTGCTGCCGAGCAGGCGGGGAGCTGCGGCAGCCAGCACCAGGGGAGGGAGTGCCAGGGCCTGCAGCACAGGGATGCTGCTTGGGGCTGCTCTTAAAGGCTTCGCCGGTCTGTGAAAACTGTTTGCAAATTGAGCACCTGACAGCAAACCCCGTGCTCGCACGATTCTGTTACTAACTTGTTACTTTCTTGCACATGGATCGTCGCTTTTTACAAAAAAAGTGCGGCTTATCACTTGATGCAGCTTATTTATGGACGAATTAATTCCGTGGTCTTCCCAGCTACCCGTAAGTGCGGCTTATAACCAGATGCGGCTCATGAGTGTGAAATTACTGTAAATGACAACTAACTACCTTCTTACTCCTGGAATGCATATCCATATCTAGAAACAATTACTTTGTTTTAATTACTAGTTATTTAAGTTCTATGAATTTTCAATATTATGCTCATTAAAAACTCTTACGACATTTTATAACAATAAAACCCAGTTATTTTAAACAGTTTTTGGAAGATTCAAACTAATCATGATTAGCAATGGTTTGCACTGATTCTTAGATGAATGAAGACAGAGAGACGGGTGGACTGCTTTTCATGGCTCATAAAAAGAGAATTGCTCTATTCATTTATCTTAGCATTTCTCGTAGTACAGAAAAGTGGAATCATCTCATTATGTGAGGTGCTTGAGTCCCACACAGGAATACAAGAGATTCAGACTGGTTGTGCACATGGAACACACCAGCTATGATCACTGCTCTGCTACCATGGTTCCAAATCAGACATTATGCTGTAAAAGTATTCCATTAATAAAACTATCACTAACAGTCAGGCAATGCAAGGCTAGTCCAGAATTTCTGTTGTGGAGGATAACAGGATTAGAAGGAGCATTGCTACCCATGTAGGCACCCAGAAGCAGACTGAACTGTCTTGCCATCTCATGAGATACTAGAATATGGACACACAAAATCCTGTTAATAACATCTGTTAACCTAATTACAAAGAATGTGCATCTGCAGTAAATTAGTTTCTAAATCAAATAGCTTCCATAACATGTCTTATGACTGTTGATTTGAAATGCTCACGACTCAGTTTTTTCAACCAAAAAAACAAACAACAAAGCACCTTCTCACCTGCCAGAGATTTAAAAGTCTTAATTGATCAAATATCTATCCTTTTTTTTAAAGATATAAATCTTCAACTTGTACATACATAATATCAAATTGAATGACAACTACAAACATTTTCTTAAAACTAGTAATCAGACTTTAGCATATTTGGACTCAGTTTGAGTTTTCTTAGCAATTTCTCTATTTTCTTAGTGCAACTGGCTCTCAGATGAGTTTAGCAGTTGTTACTAATGATGCACATGTGTGTGAGAAGATAAATGGGCACGATTAATTATGCAGTATCTGGTGAGAATAATGTTGTATCTGTATTATCCACGTGTATCATTGAGAAAGACAATTTTCTACACGAGACCAGGCAATTGATTAAGATGAATCATCACCTCACTGAAGCTCATTTTACCAGTCATTACAACGGGTCCTGTCTGTCAATTTCAGAAACTTGGGTTAACATGAACCTCTTTTCTCAAGCTGTTATGAGGGGGTAATTCAAGAGCAGAAAGGCTCAATCTTTACTGTTGGATAGATGATGTTAGAGGGGGGAAGTATCATTATAAACAATCTCCAATGTAAAGGTTATCTTTCATTTTACAACATTTCTTTTTAGGGTGAACTAAATAAATGTCTCCACATTAGAGCAGATAAGGCTATCACCTGCTGGCTAAATACAGTCTCACAGTTAAATTAATCTGGGTATAAAGAAGGTTCATCAATATCGTGAAAAGACCTGGCAAACTTGCACTACTAGATTTACTACATCTGAGCTACTGCAGTGACTTTCATTCTAAATTACAGTAATTTCATGCGTATAAGGTGCACCCTTTTGACTAAAATTTTGATCGAAACCTGGAAGTGCATCTTATACTCTGGTATGCCATATACATGGACAAAGTTTGGAAATTTGCCAACCCAGAAGTGTGAGCCGCAAGCGCTGGGGGCTGGGCCACATGGGGGCAGCGCCGGGGGCCGGGTCGCTCACCGCAAGAGCTGCAGCAGACAGCGCCGGGGGTGGGAGGGAATGCTGGGGCCCGCAGCACGGGGAAGGTGCCTGGGGATGCATTTAAAGGCTACGATGATCCGTGAAAAACATTTGCAAATTGAGCACCTGCCAGTAAACCCTGTGATCCATTACTAATTTGTTACTTTTCTGCGCGTGGATCCTTGCTGCAAAAAAAAAAAAAGTACACCTTATAGGTCGGTGTGCCTTGTAGGCATGAAATTACTGTAATTACTTGATTTATTTATTTATTTATTTATTTTATTTTTTTTTAACTGTCTCAAACACTGCCAACAAACCTTACAATTCTCTACTTTTAAAACAAAGACTCAAAGGCAAGCAGTGATATTCACACTGGAAGCTACAAATCCAGGATAGGTGAAATTTTGCCATTGCTTTCATACTTCTGTGTTGCTGGCTATTCAGTGTAGACCTCTATGATTGCCAGCAGTGATGGAGAAACAGGAGTTTTTAATTTATGTGTAAGCAGACCATTACAAATTGACAGTAGCAGTCATATCTGATGTATTTTTAAAAATGGACCCAATTGGGTTCTGCACATCTGCCACAAACGTAGCAGGCAAACTTAATGGCATCTTTATTGCCCACAAGACAAAATGTTTGGATTAGGTTTTTATTTCTAGATTGAAATTAATCTGCCCTCACTGGCAATTGAGCTTACATTAAGAAAAATATTGAAGAAGTCTCTCTTGCATCTGGAGTGGAAGCTTTGTAATGACACTCAGCTCTTGTGGGAATTTCCCCCACAATTTAGCACTATTCCCTGGAAGCTCTGTTTGTTGAATAAACAGGTTTAACTCTTTCTGAAGAACATTCCACATGATTCTTCCTAGAAATCATTATCACCGAAGTGCTACTGGAGTGTACTGAATGGCTAAAATGAGCCTAGAAATTTAAACTTGGTTATATATCATGTTAAGTGACTTGCTGATGTATTGCCTGACTTAAACAAAATGGCAACATTCTAAATGTCTGTAACATGTTTCTATTTGAAGGACCATTACAAATTTAAGGGGATGGGGAAAAAACCCCAGATGTTTAAAAGAACAATATATTAAAAATTAGGCTGGTGTAAAAATTTTTGGAAGTATTAATGCTTTTCATGTAGCAAGTTGTGTGCGGCACTATAAAATTTGTCGGTTTTATAATATCCCTTAGAGAGTAATATAAGCAGATGGTTGATGTTTTAGTTACAACCGCTTCTGTGTGCATTTCCAATAAAATAAAAAATGAAACCTTTCCTGGCCTGTGATGTTATGATTATACAGATAACTGAACTATGCTCTGACATAACCATTTAATAAAGCTTCCTATGAACTGTACTTTAAAATGTAGAGGAACATCTCCATCTACTACTTAGGGAGATTTCATTCGTATTTCACGTAACTAAAGCATAAGAGTGAATCATTACTTAGAACATTCTCTCTGATGCATTTTTGTATAGGTGCAACAAAAAATGGAAAAAACAAATGTCTGGAGAAAGCACAATGAAATTCCATTTTTATGTGGAATGTACGGCCAGAATGAAATTCCATCTTTCTATGAAATAAATGGCCTATGTGGAATTAGACTATGATCAAGCCATGTTTTTCTCAGAAACCCTGAAGAGTTTTTCAGCACCTGAAGGTGTTCAGGCCATCACATTGTCAAAGTCCCAAGATGTTCTGGCTAACTAACTGTCCCAAAAGAAGCCGACACTTCTCCCAGTTCTCTGCTTTGTCCTGAATACAATGTTCTCTCTGCCAGTGCTCTGTTCCTCCTCAACAATGGACAGCAAATGAAAATTTCAAACCCCAGGCATCAACAGATGCACCAAGCTGCCAATCACTCTTGAGCCAATTCAACACACACTCAAGTCTAACACAAATACCCTTTATGACCATATTTACAGTATGACTGAGCAGCATCAGTGACGTCTCCTGCACGGTGGGGATATTAGCTCACAGAGAAAATCCACTTTGGTAGACAAGCTGTCCTTTTGTCATTTAAAAGCTATAACTAAATGCCATTTTTGCTTAGAGGCATGCAGGATGCTGTTATTCCTATGACCCTTTGGATACTGAATTTTTAGTGAAGAATACAGCACGGTAGTTCTCAGGGCTTAACACAGCATGAATTAAGAAGGTTGTGGTTTGGCTTTGCTGCTCCAACTGGCTTCTTTTTATCTTAGTTTCTACAGTCATATTTGGGGGCTATTTTCCCATTATCTCACAAAGGAGTTACAAAGTTAAAAAAAATATAAATTGTAAAATATTTTAAGCCTGTTGAATGAAAAACACTGCAAACCATATACACCACAAAAGATGAGTATTGGCAGCTGAGATTCCCATTCGTAGCACTTGCTATGTTGAAGAATGACCAGCAGTACTCCTGATATTGCAACACTCCTCTCTCACTGCAAGGATAATAATTTCTCTGCCAGTTTAGCACTTCACGGGTATTTTGAATTCCTCTTTCTTTTTATGTACAATGTGAAATTAATAATACTCTAAAACACTGACAGACTAAAATAGGCAAGCATGTCAAAAAATTTAGTATTGGCTTGTATATTGCATTCCACTACCCAACACGTATTTAGATAGCACACTCCTTGACGCTGTGGCTTGACCCCATCCCTTGACCATACCAAGTTGGAAGAAATTGAGACAGATCCAATTTCTGTCCTACCCCTTTTCTTGGACCCTAGAAATAGCCCCATTACCATGTGACCATTCTCTTTCTCCCTGGATCCCTTCGAGAATAAACCTTGGAACACAGCCAGGGGGTCCGAGCCTCCTTTGTCTTGCTATGTCCATGACCACTCCATCTCTGACTGAGAGCTAGCCTGGAGGGTCAGAGAGAGGGGCGAGAGTGTGTCAGTTGGAGGCCCAGATATGGGGCTATTTTTCAGAGCCTTACGAGTGGCTGCGAATCCTGTTAAAGGCATTCATTTAAGCCTCGGGGTCTGATCAACTACCCTGGGAGAAAGAAGCCACAGCAGGTTGGTCTCAGACAAGCGCCCTTTTAAAGCAGCATAGCGCGTGGCCAGGATACCCAGGAGAAGGGTGAGTAACCTGAAACAAGCTCCAGTTACAGGTGACTGCGAGTGAACCTCTGTTCGGATAGGAGCGGAGGGGCAGGAATTCTGGCTGAGACTCATGTAAAGACGTGTAGTTTCCCAGCCGGAAGCAATGCCAGTGGTAGCAACAGCGAGTGGTGGGGGCAGCAGGGCCGATTATAAAACAATTAAAGCAGCCATAAAACAATAAAAGCGCTCGAACGGCACAGCTGCTCCTGCTTCCACATCAGCTTAACCCCTTGCTGCCCAGCTGCTCCTCTTCCAACCGTGGCTGGTGGTGGGAGGGGGGAAGCTTTTTCTCTGCATTTATACTGCAAAAAAAAAGATAGATAGCTGCATAGTTTTTTAACATCAGAATGGGCTGCAATTTAACTGCATTGCAAAGGAGTATTATTTCCCAGATTAGGGAAATTATAGGTGCTGGAGATGTTATAATCTCTAAGAAAAGATTAATACACTTTGCAAGCTGGTTGTCTGTGGAAAAATCTGATCTAGATTTGCAAGATATAAATTTGGTTTTATTTTGGGATGAAATAGAAAATTTATTAACATCAAAAGTGAAAAATGGAGATAAAACAGCTTCTCTATTTCTACCAATATTTTTACAAATTCAGAAACTTTTACTTCAAACAGAAAACAACAGACAGCAGCAGCAAAGCACCACAGATTTCCCTTCCCTTTCTTCAAAATCCCCTAACCTTGAGCTGGAGGGGACTCAGGGGTCACCCTGGGATCCTCAGAGTACTCGGCTCAGCTGTAGCTGTTCTGGGCTCCTGAGCCCTCCCCAATATCCTGTATCATTATACCCCTCTTTACCGATTGTGCTCCCCTTGGAGCAGTGTTCAGAAACTATAAAAGTGATCTCCCTTCTTCTCAGGGCACCAGCCATGCGACTAACCATAAAGAGCCCGGGGGCCAGAGCCAAGATGGCAATAGCTATGTGGCTGGTTCCTGCGGGGCTGTAGACCGCATGGTGGTGGGCCACATGCTCTCACCCTCAACTCATAACCCTTTGTTCCCTCTGCTCCCTGCCACCATCTCTCCTGCTTTGGCTCAGGTTTCATATTCCTCTCCTCCAAGTTACTGCAGAAACGGGGGCGGGAGGGTGGAGCCCTTGCAGGGTTCAGTGGAGGTGGGGTTGGGCAGGGCCCAGCTCACAGTTCGTGTGGGACAGACATCCTCGCAGTGGGGGAGGGTGGACATCCCTCTCCTGGGCCCGGTGCGGGGAACATACCAAGCCCTGGGAGTCATAACATGGGAGAAATACCAACAGCTGCTCCGGTTGTATATCTTGGTAGGAGAAATGGCAAGACAAGTTATCAGCCTTTGTTCTATCAAGATAAAAAGGAAATTTGTAAAATACAAAGAGAATTTAGCAGAAACAGTGAGATTTTTAAGGGCATGATGAGAGCAACATTTAATTCATATGAGATTGTACCCAATGATATCAAGGACTTATTCAGATGTTTGTTAACTCCCTCAGAATATGATCTGTGGGAAGGGATGTGGAAAAGATCTTTAAGTGTACTTCTGCAGGAGCTACAACAAAGCCCTAATAGTGCAAAAGATGAAGATAATGATATTACACATGAACATTTATGTGGAGAAGGTGATTGGCACTGTCCAGAAAAACAAACACGGCTATTATCCATGTTTGTTTTAGATAAGATCTGTAATGTTGCAGAAAAGGTGTTCAATCAGCTAACAACTGCTGAAGTTAGAGGTAGTTATGTTAATATTAAACAGTTTGCTTCCGAGAATTTCTTGCAATTTGTAGATCGTCTTCGCATGTGAGTGAAAGACAGGTACCAGACCCAATAGTACAAACTGAATTGATCAAGGAGATGGCTCAGAGGAATGTTAATGCCAGCACCTAGTCTAGCATAGATGATTGAAGCCTGTGCCAGAAAAGCAGAACTGTTTACCAAACCAGAGAGGAACCCAGGACCAGCACAACCAAAGTCTACAGCAGCTGTAACACCAGAACCAAGGAAGCTACAGGTGCCACCACAGCAGCTGTAGCATATCACCTGCTTCCAGTGCAAGAAGCCAGGACACTTCGCCAGAGACTGCCCACACAACCAAAAAAAGAAGAAGACCAGCAGACAAAAAAACTAGGTTTACAGAGTGTGCCCGCCATTAATACAATAATGTGCAAAGATATAAATACTGCAGGTTCCACATTGGCAAAAGCCTCTCTCTTAAAAACTAAGCGGGGGGATGGTATAAAGGGTGTGCAGATCCAAGATAACATAAATGTTAAATGTTCAATTAACAAGGTTTGGCAACCTTGTGGTTGTTTCAGACTTATAACTACAAAAGGTTTTCATTTCAATTCAGCAGATTGGACAATTATTACAGTGGACCTGCCTAACACTCCACTGGATGTGACATTATTCCAAAAGGAACTGGACAGTGAGTATTTTGTTATTGGGGACACAGCACACACACACCCCTGGAGATTGAGGCGGTTCCCATGACCATGCAGGGAAGCATCTTCTGCCTCACTCTCCTGGCATGCTGCCCTCAACCACCATTCTACCTGGCCGAGGGGCAAATCCTCACCCAGGCCTTTCCTGTTCCAAAGGCAATCACAGCAGTTGGAAAAATCACCTGAAATCTATTGGGCAGAAGTGGTGTGTGAGGACAAACCTTCTCTGGCATGCAACCTCACCCATGGTTCAGACCACCTCCACGTGGAGGGGGTGCTGGACACAGTGGCAGATGTAATGATCATACCTGAGAGTACGGTAATTTCACGATTATAAGCCACACCCTTTTCATTGGAGAATCCAGCCTATCCCAGCAGTGTGGCTAATCATCAGGTGCAGCTTATTTATGGACAATTTCAGGAGAATTGCCAACACGGAAGTATGAGCTGCAGGGGGAGCAGGCATTCCCTGCCCCTCAGCAGCCACGCAGAGCAAGCAGGGAAGACGGGAGAAAGCATTCCCCACCCCTCAGCTCCTGGCACTGCCTGGCCCCTCAGCAGCATGCCCACCCTGTGGCAGTCCCGGGCAGGGCCGGGGGGCCACCGTGAGCTGCAGGGAGCTGGCGGGCCAGGGGCCTGCCGGGAGCCATCTGGAGCCGGGGGGGTCACCGGGAACGGAGGGTGGGGGGGCTGCGGTCTGGCCTGTGCCATGCTGCTGGGAAGCGGGGCTGCATGGGGCCATGCGGACCTGGGCTGCCAGGAACGGGGGTGGGTGGGGGCGCCCCGGCCTGTGCCGTGCCACCGGGTAGAAGAGCTGTGTGGGGCTGGGCTGGCCGGAGCTAGCGGGCAGGACTGGGAGCGCCCCTTCTGCTGCTCGACATGAAAGAAAAGAAAAAAAAATAAAAAAAAAATTGTGGCTTTTCATTCAGTGCGGCTTATTTATGGAAAAATTCCATGGGCTTCCCTACAACCTGCATGTGCAGCTTATAATCAGGTGCAGCTTATAATTGTGAAATTACTGTATTTGGCTGTCACATTGGGAATTACAACTCGTGGTAGGCAAAATCCAAGGTGTAGGAGGGATCAAATTGGCAAAAATATCAAAAAGTGTCGTGCAAATTGAGGGACCAGATGAAAGATTGGCTAGTGACTGTTTGTATGTTACAGACTATAAGTGTCCCCTATGGGGAAGAGATGCCATGTCTCAATCCCCAGGATTTTTAAAGGCAGCCACTGAGGGGTGCCCTACCCAGAAATTGACATGGCTGGATGATAATCCAAGATGGGTAGCTCAGTGGTTGATGAGTAAGGAGAAACTCAAGGTGCTAGAGTAGCTTGTAGTGGAGCAATTGACAAAAGGTCACATAGAAGAAAATACAAGCCCTTGGAATTCCCTGGTGTTTGTAATAAGGGAACCAAGGAAGGATAAATGGAGGTTGTTACATGATCTCTGGGAAATAAACAAGATTATAGCAGACATGGGATCACTTCAACCTGGGATGCCATCCCCAACGATGCTTCCTCAAAATTGGCAATTGGCTGTTTTAGATATTAAGGACTGTTTCTTTCAAATTCCCTTACACCCAGAGGATGCTCCACTGTTTGCCTTCTCAGTTCCTACTGTCAATCGAGAAGCCTCAATGAAACACTACCATTGGAAGGTACTCCGGCAGGGGATGAAATGTAGTCCTTTCATATGCCAGTGGTATGTGGCCTCATTGCTGTCCCTGGTGCATGCCCAGAGAAGGGAAGCCATCATCTTGCATTATATGGATGATGTACTTGTGTGTGTCCCCAATGACACCTTACTCCAACACACACTTGACCTAGTGGTTAAGGTTTTAACCTCTGCGGAATTTCAACTGCAGGATGATAAAGTCCAAAGGATGCCACCCTGGAAGTACCTGGTCTTGGAAATCACTGCAAGGACTATTGTTCCTCAGAAATTGGAAATAATTGTAATCCAAAAACCTTAGTATATCTCCATTCCTTGTGTGGGTCTTTGAATTGTGTTAGGCCCTGGCTAGGCCTCACCAGTGAGGACCTAGAGCCCCTTTTCAATTTATTGAAGGGGGAGAGAGAGCTGCTTTCTCCCAGGGAACTCACCCCAGAGGCAAAGATTGCAATTGAAAAGCTACAGAAAGGTTTAGCAGTGAGACAGGCTCATCGTTACCAGCCTGAGCTGCCTTTCAAATTCATAGTTCTGGGAAAACTGCCATACTTACACAGTTTGATTATTCCAATGAATTGAGAGGCAGAGAGATTCACTCTTAATCATAGAGTGGGTCTTCCTCTCCCACCAAAGATCCAAGACCATCACAAAACCACAGGAACTCATAGCTCAGCTGATTCGGAAAGCAAGGATGAGACTGCACGAGCTGTCTGGTTATGACTTTACATGTATCCACCTTCCAATCAAACTCTCTGAGGAGGGAGAGAACTCTCCTGAGAGGTTGACAAAGGAGATGTTCAAGCATTTGCTCCAGAGCAATGCCAGCCTCCAATTATCTCTGGACAGCTACAGTGGACAAATATCAGTCCATGCCCCATCTCACAAGCTGTTTAATGAGGAATTCCACCTCATTCCTCGTGAGGAGTCAGAGATCACTCAAAGCTCTCACAGTGTTCACAGATGCATCAGGGGCTTCCCACAAGTCAGTGATGATTTGGAGAAATCCTCAGACTCAGCATTGGGAAGCTGATGTTGAATTTGTGGAAGGGATCGCCCTAGGTAGCCAAACTGGCTGCAGTGGTAAGAGCATTTGAGAAGTTCTCAGAGCCAATTAATTTGGTAACAGACTCAGCCTATGTAGTGGGGGTAGTGTCCAGGGCGGAGCAGGCAGTGCTCAAAGAAGTCGAGAATGAGCAGCTTTTCAGGTTGCTGTCAAAACTAATCTATCTGATTTCCCATAGAGAACATCCGTTCTGTGTGATGCATGTGAGGTCACACACTGATTTGCCAGGTGAGATCGCAGAAGGGAATCATCAGGCAGACTCCCTTGCAACCCCAGCTGAACAAGTACACCTCCCTGACATCTTCCAACAGGCAAAGCTGAGCCACCAGCAATACCATCAGAAAGTGCCAAGTCTTATCCATCAGTTCCAGCTAACATGGATGGCTCGGGCCATTGTGGCCGCTTGTCCAGCTGCCAGCACCAGGCCATGCCATCGCTAGGCATCGGGGTTAACCCCCAAGGCCTTGGCAGCTGTGAGGTATGGCAGACAGACATCACACACATTCCCAGTTTTGCTGGTCTCAAATATGTTCATGTAAGCATTGACGCATATTCAGGTGCAGTTTAGGCCTCTGCCCACGCAGGGAAAAGGACTGTGCATGCCAAACAACACCTAGTGCAAGCCTTCTCAGTATTGGGGATCCCTAAGGAAATCAAAACAGATAATGGCCCAGCATATGTGTCCAAGGAGTTCCTGGAATTTGTCCAGCAGTGGGGAGTGGAACATAAGACTGGCATCCCCCACTCCCCCACAGGCCAAGCTGTGATTGAGCGTGCTCACCAGATGCTCAAACAGGTCCTGGCTAGACAGAGCAGTTCAACTGTGTGGATGTCTCCACAGCAGAAGTTTTGCAAAGCCCTGTTCCTATTAATTTTCTGATCTGTTCATTTGAAAACGTGAGCCCTCCAGTGGTTCATCATTTTAACAGTGGTAAACAGTTCAAGTTGTCTCATCATCCACCAGTTTTGATTAGGGATCCAGAAACATGGGAAACCAACGATTCCTATGAGCTTGTAACCTCTGAAGTGGTTATGCATGCGTATCCACGCCCTCAGGCCCTCGGTGGATTCCCCAGAAATGGGTGAAGCCTTTCGTCCCTAAACATCCAGCTCCAGTTGAAGGCGACAAGAAGCAAGTGGCAATTGCTTCGAAAAGAAGACGCCGCCCAAAAGAGGAAAGAGAATCTCTGTAGAGGACTACATTCTGGCAGATACAGAGACTTTTGACATGTTTTAAAATGTTTGTTTTTCCTTTTAGAGAATATCTTCCTTCCACTCAACCCCATGATGAGCCCCATCCAAGTTGTCTTCTAAGTGAAGCAAGAATCTGAAGATTGGTTCCATGAAATGTTCAAAGGCTGGGGATTCACAGGGTGGCGGACTTCTATAGTTAAAACTATCTTGTTACTTTTTGTTAATCTTTTCCTTGTAATACTGGTGTTCGGGATCCTATGTCACTTAGTTTTAAAGGTTATTAATGGTCTTATTCCTTCTACCTCCATAGTTAATCACATAGAGATGAAAAACCTAAAACAATCTAACTCTCCCACAAACTGCAAGTGGTGGGCAAGATCATAATTTGAATTAAGATGAACCTAATATCTTCCCTTCAACTTTATTAAACAAAAAAGGGGGAGATGTTGCATTCCACTACCCAACATGTAAATAGCACATTCCTTGACCCCATCCCTCTGACCATACCGAGTTGGAAAAGATTGGACAGATCCAATTTCTATCCCATCCCTTTTCCTGGACCCTAGAAATAGCCCCATTACCATGTGACCATTCTCTTTCTCCCTGGATCCCTTCGAGAATAAACCGTGGAACACAGCCAGGGGGTCTGAGCCTCCTTTGTCTTGCTATGTCCATGACCACCCATCCCATCTCTGACTGAGAGCTAGCCTGGAGGGTCAGAGAGAGGGGCGAGGGTGTATCTTTTCTGAGCTAACATGATTCAGAATTATGTAAATTTAGTGACTATGAAGAGATAGACAGATAGCCCTTCTAATCCTGCAGTGGGAAAACCAAAAAAACCCCCAATATTATTGACATTAATGAGATCAGAAAGCATATTCATCTGTTGGTCACTGTTTGAATATTTGAAGACCAGACTTGTGATAGCTCAGAGAACCAATGATTTCCTTTCATTTCCCTCTAACACTTCCTATTGAATTATATACTTTGCTGTGTTTCATGTTGCAAGGAATAGTGGTCACCCAGACAGATAATGTTTGCTTTCCCCTGCAGAGGGGACATAAGATTTACACATCCTATAAAGAAAGACATCAGAAATGCTTTTAAAATTGCACTCTTCACTTTTCTGTAAATATATTTCTTTGACTGTGTGTATCCTACAACATAAAGCACATTTTTAGAATCCAAAGTGGCATAAATTAGGATGTTTTTCAACAGGAAAAAAAAAGGATAAAAGCAGAGCGCCACTTCTTAAGTACTTTGAATTTTCAGACATCACCAAAGATGGAAACATTTTCTTTTTCCACTCATTTTTCAAAGTATCAGACTATGCCTTTATTTTTCCCTATATGGCTGATAAAATGCTAAGTGCTGCACCTCATAGATCTCCCTGCATATAGTTACAGAACAGCTGCCAAACGCTCTGTGCACCTCTGAAAAGGTGATGAAGCTCCACTTCTTGAAATGACTGTTGGTTGCAAAAGATACTTCAATGTTTTCTACCTTTTCCTCTGTATGAAAGTCACTGTTGAGATACGAGCTATAAATAGTTTTCTTTGTACACTAGGTGCTTTTCTCTCATCCTTTCTTCCTCCCTCTGACTCTGCCCACTGAATAAGCACTTTGCTGAAGCAATTCAGAAGCTCAATGAAATCAAGCATTCTCCTGCCTCTCCATTTCTTTTAGAAATAATGAGGGTCGGTTGCAATTTTTTAATGTTTTCATCTACTGTGATAAGCCAGCATTCTTTTTTCAAATATTTTTCTGTGAGACAGCTGATTGTCCTGATTTTAGAAGTTTCAAGTGTGAGTTTGAGGATAAGAATTGCTTAGTTATAGTTTTATTCTTCTAAAGTTAATGCTAAAATTACATTTTTTATTTTAAGAACCCAAAACATCAGGCATCCTGGTAGTGACAAATATCACCCAAATAGGCCAAGCCCTGTTTGCATGGTTTTCCAGTCCAAGATTTATAATCTCCTGAGATTCCATTTTACCTTAGTTGTTTATCATTCCTTCACAACAAGAAAAAAATAAAATCATCATTTGGCAGAAAAAATAATGTCAAAACATGGAGAAAAGAGGTATGTCATGTCAAAAGAGTGCAGGTAAACAAAAAGTTAAGTCTTCCACTCACCCTGAAAACAGCAGAAATCAAACTCAGTCAGACATTGCTGCTGCAGAGGATTGAAGACTGCAAATCACCACTCATACACAGTTATGGCCTCTGAAATTTTAAAAGCTTAAGCTAAATATTGAAAGAACATCAGTTTAGAATATTTATGGGTCTGATAATGATATTTAAAGAGCTTCTCTCATATATAAAAGCACATGATAGCTCCTGATACATTGCAACTTTCATTACAATCCTTAGTATGTTTCCCATGTAATGTGACTTGGAAAACTGACAGGCAGCCTTTATCAAGTACACATCTACATCACTGAAAATTTAATGCTAAAAAAGGAGCAGAGGCATATCTTAGGTAGCAAAACTTATATAACATTAAAGAGTGTTAGACAAGATATTCTTTCCTGTTTCTGCTGCCAGATATTGAATGTGCACCACTAGATCCTGACGACATGACTTTAAGATCAGACTTAACATTCCCCCTTCACTGCATTCAACTGTCTCCTATGACCACTCAGTTTAAAATGTTACATTCTGGTGTATTATCTGAGGAACAAAAATACTTTATCTGGGCTTTCTGCTTTTATTCAACACCCAGGACAATCTATGTCTATTCCTTTAAGCTCCTTTGGATGTGAAAAAATATGGTTACATAAATCTTTGTAATCCTGAGGGGAGGATAGCATATAAAGAGTTTACTGGCATTAGGATTAAGTCTAGTGTATTGCAGTCCAATCTTTAATCTCCTAAAATCTACCTCACCATTCCAAGCTGTTTTGTGTGAGTAGATGAAGCTTTGGAAATAGGACACAGCTGGCAAGAGTGATAGACAAAGGAAAGAAGAGAAAAGAAAAAAAACAATTGGTAAAACTGTTAATGGGCCGATTTAACATAGTGACATGCATAACATTATTTTTATTAACTAAGAAATTACAGAAATTCTTGTAAAATTAATTAGGAGAAAAAAAAATCATCAAAGTTTGAAAACAGGGAAGATTCAAACATGGACCAAAACACATCTAAAATCTGCAAGATAGCAGTCTTGTTTTGTTCTGAGACTCCTTGATACAAAAGATTATAATAAATGTTTCTTAGGTAACAAAAAAGGACACAACCACATGCTGAAATAGACTTTTTACTCTCTTTTGATGAAAGTGTATGGAATGAAAGCACTGCTCAAGCCATGTATTACTCAAGAGAAAAATGTAGAGAAAGGTTATTATTAGGCATATTTCTAAAGAATGCTACAGCTCTCTTTGGACTTCTGATTTCCAACTCAAAGTTTCCTGTTGAGATACCTATGGTCTCTGTTGAGTTTAAAGGTTCAAAAGGCCAAAAGTAATGCAGCTCAGCAAGTAATGCACAGGCCTGACTGGATGAGGTACTGGAGCCTTGATATCCAGCTCTGCAGACTCACCTGAGGGATCTCACTGCGTAAGTCCCAGTTTCCTTTGGCTCTGGTAAGTTCAGGAGAGTGTACATAATGACAGCAAAATGCATACATTTGCTTAAAGGGCTATTCTGACCCTTGTATTTAAATATGTGTTTAAATGATAACTAAATTAGGCCTTAGATAGTAAATACACATTACATGCTTGTGCTGTATTTGGAAAAGACAGGTTTCCTTGCTCCTTCCCTGTGGCTGCAATCCCAAGGCACAGGAGCATCACACAATGAAACAAAAAACAATGAAACAAATTCTTCCACTTCTGAAGTGATACTTAATTTTTTGAACCTGAAATCACTGTTTTGAAAAGTTACAAGTGTCAGTGCAATAAATCATTAGATACAAACACAAACCTCTGCATCTACCTGGGACACTGCCAGTCTTTCTTTCCACCCACTTCTTTTTCTTTTGAATGGAGATGCCAAGTTTTCTGTATCTCAGATTGTACAACCTACCTTGTCTAAGCTTTAAATATATTAAAGTTCTGGCTGAAGATGAGCCATAATACACAGAAATAAGTTTTCTGATAAATGTATGCAGATAATTCTGCATATAACTGATATTTATCAGCATTCCAACTGTTAGGTAACTTAAGTTTTACATATTTCCACTACTGAAGAGAAATATGAGCAGGAAGTAATCATGGTATTGCAGAATCTACAAGACAGTACAATAATAATATTTCTTTCTTATTTAGTAGCTTGTATTTCCAAAGCATCACACAATTATGAAAAAATTAATCTAAGGCTTACACTGAATTTTACTGATAAGACATTAAAAGCCTTTAGCAAATGTTTAATTGAAATAACTGCCACACATTAATTCCTAGAAACTTGTTTTAGTATCCTAGAGATTTAGCATGAGTGAACTCAATATGCCGCAGTGCACAGAATTCTGTGTGTGCTCTTCTTGAGTCTCAACTAGCAAGAAAATTCTTTGAAATGATATCCTAGAAGAAAAGGAAGGGCACATTACCAGAAAGAATCTAATGTCCCATGGAGCATAAACAGGAACCAGTCTTTAAGGCTGGCTTTTAGCTGACAGCATAGTTTTCCATGAAGAAAAAAAAATCACTTTGTCATTTCAGTAATTCTGAATTTGACTCCCAAATCCAAAAGTTTGCCCTTTTTAAAGCAAAAGTGTGACTTTCACTCATTTTTCCCCTCCAAACCAGCAACTTAATTGTGATAACTCAGTAAAACCTGGCAGAGAAGGCACTGTGATGAGCCCAAGGGGTTTCTAGGAAATTATTTTTCAAGGAAAAGCATCACTGCTTTTCTGCTGTCTCCTGATAGAAATCTGAATCCTTCGGGTTTCCCACAGAACACCAATGTCATGAATGCAATTTTAATTTTTGATTTGTTCTTCTTCCACACTCATTTTTGACTACATTGTCTGGCATTTAACCAATTTGTTTCTCTCCCCAGTAAAAGATGTAACGAAAAAAGGTGTGATTCTTCACATCCACATAATGAAACACATTTCATTTGAAAACTTCTCAGGATACACTTGATCCCATCTTTCACATTACTATTAGTAACAATAACCAGGCCCAATACTGATCCCTGTGGACCCCACTTGTGGCAGGTTGCCAGTTTGAGGAGCCACTTCCCACCACATTCTGGGTGCTGATTGCCAGATAGTTCGCCACCCACTGCATGGACCATTTGTCCAGACTCTGACACATCAGCTTCTCAGAGAGCATACTGTGGGAAATTATATTAAAAGCCTTGGAGGGATCCAGTCAGTTGATGTTTGTTGCTCACATCAACAAAGGAGGTTGTAGAAGGTGATCAGGTGTGGCGAGCAATGTTTGCCCTCATTGAGTCCACGCTAGTTTTTCAATCATGTGCTTCATCTGACCTGTAATATCTTCCAGGGGGACCATTCCCTAATCTCCCCAGAGACTGAAATAACACTGATGGGCCAATAATTTCCCAATTATTCCTTTAAGACTTTCTTGCAGATGGGTGTGGCAATAGCCTTCTTCCATCTTCTGAGACATCACCTGACCTCCAAAACTACGCTGAGATTATGGAGAACGGCCTCCCAATGACGTCAGCCAGCTCCCTAAATTGTCTTGGGTTGGATATGTCAGGGCCCAGCAATTTGCAGGGCTCAAGCTCCTGCAATAGTTCATGTACCAAATTTTCCTGCACTGACAGTGATGCTCCATCCTCTTTGGTCTCCTCAACAGGCCAATGGTCATTACTACGGTTTAGACTTTTGGTTACCCAGTTTTGAGGGACAATCAGAAATAGAGGATCTGGAATACTTTGTAAGGGGAAGAAAGGGGAAGGCAGTAGGCAGAGTAGGAACTGGAGACTAGGAGAGTGAATGACCATATTCATGGAAAGAAGGTGGAAGGGAAGTGTATTATATTCTTAGAGGAAGGTATCCTGCAGTTGAAGTTTTTTGCACATCCACCTGTTTAGTCTATCTGTGCAATGATTTGCTAAGTCTCTGCCACAATCTCTGAGTTATTTTCCTGCCAGTGTCTCTCCAGGAAAACATCTGCACTTTCAAATGAAAGAAAAAAATGACAATGTATTTTTCCTATATGTAGATAACATGCTGAATTTCAATTTACCATCAATTCCTCCTTGAATAAATGAACAGAAAAAATAAGAAGTATACCAAGAAAAGAAAAAAACCCTAAAACTGTTTGGACAATAAGTAAAATAAAAATGATACCTAACAGAATAGATAATTAATAGGTAGAAATTAAGCAGATTCATTCCTCTCAAAGAATATTCAAATGCAAATGTTTGCCTTAGATATAAAGACACAAACATTTAAGTTACACTGCCTCATATTATGTTTTCTCTATCCTAAATGTCGTCAAAGTATTTGTCATCAACTCAAATGGAACTCAAATCTTTTTAAAATATTTAGCATATATAAAACTGACTAATTTCACTAAACAAAGTTTTTAAATCCATGAGTAATTTTATTTTCAACATGTTTATGAAAAGAGGGAAGGATAAAAACCATATTCAGATTCATAATGCACTACACCTCGGGAGAGTTAAAATGGAATAAATTGTGAACAAATGTTGAATTGCAGGGTGGGGTTAAAGCAACTTCACATTAGTGAAATATCCTATGGTGCCTTACATTATTGATTCTCTGTCAACATCATGTTAGTTCTTTTCTAAATTAGTTCTGTGGTTTGACCTTGAAAAGATTGTGATGCAGAGTCCACAGCTTCATTCTAATTGCTGTTTTTCCTGCTGGACTTAACCATGCCAACCTGTCACTCATCAAGACCATTTGTCTGTGAACAGACCTAATTAAACACCTCAAATCCAATTTCTCTGATCCTTTCCACTATTAAAAACCCTCATGTGCTCCATGAGCTATTAAGAGTTTTCTAAAGGAAAGGCTCTAACATCTTCTGTACTGTTGAAGAAAGGCAGAATTAAAAAAACTAGGATTATTAATTAGGATGGGAAAATAAAATATTTCTAGAGACAACAAAGAATTTTCTAACTCCTAATCATACAGTAGAAGATTAAAGAACCATTCAAAGCACCTATACAACTCTTCCCTTTTTTCCCCCTCATCTCCATCATATAAGATTTTCAAAAAGCTGTACAGGCTTCATTTGAATATGAATTTTAATTGATATTCTTCAGGTTTAAACAGGTACCTGTACTACTTTTTGTAAAAGATAATAATTTTCATCTTCCTTCCAGCACACTGGTAGAAACAGTGAAAGTGAAAATACCTCAAATATAAATGTGCAGTTTTATTTAAATTATTGACAAGGTGTTTTTGCTTTCTATTCTTAACAAACTTTCTTGCAACTTTAGTTATTAAATTTTTCCCAATTTCATTTAGTCATGTTTTGTCTTATAACTGCATTCCAAAGTATTTTACATTTAAAAAAGAACTAATCTCACTGTTTTGTAAAAGATTATTCTGCATTTGATAGGTATTCACTGCACCATCAATTGCAGTCTTCAATGTAGATTGCTGAGAGTTATAATTTAAAAGCATTTCTTAATAATCAATTTATGAATAATTAATATCTCTTACATTGAGATATATTAAGATAATGCTATTCCTATAACAGATTTCATGAAAGAAAAATTAGTGGTTATGGCTGGTTTTATTGTCGAAAGTCTTTAGTGACGGGTGAGGTAATTCTCTCTTCTTGCTCTCAGTTACATATTTTCCAGAATTGCATGAAGACCCAATCTCTGCAGCCATGTTTGAAGTGAAGTTTCTTCATGAGAGATATTTAACAGGCTAAGTAGTATTTCACCACTCTAATTAAGGCTGCAGCAACATGCACTAAATAAATGTACAGGCCAACCTCTAAATTTGAACTAGACGATGAAAACATCTCTGAATTCAAACCCAGCAACAGCTTTTTATTTTATGGCTTTATCAATTTGGAGTTTGGGAATACAAAATTTATTCATAAAGACATTTAAAGAAGAAAGGCACTGAGGTTTCAGAATTACTTTGAGCTTCTAAAGCAGTGTTCAAATATTGCCTCACTGGGTTTTGACATTAGAATTTAGATCCTAGAGGCTTATTTTCATGTTTGGTGCAACAAATTATATAAGCTGCCTTAAAATACAATAGTAATCAATCTAGGAAAGACACATATACCCCAAACAGTGCACATGTCTAATCTGTGTACTGCCAGGCTTGATAATTCTCTTCTGCTGAGTTTGTATCACCTCCGAGAAATATAAAGTAACATGACAGTGTCAAATAAAGCAAACTAATGCAACATGATTGATCTCTGGTGTCAGGACAGCCAGACTCATCCCTGTGTCATTCCAAGGGCCAGACAAGAGACACTTCCTTTAACACTCAATAATATATTGTATCTCTAGAGGTGCTGCAATGTCTGCCTCATACAAATGCATACATTATCTTTGCATAATACTGGTAAATCCTCCGCATACAAAGGTTTTACTAACCTTACACATCACTGGGATTGGGAGAAGAAAAAAACCAAACTGTTCTTTTCAATAAAATCTTTTATATGAATGAAAATCACTGCCTGAAATAAGGGAGCTGAAGCACCTGAATCAGCCAAAATTCTAAGAACTATTGGAGGTGATGGCTCTGCTGCACACATGCAATGCAGTTTATCTGATGCTGAGAAAGACTGAACATCCTTATATCAGATATGCTCTCTTGGCAGAGAGACACATCCCTGAATTTGAAGGCTAAAAATATCTATGCTGAAAGTGTCAGTCCATTCTCTGCTGTGGTGACTATAACTCTTACTATTTATTTCTCCCATTCTTTGAATTCTATTTTACATCACACCAATGTACATGTGAGCAGCATAACTGATATAAATTGAATTAATCAGTATTCAGCCTGATATGCTTGGTAGTAGTACTTTATTTTTCTAACTGTCCTAGTTTATTAGGCTTCCATGCATCAGTTCTTATTTGGAGGGAAGTACAATAATGAGAGCAGAATCTTAAAAACTGCATCTGTTTGGCAAGATTCTTACAAACCAGATATGTTCTATGACAATGCTTTTGTCCTGCAAAATAATTAAAGAAAGGAAGTACCCTGAGTCAGAGCATTTGTCCTTGTGGCTGCTATGGGTGTCTCTGTCATGTTCAATGGGTGAAGCTGTCACAGGAGCAGAGAACCCTGGCTGCTTTCTGTGACCCACTCCCCCTGTATTGACCCAGAATCCACAACTGTAGGGTTTTTAGTGGGTGTAGATTGTCCCTGTGCTTTCAGCACTTTCAGAAAAATCTCATATAAAATACCAGCCAAACAGCCAGACATATATTGGTCTATTATTTGTTCTCATTATCACTCTTGTTCTGCCAGTTTAGTTCTTTACAGACATTCAGACATCCTGTCTTGCAAACAGAGGACACTTCAACAGCACAGTCGAAACAGGGCTGTTACAATTTGATTGAACATGCCCAAACTGCAAGGAGGATCATTCATACCAAGAATGTGGGTGATGAGTTGCCTTTGAACACTGTGAAAAGTTCAGGTAATTGGCATGTGCAGAACATCAGTGGTGCCAGGCAGAGCGAGTGGCAGCTGGGTTAGGGAAAGCCAGATAAAACTCTGCTTTCAGGAGAAGATTTACTATTGTGATAGTTTTTGTTTTCACATATTGCTGCCACAGCTAGTGCTCAGCAATTACATCCTTTACCTTATAATTCCATATGTTTTAAGCTCAGAAGATTCCTTGCTCCTCTTTTAGACTTAGCATTAATAATGGGAGAAAAGCATACAATATTTGAACATATCAAAACAGCAAAGACAGGAGAGAAAAATCAATTTATGGATAAATTAAAATCAATTCAGTACGTGGGAGGTCTCAAGCTTGCCAAACTAATAATAAATCCCAGTTCGAGATCTTTTGTTCTGAAATTGAACTTGGAAATTTTTCTGGTTACTCAAATAGACATAAGCACAACCTAAACACCCTAGTTTATGGTTTTCACAGGAGCAATAAGTCCTGTATTTAAGCTCTTTTGTCCCCCAGAATAAGGACTGAAAGGTCAGGTTTTCTAAATTTCCTCTTTTTATATGCTACTGCTGAAGAAGAAGAATTAGAGTTGGCTTTTTTTGTAATGCTAAGAATGATTAGAAATAAACTTTGCACATATATTTGTATATAAAATATTTACTTCCTCCTTAATTTGAATGTTTCTTCTATTAATAATCCATTATGAAAGACACAAAAGTAATGAAAGTAATTAAAATATTGCAAATACAATTTTCTTTGTACATTGAAATAGCAAGTGGTTAAACTGCAATTTATAAAATGTCACACCATGCTTAATCTCCTGATCTTCAAAGTATTAGGATTTGATCTGTATTGCAAATAGTACAGGTCAATTTTTTCTTTGACATGTGGCTACAAACAGTTGGAGGTTTTGTGCCAAGACCAAAAATGTACATTTTTTTCTGCTTTCAAATAGTGCGAACTGACATCATTTGATTGAATACTGAGGTGGTACCATCAGTACTAAAGTGTTACAAGAGTCAGATGTGGCTGAATTCACAACAGACTCCCATCTACCATTTTTCATTATCCCCAGCAAGCCCTATAAATAGTCTGTTGTTAGAAGGTGCTTAGTGAAACAATATCAAGCACAGGTATCATGTCTCCTGAATAAAAAAACTTTCTTAAATAGGCTGTTGGTCTGCCCACTCTATCAATCAGTGAGCTTACTTTAAAATAGAATCAACAGGACTTATTTTTTTTATTTTTCAAATAGCCTTACCCCACAATCAAATAGAATTTTCTGAGAAAAAAATCATGGAAAATAAAATAAATAAACTAAATAAACTGAATGAATACAGGGGAGAGATGGTTAACACAGCCAGCTCTGATTTGCATGAAGTATTCAACTAGATGCAATCACCAAAGGGTCTTAAATTAAGCTGACATAAGATAAGAGTGAAGGTCCTCACAGCGATAACTAACTAAAAGATCAGGAAGAAAGAGCTGCAATAAATAGTCCATTTTCTCAGTGAAGGTAAAGTGTAAGTGGAATCCCACAGGGATCTTTGCTAAGGCTTCAGCTGCTCAACACATTCAGGAATGATCAAGAAAAGAGAATGGAAAGGAGATTGAGTTTGCTACTGAAGACAAGTTTTTCAGGGCAAGAAAACCAATAGTGGACTGGAAAAAAAAAACAAGGTGCAGAAAGACTCCGTGGCACTGAGTGACTGAGGATAAAATGGCAGATGACATTCAAACCTACTGCCTTAGGCAACAGAGATCTTTGGTTACAACCATAGCCTTATGAACATAACAGTACAGTGGCTTCAGAATTATAATCACAGGAAAATCTCAGAAAGTGTAAGGTACTGTGTAAAGTTTGCATTGTGTTTGCATTGTTATGTGGTCCTTTCATATGAAAAAAAAAGCTTTTGAGTTGAATTTGAAATAGAGTTGGACAAAAATTATTAAAGATAACCAAGTAACTTCCACAGAAAGAAGATATTTAAAGATTAGGACCCCCAACTAGAAAAACATCAAACAAGAGCCAACTAAAAATCAAGACAGGTATTAAAAAGGTGAAGGAAAAATTGGTTGGCTGCCCCTTCTATTGCAATAACAAGAAACCTTGAAATAAAAATTCACACGTGGAGGTTCAAATCAAATTCAGGCAGACACCACTTCATTTAATGCAAAGATGGACTGTGGAACTCCCTGACATAAGATATATAATGAATGCTATAAAGAGGCATGAATTCACAGACTTTGGAAAATATTAATAAAACAAAAAGCTTACAGGCTCTTAAAACCAAAAAGCCTACCCCAGACTCAAGTAGTCCTTTTTCCTCAGATGCCATGAAAGCATCTATCAGAATTACCACAAAGTGTCAAGTTCTCACATGCATTCATTTTCACCCATGTCTGAGCTGGGATACCAAAGCAGAGGGGCCTCAGTCTAACCTGTTGTGAGTATTTCCACAGGCTCCACAGACAGGATATCATTAGCCAGAATAGGCACCGTGTCCCATAAAGAATTGCAGGGCCAGAACCCCAAGGATAACAATTTTAAAATCGTCTCTCAGCAGGCTTAATTCAGGGTGTGCAATGCTAACCAAGCAGTCTGTCTATCTTCAGCAATCCTTAACTTTGAGTTTTAAAACACTTCTTTAAAAACAAACATTTTCTTTATGGAGAACAGATTTCTATTCTGGTGACAAAAAGAATTTCAAATGAGAAGGAAATAACAACATGTATATTGATAATTTCAAAAGTTCTATATAAGAGAAAGGAAGATTAATAATCTGTTCCGCAGAGCAGGAATAAATGGTAGAGCAAACTGTACATGAACCCAGACTCAAATGCTGGTTTAGTGTTCTGTAAATTGAGCAATACAGTCTCCTTGGATATAAAGGAAAACTTCAGCTAGAATTAGAATAGAGATTTTATTCTACATATTATAATAAAGTGTGTTTTCTCCACCATTCAAAATTATTTATCCTCCATTCTTACAGCTAGTTTGAACTGCAAGAAAAGTGTCATAAAAGCATGTTTTAAAAAAAAAAGAGGAAAAAATAGAAATGCTGCATCTCAGTTCACCTATGCTATTAATGTAATGAATTTATAAGCTTTTAATTATAATTCCTAGTAAATTTGAAGTTCCTGTTTACAAAAATGCTGTGGGGTTGTTTTTTTTCTTTCTTCATGAACAGTACTCAAAGTTTTTATCTATCTTACAATTCTATGAAGAGAAAACAAAGGTTACAGTCTTACAAAATACAAATTTTGAATATGAAGATTGACCTACACTTTCTGTATAAGGCTTTTAAAATCCTACCAAATGCATTTTAGTTCTTGGAGGCATGTTTTGAACTGCTATCTGTGATCTAGGACTAAAACAGTTCTGTAAAACAGTTAACAGCGTAGGGAGTTTTAAGTTGTTGGGGTTTTTTGTTTGTTTGTTTGGGATTTTGTTTGGTTAGTTTTTGTAAGTTTTTTTAATTCAAAACAAAATCACATAACCGCACTTAATGGGTTTAGGTTTACTTATCCTAATATTGAGAATTGGGTCATCTATCCAACTGTATCTTAAGCCTGGTTTTTTTACTGAAAAAGACTCTGCTATAATAAACAGACATGCAGGACAACTTTGGTCATCCGTGTGCTGATCAGCTAAGAAAACTTCACAGCATAAGCAACTGTTGGTTGTGAGGATCCAAACATAACAACTGAAGTTGAATATTTTGGGCAATGGGTGAATGTAACTCAGTAGATATTTCTCCTCATCTCTCATTGCATGATTAGAAAACGAAAACATTTAATTTAAAAAAAATAATCCACACCCCCTGAAAAATTAGCTGCAGCATTTGAATGCTATGTCTTGCTAAAATGTGCTGATAACATTCTTCAAATTTGGTTTGATGGTATCTTTTAAAAGGGCCCAAAAACATTCAGTCATGTTCAGAAGAGGAAAAAAATCTCCCCTGCACAGTCTATGAATTTTAATTACAGTAATTTCACGATTATAAGCCGCACCTTTTTCATTGAAGAATCCAGCCTACGCCAGTAGTGCATCTAATCATCAGGTATGGCTTATTTATGGACAAATCCCAGTGAAATGCCAACCCAGAAGTGAGAGCCGGCCAGGGAGAGAGCTGCCATGGAGCCGCGGCCAGGTGGACGCTGAGCCGGAGCCACTGGTGAGCAAGCCGCTGGATTGGCAAGGCCAGCCTGGCTTCGCCGCCTTCGCACGAGCGAATGAGCCGCCTTTGCTGCGTTCATGCGGGTGAGCGAGCCGCCTTCACTGCAGCCAGCGCGCTGCTGCCGGCGCCACCTCCCTTGGAGCGGGCGAGTGAGCGCCGCTGCCACCGCATCCCTTCGCATGGGCAGGCGAGCGAGTGCCACTGCCACCACATCCCTCCACACGGGCGGGCGAGCAAGCGCCAGCGCCTCTGCATCCCTTTGCACGGGCAGGCCAGCCAGCGCCGCTCCACGGCGCTCCCCGCTGCTCCCGGCATTGCCATCTCCCGCTGGCGGCTGGCCGGCCCCTCCCAGTGCGGCCCTGGTGCTGCCTGGCCCCTCAGCAGTACCCCCACCCTGCCACGCGGGAAAAAAACCAAATAAACCAAAAAAAAAAAAAAAAAAAAAAAAAAAAACCCCAAAAAAACTCCCATGGCTTATATATGGAAAAATCCTGTGGTCTACCCGGCTACCCAGATGTGTGGCTTATATTCAGGTGTGGGTTATAATTGTGAAATTACTTTAATTCTGTTCATCATATCATTGGACATTTAGATTCTTGACTTTAGGCTTCAGGCAATAGCTGTTCAATTGTTTTTAGTAACATTTCTGACTTCCCTACATGGATTTTACAACAGCATATTCTGTAACTGGTATACTAGAAGTCCTGAACAAAAACATTCCAAATTTTGCATCAAAGTCATGTTAGGGATAACATAAAAGTAATGGACTATATAATGAGAAATGAGCTGAAATTCAAATACTTATCACCCAAAGGCCTCTGGAAACCCAACAAACACCCCAATGCTACAGGCCTGTAGGAACAGTAGCGGAATAAGCAATGAAATTGTGATGTTTCAAGACCAGTATCTTCAAAGCAATAGCAAAAAAAATAACTGGGAGCTAAGCACAAACACCTGAGATGCCAAAATGCTTCTTTAACTTTGTAAGCAGCACAAAGTCCTGGGTAATCCTAACAAGAAGCTCATTACCATGCAGGCTCTGCTTAGATCAGTCAAAACTCCCTAAGCCTGGTACACTGATCATCTCTGAGCTGTGATGATTCACTCTAAAGATCAAAGTGAGCAGCTGCTTGAAGGAGCTCCAGCTAGGACCATTAACATTCCTTCTCCTGAGAAATCATCTTGTACAATCCTCAAAATGCGGCCAAAACCATGCATTCAGAGGATCAACAGGTTAGAAATACATGGCAGTGAGAGAACTGCTCTGGGGTTACAAATACAGGTAAGGAAGGAAATGGATACTGCTCTCATAGCAACTCATTTAACATTAGATGAGGATTCCAAACAGTTTGAAAACAGATGGGTATGTCAGAATTTCGTAGTGTAGGAAGAATTTATTGCATTGCTAAGAGGAGCTTAAATCTTACATTCAAATCCTCATGATAATTTATTCAAGAGTGTACTCTACCTTTCTGATGCTGTGTTGCCTTCATTGGCATTAATTTGTACTTTCCCCAGATATCTGAAACTGAAAACTGAGTGCAGGTAAAAGATTAGAGGGGACAGAATCAGCGTTCCTTTACTGCCATTAACCCTGCCCTCATTTATTTATGGATGAAACTCTGTGGTTTAACAAAGACAGGAACTAGGAGGATAATGAGAGGATGCACACTGATATTTACTGTACAAAATTCAAATTGTGAGCTGAAGATGTCAGAATTTATTTTGTTGGGGTTTTTTCTGGAGTGACTATCACTGTGGTATTTAAATTATTCTCCAAACTCCATAATGCTCCTTTAGCACAATTAGGGCTGAAAATCTCAGTGCAGCGAGTATTATAGTATGATAGAGCCAAAAATGATACATGAAATACAAGTTTCAGATGTTTTGTTGTTTTTTGTTTTTTTACCTCTGGATTCTAGATTGGGGGGAGACAACTATTTTTAAGGAAATGGAAGCCTTAGATTCATATAATGATTTGCATCTTGATTACACAGTTACTGACAGAAGGAGTGCATTTTAAAAAATTTCCCAGTAAAGCTGGAAATAAAGAATTATTTTGACCGAGAATTATTTTATTTTTCAAAGTAGGGAACACAGCACTTATTCTAAAAGAATATGATATTAATGAGAGTACTTTGACTTTTAAAACTAAAAAAATTGGTGGGATTTAAATAATGTAGCCAGCTGACTTGAGAACATCTGAATTAATATTGATGATATATTATTTCACAGTAATATTATTCATATTCAGCAGGAAATCAAGTTGTCATAATATGATAGTGTTAAAGAAAGATTATATCTTATCTATGCCTATATATGTTGCATGAACTCACTGAATAGTGATTTCTTGTGGTGTTACCTAGAACATATTCCATCTATACATGGAGTAATGTCATGTTGGTTATTTACTACAAATTACTGAGTTCATTAATAGAAATTCCTACCTCCCTCAATAAGTGAACAATGAAGGAGTTCTAGAAGAGTTGCTCCATGATAGCATTAATACAGAACACTTAGAGTAAAAGAAGAAAATTTGAGCAATATTAGAACATTTTTTGCTCAACTTCTGGGATACAGATCTAAAAAACCAGTACAATAAATTCCAGCATTCCCAAATTGCCAGGAAAAATAATGCCATTTCTGTCCTGTGTAAGTCTGTACTACCTAATTTAAAAAATCTATTCTGTGTATTTTAAATTAATGAATTTGCTCTTTACAAAGTTATCATTAGATGTATATCTATAATATAACTTTTCCTAAAACGTAATTTTGCTAAGGAAACAAATGCACAGAAAAGCAAAATTCACAAAGTACTGAAGACAATAGTGTGGTGATGCCTTGAGATGCTACCTGGAACAGAGGCTAGGCAGTGTTAAAGGAATAAGGTGGATATTTATTAAAAGGCCTTCAAAGGATACACCTTGGGCAGTACAAGAGCCTGGCTGGGGCTACACCCAAGGTGGATGATGGATCACATGTTTTCACACTTTTGTAAGTTTTGGTCTGTTTACATATTGGGGTTATTTGTCCAATTAACAGATTTTGAAGTCCCATCCTCCCAGATTGCTCTCCTCAATTCACCGTTTACACTTTTGGGCCTGAAGCTGAAATGGTGTCCTTGGTTCTCAGGCTGGAAAAGGATTGTTTTGTCTAACTAAACTGTGAAGAGAACTTGCCAACACTTATATAAAGTTCAGTTATATACTAATGCAGTATGGAATCTGGAAAATATATGTAGAAGTTAAAACTTAAGGCATCAGTGGGAGTTCTCATGCTTCATAATTCATGTGTTTCTGGCAAATGGCATTTTCATCCTGAAGAAAATAGTCATATTAAATTGGGATTTGGAAGCGATGTATGATAGAATTTCGGTTTTAAGGATTGTTTTTCAGTCCTTGATGCAACAATTTAACATGGTCTCAATCTTGTTATTTTCTTCCAAGTAACTAAAGCACTCACTAAAAGTGTGAAAAGGCATGAAGAACTTTTACTTAAGGCATCTGTTAGTCAATCAGTTTTGCTTTACTAGGTAGAAAAATATTTATTTGTATCCTATAAACTGCTTTTGAGTGAGCAAAGTCATCATTGTAATTATATTTGACCTTCACTGCTTATACTTCAAGAAAAATATTCACAATTCAGAGAGTTAATTAAAAATACACAATGCTACAGAAAATTGAAAATTGTTAGAAATTAAAGAGAAACTTTTATTTGATAAGCAAAGCTCCAGGTGCAGCTATTTCTTAGAAAAATAAAACAAACACTTTTTTTGAAATATCTCTGCTGTTATAATCATAGTAACTATTTTTATTCTGCAATTTCCTGAATTTGCCAGTCTCTTGAATACTATGGTATGAACATACTGGTAAAACTGCCTCTGTTGATAAAACAATTGTTCCATAGATTAGCCTGAAGTGTAAGGTGATATTTTGCAAATCTGACAGGTTTATCCTGATAACAAAATCAGGGTATGTCACATAAAATCAGTGTATGTCACACATAAAGACACATAGTTTGTATATGTCCCTGCCTTGGGTTGCAATACAGGATGTGACCAAAAGTATCTATTCTATCACCATCTGCTGAAACCAGGTGGGGCAGTCATTTTTATCTTTTTCACAACCCATCCTTTCTCCACGAAGGTATCTTCTGTTAATGGGCCACTGAGTCCCACTGTATGACTGATAAAATTACATCATCCCATTGGGAGATGCTCCAGCCAGGGGGAGGAGACAAGCATTTCCTACCTAGATTAAAACTGAGATTTGGAACATCAGGGAAGCCTTTTTTCCACTGGATTCCAGAGGAAAACTGGACCTTTCCACATCATCACTGGACCTTCAGCAGAAAACTGAGCTCTTCTACAGGATCACTGCTTCAACTGAACCACATCTGTCACTGCAGGAGGATGCAGCCACCATTTAGTGGGATTGCTACTAACACCCTGACTGACCTGGGTGTTAGGTTGTATTCAGACTCTGTCAGTGTTTTGGATTTATTCTTTGTAATAATACTGTATTTCTATTTTAATTTTCCTAGTAAAGAACTGTAGACCCCAAAGCAGCACTAAAATAGCTGGTTCTATATCTTTTAACAGATCTAAAATATATTAGTGGGATTATCTATTTGTCTATTTAGGGAGGCTTCTGATTGTTTTATAATGTTGTTTTTTAAGCATTCACTGCTCATAATAAACAGACAGAAGAGCTACAGCCAAAGGGCTTAGTCAGAACCAGGATCTCAATAATGCTATTCACTAAATTAACCAGAGAGACAGTGCCTGTCCTGCAAATTGATAACTGCACATTATGTGCATTCTTTCAAAGCATGTTGTGCTCACAGGAATCTAACAAGGAAGCAAACAACTGAGGGTTAGATAAGAGGGCTGCAACAGTCTGCTCTTTATAGGGAAAAGAAGGGTTGAGTTAAATTCTCTACAGGTAGCACAGCCGTAGGTAGGGATTATAAAGTATTTTACCTATAGAAAAATAAGCTGTTCTAAAATACCATTTCATAGCTTCTTTTCACAGAGGTCTTCTACTGATCACAGCAAAACAACTCTGTAATTGATCCTTCTTTTCTTTGCTATTTCCAATATGCTCATAAAACAAAAGGTCTAGATACCATTTATGAGGAAGATAACAGGACAGCATGCTTGAGCCTAGGATACTAAATATATGGAGTTTTATAAAACAGAGTCCAACTTCTTCACATCTACTGGTTTTACTGCAAAGAACAAGCAGACCATTTAAATAGCATTGCACATAAAAATACTGCTTGATAAACCTATCAGTATATATACCTCTTCATTGAATCATACTGATTTTATATATTTTTTTCATTCCAGTCTTAGGTGTAGAGCAGCTGTCATATTTATCACCTCAGTATTCATTTTACAGTGACAACTGGAAGGCCTTTATTTCTCTTTAGAATCCAGCTTTCCTGTTGACACATTCTGTGCAAACGCACAATCTTTTCTCTAAATAAAATCAGTCTTTGCTTGATGGAGCTTAGCACATTAGTATGTAACTCAAAAAAAAGTGGACATTTGACAAGGAAAGGAGAACAGAAAAGGCCTCAGTTAAACTCGTGCTTGCCAAGACAACAGAATAAAGTTTGCAGGCCATGTAGTCAGCATCAAAGCAGCTGCCTTACTCATTTACACCATGGGAATTCTGTAGTTAGATCTCAAGATCTGATCTACACACAGTTTTCTTACTGCTACTGTGAACAACTTCATTGAGAAAGTCATGAACATCCTAATCGGCCTGCCATGTCAAAGGCTTCTAGATGATAGGACAAAGCATCTCCATCAGCAGTGTTATGCTGATGTCTTTCTCAGAACTTCCACTTTTTTTGGTACTTTGGGCATCATGGTTAAGAAGATGAATTTTACAATGAAAAGCCATCTTCTTGTTATGTGAAAAAAAAGGAATACAAGAAAAGAAGAACAAAAAGGAATCTTTGCCAACATTACTGATTAGGACGTCAGAGAAAATTAACCAGTGATGCAAGCAGCACTATCTAAAATTGGTTCTCATGCAATGACAATGTATTTTTCTTTTTTTGTTACTGATTTCCCACTAGGGCGTGTGCAGTGTGCTCATGCATCTACTGTCATTAACACACCTGGAACAGGAAAAAGCAACATTTAATCAAACCATAGCTACAGCATGACTTTGGTTTCAATGGTAAGGGACAAAGCAGCCAGAACTTCATACAAATTACGTGAAATTATATATGGCTTCAGGCACTACCAATTAGCTAGTGAATGGTACGTCCTTTTATTTCTGTCACTCTATCAACCCAATATCCATCCTTGTAAACACATTTGAAGCAAAGAGAGTGTAGAAAAAGAAGCTAAAGGAGGTTAAGATGAAATGAGCAGAAAAACCAACTAAAACTGGAGTCAATATGGAGAAGTATTGAATGCAATCTTACCATGATTTAACTTTTTCTATTGAATTAAGTACTTCCTGTAATCTGAGGTCTGTTATTGCAATCCTATACTTTAGAAGAAGTTACAAAATTGACAGAAATTATGGTCATACTCAATTCTCCCCCGAAGCATATT
>VRYO01002184.1:12569665-12616936 GCA_009812075.1 Sialia sialis | reverse complement strand
AACTGGAAAACAATCTGAAATTTTGTCAACATCATTAAAAAATTAAGTCAGTTTACAGAGACTTCCAGCTGCATTCTGATGCATTGATGGCCTTTCCAGAGAAAGTAATGTATATATTTTCAGTATGTTTATTTTTCTTGTAAAACAGAAACATCAGTCCATTTCCCAGCACAAACAATACTTCTTATGACAGAGGGCTGTCCCAGTCCAAAATAGATTGCAGAGGTGTATAGACAGAAAGGAGAGAGCAGCATCTAACTTGTGGAGAATTCTATCCCAAGGAGCAGTAGGCAATGCCTAGACATCCATATGCTATTACTAAAATGGCTGGAACAAAGGTCAGCTCTGTAACTGACACTGGCTCAAAAAACCAATTCCTTTTATGGCACCTTTCCTGTTTTGAATTTAGAATTAGACCAAAATATTGTACTTTATCAGTAATGAACCTTGTAATTACTTCCAAGCACTACAAGCAAAGAAATGCTTCTTTGAATGTTCAGCTAAACTCCTAAATCTAATTTTTAATTTGTCTGCCTACTGCTCAGCTTAATTTTTAGTACATATTCTGAGTATGTAGTCTTTGCTCACAATGATCTGTATACATACACATAATTTGCATATTACATCTAATTCAGAAGTAACTTTGAAAAATGTGAGCTCTGTACAAACCAGTCTACAAGGAGCAAACTATTGATTTAATTCTTAGCTCTAATAATTCACTGACTTTTTATGCCTACATTTTTCCCAGAATTTATCTGATACCATACCTGAGACCAGGCAATTCAGAGCAAAATCTTGCTGTAGTTGCTTCTTTTAAACCAACTTAATTATTAATTGGAAAATTCTTCCCTTTGTGAAGATTCAATGAAGTCTCTCTCCATCTCCTGCAAGCTCAGCAGAAGGCTGTGGCAGGACTATGCTGCTGTAAAGAAAATAATAGATTAAGACACTTTTATTCAAATCTGAAGAATAAATTGGATTTGCAACATAGCTGCAAAATATACCAGATGTGTTCAAAGCAGTCAGTCACTGTTCTAATACAACTACTTTAATATATAGTATTGTTTAACCAAAGAATTAATGATATTTGTGACCCTCTAGATCCTGCAGTAGTCTCCACTTCTGGATAACCCTCCACATTAAAAATACTTGATTTTACTAACACTGAAATATAGCAAATATTTAGGAAACAATGTGTAAAAGCAAGACATACCATAAAGAAAAATTCTATAGCAGATTTTTTTTCATTAAGAAAATATCAAGAAGAAAAATAATCAGTTGTGTGTTTTGCCAGGCTAAATCTACTAGAACTCCATGTGATTTGCACTAGTACACCTGCAACACCAAAGTCCCCTTCTCTGCTTCATGATAACAAGGACTGCATCCATTAATTACTAGATTTGGAATTGGGCTTAAGAGACATCAGTGTACACAAACTTTGAAGGTCAAGCTATTGCCTGAAAAGGGATTCTCTTGCATTAATGTGTTTATACAATACAGATTAACTAGGTGCAAGATATTGAAAAGTGAATAAAGGTGTTATTAACACATATTGCTTGTCTGGGAACTGTGTATGAGGCTACTTTGCAATTCTCTTCTACATAAGAAAAAAATGAAGATTTGTTTTCATTTGCACTATTGCTTTTCAAATTTTTTTTTCATATGCATTAGAACATTTTTCATGCTGTGAGAAGTAAATATATTCAGAACAGCTGCAAAACATTGAATTACTGTCTTAAAGCTGGCAATGATTTCAAGAAGATAGACTGTTCTTTATTTCATCTAACAACCAGCATACTTAGGATCAGGAACAAACCATAAGCATTCCAAATGCATTACTTTATTTCAGATGTCCATTTTGGTGAAAAAATAGGATATGGCTTCATCTACTCCAGAAAGCATCCACAGTGATATGTAGGGAAAAGGAATTCAATAAACAGAATGTGAGAAGTATCTATTTCAGGCATCATAACTTAGACGAGCTTATTTGGTAGGGGAAAAAAAAATCAAGACTTTTACTAAGATGTCACGTTGTAGCACGTGTTCTTCTGGTAACAACTAGAAAAGATCAGGTGTATGAATTGGCTTTTCCCCTCCTTAATTTCAGTAAGTCCCACAAAGAAAAAAAGTACTGTTTGCTTGTTTTACCACATGATACCTGTCTTCATGCTATTGAATAATAAAAAAAAATTATTCACAGAGTAATGTTTGTGTGACTGCTGCTGCACGAGCTTTCATGAAGCCATATAAAAAAAAGATGCAGGTCTTGCATAAAGACTGTTCCCTACTGAGACTGTAGGGCAAACCTTCAGACAATACCAGAGATCACTAGAAGAAAACAAAAACTGAATGACAATTGCACCACATTTGCTTTTAGTGACCTAAACCTGACTCCTTTTTGAGTAGTTCTTGTGGTTTTGCTTCCAGTACTGGTGTTAACATGTCCACAAAATATAGAATTAAAATTACTTTTCCCCCAGCATAGGGAATTCATCAGCACCATCACTTACAAAAAGCTGCGACAGAGGCAGTCAAAATCATAGATGGATTTTGGTGAGAAGATGCTTTTAAAGGCCATTTATTCCAACAACCCTGCCATGGGCAGGGATATCTTCAACTAGATCACATTATTCGGGGCCTCAATCTAACCTGGCCTTGAATATTCTGGGGTGTGGGGGAGAATCTGCCACCCCCTGAGCTCCAACCCTCTGATACTTTTGTCACCCTACTCTGGACCTGTCCCAGGTTAACATTCTCCCTGTGCTGGGGACACCCCAGAGCTGGATGCAACACTACAGGTGGGGTCTCACCAGAGCTTGGCAGAATCTATTCCATCCCCAGGGGTACTGCTCTAGATGTCCTAGCCCAGGACACACTTGGCTTTCTGCACTGAGTGCCCATGGCTGGCTCATGTCCAGCCTCTCACCCAGCAGCTCCCCACATCCTTCTGGGCAAGGCTGCTCTGCACCTGTTCGTTTCCCAGCCTGGACTGAATATGGAAGTAGCCACACCGCATGTGCAGCGTCTTGCATTTGGTCTTAATGAGATTCCTAGGGTCACTTCTTGTGTTTTTCCAGGTCCCTCTGGATGGCATCCCATCCTTCAGGTCTGTCAGCTGGACCACACAGCTGGGTGTTGTCTGCAAACTCGCTGAGGATGTGCTCAGTCCCACTGACTGTGGCACTGATGAAGATAGTAAAGGGTCCTGGTGCCAGTGCGGACACCTAAGGGACACCGCTTGTTACCAGCCTCCATCCAGACATTAAGCAGTGGACCACCGCCCTTTAGATGCAACTGATTCCTTATCCACCAAAAAGTCCATCCATCAAATCCACATCACTTTAGAGAGAAGGATGTTGTGGGGGACTATGTCAATGGCCTCACAGAACTGCAGTCAGACATCCACAGCCCTTCCCTTGCCCACTGATGTTGTCACTCCATCAGAGAGGGTCACTGGGTGGCCTTGCCCGTGGTGAACTTGTGCTGCTGTTTTCAGTCACCTCCCCATCCTCCCTGTGCCTTAGCAGAGCATCAGGGGGACTCTGTTCCCTGATCTTCCCAGAGACGGAGGGGAGGCTGACTGACCAGTAAATCCCAGGGTCTTCCTTTCTAGTGAAGTGATAAATTTTTAAGTGACAAGCTTCTCTTGAGAACTTGTATAATATATTGCCTAAACTATTTCCAAAAAGAAAAACCAAAAAGAAAAAAAAGATGCAAACTAAAAGGCTAAATTAACAAATTTGAAACATTTTTGGTCAAATTCTGTAAGTCTGAAGTGATACACTAGATTATTTGCAAATTTTTTTCTGTTTCAAACCCAAACAACTCAATCCAGCATTTCGCCATCTATTTTTCCACTCAGACCTATTTCCAGTGCAATTTTCTAGAGGTCAGCTTAGACACATATAGAAGATATATTATTTTAATCTGCGCAACAAACTATAAGACATGAAACTGCTGGTGGAACTAGTAATTTGTCTCTACAATTGACCTTTCAGTGCTCCATCTATTTCATATTTCTATTTAATCGCTCAGTTACTCTATATGCATTTTACAGATTTGTTCAAATTTTTATCATTGTTCTTTTCAAATCAAGTTTGAAAATATTCTTGAATTCTTCACAAAATTTAAAAATTATAATATTCCATGGTGTTCTGAAGCAGTATATTCTTTGATACATTATAATCATTTACATGGACTATTTATAGTTTTGAAAACAAAATAGAGGGAATTAAATTAATCACTAGTGAATTGGCTCTTACTTCTCCATTAAAAATACTGGAATGGCAGTTTTAACATGAACAGTTAGGATGTCATTCAACATAAAATTTGAAATACTTCTGCTTACACCTACTATGAAACATTCTCACAGGTCCTGTGGGAGGAAATCAAATTCAGTGAGCTTAACTCCACCACAAAATTGACCAAAACTGTCTTTATATCCACCATCAGAAATGCTGAGTTTGAAGAGCTGTGCTCAAAAAGGGAAGACTGAAACTTAAATTAGAGAATCTAATTCAAAATAGTTATAAATTTGCCAAGTATGGATCCTCTCTGATTAGACTGGTAGCAATTATATAATTTTTCTTAAATTTAATTATATACCTCAATTTCATTGCCTGCTCTGTCAGGAAGTAAAACACATTTTATGAAAAGAGAAGATCAAACTTGCTGACTGTGCAAAGGTGAAAGTGATTTTTAGAGGAGTAATCAAGGACAGCAGCTGTTTGCCTTTAAGTTTTCCTTAGCCTTCTACCAGCATGACCATTTTTCCTGTGTAATTTGCACCCTGGTATCAGAATGCATGAAATTTTGTCCCCTACTTGTCAAGAACATGCCTGTTGTTTCAACATACTATTTTAAAATATGTAAATTTATAAATAATGTATTTTAAAATAGGAGTCTTTATTAACAACTAAATTTTGATATACTAAGGCTGTCTCATACCCAGCAGGCCCCTATGTAAAAAATGGAAATGATCTCATACCATGGTTGTAACACCTTAGGTGCACAGACAGCAGTTCAGCAATCTGCAGTTAAAAGCAATAATTCAAACACGACTGTCTCTCAGAGCTCCTGCCCTGGACTGCCATTGGCAAATCCAGTTCCTGGTTCCAGTCTGTTCGTATTTATATGTGAAAGCAACCATCTCTATGACTTTAAAGGTCAATGACTTATTTTTTTTTATGATGAATAATGCCTTATTAAAAACAAGCAAACAAACAAAAATAAACAGAATCAACCCCTATAATTTATCAGAAATCAGTTCTGTTGGGTACTACAAAGTTTCTTTCCAGAAAAAAACCCCAACATTTCCATTGAAACAGAGCAACCTGAAATCCCAACAAAAATTCTTGCAAATTATGAAAATAATTTATTTTCTATAAGAAATACTTATTTTCACAATAAGTTTTTTTTTTTCCAAGTTAGTTACAGATCACAACAGAAGAATAATCTGGCTAGCACTTCTGAGGGTGACTTTTCATAGGTACAGATGTAGGTTCACAGCAATGAGAGAAAAAGAATGAGTCTCCTATGCCCACAAGTAACTCAAAGGAGGACTTCTCAGTAAGTCCCGATTGAGAAAATGTCAAGTGTATTCTTAAATGCTTTGTCCACAGGATAGAAAGAGTAAACCATATACCTCTCAACTTCCTAGCTTTAAGCCAGTAAATCCACCTTTTATATCTTTAGTAGCTCACTAGGAAAGGGGTCTTTTTTTTACATCAACTTCCATGATTTTGCAATACATATAGTAAAGCAGCTTGAATAACTTTTGAGGAGGGAAATTGGAATTTGAAGTGTTATTGTTCTGGAAACCTTGAGATTTCTTGGAGTAGCACAATATTTCTTCCATCTGTTTTGCTTCCTCTGCTCATGCAAGGGACCACGTTGCTGTGGTAACTGAATTCCAAGATGACTCCAGAGCTGTTTGCTGCCACTGTGCAGCAGGAGTACCGTGCTCCTTGAAGGAGGAAGCTGCCATGATAGCACTGAATTCCCCAAACAGAGAAACTTTCAGGTTAACCTGTTTATCTATATCTGTATCTATCTATAATCATATCTAATATGATTAACAGTTTAATCATATACATGGTTTGCTAAAGAACACAAAAGAATAAGAACTGAAGTTAAGAAATATGGGAAATAGCCACCAATTTAGGCTGATAATTCGACCTGAGCTATGTCAAGAAAGAAGTTCACCTTTCTGTTTGCAGGTTTCTCTGTAAGAGCTCTCAGAGTCCTTCCTTCATCATATTACCTCCATTTTATATATACTGCCCAACAACTTATATTAATATGAAGCTTCAGGACAAAATCCTCACCTCCCAGAAGTTAGTAAGTGTTTTATCACCAAGCTTCCTAAGGCCATGATTTAATTGCTGGGAAAGGAAAGACCAGACTACAAAATATGCAGGTGTCACCTCTGTAACTAATGTACTCTCCAAGGTAAACAAAATCCTGAAAACAACATGCTATTAATCTAACATTCGCTCAAAAGGGCTTGTGTTCATTAAAATTGCATTGAGACATCACTTATAGATTTGGCAGATCTCATTTAGATTTTTGCCTTTAAAATCTAATCAGTATCTTCATCTCAAATCATTTTTATGCTCCTTCCTCATTACAAAACCTGCTAGTTTCAACTTAGGCAGTTACACCACACAGTTCTATTTCATTAGACACTAAAGAGATGTGAGATTGGGTTAGTCTATTAAAGAAAACATTAAGCACAGAGCTTGATTTCTGAGAAATTAAGTGCTCTACAGGACTCCTAATGAAGGAGATTGCTGGAAACATAATCCTAACAAAAATTTAGGAACTATACCTTAAAATGTATAAGTAGACTTAAAAAGTATTGTGTTTGAAAGAATCCTCAAATACATTCAAATGGACTTATGGCCAATGTATAATTAGAGTCACACCTATTTTTCCTGTAAAAGCTGCCTAAATCAAGAGTAGCATTCAAACCTCAGGTATATTTTGACACCAAAGGCTGATCATATATCCGCTTTACTGGGATGGGTGAGCTAGGGATGAAGGAAGAGAAAACCAGAAATCCAGAAAAATTTTCAAGCATTTTGGAGCTGACAGCCATGTCAGAGAGCATTGAACAAAATCCCATTGTTTTCATCATTGCTTGAAGATTATGAGTTTGCTGAGACAAGTTGAAATTCCCCTGAAAGTCCCATGAAACAAATTTTGTAGGACATTATAGAAGAGATATGTAACTGCACTACACAGCAAATACCCATTACCACCTTTGGAAACTCCTCTGATTATATGATACACATCTAAAGATAAATACAATAATTTTGTTCAACAGCAAATAACTGGTTTATTTTTTTGTTCAAAAAGTCATGCTTCAGCTCAATTCGCCTAAGTTAAGAGAAAAAAAGCAAACAACAGAGAAGATCAATGTAAAAAAAAATCAAATACTGTAATTATACTGTAGAGGAGACACTATTCAAACTGAAGTCCGTCTGAGCAAAGAGTGATAATGGGTCCAGGAAGCTCAAGGCCAAGATTTTAGATAATAATGAGATGCCAAATGTTCAAGTATTAACTTCTGAAAAAGACTGATTTTCAGAAAGTACCAAGGGCTAGGTGAAAAAAGCCCATGTTCTACAAGTTTATTTCAACCTACGTTGTTGTTTTGAATACAGCAGAAGTTCAGGGCATTTGCCCAGCTCACACCCAATCTAAACTATAAATCAGGAATAGACCTGCAAGTTCATATCAGCAAGACTGCAACAATCTTTTATTTTCAAGGAACTAATACATTCCCCTCAATGTTACTTCATAGAAAACAGGAAATCACTAGAATTGAAATACTGCTTTCCAAGGATAAAACAAACTAGGCCATAGCACTGCTTGAATACAAGTGAAAATGTGCATAATATAATATTTAGATATGCAAGGGATACTGCTGATACATCTGCAGCTCAGAGAAAATTTACAGCACAAACCTTGCATGAGTCAGTGTGATGGCTGCTGTCAGCTACAAAAGTCATCTGCCTCTTACACATCTACCACATGCAAAACACTCCTGCAGTGATCTCATTAAGGAGGCTGTGCCATATATCAAAATAATGTTATACCTACAGCAGCCTATGCATACTAAAATTTGCCCATCCTGCTTATTTTGTATACCGCAAACAATGAGACACTCATGGGTAAGCTTGCTCGTTAATCCTGATAGATAATTGAGAGTACATGCTTGATACCGCAACTTAAGTATCTGAAAGCTGTAAAAATATAAATGTTCTAAATGTTTGTGAAAAAGAAAGAAAGGGAGAGGAAGGGAGACAACAATTATTTTAACTACACAGAATTTTAAATGGGTAATTATTATTAACTCGGTGATGAGTAGCTGAGAAGAGCAACAAAAAATTTCACACGCTTTCTTGAGCAGTATCTAAAAATAGTGCTGAAACAGAAGAAACACTTTCTAATGCAATTCTGAGTTTACTTCTTCCATTCTTTGTTGAAACACCAACTTCTATTTACTTTAAAAAACTGAGGAAATTCTTTACATACATGTGAAAAAATGGAGAACTGTCTTGTACTTTTTCATGACCTTGAGTAGATCAGCATTCATTAAGATGGGATAACACTGAAGAGAGGAATTCCTAGAAGCTTTCTCTCAAAAAGACACAATCATCCCAGAGGTGCCTCATATGGCTGAGATCATTCATATCTCAGTATCTTTATGCAACATGGATATTTCTCACCATTTGTAGTTAAGGTTCTGTGCACAGTACAGGGCACAGCTTCATTTCCTGCACAGGAACACCCTTTGAATGTTAGAATGGCCCTTTGAATACCAGCCACCTGCAAGAGTAGCTTTGACAGAAGTGCCTCTTCATTCCTTAATCAAAAGAGGAAAGAAGCCCCCAGTCATGGCAAAAGTTCATGGGCAAAAGTGTCCAGAGAAAAGATCAGCAGCAACAGGAAAAATCCTGCTGCGATAACTAAAGCATTTCTTAAAATGGCTTTGTGACTAGAACTGATCCTCCTCTTCAAGAACCAAGCGGATTCCCCTCCTCCAATTTTCCTTTGCTTTATAAAATCTATACATAATCCGCTCTGTTCCATATTTTCCAAGCAGCACCCATCACACTGTTCATTCAAAGGTCAGGCCAACACATATGGCATGCAATTCAGAACAGCAAACATGAAAACATTTGTCATTAGTCATTATAAACCCTAAGTGTAAACATAAACAGTTACCTAGAAAAGACATTTCATTTCTTAGGAAAGGAGATGGTAGCGGATGCTCACCAGCAGTGAGTTGCAGCTAGTACAATAATTTGAAAATTTATATACACAATCAGTGCTCCAGCCAACAAATAATGTATGCAATTACTGCTCCCGGTAATGTGCCTGCATGCCTAATTTTGGGAGCAGCATGCCCAATGCTTTCCCCTTAAAGTGGCTTGAGCAATTGGTCTGTATTTTAATGGAGAAAACCATATGTAATGAAAGAAGAACTTCCAGGAGACAAGCCACAGATTCAACTTGTTCTTGATGCCAGAGTAATAATTACAGTGAAATAGGAAAAAACCTCGAGTACACACCTACTATAAACAGATGTTTATTAAAAATTTGGGGAGCTCTTTCAGAAATTGAATATTCCTAAAAGACACTTACATAACAAATGCTTGGACATGTTGTCTCCTTTTATGGGTTACTTAAAGATGTGACCTCTAGCTCAGGAGCTGAAGTACTTTTTCCTTTATTAACGATTATATGCAGAAGTTTCAGAATATGTTTATACTAAATATTAAGCTTTATAATAGAATGTTTCAAACTTTTTCATGAAATACAGGTCATAGATATTAACTACTAATGTCATGTTCATGATTTTTTATGTTATTGATCACAGATTTCTGGTCTACCATCATTAAATAAAGAATAATCTTGATGACATTAGGAGTTTATAATATATATCATAAGCTTGGTTCACTGAGATTTACTCATGACTGCAAACATCTGCTCTGTTTTGTACTTCCATTTGAAGACAAGAACAAATATTTTAATTTGCTCAAAAATGCTGACTGGTGAATCAATGTTTCAACATTCAAGTAGGTCAGTTCATGTTGCATTATTCAGTGTAACAACATGACACTTCTCAACAATAAAATATGGTCTAATACAAGTTAGAAGTGATACAAGCAAATATCTGTTTTTCTTGCAGAAGAAAAGCTGCTTTAATTTCAAATTTTCCCTCTTCCATTTGTACAAAGAATGTGAAATATTAAAAAATAATTACTTTTGCCTGCCTATCTTCATCCCTGCTAATGGCAGAGCAAATACAAGAAATAAGGAGTACTGCAGACCATTGACAGCAGATTTAAAGAGACATAATCAGCTTCAAACATTTCCAAGTCAAAGCAAAAAGAATAAAAGCTATTTCAGGTACACAAACTGCCTGAAGTGGTCCCTATCAATTTAGAGAGGCAAACTCAAGACATTTTCTGCTTCTTAGAATGTTTTTTTAACCCTGTTTGTGTTTGAAAAGTTGTACCCTTAAGGGAAATGCAGTCTCAATGTTCCACATTATCTGTATACAGAAACACTTGACAGTGGGGAAAGTAAACAAAGCAAAGCTGGCACCTCTCACCTGTCTCAGTAATTCTAGGTAGCACTTTTAGTAACTGGAAGCTGGATATTCTCAGGAAGTGTTTATAAGTAGTTGCTCCTGAATACAACAAAGGGAAATCAAAAGCATATTGTTACAAAAAAAATTAGTAATGTGATTTACACAAAAAAAATGCCCTTATACCCTCTTTTGAGAATATTCTGTCACAGATTTCTGACACCAAATACCTACCACAGTTTCCTACATGGAAAGAAAAGACATTTTTAAGATTGCAAACACAGACCCTGAACAGTTTCTTACACCACATGCTAAGGTGTACTTTTTTGGAAAGAGAAGAGCCAAATCCTTTTCCAAGAAAAAAAAAAAAAAAAGAGCAAATTTAGTATATAATTAAAATATAATCCTGTCATTTTCAAAAACAACAACAACAACAATAACCCCCTCACCCCTCAAAAAAGCCAAACAAAACACCAAGAACATCTTAGTGTTTTTTGAATAATCCAATTTTTTATTAATTAAATCATTGAGCAAGGTGTTTGCACATGACATCAAACATTAATTTATGGAGTAACTAGCCTTAAATTCCATTTTTTGGCACTGGGGAGGATAAGCTTCACAATTTTGCTTGTACATTAAGATAAATGAACAGACATAATCTGATTATTCAGCAAAATCTACACACATGCTTAAAGCTAAATATACCTGAAATGCCTTTGCAGATGGAACAGCCCATAATCATAGTTGCAGTGGATATAATTGAAGAAAAAGTCTACAGCCTCTTAAAGCAATATCTGTATTAGCAATTACTATAGATTTATCCAAGAATGGAGAAAGAAAAGCTAAGCCTTTTATTGTATTGTAAATATTCTTTGTAAATATTGTATTGTAAATATTACCTCCCCATCAGCATCATGTTCTTGGGTAGTGGTTTTATTTGCCTCTGACCCCTAACAGATGTGATACAATAGATTCAGCTCTTCCCTGCTACACTTCATAAAACCTCCAAAACGACAAAGAGGTCAGAACAGACTCAAGAGAAGAGGGAGGGCTGAGACACTACAGGTAATGAAATGGTTGCATTTATTAAAAAATCAGCCAACCAACCTCTCACCCTCAAACTGATTACAATAATGAGGTCATAACAAACACCGCTTCTGTCAAATATTTAACTACACAAATCACCAAGACATTTTACCTCTGATCACATTTCAGATTAGCCACACTACGATCCTTTTTAAACTTTCTGATCAACTACACCTTAACAGATTTAACATATGAACAGACTTCACTGCTCTATTTGTTCCCCTCCCTCTATTTACTAAGGACTTGCTATTATTAATTTTTCAAAGCAGTCTCTTGTTTCTCTCTTTCCTAGGTCAGTAATTTCGGTAATTTAGAGACTCAAAATGCAGCATACGTCCATCATGTTGTCACACAGCACCAAACAGGGAGCATCTGAAACACCCCTGGCAGCTCTCATTTCCATCCAGGTGATTCTAATTATGTTACTGAGACAAATTTATCTAGTACCACCATCCAAAAGCATGGATGAAGGGTTCAGAAGCAGTTTTTCCAGGCAGGAGTTGGCAGGGCCGGCACTGGAAAAGAAAAATAGCATTTGTCTGAGGTTTTTCACTTTGGTTTTGTTCATCTTTTCCCCCACACGGTTTCCTTCACTAAGGGCAGTGGAACAGATGACAAAGAAAGAAAGTAAACATATGATGACACATCAGTTGCTAATTTTAATTTGTTTATTTTTGTGATGTCTTTAGAACACACAAAAAAAACCCCATTGTTTTTGCTATTGAAGTGTGATTCTCCATAAAGAACTGACTAAACAGTGACACCATAAGGTGCTGTGCTTATTCACGCTAATTAATTTTCACCTAAAAATATGTAGCACATTAAACATTTCAACTGCTACTCCCTACAGAAAGAACAAACTGCAGCATATATTGGACGCATCAGGCAATAACACCTTTATAGGGACTGAATATTTTTGTAGAGCTATCAACAGGTCCCTGTACAGAGCAACTCCACACTCCCATTCCTCTATTTTTCATAGTCATTGTATAAAACCTGCTATATTTCTCAATCAATACTTCCCAAAACAGCAAAATAGTGCTGAATGCAAATTAAGCTGAGGAAGCTGAAACAGATCTAAGTTCAGAGATAGAAAAGCTATAAAGTGATCATTAAAAATGCTGGTGACAGAGAGGAAAAGATACATTTGTTTTCCCGCATGATTTCTTTGGGTTTTGTCTTTTTAAATTTAAAGCACAAATTATTTGCATTCATTTTCACTTTTAAGGGGGAAAACACACAATCAAATTAAAAGTCGTGTTTTAAGAACAGACATTAAAAGTATTTCTGGAGATGTAGACAGAAGTACAGATTAAGTTCTCTATTTTTAAAACAGTTTTGATAGCTAATTTTATGTCCAGCCCATTAATTTAAATGTCTGTTATAATTACAGCTTGATGATGTCTCCAGTAGAATTTGTGAGTCCAGAATCACATTAGTGCTTATTACTTTGATTTTAAGTCATAAATGGATTCCAAATCAAGGCTTATAGCCATCTTAGCCATCTCCTTTTTTTTTTTTCTAATAGACAAGCATTTCTCTCATTGTAACTGATCAATATTATTTCCATTTCAATAGAATTTTCAGTTCTCACTTGCTTAGGCGATAGTAAAGGTGTTTTTTCACAGGCTCAACCTCCTTCAGAGACACTTCAGTGGTATGTCTTATCCAATTGTCAGTTTAATCAGATGGACAATTTTTTCAAACAACTTCAAGCTCAGTAAGCCCCTGAAGTGACCTCTGCATTGCTGTTAGGATACTGTTGGGAACCAAAAAAAAAAAGATAACAATGATTAAACACCTGCTAGAGATGTGAGAAACAATATTTTCATAGAAGCATGTTTTCAAGAGGTGTTGCCTTCCTCGCACCAATCAGGTTGTGTCTGGGTCTCGCTCCACAAACTGTTCTATACAAGTGTGATGTTTCTTTAAATAAAGGGCTTTTTACTTCTCCATTACGTGAAGGAACTTGTTGCTATATTCCTTTAGCTGCTCTCGTACCCCAAAATGCAACACTGCATGTCTGAGCCTGCCCTGCTGAAGAGAACGGGAAGCTTGGGACTGACTTCAGTGGACCTCAGAATCCACATGCTGTTCTGGCGGTCAGGAAAGCTAAAGCTCAGATTTGGATCAATAAATTCAAACCAACTTGTGAAATCATCAGGTCCAGTTGAACACCAGCCTTTAATGACCAGAAAAGTGATCCCTGCTCTAACTAGACATCAAGAAGTATAAATACAAGCTTTTGTTTGCATCTGGGCACTTAAGCTGCAGCAACTAAACTGTAAGAATACTAAAATACATTCAAAATACCATCAGCGGAAACAACATGGAAACAAATTATGACATTGATGCTACACTGTGCCTTCCAAAGTTAAAATGTCCTTCTTTGTGGCTAATTGTTTGGACATTCTCAACTTTGAAAGCCAAATGTGAAATAGATTGGCTCACTGAAACCAGAAGCACTGAGGAGGTCACAAGCTGGGCATCCCAAGGGGGAAGGACTCAAAATACCTTCTTGAGATGGACATCATTGTGCTTTGGGTGAGGAACAGAAAGAGAAATTACTATTGCAGAAAGTTGCATTAACTCCTTTATAAATGAGGATCATTCAAGTGGGCCCAAAAGAAACTTATACTCCCTGAGGAAAGGAATTTAGCACCCTCATCTTGTTCTGTCCCGAAGGACCTACATCTTTTGGGTGTCTGTCTGAAGACACAATGTCATGGGTTATTATTCCTTTTGTAAAACCCTTAACTGTGTTTTTCTGAAACCTGTGTCTATATTTCTCGGGGTGACTCTACATTGTGAGAGACATCATGTCTGATTGCATCAGTCAGACTGCATTAAGCTGTGTCAGTAATGACTGCCAAAGTGACTGATATAACTGGATGTGACACACCATCACTCTGTTCTCTTGTCTGTGAAATATGAGATAGATTTGAGGGCAAGAGGAAAAAGAAAAATCACAGAAGTTTCATACCAATAGGAAATAAATTTTAAAAAAATTGTTTCTGTGCTTCCTTTCAAAAAACAAAATGGATTGAAAATATTTCATTATTTTAGGGACTAAAACAGTGAGGCTTAAGATATCTCTGTAGTCAGCTGTACAGATGCATATCTTTTGAGAGGAAAATCATGAAAACTGCAGGATGAAATTTAAAGAGCTTCACATATAAGGAAGTACTGCTTATTTGAAAACCTTCATGGCCACTCCTTTGACCCTTCTAGAAGAATGCTCTCTTACTAATTTTATATATGTGAACACAGCAGGTAAAACAAAGCAGTTTAACACTTTAAAACCTCTAAGAATTTGGTGGACATTAAAGTCTTCTAGTTACTACTTTATGAAGAAGTATTTTAACACTAGTAATATGCCAGTCACTAACAAATTTCTAAGAACTCATTTTGTGACCATCTGATTCTTTTGGCACTGGCTCAGGATCATCACAGGTGACTGACAGGGGATTAGGTCTGAGCATGTCCAGGCTGCAGAGCAGGGCCAGGAAAGCCTCTGTTACTAAACCTTGTTAAAGCCTCAGTTGTCCAATACTAATGTAAGCTCACAAACAAAATTTAAGCTATCTTCAGCAATGCCAATATTACAGAAGCCAGCAGATCATTTGCCATGGATACATCCTCCTAACCCTCAAAAACGAAGCACTTATGAGAATCCAAAACAGTTGAAAGCCTGGAAAGCAGCTAGAACAGTAAGATTTTCATATGGTGCAGAGCAGAAGAAAATCAGCCTTTCAAAGCAGATCACTTTCAAAAATCCCATGTGAAACTAAGGCACAAAATATTAGTAGTAACAAGCACTTCAGGGACATTTATTCTTCTAGCTTCCTACTATTTTTTTTTCCCTGGTTAGTTAGGGAATTCTCACAGCCAAGTCCTCAGGATGGTTGTATGAGCTGCCACACTGCTCTTTACAAAACAGAACACTCGATGTGAATTGGCAGAAACACATCTTGAGCAACAAGATGAATCAGTGGCTCTTCATCTTCCATCTTTGCCTCTCTGCTGAAATTAAACAAGGTGTGTTCAATTCCTTTGTACCACTAACATTAGGAAATGGAGTTACCAAAAATTTTGAATGGGCTGACACCTACCTGATCATAAGAACTAAATAGTGTCATACAGCTGTCAAAAAATAAATCACACATAATCAACATAAGAGGGCATCAGCTGGCATACTTTTGCATATAATAACATGTAATACCTATTGCTTATTTTTACATATTGGTTCTATATTTTTTTTAAGTAATAGGACAAAGCATTTCTGTGTGTGATATTATCCAGTGCATGGGAAACAGCGTAAAGCACTGCCAGGTAAATTAACTTCTATTAATTATGAAGTCCATTACAAGCAGCAGGAATTACATTCCATGCAATTGTGGAGAAATACAGTCATGTTTTTATTTTTTTTCTTCCAACTGCCTCAACAGTTGTGAATATCATCTGACCTAATGGAACAATATAGCAGCAGCCATGAAGTGGAGTAGAGAAAATAAGCCTTAAAGGGACTGGAGGAAGATAAATTCCCATGTACCACAAACACAATCACACAGAGAAATGCAGGATATGTTCAAAGCATACACATGCACAGCGATTTGCAGTGCCCAGCCCAACAGCACTCTCTGCTCAGCCCTGGATTCTCAGCTGCAGGCTGGATTTGCCTGTAAACCCATAAGCTCATATGGCCTGTGATTTGCAGGAAGTGGGAGAGGATTGTTTAAGAGATCTTTGCTCTGTTTACAGCAAAACAGCCGACAAGTATTTTGCCCTGCATACAAATGACTGTGCGCAGGTCCTTAAGCAGCTTTGTGGTTCAGTGGGAACTTGTCCATATACAAGCAGAGGATAAAAATAATCTTTCAAGTTCATTTGCTGCAGAAATAAAATAGACTGAAATATGTTTTTATATGTGCACGAAAATAAGTTTCTAAAAATAAAATATTCATTTATATTAAAGTATCCTATTTTAAAAAAATTTCATATTTGTACACAAAGAAATATCTCTCCCAGACTGCACACAAGGTATTTAATTACCTTGATCACTCTGATGATGACCTCAAAGACTAGTATATGACAAGTAGGCCAGGTAATGTTTAGTCAAACAGGTACATTTGAAGGTCCATCCCTCCCTGTTCTTAAATTCCTTTTCTAAATGCATCCAGGTTTTCTGATAAAAATCAGCCTCAATGTGAAATAGGAAGAGAATGCATTTTTGCTTGATTTCAGCCTTATCTCTGAAGTTCATCTCTCCCCTCAACACTTTTTGCTTACAACAGAAAAAAGACTATATTTTCCATTTTGTTGCCTCACTAAATCGTATGAGTCGAATTAATTTGTGTGCCCATTTTCTACAAAAAATCTTCTGAAGACTAGAGTTCTGTACAAGAGATTATGTAAAAATTAATTGTCTTAGGAGAGAAATCATGTGAATATTGAAACTGGGAGGTCTGTATGCAAACTTCAATATTAAAGAGCTGAACAGAATGCAGAGTATGAGCCCACTAGTGAAAATATGATTTCCCACAAATATCTTTATATCTCTTGCAGAAAAGTTGCATTTACCTTTTCTCCAACTTACAGTCCATTGAACAGAAATGGAGTTACAAGATACTGCTCACTGGACTTGTGGCAGGGAAGAAACTAGTGATATTTCTAAATTTATCTCATCAAGCTTGAATTCTAATTTCTAATTCTAATTTTGCTTTTCAAATTCATAACCAGTCTTGGAGAGATAGAGTTTTTAAGTCTGTTTGAATATCTAGTTCCATTGCACTCAAATACCTCTGCTAGGCCATAGGAATCCTTGCTGCTTTCAAGAGTTTCTTCCTGTCCAGAAGAGTCAAAAAGCTGCACAATATATTGCCATGTACCAGTGCACACATTAGACAGCAACAAGGTCACAAAGTCAAGCATTTATTACCTTCTTATTCATTGTCATTCAGAAATGAGCCTATGTTAGCCACGTTATACTTCAAAATACCTCTCGAGAAATGAAAAAAACAAAGCTACAAAGAACAAAGGGAGTAAACAATAATCTCCTTCAGATAAATGCAATAGATCATCTTCCATGATACAGAGTAAACTTAGAGTCAACTTTGCTAACCCTAATCCTAACTCAAAGGCATCTCACCTGGTTTTATGCAGAGGCTGCTATGTCAGACAGTACACGTACATCCTAAAAAACAAACCTACAGCCATGCTTGGAGCATTACCAGTCTCCTTTCTGGTGATGTGTTAGCTGAACTAGCCTTGGTTGGTTCCAGGTACTCCCAGTTTCCAAACACTGAATTAGATTTCAAACTGCCAGCAGCAATCAAGGAAAAAAGGCTGATGACATGTTTCTGTGAGTATCCCTAATTTGCTACAGCCCAGAGTTCTTGACCACATGCAGAGCCTAAAAGAAGCTATAAACTCTGTCCAGAGCACATGATGACCTTAAAAGAGTTTTAAACATATTGAACAGTCGATCAGAACTTACTCTAGAACTGCACGTGCTAAAAAGCTAACTCTTTGCACCTATGAGTGTACTAAAAATGAAATAGTGAAAAGTTAATAATGCCTTGTTGTCCAGCTGTGAGCAATGAACACTGACACAGTGGAGATGTCTGCCTGGAAGCTCTCTTTTAACCCATATGACAGCAATAGAAAAATACATACAAGAGCTTGGCATCTGAGTCTTGCAGCTGTCAGAGCACTGAGTGGCCACAGGTGCTACTCCCAGCCATGAAATCCACCAGGGAGAGAGAAGGCAAATGAGAGTACAAATGCTATCAGCAAAACAGGGAGTAAAGGGCAGATACAAAATCCCCTTCAACTGCCAACACACTGGTACAGATGCCTTCTAACTGAATTTACATGGTGAGATAGAAAGAGCAATCAAATTGGTAATCTTAATGTATGGAGTATTTGCCTTTGATGTAGACAAGTCAGCATTTGCCAGAGTCTCAAAAAATAAGAGGGATGAGGGTGTAAAAATTATAAATAAATAAATAAATAAATAAATAAAGTCAAGCATTAAATGACCGAGGGGAGAAAACACAGCAGTTTGCTTCTTTCTTCAATGATTGCTCAGTGATGTGGAGATGTACCCATTTCTACTCATTTTTCCTCTTGCTCTGTTTAGACCTTCTCCTTTCATCCCTGTGGTTAGCTGTCATTTCTCATTATATGAGTCATCCATGCGAGATGCTACTTCTGAATGTCACCCTTACAACTGTGCTCATGTCCTCCACAGTGCTACACAAATAGCTCCATGAAAAACAGTACTGTTAGAGGTGACTCTATGAAATAGCCAAGGATCTGGATTCAACTTTCCATAGTTAGAAAATTAGGGTAAGGGATCATTTGCAGCATTCGTAACAGAAGAAACGTCACTCCCAGTGAATCCAAGTAAAGTAATTCCCTCCCTTTTCATTTCCTCCCTCCAAAATACACCTATGCATAAGCTAGAAAGTTTCAGCAACAAAATATTGGAAAAGTCATTGCAATGATGCAGTTCTGCAACATACAAAAGTAAATCAGACGGACTTGCTATTGTAGCTAAAGGAAGATGGTCGGAGCTAGTCTCCTGCAAGATGCTTACTCACTCCAGGAATGGAATCCACAATTATCTCATCTCTACACATATTTTAATTCCCCTCCTTTAAAAATAGAACTTAATATGAAAACAATAAAAGGCAATATTCCTCATGAAAATACCCTAATAAAAAGCATTACTTTCAGCTCATGGAATTTCAATTTCAAAAAGTCCTTTGATTTTCCTGTAAGATAGTAAATATAGATTATTATAAGAACATCAAATCCAGATGTTCTGACAGCCATTTTCTTTTCTATTTTTCCCTTAATTTCTAGATACTTCTGTAATAATCCAGTATATATACAATACTAAAAGACTTGATTCCTTAATCCACATAAATTCTGAAGAATTAGCTAAATCCCTTCCTGTTATTTCCTATCCAACTGAAAAAAAGCCCATATTTGCCCCAGACAAAACAGTTGGATGTAAATTCTTTCATGCACTCTTTCAAAATGCAAGAAATCAATTGCTGTGTAAGCACAATGATTAGATCAGAGAATCCATTATATATATGAATCAGGGCATGGAGTCTGTCTAGTTTTTCAACTATTGCATGCTGGCAGATCCATGTGAGCCTTTGCAATTGTAAAACTAAAACATGAATTAATCTCATGTAGAATTTTCTACAGCTAAAAGAGACTAATTCCCTTAACAGCCTTTACATTACAACGGGTTTCCATGTGCATTTATTCCAAAGCTTTTCCACTTAGAAATCACATTTTGCAACAGTCTGTGGCCATGGTTGATTTACTCAAACTGAAAAGCTGATGCTGATGTTTCACACAAAGTTAATGCCTAAGACCTCATTTGATGAGATTTCCCAGGTTAGTTTACGTGATGGGATAGCTGGTAGCCAGAGCTGCTGGCAATGAAAGAGAACACAGAGGTTCAAATAACAGCCCATGGCTGTGAATCTCACTAGACATTAAAAAACTCTGTAGCAATCCATGTTTAAAATGTTTTCAAGGCACTACTGGTACTTACAATTCCATAGCTCTAGTTCAGTGCATCAGAAGATACAAGTATCTATTGCATGTAAGAAGTTTACAAACAGTAATTAAATACAATGGAATTTATGCTTTCATTTAGGTATTTTGTTATCTAACCTGTCAACAATTTGAAGCTAATGGTGCCTAAATACGTTAATCACTTTTGTCAATTTGCATCACACAACCCAGTTTCACTTTAGGTAAAGACTAATTTCATGATGCAACACTACATTTCCATTTGTATTCTCTAAGTAAAATTCATCAACTAAAAAACTTCTAAACTATGTAAATTCAGGTAATGCATATAGTCTGGACACAAAAAAAGATCATCACTAGACAAAAGCACATGTTAGCTACCATATAGTGTCTGGGAGATCATTCAGGTGCTCTCCTCAAGGACCTGTAAGGGTGCAGGGAGACTTCAGCATGGCACAGTGCAGACAGATGGCAAAAGTTATTCTATGTTATTGTCAGAAACTGAGACTGCTCATATTCCCAAAATAAAGACCAAAGGCTACCGTAAATTTTGCTGGATTACAGATTAAACATCATTTTCCAGTCAGCAAATCAAGAACATTTCTCTGGGTAAAATTCAATTGGACCAGGGCTGGTCTCATTTGCTAATTCTCAATGCCTGAAGGTTTGATTACAAAACTTTCGATTAACTAAAGCTGCATTCACGATCACTATTTTCTCTTTGCTTGTTTGTCATCAGCTTTAAGTAACACATTTCATTTGGAACAACCTAAGTCTGCAAAGTTACAGTTTCTCCTCATAAGAAACATGGTGAAAAAACCATTTGATATGAAATGTTCCACTTGATCAAATGTAAAATACTAAGGACAGCTTTGAGTATAATCATCTGGATAAAGGAAACTATCATACATAGTAACATAGAACATATTATAACATATTAACATAACATATAACATGTTCTGATCATTTATCCTCTTTAAAGGCCTGCTAAACATACAACAATATTATAAGCATTTTATTTACTATTTACAATGTTTCTACACAGCCCCTCAGCTTCTCTGAAGAGAAACCTTGAAAGCGCTCATCAACGACAGACTATATGCATGATGGGAAAACATCATTGTCTGAATTAACCAGGACAGTGGTTTTACTCAGCTCACAGATTCCCACATAAACTCCCCCATTTCCATGTAGGGGTCACACAAGCACAAAGGACAGAGGGTGCTGGACTCTCTGCAGGACCAGAGCCAAAATCTGTTATCGTGATTAAAGTTTTGTGACACCAAAAACACCTATATGAAGATCCAAAATCCACAGGATCCATAAAATTAATGCATAATTTAATCTTAACATAAACATTTGTCCACCTTCTAAAGTTGTATTTGTTTCTCTTTACACTTGATTTCAATGAGAGACTTACTATTTGATCATTTACATGTGGAGGATTCTCTTAGAATCTCCTGTGTGAAAATTTGTTTACCATGAGGAGCTCATTTATTTCAGGACAGAATTGTTGATATCTTCTAAAAACAAATAGAATTTCTGACTTAATAAAGAGATTATGCCTCTATCAGATTTATGATACTATAGAAACTATTAAACCCATGAGAACTTAACTTCCAGTGGTTCATAAATGTTATTTCCAACTGCTAAGTTAATGTGTTATGGTATCATTATGGAACTTTTTCAATCCCATTGGAGAATTTCATCTATTCCCATTTCTGGAATAAATAGCCTGAAACGATGTATGTCTAAATTGTTCTGGCTGAAAATCTTATGATACCCTGTTGAGAATCATAGTTAGATTATTATTTCTTGCAAATACAAATATTTGCCTCTCAAAACATCCAAGGAAGCTATATTACTGAACAGCTACTTCTTATTCATCTTCCAAATATCTTATTAAACCTTTCAAAAGTAATTTAAAAGTTATGGATAACAGAAAGTGAAGTATTACCAGCCATCTCACTAAGCTTAAATTTATGAAAAGCACAAGGATGATTGGTGGGTCTTTATTTCGAATGTGACTGGTCATTTTTCAGTATTTTTCTTGTGCCATAGTGGGTGACTGCGACCAGGAGTTCCACACAGAGGAGGTCCCCACCTGGGGCAGCGTCACTTCAGGTTTACATTGGCTTTGGTCATGGAGAGGGCTGAAACAATCACAGTGAACAAAAGGACATCCAGAAAACCCTTATCAAGAGATTAACAACAAATCAGAACCACTTCCATAGGTGTTAGCTTATTTAATTCTTTTTTATTTTTAATTGTGAGATTTTTAATTTAGATAGGGTTTCTCTGCATCATAGTAATGCTTCCATCAAGACTATGCTGTCCTTTCCCTTTGGCTATTTTTAGGGTGTAAATAAATTGAAGTTCAACAATAGGTGCTTGTTTCTGAAAGATTTTTTTCTGCGTTGGTATCCAGTCACTTCTGTTAAACACACATACTGTGTTTCCTCTGACAACAAACCTCCCCTGTTGGGAAACACAAAGACATGCACAGAGAGACATGCACCACTTGTTCACCCAAATCTAACAAAAGGTTCTTCTGGTGCATTAACCTGTGCGGTAATTAAATTTATATTGTATATGTCACAAATTAATTTTCAGCACTCTTATATCAATAGAGTTTTAAAGTTGACCTCAGATGAAATAAAATTTTCCACCAGTACCTCATCACCACTTTCTGAGAAAGTTCTCTGCAGTTCCATAGCATCTCTGCAAGAAAACTACAATAATTTCACACTGATAAGCCGAATCTATTTCACCGAAGAATCGAGCCAATCCTGGAAGTGTGGCTAATCACCAGGTGTGGCTTATTTATGGACAAATTCCATGGTCTTCTCAGCTACCCGTAAGTGCGGCTTATAAGCAGGTGCAGCTTATGAGTGTGAAATTACTGTACATGCTTAGTTCCAGCTGGGACAAACATTATAAACTCCCAAGAAAATAGTAACTGAAACTAATTTTTTTTCTAGCAATTGTTGAAGTAAACATCTGTTGAAGATCACGGACTTTGAAATGAAAGCATTGTGTTACATTTATATCTAGAATATTCTAGTTATAATTCAATAGCAATTTAATCTCTGTACAAAAAAAAGGCCTTGTCAATCTATTTTCCTTGAACACTTTTGTGCATCTTGTCCGATGAAAAAAATTTCCACTGACAAAGAATGCATTAGCTTCTCAGTAGATAAACTTTCCAACTATTTCAGCTTTCCACATGAGCTTTCATAGGCAAATTCTTCTATTTCCTTCTGATAACCTTCTCATATTCTGCTTTACACATGTTTCACGAAACATCTGGGCACCACTCTGGTTCAAACTGGACAGAAAACTAATGCATTGGATCCTTCCTTTAATCTTTTTATAAATTGCACTATGATAAAACTTCAAATGTAGTCTATATTATTAAGAAAAAAAAGTTTTTTCCAAATGGAAGGTAATTTAGATAAAGATGCAGACTAGATTAAACTAATATCAGACAAAATATATGATAGTAGAAAATTGGTTTCTATCTGCTTTATCATGATCTGAGTCAATGTTTTGCATAAAATGCTAAGTAAACTGCCAGCGAGAAGTGTTTGTTCTCTCTGATGGAGGAGTGAAAGCCAGCAATATAACATAAAGGTGTTCATGTAGAGATTAACAAAACTGCATCATTGGCCTGAGCACTGCTTCATCTCTCAGGAAGCTTCATCTCTTTTCATAGCATGAAGTAAATCTTAAACACAATTAAGAAAGACAGACCTTAGGACAAAGGGAACTACCTTGAATAAACTCACTAGTCCGTAGTTTGCAAAGAACTTCTCTAGAGGATTTTAGCAATTATTATGTTTCTTTTAAAATTATATATTTTAAAATTCACTAAATATTAGCAAATCCAATTGAGATCCATCCTGGAGATAGCAACTGTTGCAATAGTTTACTGTGAATTAGAAACCAAAATATAATCCCCCTAAGTGCAATGTCCAATCCTGCTATGACTGAAGTAATGAGGACTTAGGTCATAGTTTTCAATGAAAATAGCTTTTATTCACTCACACAGTGAACCTGAGTAATAGCAATAACAAGCACTAGATTTTTCTTACAACAGGTGGTAAGAAAACATACAAAATCAGACACAATCTGCCTTACATTTCCAAGAATATATAAATATATTATTGGTGGTTGGTTATTCAAGGTTTTTTGTTTACATTCCCTGTCATTACATATAATCTTCAAGCTTCATTCCTTCTAAAATTGGTCTAGTCATTATTTCTTAGCTACACTGTGACAAGCCTCCACTGCAGATGACTTTCAGAAATATAGTAATTCCCTCTCTGAAACTAACAACATTACATGCCACTGTTACTTCAGGATGATATAAATCATAATAGTATTTTTTTTTTTCCTTCAAATTATTTAATACTTACAAGTTTCTTAATAACTCTCAGCACAGAAAAATTGTAGCTTGGAAACAAATTTTCCGTATCAGTTTTTTGCACCCCTGTCCATATGCCTGATTCTATTTTGCAGATACATAACTGTACTCCTAAACTATCTTTGCATTTTAGCTAATTGATTGTATTCTGTGTGCCAGCAATGCAGTTTATTAACAGTTTATATTTCAAAACTTTTTCTGCTTTATGTTTTAAAAGAAGGGAAAACAACTTTTCTGTTATAGACCTGAGGGGGTCTTGACATTTGCTTTGTCATCCATCTGTAGATTAAGCAAACATCCTCTTTAGGCCTTTTACATAATTTCAGCATTGTGCAAAGATGTATTTTAAGTGGCTGTACATTCCACCACTTTCAGGTTTCATTTGTTACTTTAAAAGGTTTTGTGCTTGTAAACCTTGGTGACAAACTCTGAAATATGATAGTAAAAACAAATTATCAACTCAAGTACAAGACAACAATCAAATTCAAACTGGTGTCTGATTTGATGGATAATTGGCAGAGATTGAGATAGAAGAAGGAAAAAATAAAAGAATATGTGTAAGTGTAGAAGAAGGTATTACAGGTGACTTTGCCTCTGATAAATCACAGTTGCACTGATTACCAAAGAAGAGGAACAGCCTGGCCCTTAATGGATCACAGCTGTGACTAATAAAGATAAGTGTGATAAAAGGGGTGGGGTGGGTCCTCAGGAAGGATCCTGGAAGAAGAGGACCTTGAGGAAGTAGAGGAGCCCTGAGGAAGAAGCAATGATCCAGAGTGACACAAAGAAGACTAAAACAGGGAAGAGAGTTACTGCTGTAAAAAGATCAGCTCTAAGGTTAGTTTGGGTCGGATGGAGTTAGAGCCTGCAGTCAGAGTCTGCAAACCAGTATTTGCAGTCATGGTCCAGCAGGAAATAACCAGCATTTAGAATCTGCAGTTGGACCCTACAGAAGGAGCTTGCTGTAGACAGGATGTCTAAGCTATAAAGAAGAATAAACCAGGACCCTTTTCATGTTGTTAGGTCTGTGTCTTGGCTTATTTCTATCCTTTAATGAGAAATCTGCTGCAACAGATAGGTACTACACTAAAAAAAGAGAGATTATAACTCTTGGAGTGGAGGGGAAAAAACAGGTGAATTTGAGAAGCTTAAGGGGAAAAACAACAAAATAAAACTGACGTTCACGTAACTTGGTTTACTAAAGGTCCAGTCCATAAGAAACACTCTGGCCCACACTTATCTATTTACAGTAATTTCACAATTATAAGCAGTGCCTGATTATAAGCAGCATTTTTTTTTTTAAAGTGAGGATCCATGTGTAACAAAGTAACAAATTAGTAACAGAATCACACAAGGATGGGCTTTGGTGTCAGGTGCTCAAGTTGCAAACAGTTTTCATAGACCAGCGAAGCCCCAGGTGCCCTCCCATCCAGCTCTCACTTACAGGTTGGCATTTTTCTGGGGTTTGTCCATAGATAAGCCGCACTACTGGGGTAGGCTGGATTCTTCAATAAAAAAGGTGTGGCTTATAATTGTGAAATTACTCTACTTTTACCAAAAACTCAGTAAGCAATTTTTTTTCTAGAATAAACATGTCAGCCTTCATTTATTTCTGATTGTAAAACTGAAAAAATATAAAAATATCTGGAAAATATATGGGTCTGAGCACAAACTCAATAGCTTTCAGGAAAGTGCAGTCAACACTAAGCTGTCAGCTTGTAGGGCTGACTACTCCCCCAATGTTTTTCACACAGAACATGTGCTCATCAGTACAAAACATTAGGGCTGGATATTATGGCTATGTGTAATGCAGAAATACTTTACTAACACAGAGCACTGGAATGTGTACAGAGGAAAAGTTACAAATACACATCCACTGGAGAGAATGTAAAACTGCAGCATTCATCGATTCCCCACCTGGCAGCATGGGTCAGAAACTCAAATATTTAATTAACTGATTACAGTATTTGTGCTTTTAATTTTTTGGCATTAAAATGTCATAAGAACTTTAATGTTGACTTACTGCACCTTTACAACAGCCATGCAGATCCAATCAACTGCAAGGGCTCTAAAAAGCTTTTTAACAAACTATGTGGACAGCCTTGAGAAAGGAGCCTTGAAAGACTTCCAAATTTAGTATTTTAGGTTTCAATAGGGTCTGTTGATAGTTCTTTATGGTAGTCTAAAATTTCATTTGACCTTGCTAAACTTCAGTGTTGCCAAAATGCTCTGTGAACAGGGTAAGGTGTCATCCCTTGTGGACAGCTTTGAAACCTCTTATAGCTGCATTAGTTCTTATCACCTGTTTCAGCTACATCACCTTTCAGGATTTACAATAAGCCAGAAAACAACACAATACTCTATTCACACTTCTCAATTATGCATAACTTTATTTTTTAAATTTTTGCTTCAATCCATAAACAATAATTTAATGAGTAAGAAATTAATGATCTGATTTTTGAGAGTATTCTTATCTTACTTCACAGCTAATAACTTTAGTGCAAAAAACTTTTAGTTGAACTACTCAAAATCCATAATAAGATAATTAATTATATCTGGAAATTCAGTTCAAATGCTATTAATTCTCCTCTATATTAATTCTTCAGTGTGCAAACACCTAGATTTCCATAGGCAATTTCCATTTTTAAAAATATTTCCTAAAATTTGCTTCAGTTTATTTGTCTTTAATGTTTACACTTGCTCTCCACACGTGGTCTTAAGCAGTGAAAAATGTCTCTTTTTTTAATGTTTTGCAATTTAAACAATCTACACAGATTAAAACTGGTAGTAAAAATAGCAATCAACTAATTTCTTTATTTTGCACTTTAGCAAATAGATTTCCTAAAGAGATGTCAGAAACCAATTATTATATGTTTCAGGTTTTTTATTTAAATGGAGTAGTTTAGGCAATCCTCCAGAAAACTAAAAGGGTAGACTGAAAAAGGCAACTATACTTTAATACTTAATCATAAGGAAGCTAAAACACTAACAAATAGCTCAAATAAAATTACAATTCACACAGAATTTGTACATGTAGATATTATTTTAATATTTCCATATTATATGTATATAGTATATAAATGTATAAATATAACTATACAAATAAGATAGTGTACTTTATCTTTCAGGAAAAAAAAAACCCTACAGTATCCCAGGTTTCTCCAAAGGTAATAAAGAGGATACTTCCTCCCAAACCATAACCACTTGCTTCATCCATACACTTATTTCTTTTTAAAAAATGTTTTTTCATTAATTGCCCAGAGCATAAGAAATGTAATAGCAACATTACAAGCAGAAAAATAGTTTTCAAATGGGATTGAGAAAGGCAACTCAAAGACAAGTGGAAAGGTGAAGAGTTGAAATATCTGCTGGAGTCTTGTTTGTTTAGATTAGCAGCTGATTACCACTTGCCCACATCAATTGCAATCAACTGTATTTATATTTATCCTTGGCATTTCCTTCTGCAATATCAATCAAAATGTTTCTTTCTGGTTTTCATGTTAACACACACTTCTAATCTCCAATCTGCATTTAAGACATAAACTGTTTGTAAGCCCCTTACACTTAAAAACATGTTATTAAAAACAAGAAAGAGCTCAACATTTTAGTAAATATGAGTAAAAGTCAGTTCTTTCCTTTAGAACTTTACTAATTTGAAGCTTTATGAAGATGAAAATTGGTCCAAATATTGGAAAATTTGCTTTTCTGGTAAAATGACTAATATTAAAATTCTATTATTCTGTATGTTGCTGTAATATTTTAAAAAACCTTGTTAAAATACCCTCATTTGTCTGAAATATTTTTTTTAATTCCGAAAGCTTGCACTGTACGTCTGGCAGTTCTTCATGCCAAGGTCAAAATGTTCATCTTTATAGCTATCTTTTAGAAGTGATAAAAGGCACATGACACACTTCTGCATCAGATGTACTACAAAAACTCACTACGGTGAGGTGTCTGTGTAAAAGTTAAAGTAATTTCATGACTATAAGGAGCATCTTAAAGCCTAAAATTTTGATTGAAACCTGGAAGTGGGCCTTATAATACTTATACATGGAAAAATTTGAGTGTTGAAGGGATCTCAAAGCAATTTCTGTTTTGCATTGCGCAGCAACAAACATGAAGCTTGCCGTGCCAGCCACGTGCCGCAAGAGCTGCACGCAGCCTGGCACCGGGGGCGGCTGCAGGGTGCGGGAGAACGGCGGCAGGAGTGCTGGGGCCTGCGGCACGGGGAGGGTGCCTGGGGCTGCGTTTAAAGGCTATGCCGATCTGTGAAAAATGTTTGCAAATTGAGCACCTGCCAGTAAACCTGCGATCATGTGATTCCGTCACTAATTCGTTACTTTGTTGTGCGCGGATCCTTGCTGAAAAAAAAAAAGGGCCTTATAGTCCGGTGGGCCTTATGTATGGACAGAGTTCGGAGATTTGCCGACAGCCTAGAAGTGCGCTTTATAATCTAGTGTGCCTTAAAGAATTACTGTACTTGTTGTAAATTTGCTCTTTCTAGCTCTAAGTCCAGGCATTCACAGAAAATATGGGGCTTTAGTGGATATTGAGGATAAGCAATATAAAGGAATGCACACAATATGGATTCTCTAGCACATTCACTTCATGTCTCTGGGTACACAAACATTGCCACCTACTTTGACCAGTTCTTCCAAGAGAGTTGGAACATGCAAAGAATCTACCTTCTGGTATTGCCAGAATTACCCTAGAGCTCCTAATTTGTATGATATTCTGCTCCCAAAAATGTACTAGATTGTTATTTTAAATACAGGTATACAGAACTTTCAGAGTGATAGAACCTTATGAATTACTTTTGAAAACTTAAAAGCCAGGCAAAGATTTAGCATTTAAATTGATTTTTTTGAAGGGTTTCCTGGAAAGGCCTATTTTTTTTACCATACTTAGTGATATCTAGCAGGATCCCATAAAGCATGGTAGCCTAGATTAGAATGACAGACATTTACATACAAATGAGCTCATTACTATTGCATTTTTTACCAGCTGTTGATTCAAAATTTGAAAGATGTTTTATGAATCTACATAAAATATTAAGTGAATAGCCATTCTATTATCAGTGTCCCTTATTAATTCTTTGTACTAGGTTTCATCTGCAATTTAGTAACTGTCATTCTATATATTGATTTTAATCAAAGCCATCACATTCCCAAATTTTAATCTATGCTAAGAATTATTTCCAACTGAAATGCACACTGAATTTCCTAGTCATGAATTTAAGTTTAAACTAGGACACAACACATAACACACTAACAAAATGTACACTCACTTTTAATGGAGCCAATATTCTACATTTCCTTTCAAGGAAATAAGTATTCTATCCATTGCTTAAAGCAACATCAAATTTATGGTCAATCTCTGCAGAAACTTCCTGAGATAAATATTCACTTCAAAAGGATTAACATATATATTTCCAGGAGCCAGCTCTTAATCAATATTCTAGTTGCCTTGCACTGAAGCACCAGGAACCCTTATTCTTCCCGCTACTGTACAACAGGTAACATGCTACAGTCCATTCCGGAACACTCATCTGTCTACCTCCAGGGAAGCTTGAATTTACACACACACAAATCTTCATACAGTCATTAAGGATTGCTTATTTACAGAAAGTCATTGACTAGGTTCATGTTATATTTCATGCACACCTTCACACAACAAGAACATGAAGAGACTCAAGGAACATTTCCTGGCTTCAGAAAAGATCTACTAAGCAGTGTCTGCCAAGAGGCAATTGCACACCTTCAGTGGTGCTGGCAGCACTTCCCTCTGCAGATGAGCAACATTAATTTGTATTACCCATTTAATATGAAAAACTTTAAAATTATTCTGAAAAAAAAAGATTTTGTCCTAATGCAGAAGCACAAATTCTGGATCTTATGAAATAGGCATACACAGTGTCGAAAACTACTCCCAAAGAAATAAGGTCCTCCAAAGCAGGAGCCATCTCACTAGGAGTATGATGCCTCAAATAGCAAAGAGATGAAGCCATGAATGTATTATGACAAGAAAAATGCCTATACCTGCTCCCAGATTACTGCACTTAATCAGAAACACCCAGTGGTGACCGGAAGCTCCTCATGTCATGGAATTTCCTACACCCCAGAGGTACCTGATTTTGTTGCTCTTCCTGAGATCTATTAACCTCACTCACTGCTTCTTCCAATCTTGATAAAAGTCAGAGTTCAGCCTTTCATCACTGTGAGGCACAATTTGTTTAAACAGCAATTAGGCACCCACAGAATCAAAAGATAAATGGTACAGGACAAAGAAAACAAAGGTGGCTTGGAGCTTGCCAAATGAGTATAAACCAGCCCAGTTTGCAGGCTTAACTACAAAATTCCAGAGGAATTTGAAACAGTGGTGTAGACACCATTCTTGCATGCCAGCCTTCAACTCTCAGACCTGCAGCAGTGCATCACCCTACTCCACTGTCTTTTGGACTATAAACTTCCCCATCACAGAGCATGACTTAATAATAGCTAAAGTGGTGGATTTTAATTTAAACATTTCAGCCTCTGCAACTGCAGATTGTGTAGTACTGTTCATGAGTTTCCTTCCTGCAGTTTTTGGAGGAATCAAGTACTCATGAACAAAACTTTGATAGTTAGCTCAAAGCTTGCCTGTCTAAAGGGGCCATCAGTAATGAAAAATGAGAAGCAATCAGTGAGAGACTTCAAAACACAAGAAATTGACAAGAAGAGCACAGCAAACTGAAACATAATTGTATTCTAAATATTGCATCACCCCGAACCAAAAAATAAATAAATATAGGAACATATTTTTACAGATATGATAAGCACAATTGGAAGGTATATAGATCTGTTTAACACTTTCAGAAAAACACTTCCATATTTTGAATACATTATTTGTCTCATGTCCTGGTGAGTGTGTATCTAGCTTTAATTTCACACTTTCCATGAGCAGCCAATCTAGAAAACCATTGAGAGTATCAGCAAAAATGCATGTGAAATTCCATTTATGCACTTAAAACATAGCTTATTCAAACTTTGTTTGTCATTGAGAAGATCTTGACATATGCAATAAAATGTAAAATCACCCCAAGGGAGGTTGTTGTAGTGTTATGTGGAACATTTTAGAGGAGATGCCAACAGGATTTACCCCTGCAGTGCCACCACACAAACACAATAAAATCTATCATTCGCACATCACACTGCAATTCTGATCCATCTTCACACACAAAAAAAAATCCAGACTGGTAGTTTAAGGAAGGCATATTCAAAGTCCCACTGTTAAATATGATTAATAATGAAGTATATTAGAACCTGCCCTATTTAAGATATTAATCAAGGAAATGATTACAAACTTGTAGTACTGCAGAAACCAGGATGGAGCAGTGATCCAGCCTATCACGTGACCCTAACACACTTGCAATCAGTCAGCTGTATCCTCAATTGTTTCCGATAATCTGTTTATATTTACAGGAAACACAAGGGTTATCCAGACACCCTCTAGATTTAATGATTTTTTCTGTGTTTTCTGCCATGCTTTTTCTGTGCTAAGTTTCTCAGTAAAATTCAAAAGCCAAACAGAAGTATCTCCATCAGGAGAGATTTGCTTATTTTATGCTTAAGTTTGAGAGATAAATGTTGTCAGAGGTTCAGCAGTGAAAATTAAACTATTTCCACTACACTGAACTTTCCAAAAACGTCCTACTTGAAACAGGATTGCTGTCCTTGATGAGTAAGACAGCTAATAATTGGACTACAGTAATTTCACGCGTATAAGGCACACCCTTTTGACTGAAATTTTGATCAAAACCTGGAAGTGCGTCTTCTAGGCCGGTGCGCTTTATATAAGGACAAAGTTCGGAAATTTGCCAACCCAGAAGTGTGAGCCCACGCAGCCCCGAGCCACGCCGAGCCAAGCCTGTGGCAGCCCCAAGATCGCGGGATTCCATTACTACTTTGTTACTTTGTTGTGCGTTGATCCTCACTGCAAAAAAAAGAGGTGCACCTTATATATGGACAAAGTACGGAAACTGCCGGCAACCCAGGAATGCGCCTTATACTCCGGTGCGCCTTATAGGTGTGAAATTGCTGTACATTTTGAGATAAGACACTCTTTCACTGTATTTTATACTTCATTAATGTCTATCCTCATTAGATGTAAAGAGGCTGTGTCAAACCAGAAATCCACAATACTAAGAAGAAATCATTGCTTTAAATTTTAAAGCTCCAAGAAGAAAACAGATGTTAATTAAAATCTGGATTTGGATTCTTCAGAGAAGTCACATGCAAATATTATTTTTATAATATCTATTCAAAGTTTAACTGAGTCTTTAAACCTGCCAAACTCTGACTAATTTTCTGTGCAACTGCTGACAATTTTCTAAAAGTTATCAAGGTCTACTGCATAAACTTCTTCATAGAGTTTTAAAAATCCACATTATTAGCATGACAGAATGTATAATCTTTGAAATTATTTGTAAGTAGACAGAACAGGAAGTATTTAATATAATGCATACACCTACTTAACACAGAAAATGGTCAATAACAATAGCAACTCCTATGAGATTGAAGGGGTGACTTCTAAAACCCTCTCCTGATCCAAAATTATAGAGAAGCAAGAAAATCCAGAGCAAGATGTGTACCATAAATTTCACATGCGACATTTTTTTAATATTCCCAACTGTCTGGCTTGTCATCTTTTTTTGTCAGAGTCCTTGTGTCAGTTCTCCTGAAGGGCACAAATATTGGCTTGCCCTTCTGATATTGCTGGCACAAAACAACTGTCCCCAGGCTCCAGGAACTATCTCCAGAAATATCACAAAATAATATTTATGCACACAAATACAAATACTGACATGTAACATGTATAAGCAACTGATAAAATGAGTCATTAAGTTGGATGGAAGTTACAGAAACCAAAGAGAGAAATAAAGTAGATTCTGCAATCCCATATTAATTGCTTCACAGAATAGTAAAATACTACAGATCATTTCTGTAACAGTGAAAGACATAAAACCCAGAATACTGAAACCTTTACAGAGTTCAATGGATTACCCATGTGAATAACCAGCTAAAATAACAGTAATTTTTAAGATAAGAAGCCCAGTGAGAGAGCATATTCATCTACACAAACTGTTTTTTTCCCTTTTTTAGGAGTAATTTTTAAGAAGCAGATTCTATCAGTTTTTAAAATTTGGATTCTATCAGAAATACAGCTTTTCTATTCAATAAAAATACTGAAAATTATATGTTCAACTGAAAGCCATGAAATGCTTTCAAAATATTTTTCTAGATTGCAAGGAAGTGTCTAAGTAGGATCAAGGAACAGCTATATTAAATAACTATGCACAATCTAATATTTGTACCATTTGCCTTTATAAAATACTTCACTAGTCAAAATACATATTTTTCCACACAAAAAACAACTATGTAATTGTAGGTGAATGAAAGTGCAACATAAACACCAAACTTCTATAGTAAAACTTGATTTTTGCTCATATATCTGAGTAGGAATGCAAAGAACCAGGAAAGAGGCAAAACTGCCCACAGTATTGGGTTCAGCTGCCAGGCTCTAAGGAATTTCCCCTTTCTACAGACCCTATTCATCCTGATTAAGCTATCCTGATGCATCCAAAAGAGAATCACATCTTTCAGCATAAAATGCTTTGATGTATAAGAAAAACTGCATCTACTTTTCTCTCAAAGAAAATTTGACTTCTCTTTAAGTACATCACAATTACCTTAAGGAAAGAAAATCAAAGTAAGTGTTGTCTAGATTTAGGCAAAATCTAACCAAAATTTACATTATTTGAACCAGAGTGGGTGAGAGGGGGCTGTAGATTTTTTACTGTATATAGAATTGGCAGGACAACAGAAGCTGCCTTTATCTGAGCTGAATTTCTGGACACTAACAGTATGTATTAACTAGCACCTTGATTTAAAATACACGGTGGTTATGGCTGACAAATAAAGCACTGCAAATGCTACCTTTAAATCTCTTATCTCTGGATTTGAGAGAGTTTTATAATTTTGGCAAGCTCAAAGAAGAATAAAATAATTTTTGAAAATCTAAATGAAAGACTTCAAGCCCTGAACTATACCAAATATCTGTAGTTTATTTTTTTAATTCATGAAGCTACAGGAGATACTTAATGTATCAGGAGATGCTTAAGAGCTAGTTATCGAAAAGTTGTTAGAAGATGGGGATTAAAGCCAAAAACTTCTGATTATTTTTCTACTTCCTGTGGATTGAAGCAATAAGTAAAAATGCTGCCATCAGCAAAATTTCCACTTATTTCTCACATGTATCCTTTGCAATTGTACAAGTTCATTCAATGATAAATAAAAATTAATCTTCTTTCTCATTTGGAAAAAACCAAACATGAGGTTAAGTGTCCTACTGATGCTAATATGAGCGATGTAATTTTTCATTAAAGGTAGAAGTGGTTTATATCCTAGTATCTTGATAAAAATATTCAAGGTCATTTTGAGCCCTGAGAGAAAACAATAAAGTCTTCTGCTTTAACAATTTGAATAAAGAGCTTTTAGAAACACTTGAGTTTCTGTAATTAAATTGAAAATTTGAACACACTTTGAATGAGTTTGTTGCCTCTGACATGGTTGACTCTAAGGTGGTCTGTCAAATAATCTGGCTATATAAAGAACAGCATAAATTCATCATCAAAATATCTATCTATAAAATAAAAAATGTGTATTTATGTTCTCAACATTCTAACTACATTCCTCACATTTGATTTATGAAAGCACAAATAGCTAATGAGGAATAGGTCACATTCGAAAAGGACTGGAAACACACTGGAGTTTTAGCCTGAGGAGTGACAAAGCAGAAAACATTTCCCTTCTCATACCTCAGTGCAAATCTTGATTTCTCCTAAGTAGACCCTGGAGAATCATGACATAGAATGCAGCTGTAGAATCAAGTAAGTTTTCTTATTTGTATCCTTTACATATCTGTAACATCAAACTCCTCATGTATAATCAACCTGCATCAGGAGAAAGAAAACCACCATTCACAGAACACAAACTGATTTTTTTTTTAATAAAATGAGATTGCTACTGTTAGGTTGCCATCAGTTTTCAATATTAGGGTTTTGTTCGAGTTTCTTGACATTTTCATTACTTCATTCATTGAATGAAAAAGATTCCTTTAAAGTTTAAAGTTCCTTTAAAGTTAGAATTGCTAATACATTCACACATAAGAGCCCAAACAATTCCTTTGAGGAACTTGATTTTTAATTTTCAGGAATCAAAATAGGCATTCAGTGTTTTAAGATAAAGTGCCATGGAGAAACCTTAACCCTTACTTGTATCTCTGAAGCTAAAGTTATATAGAAGTAACCTGTGATTAAATAACTTTTGGTTCACTTGGGATGTAAAAATATGCATAAGCAGAATTTTACTCCCTCTATATTGATCATGTACAGCATAAATACTTGACCAGAGTGGAAAGGCTCCATTAAGGTTTTATTTTTAAGAGCTGCAAGAAAAAATAAAGTGTTCAAACAAGGAAAAAGAAAATGCACTCAGAATACTTCCCAGGAGATGATGACTTAGAAGAGCCAAAAGAGGAGTTGGGAGCAAAATTAGGTGTTGAAGAGTCTGTATCCTGACAGGACTCAAGGGATTGTCAGAATACATCTGTGGAAATTGGGGTGGACAGGGTAGTGGCTTCACCTGCAGATGCAAGAGGCTTTGGCCTGAGGCCATGGGAAGTAGCATGCCAGTGTGGTCATTCTGTATTAGGTCATGTTTCCGGTTCTTGTTCTGGGGGGGTTCAGAACTGATCACTTTTAAGGACATGCTCCTAGTTCATGTTCATGATTGGACCTTTGCTCTCAGATACCCCCCAAAATTGTTTGCCACACCCCTGGGTCTTTGGAGGTTGCCCCTTGTACCATGTGGTTTCTACCTTTGTTACTTTATACATTAAAAGCTCTTTGTTTTTTGGCAACTCCATCGTTCCTGTCTCTCTATATTTATGCCACATATTCCCCAGCCGGCCCGGTCCAGTTATAGCTGCCCATAGTGGCTATAAACACCCACAGCTAAATGGAACAGTTCATTTCATTTGAAAAATCTTTCCACTTAAACTCATTTGTTTACTTCAGCTAAGATGCAACCATTGAGATGAAGATGCTGTTCTTGAATGCTCTTCCAATTCAGAGCATTGCTCAAATTTTCTTGTTATGTGACATGGGTTTTAATATCAGAGGTGTAAATCTTTAATTCCAGAGATATAGTAAAACTACCTTTTTCAAAACAAAATATATTTTAGGGCAGGGGTCCACTGGGGTCACAATATGTCAAACTTAAGTCCAATATATTAATTACTAAGTTCAGAAGGGGATTAATCAAAAAACCTTTGCCTGATCAAGTCAGAGCAATAAAATTCTATTTATAGATGAACATTCAACAAGTTATTGGAATAAGGAACTAAAAGCTGTAAATATAAGTAAACACCACTGCAAAGAAACAGGGAACTTCTCTGCAGCCATACAAGTGAATTTCTCCCTGCTATCACTAGAGAGCAATAATCTGGAGAGAATTCTCTTTTCTGCATGAGGAAAGAGCTCTCAGACTCAAATCCATGAGCAGATATGTTTTTAGGAAAGATTTCCTGAAGAAACATCCCTTTTATTCAAATACATACAATACTATTTCAAGCAAAAAGAACAAGCCTTGTTAGGCACTAGTGATTTCTGAAATGTTAATAGCTCAATTAAGTGAGAAGGAAGAACTGGATATAATGAAAGGGACCTCTATTTTCCAGCTGCATGACTGAGACACCCAGTACAATGTACATCAGTCTTCACTTGTGCTCAAAGGTTACTGCAACCATTGGGTATCAAACTGCTCAGTTACTGGGACACAAAGTCACAGAATGGTGATTTCTTTCACCAGCTCTGAAGACTTCAAACCATAACAATACATTCAATGATATGAGAAGAAAAAAAGATGCTCATATCATCTTTCAACAAATATCTTAGCAATAAACCTAGAAGTTTCTGTGGAAAAAATACTTTTTCCTCTAAAAAAATCCTCCATCATCAGTGTGGAGTTATAGTTGCCAGGGAAGATCTTCATCCCTTCCAAACATCCAATTTATTCAAATTCAAGCACAGTTTAGTTGGGTTTCTTAATGCAGTCTTGGGTTTTTGCCAACAAGACCTAACTCATAGATAGTGTCACTTTTGAAAGGTATTGTTTAAAACAGTGTATCATCATCCTACTTCACAAATATTGTAGGTGCAGAAGATGCTACAGACAACCTTGACCCTGATAAGTCACAGCTGTACTAATTACCAAAGAATAGCCTGACCCTCATTAGGTCACAGTTGTGACTTATAAAGACAAGTGTGATAAAAGGGGTGGGTTGGCTGTTTAGGGGAGCTCAGAGGCAGAGGACCTGGAGGAGGTAGAGCAGCCCTGTGGAACAAAGTACTTGAAGGAATGCTGTGAGGTCTGTCTGGGTCTGCAGTGGGTGTGTACAGTCAGAGTTGAGTGAAGTGAAAGCTTGTAGTCAGAGGCAGCAAGGAATAGTACAGTCATAATCCAGCAAGAAATAACCTGCCCTCAGAGTCTGCTAAGAAAACCTACTGTGGAAATTTGCTGCAGTCTAAGTCTGTGATTAGTTGGAGTCAGGATAATCTGTAATAGTAATAAAATGGGACCCTTTTCATGTTGTTAAACTGTAGTCTTGGCTCATTTCAACCCCTAATGAGAGCCTGCTGCAATGAATATCATCTAGCATTTGATAAGTTTTGCAAGCATATTATGCTTTTTGAAAACTTTTCACTTTTAGGCAAATGATACTATCTCACTGTTCACTTTTGGTTGCACAAAATCAAATTTCAGAGCAACACTCATAGCACTGTACCTGCTGACCATGGAACTGTCCTTGCTGCTGACACTATCTACCAAGTCCAGATCTAAAATAAGGCCCCTGGGAACATCCATACCACTAGCACCCTCTTTTGACCAGATGGATTTGATCATAGGACTTGATCAAACAAAGTAAAATACAAACATAATTATCTTCAAATGTTTGCCATTGAATTTCAAATAACTCAAAACTGCTGATGGTTTGTCATACTAAAACAGTATTACTATGTAAATGAAACAGCTGTTTTTATACACACAACAGTACTGCCTTTTTTTTTTTCATTTAAAGCATCCTCTCTCTTGAATAATAGATCTATATTGTGCTCATGCTAACATGAATTAAATTCTAAGCCAAAACCACAATAAGATTTTCAGACAAAGAATAAAAATATACACAAATAAGCATTATCAGTACTTTGTCTCTTTATGCTTCTTTGAAAGTTAAGCAAGTTTACTTCCCAATCCAAGATGATTAACACAACTGGGGTTTCTAAATTGCCATTTTTTTTTTAGTTTTCTGATACCTCTGAGGTGAGACATCTTAAAAAGAAATGGAGGTGAGACCACAAATTACATGTAATTCAGCACATGTAATGCAGTTCTACCTTTAACTCTCCAATTTCTCTCAATGCACTGAATGTTGACTTGAAAAGATGTCAGAAATCCTTAATTCTTTGGGGTTTTGCTTTTAGCCCTCTTTGTTACTCTCAAGATTGCCTTTCCTGAACCTGCATCTGAGCTTCTGCCACTGTTCTTCATTTTGGGAGCTAAACTGAGCCTAGAGAAGATCCATCAGCAGACTGATCTAATAAAACCTGCCAGATATGACGGACTCTTCTCACTACTGTTGAGTACCTATACTTGGCATTCCAGTTACAGTAATTTCGCAATTATAAGCCGCACACCCGGGTAGCCAGGTAGACCATGGGATTTGTCCATATATAAGCCACACCCAAATATAAGCCACTTTTTTTTTTTTTTAAGCGAGGATCCATGTGTGACAAAGTAACAAGTTAGTAACAGAATCGCGCCAGTGTGGGGTTTGGTGTCAGGTGCTCAAGTTGCAACAGTTTTCATAGACCAGGGAAGCCTTTCAAGACAGCTCCAGGCGCCCTCCCCAGCCGGATTTCATTTCCGGGATTGGCATTTCGCTGGGATTTGTCCATAAATAAGCCGCACGTGATGATTAGCTGCACTACTGGGGTAGGCTGGATTCTTCAATGAAAAAGGTGCGGCTTATAATCGTGAAATTACTGTACTCTGATTCTGGAAGTGTGCAAAATCCCAAACTGACCCTGCAAATACCAAAACCAGATGTGGTAGTCCTGTCGTGCCTGTGGTCCATAATCCTTATGCCTTCTTAGGAGGTTTATTCATCTAAACAAAACAACTTCATGTGTCAAAATTCCATGTGTGATTGTAGTATCTGTCATAGCATCAATGAGAGCTTTATTTGAACCACCTTGGACACCTCTGGCTACACAAACCCTTGTGAACCCTGGTCCACAACATCCTCTGCACAGCAGATTGATGAGACAGAGGCGAACACTTAAACCAACAGTAACCACATACCACTCTTCATAGAGGACACTATAAATCTGCAAATAATTGCATGGACACCACAGGCAGAAACACAGTCTGTGTGTTACCTCAATTGCAAACCTAATTGCATACTGATTTGTGGAATGAATTGTGATCAGTCTGCAACAAAAGTACTCCTTTTCTAAGGAGGCAGAGAAATAATGCCAATAAAAGAGAACTATTCGAAGTTTGTGCCTTACTGAACACCACCGGCACCCCCCTCCTATGTTCGGGTTTCATGGATTAGGGGTGAATTATGCTGCAAACAGCAATCAAAGCCCTAGTGTAGCAAGAACTTTGACAATGTCTGATGGGATTTATTTAAATGCCATGTGACTTTTAAAAAATATTTTTGATAAGAGGCATTTCACACTGAGTATTTGCCCGACTGCCCAGAATCAGATTGAAAACAACAACAACAAATCATTCCAAGGTGTCAAAAAAATCAAAGGCAACATTGAAAAAGATAGATTTTTTTCCCCCATTTTTTTAAATGGAGAGTAAATCAGATTGTTTTTTGACACCTCTTATTTTCCCTTTCCTCTGGATTTATATATATACCTATAGTGAAAAACGAGTTTATACTCCCAAAGCTTTTTGTCAAGGTATTACAATGCATAATTTCAAATGAGAATTAACTTTAAATAGTTAAAAGTATATGCTAGTCAAAATAATTTATTTATTTTTAGATTTATCATTTTTATTGTTTCATTTTGCACTTTACCTTATTATTTATTGTATCCTATAATAAAATTCCAATTCATTATTGTATTATTTACTAAACAAAGTGGTAAACTATAGAAGCACAGCCATAAAATTAAGGTGCCTTAAAAAAAAGGCTGAATTTTAAACAAGCTACAGGAAGATTATCTTGAAGATACTAAAGCAAGACAGTTTACTCAACAAAGACAGGAGAGGTTCTTCCCTGCATGACAGAAATTAGGAAAGCATTCTAGTAAGTTCTTCATCTGAAGTAAAAAGAGGAAGGAAAAATGTAAGAAATAGCCAATAGTAATTTTCCTCAACAGAATGAATAGGGATTAATGCATATTATAAGGCAGTTCAGGGAAGAAAATTAATATTCTAGGAGATTACCTTGCCACCAGCATTTTTTCATGTCTTTATTCTCCAAGAGAGACATTCACAAAATACACAAGTGATGATGAAAAAATCTTGAAACCCAAAATACATAACCCCTATACAGTCTACAAGTATTAACACATGCAGAATATTTATACAGCTTTCCATTCATGTAAAAGTGAGCAGATTTTTCAGCTTCACATTTCTTTTTATATGTTCTGTATCTGTAATACTAACACTGGATTTTGCAAGGCAGCTTTCCTGGATTTCCTATTACTTGGAAAATCTCCACTGCCATAGAGCTCTGACTCATGATGCTTTTCCTTATACACCCCACACTGGCTCTGTCTCAATTTCAGACCTTCTTGTTTCTTCACCAGACACAGTTCTTGCGCTTTTGGTTAGAACCCAAGGTTCCCAGCTTGAGAATGGCGTCACTCTCTGGGCACACAAGGGCCTTGGGAAACTCCTGAAGAAGTCAGTAGGTGTTCCCTAAAAAGCTCTTTCTGTAATCTACCTAATTAGCAAACTGATTTATTCTCTTTAATTAAGACATCAGGAATTTGCTTTCCCTACAACATATGTTGGCGCGCTTGGTTCTCTTAGCAAGCTGGGGAACAGACTAAGCAGACAGAGCAGGCTCCTTCACTGTAAGAAAGAGTCAAATCCCAGAAGAGCAGCTTATGACAATCAAAGGCTTTCATACAGAGCCAGGTGTCACTGGGCAAGCAGGATGGAAATATCTGGAATATCCTGCTGTTACTTCTGGCAAAATATAGATCTCATATTCAGGCATATACACAAAAACCGAACAAAAAATTTTTGACAGGCATTATCTAAGCTTTGATTAAAATATTAACTATTTCAAACAATGCCTGGATATCTCTATTCTAAAACAACGCCAACTGGCATCCTATAAAAATCCACACTGTTCTAGAGACCTTATATATATATGGGTGTGTGTGTAAACACACACACTTCTTATATCAGTGATGTTTTATGCGCTCTCCAGCCCTCTCTCTTATTCAAAGATGTATTCCATGGGTTTTTTTTCAGATGTGGAATAAATCCCCATTTTTCTGAACATAATTTCCCTTCTTTCTAGATAATGGCAGCATGAGATTACTTTGATCATTATTATTGCCATTTCTGAAGGTAGAAGAAAAAAATTTGTATCTGATTTTCAAAAAGATCATATTCTCCTGACTACAGCAAATCAAACATGATTTGCTACTACCCAATCAAACATGAAGACCAAAGGCTTTTTCTTGCTACTGCAATGACATTATGCAATTTGTCTTCTCTTATGGAAAGAACATAAAGGAAACAAATACAGCACACTCCATGGTCTAAGATAAAACAGGTATTGTCCTTTCCTAAAAATCATTCTATATCTGCAATAAGGTACACAGAATGAAGGTAAAACCTAGACATGGATCTTGTTCCCTTTGCATGAATCTTCAGGTATGCTACCTTACAGAGTTCATGAAACCTGTGAGATGAAGGGCAGAGAGGTAGCAACACCATGAAGCAATATAACACAAACTGAAATGACAGAGTGACGGTGGTGACAGATGACAAATTACAACATCCATACTACTAAGTTCTAAATGACTCTCAGTAACTGTCCAGCCCTGGCTACAGTGAAAGACAAAACAATGTTTTGGAACAGCAGCAGGTGAAAGATGACTTATTTTAAAATCTTCCACAACTTCAACAGTCAGTAGGGAAGGGACAAAGTTACATACATCCGTAAAGAGCTCTTGTGAAGTTCAGCAAAACAGGTATTACTCAGAAAATGTAATGCAGAATTTTTCATTGACCTAGTTAGATGTGTTTTATTTTTTCAAATCCATAAACTCGAAGTTCTGCTATCACATACAAAAAAAATATTTCTCACCCTGAAATAGGAACATGGCCTTCCAAATCACTCTTTAAATAGCCTTTTTGCTCATTTAATCCATATACTTTTCAGACCAAATTGCTGAGCCGATCCCATTCTGGCTCCAGACTGTGAGTTTCACAATAGGAGCATTCAAATTCCCTTCTGCACCTTCCTACCTCCCCTGTCCTTGGTCCTTCCTTCAGGGAGCTACAGTATGTATTTCAACCTCCATGCCAAAACCTAACCAAAATAAAATGTTGCCCCTTCTTCAAAGCAGGTGGCCTTTCCCACCCTGCCAGCTAGGAACAGACCCACACAATCCTTTAAGACATACCTTTGTACAACCTGTATCCCTGTCCACCTGCTGATCCCATTTTACTCAAACTGACAACTCAGAGAGCAGCTGGTTCAGTTGGCTGCTTGCTAAGAGCTGAAGAAAGTAATGAGGTCCTTCAATATCACTTTCCAGGCCTTATTTGGAATGGTTATATCCCACAGTATATTTATTTCCATCAGACAGTGTTTTTCATGGGTTTTCCATTTTGGTTCTGCTAAGAACGCTTTTCCCAAGCCAGAGTAAAACATTCCGAATCTACCATGCTCAATGGGCATGTACATCGTGGTCCAATACAATAAATTAAGCACTTCCAACAGAATAAAAATATTCTCATAGCTGAACATATTTTTAAGCCTTAAGAAATGCACATTAAAATAGAGGAATGAAAAGATAGAGGCTTTCTCTGTACAAGCAGCACACCAGTGCAGCCAAAACTGGAAGTCAGTTTCAGATGAGTGAATAATCAATGTTAGACTACACAGCTACAAACACTGTCCTGCTCCAGGCTGCAGCTCAGCTGCTCCTCAGGCAAGTCCCAACTGCCTCCCCAAGCTTGACCACAGCAATTCTCCACCTCTACCAAAAGGGAAATCAAAACGAAATGCTCTTCCTTGCAAGATGATAAAACAAACATATTTATCCTGAATTTTCTAACCTGCTAGAGCACAGTTTAGCTTTCAGACACTGTACATTTCATTCCTTATTCTGGCAAGCTTTCCTCCTGCTCTTGCATAAAACAATGTTAAGTCTGTGTTGTCCATATACTGGCAATGAAGGGATATACTCATCATCTTCCAAATCTTTCTTTTGTGACATGAAAGCCACGAGAATTTGGTTCTAGGCAGTCAGTATGACTGGAGGAGTGAGGTGGCATGTGTGTATATACACGTCTGAAACAAGTTATCCTCCAACTCCATTTTATAAATATGCACTCATTGATTTTATGAAATTTACAGAAAACCCACTGGAAGTTTGGTGCAGAAATACTCTACAGTCCGAGTACCAACACTAATTTAGTAATTTCATCAAGAAAGCTGCCCATAGTAGTTAAATAACAGGTGAATATGAACATATTATTTATATATTTGTGTGTTATCTGTATAATACTATTAGCAAGTATGGTGCAATGATATAAAGTGTTCAGTGTTAATCTAAAATATAAATTATTTGTATGGCATTTTTTCATGTTTTACTATTACAGAATTCAGGCCCAATACTCAATTCAACATACAGAGCAGAAATAACTATTAACCATATGCTCTGGATTGCCTTTTTTCAAACACCCGTTCATCATTTCAAGTGTTTGTATTTCCCATGACAGGAAGCAAAGATAGTTTAGAATCAGAGTGCTTTAGCAATTAGTAACCATCATTAAAAATATTATACAGAAATTATTGAAGCCTTTTACTTTTCAAATAACTCCAGGATTTTAGTACTGTGGAAAATATTCCAAATTCTGGATGTAATCAGGTGATACTACTATGCTGAAGCAGGCAGTACAATAGTTATTGTAACAGTTTAGTGTCCATACATAGAAATTATGGATCAAGCAGACCACAGCCAGTCATTGTAACTAAATAAAACGGGAACAAAATCAGCAGCTTACTCTATGCAAAAATTAATATTATATGAAGAGCTTCTAACCAAAAGCCAAAAACTTTCAAGTTAGAATTGACAAAGGAAATACCAAACACACACCTATTACATATACATGGTCAGATTAATCATTCCACTTATTAAAGCTTTTTCACCTATTTTTGATCAAAAACTATAAGACCCATATTTCATGTTAAAAATTTATTTTGAAACATAACTACTAATTACTAGGAATCTTAAAATTCCTAATACACAACATGATGATTCATAATAGCACAAAGCAGACAAAACTTGAACCCTTAACAAAGATAGCCCATCAAATGCTTAGCCACCTGAAAATTACTTTTGTGTAAATAAATATTTCATCTACTCTGCCTTAAGAGTAGATCATGATTATCCCCCCTGCTTTGTCTTTCTCAGGATTGCAATTCAGATGTATTTGTGATCCAGAAGCTCAGCTTTGTTCCAGAAAATTTTAGAGATCTGCCAATTTGTCAGCCTCTTACCATCTTTACACCACCCAACAATTCTTTGATTTTCTTCTGTCTGACAGAGAAGAATGCTAATGACAAGCATGGGTATGTTAATTTGAGTTGTAGTTGCATGCAAAATCACAGAACAGAGATAGAAGTCTGTGGTCTTCATAAAATTCAGCAGGGCTATTCTAGTAGATTAGGCACCATGATATTAGAACATGACCAGGAAGCCTCCAGAACACAGCAGGAAAAAACCCTAACACATTCAACAGAGAATGCATGGGGGAGACAAATTACAGAAATATAATCAAAACATATCATGTCTAAGTGCTTAGAATGGCTAGGAAAACTGCTGAGACAGAACAGCCTTGGAAACATCTTTTTTCTGTATTTTGGCAAAAGCAAAGCAGATGGGAATTTTATATGTAACTGATGAGTCCAGTGCAGTACTAAATCCAGCCTGTTAGCACTAGAAAATAGCTATTCATGGTGATGGGATGAATGCTGCATGGGATGGCTGCAAATTCAGCACAGCTTGAAAACTGCAAACTGGTTTGAGATGTACAGCACAGCCGTCTGAACCCAGCCCTCTGTGAGATACTTGTTGATGGCTAAGGATGAATACAAACCACATAAGGAAGACTGACTTCCTACAGGGAAGAATGAAATACATCTTTTCATACTCCACTGAACTGTGCAGGAAAAGTACACATAGATTTACTTTACAGTAAAAGTTTTCCTTTTAAACACCACTAGTTTCACTAAAACCACAGTGCATAAAATCCATTACCACTGAAAATCCTGCAGAAAATAAAAAATATCATGTGTTTCCTTGCTTATTCTCCTTCATAGTTATTGTCTTGGTTTAGTGCAAATTTTGGGAAGAAACTTTTGAAGTGCTCTCTTTTAGAATGCACATTTAAGCTGCCCTTCTCCTAACTTGTTAGTGAGAAAAATCTTTTTTGAGAGAAGTGGAAAAAATTGTTTCTTTAATAACAAAGTACTCACAAAAATGAAAAAAAAAAAAAGAATAATATTAAACAATGAAACCTCTCTTTGTTCTGAAGAGACAGCAAATTCAGAAAGTCCATTTGTGGGGTGTAGCTTAATTTGTTCAGTCCCAGGGACTGGTAGGCCACAGACATGAGCTTTTGGTGGTTTTTTGGGTTTTCAGTTCAGAGTAGGTTTGAATAGCTTCAGGAAAAGAGAAAAGCTACAGTTCAGGGAATTTTTCTGCTTCAGCTGGCTAAAAAAACTAAACTTAAAAAACTAACTAAACTCCAAGCAAAGGAGAGCTCTCTCCTGCTTCTGTGCTGAAGACAACACAGTCCATGAGATGTAATGTAGGGGTGCAAGTGCAGTTTCTGCAAACAAACTACATGCTTCTTCTTCCCCCTGCTTTGCTCTCAAAGGTGCAGAACTTAATATCCAGCATAAACAGAAAAGACGATTTGGGATACAAGCACCATAAAGTCACCTTGGGACAGTTATCAAGCCATTTACTCTTATTGCTTTCTTTGATTAAAATCTGAAGTTCCATTATTAGGCTGACATCCCACTAAAACTTTGTAAAATTTTCTTCTCAATGCTGACTTTAATCAATCACAAAGGCATTAATTGTAAACACAACTACTTCTTTTAGGTCATACTCAACTAATTGCAACAGTGCATGACCAAGTGCTACCACTTTAATGTTTAACTGGTTTCATAGCTAAAACTAGGTGCCAGATTACAATCTTAACAGCAAAATAAC
>VRYO01002184.1:12485067-12561168 GCA_009812075.1 Sialia sialis | reverse complement strand
GAGGTTTACATTCTCCATTACAAAGAGAGGGTCCTGCCTTTCTTAGCAGACACCTGTCCTCCAAACCAGGACAATAGAATTTAGAATGACTATTTTGTTTTCACATGTGTTCATGTGTTGATAGGTCTGGCTAAAAAAATCCATCATTTCTATAACAGACCTTAGTGCATATAAAGCTGGAATGATTCAACTTTTAGCAAAATGACTGTGTGTGTTTTTAATGGCCCATTTAAAGTAATAAATAAGATAGAGCATCAATTTGCCATCATAGTGTTTGTAATGATGCAGTGAGGGTATCTGAACATCAAATGTTGTAAGACATTTATGGAGTCAGTGTTAGAGTTTTTAAGGTGTTTCTACGATTAAATGCTTAAAATGATGCATATAGCTTAATGCTGCTATTAATACCCAAAAAAATTCAATGTAGTGCTAATTAACGGAATGATATTTCCTAAGTATATATTACCAGATAAGTGAACATGTATTTGGGAGATATTAAAGGATTAAAATACATATATTGATACAATTGGTTTGAATCTTATTTTCTGAAAAGGACATCACTTTTGGTCTTACTCATCAAAAGCCAAAGGACTGGTGAGCATATGAAACTGTTGTTGAATATTTGTTCTATTAAACTCTCAGAGTGTGAAATTATATCTAGGTTATTTTTACTGTGAAAACACTAAGCACAAAAACAAAATTATTTTTTTCATATGCCTCTTCAAAGTTTCAACCTGATAATGAAATATTTCAAATATTGAACTAATTAATTTTTTCGGCATCACTGTCAACAGATAAAATATCCTGGTAAATCTCAGACTGTGAAATTTTGACCACAACCTCAGTGTTCCTCATTTTTGGCTCGCAGTAGTTATCCATTGTGTGTTCCCTCACATTCACACAAGATTATCCTCCACATGCAGGTGGTACTCAGTGTATACAAGAACAGCACAAATATGTAATTACAATTAACTGCTACTCATAGACACATAGTTATCCATGCAATAGAACAGAACTTGTATTCAGATTCATAGAAATACTTTCACATTCCTTAATAATTACCATGAAGATAGAATAGAATAAATAGAATAGGATGCACTTCTTAAACTAATAACATGAAAAAAAATTTTATATGGAATTAAAGTATTACAAAATCACCCACTGAAAATCTAGTATTTGCCAAAACACACCATTAGATACACATAAAGAAAAAGGTTTTCCTTACCCTGCAAAACCCTTTCTGACTTATTTTACCATTCCAAGAACAGGTTTATTATTTTCACACAGTATATATTATTTCTCATTAACCAAGGGTAGATTTTTTTAAGCCTCTCAAGCCTAATTAAAAAGTGATTAACAGTTCTTTTTCATCTCACCTTTGGTAAACTTTGAATTCATTACTCCCTCAAACTTGAAATAATCAGCAGGTTTGATGCTTCGTGTTTATATTCTGCCCCCTGAGCCATTTATATAGGCTAAAAATGGGCATAACAACTCCTAGGAGAACACAATTCTCTATGCACTTTAACATCCTGATTGAGTTCATTTGCAAGTACTCTGTTTCTTCTTTTTTAAAACCCAATTCTTTATCTATCTTCATGCTCTGCACTGTGGCTTTAAAAAGTATATGCTATGTATGGAAGCCTGCCATGTGGAACAGAGCTTTATATGAATCCTAATGGTGTGTTTATCATACTGGCTACTGGAATCTCAGGTCAAATTCTGCTTTCCTTACTTGCAGGTAGTTCTGAACAGAGCAACAAAGAGGAGCGTGAAGCAAATCTGGGTTTCTCTGCAGTTCTGAAGGGCAATGGAATGGATCCTGTTACACAATGGATGACAAAAAGAATTGCAGCAAGTGCACATAAAACATTTTGTGGGGAGAACTACAAACACCACACAGCGCAACTCAACAGCATATTGGAATGAAAACAAACATTCTAGGATGATGTGCTGCAAAATATCTTGGTGCAAAAGAGAAGGAAGCAACTGCTTAGACTTTCCAACGAGAAATGTGCTTCAGAATGAGGTACCAATGAGGCTCAAACAAGACGTTTTTCATTGTAGCATAAAGCTTTTTTTGGAACAGAATTCTCAGACTTCTTAAAGAGATGTTCTAGAATGAGTTACAGGAAGGACAGTGAGACAGTGATGTCTGTATAGATATATGCTTCAAATATCACATGGGATAGACTCAACAGTATAAATTCTCATATGAGGCAATAGTGAGAGATTAAACAAAACACTTCTCCACTGCAATATATGTCAATGCCTTCTGTGGGACATTTCTCAGATTCATCTTTATTCATGCTCTCAAGTTGGTCATTGAGTGACTTGCCCCTACAATTGTTTCTAAAAAACAATGCAAAGAGCCACTAACTCAGTCCTTAATACAGCATACTTTGAAGAATATCCAGCACAGACAACTGCAAGCTGCTTCTTGCCTGAGATATTGATTCTAAAGTCTTACCAAAGCTTTCTTAGTGGTAGCATATTTACATGTGCACAGGACCATGCTCATATTGGAGGATTAACCAAGACTGAATGAAAAGGAAAGATGCTGATGTCACTCTAATGCAACCACAGACAGCATTAACTCCAACCAGCATCAACTGCTCTTGCTCTAGGCCAGGTTGGATGGGGCTCTGAACAACCTAGTGGAAGGTGTCTCTGCACTTGGCAGGGGGACTGGAGCAAGATGATCTTTAAGATTCTTTCCATCCCAAACCATCCCATGATTCTGTGACTGGACTGTTTTCGGGCACCATCACATCCAATATAATAAGGGTTGGGCATTCTTTGCTGAGTGTCTCCTCCTGAGGTCTGATGGCATTAACAATACACTTTCACAGAACTGGAATGTGATGATCTAGATGGGTTTCTCTGGAGCTGTTCCCAAAAACAATGATTTCTACTTCAACACTTTAGCTTGGTCTGCAAAGTTGCCTTCAGGCATCTTCAGCAAGGCCTGAGGACCACTGGGAAGTTTGTAGCAGTTATGTATCTGATTTATACATAATAACCCCAGAAGGCATGGTTTAAATGCTTACCATTATTAACATACATTGAATGAGATGTTTAAAATGGATGCAATAACAGTGTTTAGAGACAAGTTTCTAAACCAAAAAAATTTCAGTTCCAGCAAGCACAGAACTGTGATGCTTGCAAGCATATTGGTAGACTGCGAAATTCAGCTAAAGGAACAGCTAATGTCATATGATGCTATTTCTCAATGCCACTCATACTTTTTGTCTGTGGAAACTTCCTTTCTTTTAGTATTCTTAGAACTCTAGCAACTAGCTGCTAACTACAAATGCTTCCCATTGTTTTTTTCAAGTCAGCAGCTTATAAGAGAACAGCTGCATTTACCTTCTTTTGTTCTTTTAAATGTATTGATTACAGAGTAAGTGCCTAACATTGTACTCCAGTACACTCAGTATCCCAGTGATGTCAGAACGTTGCTACCATTTAAAATCGTGTTCTAATACTGCCTTCTGCCCTTAAAACCTCATGTGGTACAGTTGTTCCTCTAATGTAAAACTTGCTTTATAAGGGAAGATACTATGAAGTCAGTTCCAACACCAGAATGGACAAAAATACCCTCAGGGCACAAGTGTCTGACAAGAAGGATCAGGGGGCATAAAAGGACATTCCTTTTGTAGTGGCAACAATTTCTGTGTGCACATCGAGGCTTAGGTCTCCCAAGGAACGTGACCACCATGCTGTAGTGATTCTCAGCCACACAAGATGCACATAGATGTACACATTTCTCATAACACAAAGATATGCCAAAGTATTCAAATTATCAGGAGGTTTCAGTCCACTGCAGATTTTACTGAGCAAAGGACTTAAAATTAGATACGTCATTTATCAGTACAACTTCCATTAGGACCTGCAAGGCAAAAAGGATGTCTGTGACTGACTTCTACCACAGAATAGTTAGGCTCTGTATGTACCCACGGTTATTGACCTTCCTGTTGATGTGCATGGGGAAAAATATAAGCTAGAAATGTTGACCCCTTTTCTGAAATGTAATCAGGTATTTACATGAAAATCATTGTAAATGTCAGCTGGACTTGAATGCAAATAGAAATTGATAAGGCTTAGGGTCAAATTTTACAAACAGAAGTAAAACTCATGTAGTATCAGTGAGACATTTTAGACAATAATGGAAGAACATATTTCAATAAACTAAATTCATGTTTTTGTTGTTGATAACAAAGCACATACACACACAAATTTGCTGGCAAAATTTGGGCAATGGTGGATGGGTAAGAGCCTTGGAACACATCTCCTCATTTTCCTGCATTCCCACAGAAGGGCTGGCCACAGTCTTAATCCTTAGGCTCCAAAAAGATATAGTCACATTCAGAGGTTCTGGACAAGACACTGACTCAACCTTTGTTCTTATAAAACAAATAATTGGCACTAAAACTTGCAGAATGACCAGAGTGCAAACCCCAAAACTACCGTCTCTCTAAATACACATTATATATGTGCAAACTGGAATTGAGTCCTTCTTTCAAATGTATAACCAGCAAACCTAATTTTACTTTGTGCTTTTTGCAAGGCATGAAATAAGTACACATCTATGCACCACAGTGTTTTTAGTATCTCAGCTAATTTTGCTCATGTGGAACTCTTCATCCCTCTTTCTAATTTTAAACAGTTCTCAAAGTTTAAGACAGCTCTAATTTTGACAGTAACATGAGCTATAAAAGCAAACAAAGAAAAACCAAACCAGGTGAAGCTGTGATTACTGTATATGCGGATCATAGCAACACTGAAGTTTGCATTTATTTCACTTTTACTCTGGTCAAGTGCACATAATCCATGTGAATTATTACCAAAGAGTTAGGAGATAATTTTGAAAATATGCCTGATATGTAAAAATTTGAAAGATTAATTTCAGATGGCCATATGGATTCTGATCTTACACAGAAATATCAAAATGGATCTCAAATAATTTAAAGCAAGGTCTAATATTATAAATGGCTTCCAGTGCTGTGTTTCCATCTCTGAGCAGATAGTCTTAACCCTTAACCAATCTGTAGATTGGCGGCTTCTGAAAGTGAGAATGAAGTTCTGAAACACTAATGGCCAACCTGGGTTATGGCCATGTTCTTTTGGAAGTCTTCTAGATCAGCTCATTAAGGAGAACAGCCTCAATATTATTAATATTTAATGACATTGCAAAGGTTTTCTATACACTGAAAAATGTACCCTGAGCCTCAGTCTTTCACAGGAATTAGACATTCAATTGCAAGCATTTAAATATTCTAAAATTTACCTAAAGAGTAAGGAATTGTAGTAAGTCAAAAGTCATAGATACAATAAACAAACAAATACACCAAAATGTAATCATCATCAAATGAAAAATGTGAATCTAGGCTTAAATTGTAAGATAAAATTTATCTGATCTTGTTCTCAATCATCCTTGTCAGGTTGCTAAGAAATCAAGCATACTTTGTTTTTAAATACAGTAACAGCAGACAATTTAAGTAAACAACTTCTCAAAATTCTCTCAGATAAATCTACTTCAGTAGTGATGATGTCAAAAAGAACGTTTTGTCTCTGGCATTTTCAGAAAAAAATTCTGCTATTTTCCCTCATGGCTATGTCCTAATAAATATGGGAATACTCAAAAAGCAGGGCATGCAACAAGGCAAGAAGTTTGCACTTCCAGATGACATCATCACAGTCCAAACTCTCGGAGGGGAGGGCATTTTAATTAATTTGACAATATATAGTATTATATATATTTATGGTGATCTAAGCACAGTAACACATTCTAATTAGTGTAGTGGATTAGGATGAGTAACACTGAGTCTGTCTGGTGTTTGTAAGACATGAAATGTTTATTTACCATTTACTGAGGTTGGCCATTTTGATAACAATGAGCCTTCTGGCTTCTGCAAGCAAATATTCTTGGAGGATGAGAGCTTCAGCTATATTCTCTCATACTCTCTTGTTACACTAGAAGAGGAACAACATTCTAAAGAATAGCTATAATTTTCCATTTCACCTTCAACAATTGTCTGTGTCTTCCAAGAATTTTCCTAACCTATATGAGTTATCAGATCAGCAATTTCAGCCTATTTTCAGTACTTTTAAATTGTATGACTGAGAATCAAGAATTGAGGTTGATATCAGCAGTATAATATTTAACCATTTGATGACTGAGTTGGCTCAGAGAATAAATTTGATATGTTAGAAACATTTAAAATACCCTAAAGCTATAGAGGTAGAATGAACAAAATTTTTCAAAAGGGTAAATATATCACTAACATATTATTTGAAATTTAATGCATAAAGATTAAATTCCTCCTTTTTTCAGTAAACAATCAGATTAGAGTGCAATTATCATTAAAGAAAATTAAATAATGATTACTGGAAATTATTAGAGGTAATTACAAAAGGCATTAAATGTAAAGAGAAACTCATCTTCAAAAGAATAATATTTTTCCTATGCATTTAAACTATGCCTTTATTTCTATTAACGAGCTGCATAATGATGACTCTGGCCATTTGAAAAGCTAAAAGTCTGTAATTGAACAATTATTAGTGTCATGCTGCCTTAGGGCACTATTTGTCAAGAGATTTACATTATGGTAATTATATCCACTCAGGCTTGAAGGATAGGTAACATCTTCTAATGGAAATAAATTACACTTTGTGTTTAATTTTTAAAAAAAAATTCTAAGTTTAGGTTCCCTGTTTTATTACTTAGACCTTCCATACTAGAGTCTTTTAGAATACCTTTTTCCCCCCCACTATAAAGCACTACCAATTTCACTAGGATACAATATAGAAAAAATGCCCAGTGTCAACTCATTGTGTCAATTATCTCACCAGGTGAAAGAAAAAAAAGAGAAGATTTCTTTAATTCTTGTCTTTGGCCTATTATGTTTTATTTAACTTTAGTAATGTACAGAACTGCATCTATAATCCCTACTGATAAACAGAAGAAGCTTACTGAACACAAAAATTCTTCAAACCTTTAAATATATTTAACTACAAATTCATTCATTCTTTAATACTTAGATGAATCAACAGAATGTCATGGTAAAACAAGACATCCAAGTCCTTGACCATTGTTTCCTAAATGTTTCCAAGTCCTTAAGAAGTGCAGAGACCATCTCCACCCCCTCCTCCAAATGTTGCTTTATCTCTTACAAGAGGGGAAAAAAATAAAAAGAAAAAAAGAAAAAAAAGGAAAAAAAGGCAAAAAAAGTCAAAAAGGGAAGGAAGGAAGGAAGGAAGGAAGGAAGGAAGGAAGGAAGGAAGGAAGGAAGGAAGGAAGGAAGGAAGGAAGGAAGGAAGGAAGGAAGGAAAGTAAAGCCTTCCAATTGCTTCTGATAACAAAGACCGTGGGTGGCCTCTCACAGCATAATTCATTTTGTCAGGTCCAAATCCTAAAGCAGATTAAAAAGAGCTTCAAAAATATAAACATAATGATTTCTAAATGCAGAGTGTTTTTATTCTGTTTTCTGTTGATTTTTCAATTGGCATCAATTAAGCTCAAGAAACCTATAGTAATTTCACACTGATAAGCCACACCTATTTCACTGAAGAATCAAGCTGATCCCAGAAGTGCAGCTAATCACCGAGTGTGACTTATTTATGGACAAATTCCGGCGAAATGCCAACCCGGAAGTGTGAGCCGGCTGGGTGGGGAGTTGCTGCGGAGCTGCAGCCGGCCGGAGAGGGTGCTGCAGCAGAGCCACTGCCGGGCAGGCGGCAAGCTGGAGCCACTGGCGAGTGGCTGGTGAGCCATAGCCAGTTTTGCACAGCGAGGTGGAGGCGGGCGGCTGGCTTCAAACGCGTGGCGAGGTGGAGGCGGAGGGCCAGCTTCAAGCACGCAGCAAGGGGGTGGCGAGCGGCTGGCTTCAAGTGTGCGGCGAGGGGGAGAGCCACCGCTGCCGATCAGGCGGGGAGCCGTGGCAGCCAGTGCCAGGGGCGGGAGTCCCGGGGCCCGTGGCACAGGGAGGGCGCCTGAAAGGCTTCGTCAGTCTGTGAAAACTGTTTGCAAATTGAGCACCTGACAGCAAACCCCGCGCTCGCGTGATTCTGTAACTTAACTCGTTACTTTGTTGCATATGGATCTTCGCTGTAAAAAAAAAAATAATTAGTGCAGCTTATCACCCGATGCGGCTTATTTATGGACAAATTCTGTGGTCTTCCCAGCTACCCAGAAGTGCGGCTTATAACCAGGTGCAGCTTATGAGTGTGAAATTGCTGTAATTGGACTTAGTAGGTCATGATTTGTTGGAAAAACACGTAAGAAAATGCGCGTCAAATCCTTGCAGGATGCTAAGCCAGAGCCTGAAGGATACACAAAACACCAAAGGCATATAGGTGTATTTTTTCCCCTCTGTCCACCTAACGTGAAGAGTGATTAGTCCTTGAACCACTCGTTAAGCAGACACATTGTGTACTTTCACTACTGGAGAGATCTTCACACTGGCAACCTTGCCATAGATTTTCAGATCAGAAAGGTCCCTATGTCTCCTTATAACCTTTCCAGCACAGATACAATCAACTTAAAACTTACAGAGAAGGCTAAAACGCACAAATATAGCCTGTCACAATGAGTGCAGAGTGATCCCTAATATAACAAACACTGTGTATTTTTGCACAGGGAAAATAATCCCCACAATGTAGTAAGCCCAGCCATCGTTCAGCAGCAGACGGTGCAGGACAAGCAGTGCCCTGCCAAGGACTGACATTGATTATTGCAAGAATGAGCCAGATAGAATTAGGAAATTAAATTCTTCATTACATTGAGACTACTACAACTGCAGCGCATGACATGATAGGAAAATCAGTACCCATATATTTTTTTAAAAAAGCATGACCACAGGCCCACTTCACACACAAAAACCCCCAAACCTTTTCCAGGGAGGAACTGAAATCTACCACTTATTAACTTTGGCCACCAAACATAATAGCCTTTGGAAGACTTACTTCAGTGTGCTTCACTGATACATTGCTGCTCTCAAAGTCTGAAATGCTCTTCACTGTTATTATATTTGTTAAGTAAAACAGTAGTAAACACTTCATTCTTTTCACAAATTCTATTTCTGTCAGCTCAATCATTATTGCTTTTCTTCTTGTTGGTTTTAGCAAACAGTCTACTAAGAAGCTATCTGCAACTTAATTAAAACACACATTATTAATGTCATGTTTATATGAAAAATCATTGGCAAAATAAGTAGCCTCTAGCTTTTGAAGCAACCACAATTAAGTCTGTCAATATGCACTGAATACCCGAAAAAAATAAGACTAAGTGAAGCAACTTGACCTGCTTCAACCATCTCTGCATAAACTGCCTTTTCACAGAATATTGGATCTAGAAACTACCCATGGATCAATTATAAGAAACTGTCACTTGCGCAATATAATGTACAACTGAAGGTGCTAGCTAATTTTCTTTAAAGAGAATAAGTAAAATCCTATCTCATACATTTAACATTAACTTCAATAAAAAACATCATTTCTTGGTAGTACATAAGATGTAACGTTATTTTAACTACAGAACAGGAAGTGGCTGCTCCAAATATATGTAGCTAGATGAAAGCATTCAAAATTCCAAGGCTAATATTTTGATTTTTAATTTTTGGTCTTGCAGATTTCCCTGCTGGATCCCTCAATTTCACGACTGCTCTCTAGTTTGATCTTGAGGTAGTTCAGCATTTTTTCCTGGATGCCACAATCACCACAGTTCCTACATTACCTTCTCCCTCTGAATCACTGTAAGGGGCTGTGAAAACTTGTACTGAATAATTTTCATGTCAGTAAAATTTTATTTCGAGGACTACTCCACATATTACATTCTTTTTTTTTTTAAAGAGCGAATTTTCCACTCCTTTTCATGTTGTCTCCTTCTTGCTACCCCTAACAACACATTATGCCTTAACACACACAGGTACTTCCCTTTGCATGGAGCAGGAACTTAGGGAAGGTGAGATGGAACAAAGGCTCAAGGGCATTGCTTTCCACTTGGAAAGTGGCAGGCAGAGAATTCAGCAGCTGAGAGGCCATGTCCCAGCACTGTGGAAGATACAGACAAGTGTGTGTGCTTGGACAGCTGGTGTGGTACAAATTCAAGAAGCAGATTCAAGCAGTGGATTTTTCAAGACATTTGTTTTAGATGTTAGAGCCCTGAAAAACAGGGATCTTGTTCTATTATTCTGAACGTAGCTCTGAAATATCAACTAGGACATTTCTCTAATATTGTGTCTAATATTCATTACACACACAGAAATACATGAAAGCATCAGGCTATTGGTATAAACATGATCCACATGAACAGGCCAACTCAATCAGTGCCACTCCTTGGGAATTGTGCATCTCACATCATTTGCCATTTGCAAGTTCAATTTTTTTCCCCTTTCCTATAGCAAGACTAGATGAGAATATGTATCAAGGTTCGATTCACTTAGTGTTAAAATTATTGGAGTGAATGAACAGGTCATCAGAGTATACTTCCCCCTATAAAGCAGGGTTGTGTAAGAGGGGCACATGGGCATCACATGGTGGGATACAGTCAGAGATATGGGAAGAGGAGATGTGACGGTGAATAAACTGCTCTTCAAAAGGTCCCAGTAGAGAGAAGTGCTGAGGCTTACAGCCACATTTGAAGCAGAGGTTGCTGTAAAAGAGCAGAGGGGAAGTCCAAGAACACTGACACTGTGTCATGAGCACAGTGAGCTGTGCAGCAATCTTGCTAAATGCATATATCTGACAGGTCAAAGAAAATCAGCAGGTTTTATTCATTCTCCCTTTTCGTGAATGACGATATCTAGATTTGTGTGTTTGAACTTTGTAAAACACCAGATGTAATTAGAGGAGTTGTTATTGAGCAGTTTTGAATAATAAAGTGTTAAACCACTGGCAGAAACACATTTAAATACCATATTTTAGAAACAGATCTAGTGTTTAAGTTTTATAAAAGGTGATTGAAACCTGGTATTTACTATTAAGCATTTACTATCTTGAATTTCCATAGTGATCTGAGAGAGCAAACAAACAAAGTATCCACTATTCTCAGGGATGGAATTCCCAAGAGTTAATTGACTCTGGTAACACACGTATTATAGTAACTGTACTGGGAAAAAAAATCTAACTTTCCTTCTAAGGTTTTACATCATTTAATATTCTTATCTCTCTGTTGCTCCACATCTATCAACATATATTAGAAAATAAATCTATCACACACAGTGACCAGTTACATCTTTAGTCACCACTGCTCCTTTAAAAAAAATCAATCATATTTAGAGACAACTATAAATTCTTGAGCAAAATAATATTTGTAGAATTTTTTGTAAAGTTGTTGGGGGTTGATTTTTCTTTTCCTCTCCTCTCTGTCTGTGGAAATTTTTTTGCATTGAGATGCTAAGTACTGATGAGGGGCAGGTTCCCTGTTTTTTGGAGTTTCTCTCGCAGGGCGGGGGGAAGAGGGATAACACCGCGAGATCGGGTGCAGGTAAAGGAGAGTTGGGGGCAGTTGATCGCTCTCTCACTCGTTTTGGTTCTCGGAGGAGGACGGCAGCTGGAAAACCTCGCCTCTCCATCCCGCATAAGAACCATAAGAACATCATGTTTCCTAGTTTATTCTTCTTTAAAGACAATCCAAACCAGAAGAACTGTTACTGGGTTCCTATTCTGTTTGTTGGTAATTTCATAGCTGTTGTTTTGTTTGCCTTGTTATATATATATATAAAAGTACATAACTGTTATTCCTATCCCATATCTTTGCCTGAGACCCCTTAATTCCAAAAAAATACTAATTCAGAGGGAGGGATTTATTGGCTCCATTTCGAGGGAAGGCCCTGCTCTTCCCTAGTACACATCTGTCTTTTTCAAACTAGGACAAAAGTCAAGTAAAAAACTAGTAGCTATATAAGATATCTGAAGTTAATGCAAGATCAGAAGCAGACAACTGCCAACCCCCTCACAGCCTAGCCACATTAGCGGGACATTTCCAATGAAGATAATCCAAACTGTATGCATTTAAAGTGTCAAAAATAGGATATAGAATTCTCTGACTGGTGAAATGACTTGTGATTCCATTGGCACTCTTGTTTCACATATTTTCAGACTCAAGCCCTATCCACACTGTGATTGCCATAAATCCTCTCTGTGGCAACGGCGGGTCCCATGTTTCATCAGAGAGTCTACAGCCAGATGCAAAAATGATAATGACATGCCAAGTGCCTTCTGTAGCAAGAAACATGCAGGAGTTTTGAGGAACTATGAATGCTATGAAATGTGAGAAAACTTTAAAAAGTCACGATCCCTTCACAGCAGCACAAAACATGAGTTTGGAATGAGCAAAATACCCACAAAATAGCTGCATTTTAAAAACAAACCCAAAGCAGCTTAAAATATGTGTTTTGACTTCATCATTTCTTCATCACACTGGATGAAATTCTAAACTCTGTGAGTGCAGTGAAAAAATTCTACTGATTTCAACTTTGTCTCAGAGCCACTGACTTCACCATGGTCCTCGTCTGTATTTCATAAGCTGTAAAAGGGCATAGGACTGTTCAGAGGCATGATGGATACAAGATGAACCTTCCAGACTGCAAAAATGTGAAACAGGACATTATTTAGAGCACAAAATGTACAGTAATTCAATTCTGTTTTAAATATGTTAATTTAATAAATGTTCGAGCATCATTTAATTATGGTATGGTATGGTATGGTATGGTATGGTATGGTATGGTATGGTATGGTATGGTATGGTATACTGGCAAATATGGGACAAGATTATGGGATTAGAAAAAGCAAATACCTCAGATAATTCTCAAAGGATAGAATCAATGCTATATTAGTTCACAGCTGTTACACTGTTCAATTCTCTTTGATAACATCAACAGGACAGCAGATCATTTTACAACAAAAAAATTAGGTGATCTCTGCAAAAGAAGGGATGATCACAAAAACAACTTGCAAAAGGTGCTGGTTTATATGCTGAAATTATACTTAATCTCTACACTCAGGTATGAGAATAAGAATCCCTTGAGTAATGTGGATACAAATATACTTTTAAGGTAAGGGGGTGTAACACCCCATCAATGTGTATAACAAAACAAATGAAGAAAGACTAAAGTAAATTAGAACAAAAATTGAATCCATACTAACTGCAAATAATTAAGCTTACCAGTGCAAGTCATAAGATGTTACCACAGAACAATTTCAGCAAGTAGACAACAAATGTCATGTTTTTCAACTTCTCATGGCTGAGCATAGGCTAATAGTGACAAAAAAACATTTAGATAATTATACCAAGTTCTATAAATTTTAGCACTGCAAAATGTAAGAGTTCAATCCACAAAATACATTTTTCTAGAGCCTGTTTTCCACTAACATGTTGGATCAACATTTCACTGCAAATCACTAATAGATTTTTATAGATGACAAAACACAAATAAAGGCTTCCCTCCATATCCTCTGTCAAGAATTCTATTTAACTGTAAGAGTCATTAAAGATACAGCCTCCAAATTATTGAAATTGCTTAGGTAAATCAAGTCATCATAAATCAAAAGAAAATTAAATATTCAAACACACACTAAAATTATTATTCAAGATCAATTCCAATAAGCTGCCTCTGATTACTGTAGTATGCACTTAGGAAAGTCTAAGGAAAATCAGAACTGCTGAGAACAAAAAGCTCCTTTGTCTCCAACATGCAAAAGTGCTGCACTCCCCAAAGACAAGTTCAGTAGTAAAATGCAAGTTACAATGTTAAAGTTTCATTTTCCCTGGTAAGGAAAAATAGAACACCTTTCAGGAGAAATCAAGTATTTCACTGTTTTATTAAATATTGTCTTCAAAGATATCTTCACAGAAAAGCAAATCCCAAATTGTTTTCATGCCTTGAAAAGCCTTAAACATTTTTCACTCTGCCAGAGCAGTAACGCAGATATATGTTACAGAATATGTGTATGGTCAGACATTCACATTTCTGATGTACTACTGTCTAAGGGAGAAAAACAAACATTTTTCCCCTTCTGAAGTGTTTCTATCTTACAATAATAAATTAGTGCATCAAATGTTTCTTACAAAATAAAATAAAATCTTAATATTTACTAGGGAAAAGAAAGGAAAATTATAGGTATTACAGTATTTCAGACAAAGGAGTGGTTTGACTGAAGTGACATTTGAAACACAAAGACTGCCTCATCTCTTTGGGCTATGGGTCTACAACTATTTTTGTGCTAAAATTCTAATTTATCAATAATTAAAGTCCATCTTAACACAGAACTATGAAACTACACTATGAAACTTTTCAGAAGTGGTAGTCGTACATGTCAGTGAAAAAATGAAGCAGCAACATTTTGTAATGCTAACTAGAACCCAAAAGCAGTCAGACCCCTCTTCTCACACATAGATGCCCCATTATCTACCTCAGTGTCACTGTAACAAGGAAGGCAAAAATGTCATGGATAAAAACCCCTCACTGAAGTAGTAAGCTCGCAAAAAAGAAAAGAAAAGCAGATCAGGCTTAATGTGCCTGTGTGATTTCTCAGGGCAGCTCAGTGAGCCAGAGGCTGTATAAAGCTGGAGGAGACAATATCCCTGTTAGCTGAATCATCCTTATCCTCATCACTCAGGAGATACAAGCTGTGTTTTATTTGGTGTAACAGTGTTTCTTAAGTGACAAGTTGCAGAATGACTGTGGGTTTAATGGGAATTGCAGCAAATCTTTTGTTATAATACTTGGACCATGCTTCAACCCAAATTCACCAGTAATTTTTTACACTCAAGGTTCAAAAATAATTTACAGTAATTTCGCAATTATAAGCCGCACCTGATTATAAGCCACACTTTTTTTCTTTTTTTTTTTTTAAGCGAGGATCCATGTGTAACAAAGTAACAAATTAGTAACAGAATTGCTGCCAGCTGGGTTTGTTGTCAGGTGCTCAAGTTGAAAACAGTTTTCATAGACCAGTGAAGCCTTTAAAGGCAGCCCCAGGTGCCCTCCCCAGCTGGCTCTCGCTTCTGGGTTGGCATTTCACTGGGATTTGTCCATAGATAAGCCGCACCTGAATATAAGCTGCACTACTGGGGTAGGCTGGATTCTTCAATGAAAAAGGTGCAGCTTATAATTGTGAAATTACTGTAATAAGCTTTCAAGTGTCCTTAAACAAACTCCATTTCTTCTTCATCTCAAATTTACCATTGTGGTTTGGGTTCTTCGCAAGATACTTCTGTATAATGTGCGATAATTTTATCTGGCCTATGCAAATTTAATGTATTTTCATGTTTCTGAAAGTGTTTCATATCCTTTTTGCCCAGTAATCAACTCAACAGGGCTAGTGTAGAACAAGATCAAATAGATTGTGTGCTTATAAAAACTTAATTGTAATATTTTGAAAAGTTTGGTATTTATTAAATCGGGAATTTGAAATGCAATCCTTCCTTTCAAGTAGAAAAGACTGAGCAATATTTGTTCCGCATTATCTGAGACAGATTTATAAGCCTCCAAAGTAATCTAAAATAGGGATAACCTGAAAATTTCAAGGCTCAAGAAAGGATACTTACATTTATAGTGACTGACAAGAGAAACTGGGGCTATGAAGGGAGGCTTTAGAGAAGATTTGCGGCAAGAAAAGAAAACTAAACTCTGATTAAGTTGATACAATGGATATCATTAATTGGGGAAACGGGTCTGGTGGGGATGGACAGGAGTGTCTTCACCTGCGTATGCAGGAGGCATCAATCTGAGACCATGGGAATTGGAATGTTAATGGAGTGATTGTATAATAAGTCATGTTTCTGGTTCTTGTTTTCAGTTGGTTCGGGACCAGTCACTTTTAAGGATATGCTCTTAGTTCACATTTTTGATTGGACTTTTGCCCTCAGACACTCCCATATATTGTTACATTTGCCACACTCCCAGGTCTTTGGATGTTGCCCCTTACATTGTGTGGTTTCTATGTCTGTTATTCTATCCATTAAAGTTCTTTATTTTTCTGGTAACTCAATTGTTCCCATCCCTCTATTTTCACCCTTTTCTTGGTATCACTGCCTCCCCAGTGGCCATAATTAACAAGTGAGATATTTTTCAAACTTCCTAATAAATAGGTGGTTATTTAGAAAAGGACAGAGCTGTCAGTGATATTCCAAACATTCTAGAAAAAATGCTATATATTCTTCTAATTCAGAATAGGGATACATCTGGATTCCTTTTCTATTTAACTCTCTGATGTGACTGATGAAAGGTCTCTGATATGATCTTTAGATTAAATTTTGTGGAATAGATTTCCCATTTATATTAAATGACATCAAAGAGTTTACCTCTGAACTTCAGACTTTCCTTGGGCTTGAGACTATTTCTGGGTTCCAGTTATTTACTGAGCCTACTAATATGAAGATACCCAAACCAACATCATGAATGACTTAGCTTACCAACCTCATAATTAAACATAACAATACTCTGATCCAGAGACAAAACCTCTCATTTATCTTTCATCATCAGTTCAAATAATTTCCTGCCTGTTTTGCCTGCAAGTTACTGTTTTCTACTCATGAAAAAGGTTCCTTTGCTTGTTACCAGAAGTAAACAAGTAGATGTGTGAGCAGAACTAATAAAGCCTGGTTTGCAAATCTCCATAGGAAGCTCCTGATGCTTAATAAAAGGAAAGCTAATTAGCTCTGGGGTTAATAAGTTTGGATATTAGTAGGGTCTTTCTCCTGCACTTAGAAATCTGTATTCAGTGCCTAACATTTTGATTCTTCCAGGTTTCTGTCAGATACCAAATATTGGCCAATCAAAGTACCAAATACATACAGTATGATTGAAAAGCCTTATTTTGGGGGAAGCAGTGATGAAAATAAAAAGCCAAAAAACCCAACCAATTAATCAAACTGGATAAATAATACTGAAGATAAAACATTAAGTATTTTCCAGCAAAACATTCACAATCCTCGTCATCCATTTTTTCTTAATAAATGAATATACACATGGCCAGTGTCCATGAACACAGCAGGATTCTACTTCAGAAGTCCTAAGGCCGAAACTAGTCTTTCCTTCGACTTTTCATCCCAGCAGAATGTATGGAAAGAAAGGATGTCAACAAAATGCTCGTGTGAGCACACAGAGAAATAATTGCAGATGAAATAATTGCCTACAACCATGCAGGGGAAGGATTCACATGTCACTAACAGGGGCACAATGCTAGTGGAAGGAACAGGTCTGTCTATTTGCACCACTGGGCAAATCTGAGCACTCTGCTGCTACTGCTGCTTTGCTGCTTGCTGTAGTACTTGAGAAACTTCCAGCCTCTGAGGCATTTTAACAACTGTTTAAATGATAAAAGCAATCTGAAACACAAACTACAGAAGTCAGGAGTCTGGGTTTCACAAAGCAAGCATGTGCATTTTGACACATGTTAAAAGATTTTATACTAGATTTCCCAAACTTCCATTTGTCCATTCTGTTTTACAGAAATTAAAAGCTCAGTCTCCCCAATCTGTGAGAATTTTTTCCTGGTAATTTTATTGAAAAGAAACATGAATTAAAGAACAGCTCAGCTCAGTTGCTCATCTTGACAGTAACTCTGGGTCAGGAAAAACTTTGGTTTGGGAAGAAAATAGCATAGTTCTTCCAGCAGCCAATCAGTAGTCCCAAACTGACATCTAATCTGTAGCTCCAAATTGAAAACCTAATATTTAAAAAAAGCCCAAACCTAACAAGTACAGAATCCTGAATATTTATTTAAACAATCACTTGGTCTCCATACCAATACATTAGCTTTAAAGTGATATTTTAGAAATTATTTGTACAGACTTCTAAAAGAATAGGCTACACCTTATTACTTGCATGCAGAACACTCTCTGCTTTTTATTTTCCATTCCTGGCAATAATCCCAGGATACAGAATTGATAAATAGTTTAAAAAAAAAAATCCCTGGAAGCTAAATAGCTATGTTTGAATTATAATTGTGTTTAAGATTTGGTTAAGCAAATGAATTTAATGAAAACCATAAACTAACTGATTTTCACCCTTGAGAAATTGGTCAAAGAACCCATTTTCATGGTGGAACTTAGGAAGCGAATCACAATTAGAGAACGGAGCAAGCATCAAAGTGTTTATAGTACAATAAGCTATTTCTTCTCTGCTTCTGATTGCTAGACAGTTACTACTTTTGCCAAAGAATTACAGAGAAATATTTCTCTAGGTTTTTGAAAGCAAAGACATGTTCATTATTAACAGAATTTTTTATCTTGGTAAGAATGCTGTGCCAGAAAGTATCATTTGGGAAGCTTAGGAAGAGGTGAGAGACAGGCAGGCTGCTGGACTTCATGTTGTATTCGAGGTAATAAATATCAGCCAGTTTGTGGGGAGGTTTAAATTCATTATTTATTTCAAATTTATTAAAGTTTTGTAGTGAGTGCTGATGAACTTCACATATATTCATTGTACAAATAATATATAGAAATTTTTGTCTGAAAAACTATTTTAGGAACACTATCTTGTGCTTTTACGGTGGAATATATATGTATATGCACACCATTACACTTTTCTATTCTGTAACATGATACACATCAAAAATGATTGAAATTAAATCCTGTACTTCAGTTGTCAAATTATGTATTTTTAAATCTTATTTTAATTTCTAATCTAAAACCAATAAGAACTTAAGAATATATATGCATTTTCAAACTATTTGGTAATACACTTTTTATCTGACATTTTTTTCTGACTATTCATGTCAAAGGTTAGCGGTGGGGAAGAAACCAAAAACCACAAAACAATGAGATACATCACTTCATCTGATTGCTAGATGGACTAGTCCAGACACCTATTTCCCACAATGGCAATTACATTTAGTTGATTCACATTGACAATGCAACCATGACTTCTATACAGGAGGCATGAGCCAGAACTAAGGAATCCACAAAAACATCAGGTTCTTTTACACTAATAAATTGCAGTCTGATACACAATACCTAAAGATTTGATGATAAATTTTATTCGCAGTAAGTGTAACTATTGGATTGCTTACATGATTGATACTGAAAAATGGAACCAACTGCACTTGGGAAGAATGTGTTAAGAGGTTAAATAGGCTAATGGACCTGTACTCTGAGAGTTTAGCAACACTGTTGAAAAATCATACTCTAAATTTATAATATTGTTTTCCAGCTGTTGCTGGCAGTTTACAGAAAGCATTTTACTTTTTTTAAAGTGCATGTTTTCAGGTATGAAACCTCCATTAGAATAAAATGCATTACATTCCTCATAACCTTCCAAGGGCATGGCTCCTTGGTTTTTTTAACCTGTAAAATTTCATGTTCATAACAGGCATCTTCACATTCCAACTAGAAACAAGAGTGATTTGATTCACATGGCTACAAGTCAGTGCAGTCTGCCAGGTAAGACAGTGTTGGGATACATTTTTCTCTATTCTATCAATTTCTGAAGTATGGGCTTCTATGACGCTCAGTTACACAAATCAGAAGCTCTGAATCCCATTTCAAAACTGTTTGTGCAAAGAAATGGGAAACCATTTCTCTAGATTTTGAAAACTACTTGTAGATGCAGAGAGCTGTCAATGTGTCATCAAAATGAATATAATTATGATTCTGCCTCTTTTTTTCCATCACTTCATGGCAGAAAGAAACAAAGTATCACAAATAAGGAGAAGACCTCAATATATTGAGCCTGCCATTTACAGGTATATAGATTTATGCAGTAATACCATAAAACTGAAACCCTTATTCCACCCTTGAAATGGGCTTTGATTCATCATACTACATTTCAAAGAGAAGTGAAGCAACTGTTTAATCCAGTAGTTGTTCACATTGCACCACAGTGCAGTATACTTAATGTCTATATTATTGTTTGTAATTGAGCGCCTACTTTACTAACAAATAAAGGAGGAACACAAAATTATGTAAGGAATAAAATATACTAAATATACTAAAAATATTTAACCTTATAATTCCTTAATCCGTTTTTGAGGGATGGTGGAGTGGATTAAGGGTGGAAGGCCTTGTAGATATATTGTTTAAAAATACAGTCAAAGCAAGATATTTAGAATGAACTGAGACTTTTTAGTTAGATGAGCATGTTCAGAAAAAGCAGGTAAAAGTTCTGGCAACTCCTTTTTCAGATCTGAAACAAAAGGAGAACATTTTAAAAAGAACTGTAATTAGACATTAAGAGCAATTGCTTAGGATTTCATTAGATATTAATTACACTGCTCAGGAGAAGAGAAAAGTTTGCTTGGGGAGTCATAGATGCTCAGTAAGGAGCTGGGACTAAAGGGAGTTGCCTTCTCTCAAGAGGAAGGCCCTATACATAACCTGTAACCTGTGGAACTCTGTAACATTAACGGGAGTTGAGGGTGGACAAGGACTTGGACAAGACTGTAAAGGGCTAGAAAAACAGTAATTGCAGTCCACAGCTTTTGGTATTTACTAAGTTATGAATTTGAGTTTCAAGGCTTATCTTTCAAAAGTATTTTGTAGGTCATTCTTTAATTAAGTCAGAGCAGTTACTTCCAACTTGAATTTTGCTTTGAAGCTTTCTGCTTCTGTTTCAGACCTCAAGAACTACTTATGTGCCTGAGAGCTGATCTGTTTTTTATTTCCCAACTATACTTAGTCTAATTAAAGATGTCGCCCCTACCTGTAAATCTTCTCCTAATTAGCAACTTCATGGATTTGCTAATGGCAAGTACAAGAGTGGATCACTCCACTGCTATCAAACCAATAGGGAATTAAACTAAGCAGGTTGAAATGTTATTTCCTCATTAAGAAAACGCAGAAACACCTTTTCCTCTCTAACAAGACCATTACTGCAAAATGCTGCCCTCCAAGACTGGAGTGTTCTTGTTGAGGTCTAAGAGAACACCTATCTCATGTTGTAGTCGTTGCTGAACAACAAAATTGTGGTTTAAAGTTTCTCTGGTATTCAGTTGTCACAAAGGAAAAGATGAGATAGAAGCACTTACACCCATAAAGAGTCAAATCAAAATAGAAATAATTAAAAATAATATGTTGTTAGATAAATAGAATTGGACATAAGAGAGTAATGTTGGAAGAGACAGAAGAAGAGTACAGTAATTTCACATTTATAAGCCACACCTGAATATAAGCCGCACCTCCCGGTAGCCGGGTAGACAACGGGGTTTGTCCATATATAAGCCGCACCTGAATATAAGCCGCACCCTTTTAAAAAAATTTTTAAGCATGGATCCATGTGTAACAAAGTAACAAATTAGTAACAGAATCACTGCCAGCTGGGTTTGGTGTCAGGTGCTCAAGTTGCAAACAGTTTTCATAGACCAGTGAAGCCTTTAAAGGCAGCCCCAGGCGCCCTCCCCAGCCGGCTCTCACTTCCGGGTTGGCATTTTGCTGGGATTTGTCTGTAGATAAGCTGCACCTGAATATAAGCTGCACTACTGGGGTAGGCTGGATTCTTCAATGAAAAATGTGCAGCTTATAATTGTGAAATTACTGTAAATATTGAGTGGACTAGCATACTGTTGTCAGTGCATATTCCCTACAGAAGTAAGGAATGGCAATCAAGGAAAATGTTTTCAGTCTCCTGTGTTTAAAAAATTCCCACTGAAGGATGTATGTGCTCTCCCATGTAAAGGCAAAGCCAGAGGACTCAAAAGGCAAACTAAGCAGATGGGACATTGTGAGCAATCCAAGAACTGACTTAATTATACACCAAAGTATCATATGTACGTAAAATCAGCTTTAAAGATTTACACACAGTGTCAAGAGATGTAGAGGCCACATAGCTCATCTGAGAAATTTTGCCATAAAAAAGCACTTTCTTCACCTACCTCCAAAGGAAAAAGGAAGAGCAAATAAATCTGATATATTATAGAAGAACAATTTTATAATTTAATTTTAAATTTCTTAAAATCTCAAAATTTGTGATATAGTGTACAATGGTACTCTGTAAAAAGATCAGGAAAAAATGTAATATGAATGCAGTTCTTGTCATGTATTTATCATAAAAAAGAGATTAAATTTCTTTGGAGGCTAAACAAACAAACAAGCATAGCTACCTTCTCCATTCTGTCTTTGAATTAAAAATAAAAACAAAACAAAAATAATGAAATATAAGACAAGTTTCATAAAATACTAAGAAGATAATTGGATGAAGATAGTAAACATGACAAAACTGTGATTTATTTTAGTCTGTTCGCTGGAGCTTCTCTGCCAATTTTCTTTCTTCCTTTGAGGATAATTGTTTACTATTTTATATTACAAATCAAATACATTTTCAAAAGGAGGTAAATACAGTTCAGTAAAAGGATTCCTTAGATAGAATTCCTAAAACTGAAATATAAATACAGGATTATGAAAACCATCTTAAGATGGGAGAGAGCAAGAACGTGATTTCCCAGTCTGTTTGCCGCAGACACTGATGGGCACAAGAAAAAGGATTCTATCTGTGGATGGGCACTGACTACGACCAGGGATAAGTTCCAGCTGCTGCTTGGCCGTATAATGAGATAGGAGGAACCAGATACAAAGTTCCCAACCGGCTACACCAAAAAAAGCCAAAGCCAGGTTAGTTAGTGATCTGTGCCCTTTTGGGACGATGAGCTGGACCTACACAGACTTAAGAAAAGGCAGTGTTTTCTTTGTACAGTGACTCATGCCCTTCACTTCTGGTTCCAGCACTCCTCTGTGATCCCCCTCCCTGGTCACAGTCTAGATTTGAAATTATTTTCCTACCTTCCTGACTTGCATACCCACGTTTCTACAAGTCATTAGGATCTGACCAGCACCTTAGATAGATTTTTCTTAGTCTGTGTATCAGTTATTTCTTTCTGGAGAAATCAGAATTAAACTCAAGAAGTGCCTTTACTTGCCTGTTTCACATAGTTAACTTTTACCAGAATTACTAGAACATATCAAATAACAATTGACAGATCAGAATATAAATTATCACAGGTTCTCTCAGGGACATCTGTCCTGATAATTATTTTTGTCAGTGCGGCTCCTTACCTTCCTATCACAAAAAGTCTGTTCCTTGTTCACAAGGGTCTCTGATGCGTGTTCCTAACAGATGTCTTCCTGTGATTGTCATCTTCATAAAGCCCCAGTGACGTGATAATCATCCCCACAGCTTTCAGTTTATTCTAAGAATCTTCCCCTACCTAAAACTTTTTCTTCACCTCACAAAAAACAACCCTTTCTAACAACAGAGGCCCTCTGTCAGGTGTATTCTCCTGATTTCAAATTTCATCCCTCTACAAGAAATATAGCCAATGTTTCTTTTGAAAAGACTAGTGTCTTTGGATCAATGTCTTTGATCCACACTTCTCTTCTACAAGACCACTTCACTAACTACTGAGACATGTTAGCAATAAAAAAATAAAATGCAAGAATAAAATCTCATAGTCTACAGTACAATGGATGTTGTAATCTTCGGATGTTTGTTTATTGAGTCCAGGTTTAGAAGCCAAAAATCAAAATTATATTCTTCTGGGTTATGTCCCTGAGACAAGACATGGAAACCCTGTTGGCTAGGAATAGTATCCTTGAGCCACACTGAAGTACAGGTGATTACCCAAGTCCAGAACAGGCTCCTGCACAAAAGCCAAGTGACAGCTCTTTTCCTATCATAGCCTCATAACTGAAACATTCACAATAGTTAGAGAATTCCATTCAGATCCTTCTTCATTGCCCAAGGGGACTCAAATCCTTATCTTTTATCTTCCTGTGATACTTCAGGAATACTTCAGGATACTGAAGATTATACCTGTGACATATTCTGGGACTGCAGGAAACCACACATGGTTCACTTGCGCTGTAACACTGAATCCAAAGGAATAGCAAACTCAAAGAGAACAAAGAGAAAGATTATGTAGAAAGAGGCCATTTTATGGTCCATCCTCTTCTGCTTCATTGTTGTACAACCTTTAACTATATCCTGGGAAAAGGAACTGGAATATGAAGCTCCATCACATATTTGTCACAGGTTACATTTTCAAAAGACTGATCTGTGCAAAGTAAAAGAAATTAACCCCTACTACTTTTTTTGCTCCTTTCTTTGGGTTTATTAATCTCTTTGAAAATAATAAAAAAAATATTTCTAAAGAATCTGAAATTCTCACATCTCTTTCTTCACTCTTAACTTAAGGAGGTTTTTCACTATTACCACATTATTTTTTACCAGTCCTATCTGACCACCTCCCCATCAAAAAAGAGCACACTACAGTCATTTTTATTAAGAAGGAAGTGAAAAACCTCCACATGTGAAAATAAATGCAATGTTAACACTTCTGAAGAATCAAGACTCAGTTACAAGGGATTACCTGTCCTGCTCTTATAGGTCATGGTCACACACTGCCATTAATAGGTTAAATTAGCAAAGAGATGAGATATACCTTATGAGATGTACCTGTCTTGAATTGGGTGAGGTCATTACTTCTCAGAAGGAAAACCATGGGTGATGGTGACACTTTTTTAGCCTGCAGGGACTATTCTATTCTTAAAAGTGATAAAGTTTTCAGTTTTCAGAGATGTACTGGTTTTGCTTGTGAAAGAGTTTTCTTCTTAGTAGCCGGTATAAGGCTGTGTTTGTGATTCATGCTGCAAACAGTGTGGGTAAGTCAGGGATGTTTTTGTCACTGCTTAGCAGGGCTAATCCAGAGCCAGGGCCTCCTCTGCTCCTAACCCTACCCCAGAAGTGAAGAGGCAGGGGATGCACTTGGAGGAGGGAGGGGGTGCAGCCAGGACAGCTGACCCCAACTGATGGTTGGGAGATCCCAGACCATATGGCCTCATGCTCAGTATATAAAACTGTTGGAGGAGGAGCTGAGACATTCAGTGTGATGGTGTTTGTCTTCCTGTCACCATTATGTGGGGTGGAGACCTGCTGTCCTAGGGATGCTGACCACCTGCCTGCCCTGGGGAAATGAGGAATGAATTCCTTGGTTTTTTATTTCCTTGTGCACATGGCTTTTGCTTTACTTATTAAACTGTCTTCATCTTGACCCGTGAATTTATCCTGACTCTCTCCTCCATCCCCCCAATCAGGATTGAGTCAGTTGATGTGTGAGGATGAATTGCTGGCTGGGGATAAAAATATGACAAGATGTTTCTCTCTTAAGCTTCCCCATTATTTATCAAAGTACTCATCAAAAATAAAGAAATGTTAGATTTTTGTTTAGGGAATTCAGTTTATCCCATCAAAGGAACCCCTTCTTTCAGGATGCCTTTGTTACAACGTTTACATCTTCCTTTTCCTAATATTACTGCATGTTCTCTACCAAAGAACATCAGTATCTGAAGGGAAAACTGGCAAGAAACCTGGCATACAGACAAAAATCAGTATCATTTTGAAAAAACAAATTGAGAGGTAGCCATCAAAGGACTCTGTCTCTGGAGGTAAAAGGAAATACAATAATTTCACGATTATAAGCCGCACCTTTTTCATTGAAGAATCCAGCCTACCCCAGTAGTGCGGCTTATATTCAGGTGCAGCTTATCTATGGACAAATCCCAGTGAAATGCCAACCCGGGAGAGCCAGCTGGGCAGGGTGCCTGGGGCTCCTTTAAAGGCTTCGCTGGTCTATGAAAACTGTTGCAACTTGAGCACCTGACACCAAACCCAGCTGGCAGTGATTCTGTTACTATTTCTTACTTTGTTACACATGGATCCTCGCTAAAAAAAAAAAAAAAAAAAAAAAAAAAAAAGTGTGGCTTATATTCAGGTGTGGCTTATATATGGACAAATCCCGTGGTCTACCCAGCTACCAGGATGTGCGGCTTATAATCAGGTGTGGCTTATAATTGTGAAATTACTGTATCTCCTTCTTTCCACCTCTCCCAAATATCATGGTTTAGGAATGATATTCTCCCATTTAGTAGTTGCCTAAATCCATGCCACTGCTTGCTCCCTCTTCTCTACCAACTGAAAGCACAAAAGATGGAGATTGCAGGTTTGGGATAAGAAAAATTTACTGGAAACAGCAATCAGATAAGAAAATTAATAGTAATAACAAATGGCCTAGCTAAAATTCTACATCTTAAATTCTTTCTTTGCTATTGGAGTTTATTTTATTTCTGATAAATAATAGCTCATAAAAGGTCTTCTATAAAATTCTAAATTAATTTTTACTATTCATTCAGTTTGAAGTAAGTTACATGAGAAAATTTATTGTAAAAAAAAATTATTATCAAAAGCTTATTAATTTTTCTTGTCAACGACAAGTACTACTTCTGTTTGCTTTGATATAGCAGTGGAAATTCCTAGCCTTGATTCATGGACTAGCCATGAATTCTGAAAAGGATCTCCACCCTCTGCTGGTGCACCTATACAATTCTGATGCAAACATAAGCCCCTAACCAGGCTTTGTCTTTAAAAAACAGAATAATCTCACAGCACACAGATGATTTCTGTGCTGACTATGGGTCTTGGAGTTTCTGCTGTTTTGAGACCCCTAAACTGACACAATTACAAGCTTTCACAGGCCAGCATATAAGATGTGTTCCTGGACAAAATGGTTTCAAACTCAGTCTTCATATTAATTTGTTCTCCAAAATCATGACTTCACTAACTTATTAACCTTCCTCTGCTTTTGAACCAACAGCTAATTACTTTTTCTTCACAGCGTTATGAATGAGGTTTTGCAGTTTATGTCATTGATCCAACTCTTTAATTTATAGAAACTGTCTGTAAATAATGAACCCCCATTTTTAAAGGCTGCTAGAAAGATTATATACCAACATAATACAAAAGTTTTAAGATAAAAGATTAATTTAAAAAAACTTCAAATAGAAAACACACTGAGATCCCTAAATTCCTCTCATCAATCCAAAATGGCATTGCAATGGAACATCACATTCATATCTATTCATGCTTAAACTTACCCTTCATCACTATGGATTAATCAGCACTTCTACACTTCCACCTTTAGCCTCTTATTTTTGAGATACCAAAGATTTATAGAAGCAAAGACATCACTTGTACTCCAGTTCAACAGATTTTCCTCATGCTACACTAAGTCACGTCCTTATAGTCAACTCTGACATTGTTTTCTGAATCATAAAACTTCAACATCAGAACCAACATATTTCTGTTCAATATTTGCCTTGAGGCTAAATATCATACACAAACAGGGAATGTAATACTTCTGACTGCAGCCACTGCTAAATGAATCATGTGATGTGAAAACAAATGCTTCTGTATTTCACAAGGTAAAGAAGCTGTCATTTGATAGGCAATCATAACTGGAGTTTTGGTAATAAAAAAACCAGTCTAACATATTGATAATATTTCTGTAAAACTGTTTGGAAGATACAATAAAAAGTCATTAAACATTTAAAAAGATAATCACAAAAGCTAATATAAGCAGAAATTTATTATAAAATGCACTCTCTTATTGCACGTTACTGAACAACCTTGAAACTCTTTCCACTGAAACCTAAATCTTACACACAGAATTCCACCACACACTTCTCAATCCCCTAATTATAACTGAACAAAATGAACTTGTGAGATGCCAGTATCACTTCCAGTGCTAATTTGGGAAAACCATATAACTTGTTATGAGTAGGAAAAAAAGTATTTCTCTAGTTGAAATGGTGCAATCACACAATGTAAAGAAAATGCGTTAAAACCAGACTCCAATTGGCTCAGGAGCAAGGCTTGTGTATATCACAGAGACAGCAGCTAGCAGTGGTGTCATTTCAGCAATCTCAAAATCAGAACTGAAAATCAGCTTGGTTCTAATGCAATGGACATTTCTAAAGGAATGTAATTATTTTCATTAATTTTAGCAGAATCTAGCTTCTGTCTGGAAAGTTCACTTAGCAGCCCAAGCACACAGACATATTGAGTCTACCAGTGACAAGGCTTAGCAGTCTTAGGTTACAAAAGCAGCATGGCCTATCAAGCTCAGAGATATTTAGAGCTATTTCCAGTGGATTAAGTTTTTTCAGTTTTCTCAATATGAAGTCTCAAAATCTCTTATTTGATGGGCTGAAAATAAAAATGTGTTTCATTAGAGACTTTTTAGTTATTTCATTACTTCTTCCAGAAATAGTTTTTTTTTTCCAGCAACCTCCAGGAGTCCTTTAGCATTCAGAATTAATATATTGCACTGAAATGCAACCCTAATTCTAACCCTGCCAAACAGATATCTTTAGAAGAACCATAAAAGACCTCTAAGTGGACCTTAATCACAACTGCATACTCTTAGGAAATAGTTATTTTTAAAGACTCACATCTTGCAACCACTTGAACAGAGGCAATATTGCTCATGGGAATAAACACACAGGATGAAGAGTACTACACATGAACACAATATTGCCTTCAAGAGTTGACTGAATCTTCACTTTTTCAGTACTTGAATGTCTCTGACTATGCCCTGGCTTCCCAATCTGAGACAAAGCCTCCATCAGACTATACCTACTGGGTTTTTCATGGACTCTTAGCAGATCTGAAGCCTTGCATTTCGGAATAAACCAAGCTGTCTGAGTACCTCAATATAAACATGTCCTGCCTATATTGAGAATGTCATACACTGGATCCAGAGTGAGTGCAAGGTACCTCTCAACTTCTCTGTCGTGTTTCCAGGGACATACATGTGTTGTACAAATTCGGCCATGGAAAGATAGCAGGAAATTAAGTGTGTATTCTGAGGGTTGTGTCTGGGGAGAGTTAAGATCATTTTATGTTCTGCTGAGTTTCTTAAAGGGAAGGAACGCAGCATGAAAATTCAACTGGCAGATTGGAAACTCTTGTCTATGTTTGTTCATTTTCAAGTAGAAGAAAAAGATTGCACCAATGTACCATGTCTCTGATGCCTTTCTCTTACTAATGTATTTTCTCAATAAGAGAAATAAAATCTGTGAATTAATCACATTTTCAGTAGGGCCATAGTCCATATGGCTCATTACCCAATCTTTCTCAACATCTAATATTATAATTGCTCATGCAGGCAACAAGAACACACAGCTAGAAAAAGCATCCACCACAACTTTAGACTGGCATGAATTTATCACAAAACAGCACAAGAACTTCTTAAACCTATTCTGATAATTTGGTCCAGCTCTTTTAACCTATTATTTTTACTAAAGTCTTTGGGTTAATACAAGAATTCTGATCCTTAAGTTACCAAACTCTCATGCAAGTTAGTAGGAGAAAAGGCTAAATAGCACTTAGCCCAGTACTCAGAATGACTTCAGCAGCTTTCAGATTATGCCTCATGCAGAAAGTTATCTAAACCTAACTATGCAAAACTCAGGGTTCTGGAAGATGTTCTGTGTCTCTTTGTGCAAAGGCAACCAGAATTGCCTAAAACAGAACATATTTAAAAGTCTGCATCCATTTTTTTCCCCTATTAGTATTCATTATCAGGCTGTTACAAAACAGGACCTAAGTACATAAATAAAACTCTAGTAATGGTTTAGGAGTTTAATCCTTCAACCTTTCATCTTTAGAGCTATCCTTCTTCACGTAGGGACCTCTCAGCATGGGAGTTACAGCAGCTCAGGTCCAGGAGGAGGTTTTTCACTTTAAAATGCAACACTTCACACTGAGAAATGACTTGGCTCTATTTTTAAATAAGAGACATTGCAATCTGCTGTACCATCCAATCCCACTGGTGTTAATGGGTAAAATTCTAAGGTTATGAATTAGTTGTGCTTCAGCTCCTGCTGAGATGAATAGACAAAAACTTTGTACTGCATTCAGTCAAAATGGATTGGGAGTTCAGTTTCACCCCAGGCCTGGCTAATGCAAGTTTTACACTGAAGTCAGTGGGACGTGGCTTGAACAGAGATTAAGGACCTCAAGATCCAGTCTAGCATGAGTTGAACCCTCGGGACCTAACAGGATCAGGCACACACACTACTTTAAGTGGAAAATTATGATAGAAAATGAAACCTATTTATATTTGACTCATTTTTCTGAGATGTGAGGAAGAGACTTACTATTTCATAATAATATTAGAAAGTACAATCCAGAAAAATATAAAGATGTATGGAAGAACTCTGCTCATATGCATATTCATCAAAATAAAACTTATTTGCAACTCGAATGGCTATCAGCTGCAGCAGACAATTAACTTTCAAGCTCCGCTATGGCATTTCAAGCTCAAAGGCAGTAATATATTTCATCTGTTTAATGCAGTGGGGAAAGGCTTGTATGCCTCTTCATTTGTAAATTGAAATGCATTGTGAGGCTACATAAATAATGAATATTAAGAAAAGACACCTGCTGCCAAAAGGTCTAAAAAATCTAAACTTTGACACAAACAGGTTTAAAATCCATTTCAGAGCTTTTCCATTTTTCCCAACATGACAGCTTTGAGAGAAAAGACTCTGCTGAGCAAAATGGGAGCTGTTTCCTTCAGAGTTCATTATTTCATTTCCTGTGACATTTGGAAAATTTTCACTACATTCTTCTCTTTCTCCTGTCTGTGTTATTTGTTATAGTCTCCTTTTCCTTTCTTGCCTTTTATGTCAGGAAACAGATGAAATTATTTGTCTCATCACAATAAAAGAATGGCTCATAATGCTCTTCTTTCAGTTTTAGTTCTCTATTACTTAGCTGCAGCCCTGCCTGGTTCTTTGTATTATGGTTTTCATCTCAGGAATTAATAAATTAAAGAGAACAAAAATTTAATTAGACTTGGCAGGTTTGCAATAGCAATGATTTAAGTGCTTTCTCACATCAAATTGAGATGGAATGTTTCTGTATCCTCCAGGAGACCAAATGAGATGAACACCTGAAAAGAGATTAAAATTTGCTAGGAAGACAGAAAGAATAGGGAGCTACTTTAGAAAAAGATCTGAGGTACAGCAGTTTCATTTTTTTAAAACCTCTTTGGGAAAGGAGTTATCTGATCAATCCAATGACCCGCTGCTGGTACTAAAAAATCACATACTTTTGGACAACCTGTATCACTTCTACTAAATTTTTCATTTTTAATTCTAAGTAGATTTTAAAAACCCATCAATTTTATTGGTGTTGTACTAAAAGTGAAATTCTGGCAGAATTGAAAGTATGGAATTCAACTGATTTTGCATATTCTTAGTTTGCGTTAAACATCCTTAAACATAACTGAGTCAGGGGAAAATCCCAGTTTAGAGTGCTGGCAGGTGATTCTGCACTACAACATCAGGCTTATGACTGACATGTGAGGCATCCAATTTGTTTTGCAATCTTTATTAGGGAGGCAGTTACCACCCAGAAGCGCTGTGTCCCAAGAGTTAATAACATGCCGGGTGAACTGGGGCAGTCACCCTAGCAAGATTTAGCAGAGGACTCCTGTCATGGCTCTGATACACGAGCACAAAGCTCATCTTTATAATAGTTTACATATTCATGCAGCAGTACTGACAGCCTAAAGGAAATCACACATGCAGGCACGAGAGTAAGGGAAAGGAAGAGCAAAAAGTGTACTTCATAGGAACTCTTTCTTTTGCCAAATCAATTTCTAGCCTATCACAAGGAGGTTTATAAGAAAGATGGGGATGCTTTCTAGCAGAGCTTGTTGCAATAGGACAAGGAAAAATGGTTTTAAACTAGACTTAGATTAGACAAGAGGAAGAAAGGATAGTGAAACATTAAAACAGGTTGCCCAGAGAGGTACTGGATGTACCTTTCCTGGGAACACTCCAGGCCAGGCTGGACATGGCTCTAAGCAATCCCATGTAGCTGAAGATGTCCCTGCTCATTGCAGGGGGATTGCATTAGACAACCTTCAAAAGGGACTTTAAAAGGTTCCTTCCAAGCCAAACTATTCTATGAACTGTAATTCGTTCTGTTAATCCAGTAAATCGGAACCAACTCAACACAAACGCAAAAATCTTTTTAAAAGTGCTGTTATTGATCCAACAGAAAAGCATGACTTCATGTTTTTGTCTGAAAATGAAGTTGGTAGCACCAGGCAAGAGCTGCAGCCAAACTGAAATGTATGTTACTGCTCAGCTCCATCAAACACATTACTAATACCTTAAGAACAAAATTCCAATAGGTTTAAGAACTATTAAAGTAGTTCTAGTTAATATTCTGAAGGATTTTGCACCTGATGGCAGTATCAGGGAACTAACATAAAATAATACACAGTATTCAATGGAAAGGTCTGAGGAAAGGAAAGAAATAAACCACAGGCAAATCAAATATACAAAATTGCATCTTGTTGCTATTTAGTTTAGAACTACTAATTAAAATTAAAGAACTACTCTATCACCTTCTCACTGTGAATTATTTCAGTTTTGAAAACCTTCTCTTATTTGCACAAGCAGGCCTGTAATCATTCCACAGAAATCAGTTTCTCCCGAACTGACCCAAATTATTTTATTTTAAAAGTAACTGGAGGAAATACATTTGTTCTGATGGTCACACAAAACCAGTGCACTGTTAGCCATGGGTGCACAATGATCAAGCAGGATTTATTACTACAATTTGCTGTAAGTGGGGATATAATCATAGCCCTTCTTTCTCCAGCAGAGCTGAGAAAATCATTAGGTGACCAGCTATTACTTTTTCTCTGTTCACTTTAGTTTCTAAACAAATGCACAGAACTGTGCTGCTTTCCAGAGAGGACTTTTGTGTTCAAGTATATTGAATTCTAAGTGAATGCAGCTATAAGCCACATTGAACCATGCCATTTATTTGGCTTTGGGTCTGGCCTGCTAGAAAATCATCCTGATTTTTCATGGTAAATGTGACCAGTCAATGAGAAAAGTTAAATAAAGCTATCTCTGCTAACAAGCAAAATTGGAATAATACATTATAAAGCAGACTCAGCTTTTCAGGCCTTTCATTATAAAACCTAAGAGGTCATTTAACTAAAGCTGAAAATAAATAGCTATACATCCTCATTTAAAATGTTCACCAAGCTTAATACATTTAATGATGTTAGTAATGATTGGCTTATAAGGCCAGATCTAACAGAAGCATTTTAGCACCAAAGCTTCAGATTTCCTGTCCTTTAGGATTAACCCATATCCCTGTTAGTTGCCCAGATATTCTGTACAGAATACAAGGGAGCACAGACCTTTCAAAATGGAGAAAGGTCCAGGCAAGAAAGCTTCCTCTTACCAGAAGTCACTTTACTGAAGACAAGAATAAATATTAAATTTGGATTAGGATACTTTTGTCTGCTTGCTTATGGCTGTCACAAAATGGTATCCATGGTGTCTCTTTTGAAGGGCTGCACAGGCCAGCACTTTAAAAAGACTGCTATTACCATTAAGAATAGACAGGTAATAGTATTTATATGTTTCATATAATTAGACCATTTACCCAGTAATAACTCTCCATGGGGGAATTTTAAGCAAACAGGATAGGTAGCATGTAGAGTAGCAATTAAGTGGTGCTGTTAAGATTTACAATTGTGGCCTGCAGTTTTCACATAAATTCCATTTTATATCTAGCCCTAAGGATATCAACTGGGTGAGAAAAAACATCAAAAAATGTTTTTAAACCCCCCCCCTTTTTTTCCCCAGCCCATCCACAGACAATAACTCAAATCTCCTTGCAGTAACTGTCTAAACACTGAACCTAATTTTATTTCTTTGTTAATCAAAATGGTCATTAGAGAAGCAGTGATCATCTTGAACACTCTCTAAAGACTACAGAGGAATTATCCTAAATGTAATGAGTGCTGGATAAGGCTACAGAGCATCTTCATTTCAATTTATGAAATTGGTTATTTCATTTGTTGTCCATTTGGACATGCTCTAAAAAAATGATTCTTCATAGATATCCAGTGTTAATTGATGTGCTCATTAAAACTGTAGGTCCATAGGTAAAACTGCATGCCCCTAAACTTCAATGAAAAAGCCATACTTAAAGCTCTTACTCATTAAAAACATTACAAGTTATTTATTGCAGTGCTGCAAGACTGGGAATCAGTTCCCACATGAACTTTGCACTTTCCAGAACACCATTTAGCTCAGATACTTAGACACTAATGACCTCATGATTTTGCCCATTAAAAACTGTTGAACAGTTTTCCAGGAATAAAAAACCAACAAAACAAAACCAAATCTTTTCCACTTAACAGTCTATTCTTTGCAATCTCATGCTTCTTATTTAAAAAAAAAACGGATCTACATATTTCCATCAATTTTCCTGTAAAATTAACTGGGGTGATCAGGCTACAGCTGGTACCTGCAAATCAACATCCGATGCAAAACTCTGTCTTTCTCATTCTGAAAACAGAGGATTAATTTATGTAAAGGTACAATACCTTGGCTCTCATCATATTCTGTATGTTTCTTCTGAAACAATTTCCTTTTTAATAAAGTGTGAGGGAAATCACGGCCACAAAGAAAAAAAATACTTTCCCCTCTGACAGTTCTGGTGCCTGGAATTCACATAAGATTTTTGTACATGATAATATATTTTTTGAGGAGAGAATTTCTATCACCAGCAAGTCACAGCCTCTCTCAGACTCCCTCTCCAAAGAAAAAGGCATTTTTGTCTGCACATTAACAAGCAGAAGCAAATGTGCAAACATTGATGTGAAACATTTCTAACATTCCTACTTTGACAGTCAGGTGCCCCAAGGCCATTTCTATAACCTAACCCTCCCCAGGGTTTCCTCCACACTTACAGTTCTCCCTATAACAACTGAGAGTCTCTCAAGCACCCTCTTCTTTACACATCATGAAATTATGTTCCAGCCACTCCTACAACAAAGAATTGAAATGATCCTTTGAAATCAACCCTTGGAGTTTTGAATACAGTGTCTTCTTTTACCTTAGCATCAACAGCAGGAAAATTGGAAAGCAATGTGCTACATCATATGTTTCTGGATGGTGAAATAAGCTACAGACTCTCCAAATTCAGAAAGATTTTGAGATTGAATGAGAAGATGATAATTTGTTTTTCAAATCAGCAACACTGTATAGCCAACATACATTCAGGGATGACTAGCTAGCCAAACAAAATACTTGGAAGTATTCTATGGCAAATAAATTAGCAAAATAATCGTGTGGTCATGATTTCCAAAGATGAATATTTTGGCCATATAAATTGCACAAAAACTAAGTCTGGTCTAAAACTTGCCAATGTTCATGCCTGCATTGCAAATTGCAGCTCTATATGCATTTCTTTCTGGTTAGCAGTGCATGTTCTCTCTCCCAAGGGTAAAGTCTAACTAAAAAGTGGGAATTTCCTGTTCACAAGTGGGAGCGCATTGCTCTTGACAAAGAAAAAAGGTAGAATGTGATCTATGAAGATTTAATACCATTTGAAACTACTCACATCTATCTCACTCAAAGAAAAGCCCAAAGGAAATTTAGTAAAGAGCTATTCAATCTAACATTTGCTGTCCAGAGTATGAAAAAATATTCCTTGTATATATTACACCTCAAAGCTATATAAGAAGCCATAATCAAAATAAATACAAAGGAAAACCTCTTTTGATTAAAAAAACCCAGTCACATCACACTGAACAGGTTGATAATGCCATTTTATCAAAAGAATTAACTCTAGAAAAGACACAAATACAGTAGTTATTATTTAGCTTTGAATCTGAAAGCATTAAACAAGGGCAACTCCCATTCATAGGGCCAGGACTCACCTCCATTATTAACTATACTGTTACTTCTGAAAGACCTTAAAGATCCCTGTTTTCTCCTAAGTCCATGCAATCTAAGACTGTTGTGTCTATGTCAGCTTTCAATACAGACAGACCTAAGCCACACTGCCAGCAAATCCAAAACTGTTCTCAAGACTTCTTTTGGTACTTTAATTTAATATTTTAGTGAAAGGCGCCAAGTGTAACACAGGAGTTTGGGGATCTAGATTCTGAGTTCCTAACAAGACCTTTATCGCTATGAATGCTGAAAGCCTTTCAGAGACAAGGGCAGTGCTTTCATATCTGTTGCCAGGGATAAGATCTTCTCTTTGAACCTGTGCCCCTTAATTCGAATGACTGTTAACTTTTTTCAAATTCTAGTTTAGATGAGTTAATTCTCAGATGACATTGTCAGAAATGCAAGTTTAGATATAACTGATAAATTTGTTCCCTTTGGATGTTACAAATACCCCTCTTTGCAGGCCTCAGCTCTATTAATTACCAGTGTTTTTCTTTACAATTTGACTTTTAAGCTAGAACTGTAGTGACTTTATTGTGAGATCCATGAGCTGGTGTAGAGCTCACTGAATGTGCGGGGTACATACAGAAGGAAAAACACAGCAGACATTCCAAAGACAATCCTGTGTGAGAAAAGAGGACTGTGACAGAAAAGGAGATAAACAGAGTACCAGAACTGCTGTTTAAACCTATTCAAAAACCATAAAATTAAGGTGATGATGGAAGTTCTGAAACATAGCAATATATTTTGCAGCTACTGTGCTTCTTCAAAAGAAAGTGTTGTGCAATGTTATTGCGTCTGAAGAAATTCTATGTCAGGATGCAGCCTATCATTTATACAAAAGCAAAAAAGAGAAGATAAACACAGAAAAGACACTTTTTAAGTAAACAAAGAGAAAACATTAATGTCTTAGGAGAGAGCAGTTTATGTTGGCTGAGGAGTGAGAATGCCCCTATATAAAGTCCAGAGAGATCTACTTCTATGGTGCTGCCAACAAATTTCACAGGAAAAAGTTCAGTTTTGATTCTTAAACTCGGCTTTGGCCAAAGCTGGGACTGCCAAATTGGGGTGCAGGAACATGCTGCGCTGGCCATGGGAATGGGAAAGGGAAATGGGCTAATTTAAACTGTGTTTTAATAGACAATTTACACAAGCATTTAAAATTAGTTATGCAAAGATTTCTTTCCCCACCGGCGGTGCAGTGGCCATCGTCCACCCCGAGCTGCGGCTGTTCGGCCCCTCAGGTGTTTGACTCCCTCCTCATAGGCTGAGGAGCTCAGAGCCGCCTTCCCTCAGAGAGATGCACAGAATCAGCTCACACATAGCTGTTCCTGAGGAAAGGGTGATTCCAGCCAGTAATTCCAAAATCCACAATGGAAGATACTTTAGACGGGAAAGGGAAAAAATAAAGCAAAGGGCAGGGAGAGTGGTGGGTAGATTAGCCCTGGGCAGGAACTGCCATCTCAATGAGCTCTAGTCCAGGGCGGCCACAGACTCATTTCTCAGCTATTCTGTTTTAGACTCTTATTTATGCTCTAGTTAAAGCTGCTGAGGAGGTTTGGGGTGGAAAAAACCACAGATAAAAAAACCCAGATGTTGAAAGGATTATTTGGGGAAATTAATGTTTTGAAGTGAGTGGGGTTCTGCAGGCCTGGCAGGCTGTGGAATGCTTCCTGCTTCCAGCAGGTGTGCATAACTCTCCTGCTGTCCTGTGAGGAAATATCCCACCTGCCACCCAGTGAAAAAGTACTAGAGGAGTCAGTATTGACTCAGCATTAAATTGAAATGTCATCTTTTCATAAAGCTGAGAGAACACAGAACTTTTAGGTAAATTGGGGAGAGGATAATTTCTGCTCCGAGTTAAGACACCTCTCAGTCATTTTTTCTTTCTAATGGTTGTGGAAACATGTATGTACCTACCTCATTTTTTCTACAGAACAAGCTGCATTTAGCTCATCTAGACAGTTTTTCTAGCTGATGTGCAAATACAAATGACATTCATACAGATACATACAGTGACAACTAAAGCTTTTAACAAATTATAGCCCTTCAGACTCCTTTTTGACACCAGATCTCTTTCAGTCCTCTCCTCACTGTGTCCTGAGCCTGCAGAAAACATGGCACTTTCTCCTTCCATTCAGAGCTATGAAGGTGAGGATGCTCAGTGTCTTTGGGGATCCACTTGATACGTCACAGAACTGTGTCTAAATTCACTCATGGCTGGTACTCGTGAATTATTCTCTACAATGCAGTGTGGAAGGGTCTAATTTCTGAGCTGTGGTTATGGGGGATGTTACTAACCCTCTCAATGTGAGTCAGCCTCCAAGCCTCTAAGGGCAGGAGAGAAAGTCAGAACAACAAAAATTAAAATAGTTTCAATAACTAATACTTAATATTTTGCCTTTTCTCCCTGCTCTACGCTGCTTTCCTGCTGAAACAGCTGGGATGAAAATAATTTCATTGGTCTTTTTGTTATATTACCATTATATTTTGTTGTATTTCCATGAACCCTGACAACTGCAGAACTAGATAAATCCCTTTGTCAAGAAGACATACTTAAGGTTCCAGGGACAAAACTGATAGTTGCCTCATGGGTTAATAGCATTAATAATTGCCATTTTTATAAGTCTATATATGAAAAGCCTGCTTAAACAAAAGAGTCAACCCTTCAAAAGTGACTATCCATGATAAATTTTCAAGAGCAATGAAAATTGTCACTCTGCCAACTTGATAAATTGTAGCCCCAACTGGCAGAGCCATTTGCCTTGCAGTAAGCACAAAATGACAGATATTTGCTGAATACAAACTATGTGCTTGCACCTTTCACAGCTGGTTTAGCTTGTAAACGCAGCACAAAAAAAATAAAAAAAAAAAGAGAGGCGTTAATAAAAACTGAAGGTTATGCACAAAAATTTATTTCACATCTAGCTGTTTTTAAGGACATTTCTTTCATATTGGTAAATAGTCTTGAAATAAAACCTCCAGCAGTCTGTGGGATCATGCTCTAAAAATACATGTACAATCACACTGTGGTGGTCTCTTCACCACTACTGAAATGATTCAACAGTGCAAGTACAATCATTTCAGGGAGAGAAAATCACCTTTAGTAACACCTCAGTATTTACAGTACACATGCACACCCCTCATATGTGAAGAAGATACGAACCTTTGTACTGAACAGTGTATCATGATGCAAATAAATACAGCACCTACTCTAATTCCATTATTTAGCTGCTGATCTGTCTCCCTGATGACTCATCTCATTTTCCAAGTTGCAGAACATCTTTTACATGCTTTTTTCTTTCTCTTTTTTAGAAAAAAAGGAATTGCTTTATCAGAGATATGTTAAATTCTTCAATAGCTGGAATCCCATCTTGAAAAAAATTAAAACCCACACTTGCCTGAAGCCACTTTTGCATAATATGTACATTATGCAGACACAGTGAACTTGATATCTGTGGCTTTATGTTGCTATAAATGGATGCTTTATGCCTTCAAAAGGAGATTTCCATGTACTTGACACAAGCAGTCACTCCTAGTCCTAGCAGAACTTGATATTAAAAATGTACAAATGTAAAGATGCAATACACATGAGCTATTTTAGGGTGAGCTTAAGGATTCTTAGTTCTCCTGAGCCACAGCAGACTCACAATGTCTGACTAGCACACAGCTTGATGAGCAAGAATTGTACAAAGCTCTTCCAGCTTCCTGATAATAATCTGCCTGTAACAGATAATGCAATGGATAAGCCAGGTTTACTGTGAAACCTTCTTCCTTGGTCTGTTCTGTCCAGTTCAGAGGTGTTTTTTCTCTTTAAAAAGATACCTCCAACCAGCTTATTTTATGTTCTAGTAAAACACAGCTTCAAACATCAGAAGGCTTCTGGTATATTTTGACATGTTCACTTCAAAGAAAGCTCTTGAAGCTCCACCTCAGGGCTCTGGCTGACTGGGTACCTCCATTGTACTGCTGTGGGCAAATATGCAGACAGATCTTGAAAGCAAAGGGTACAATTGAGTTCACATATTAAAATGCAAATTCCAAAGGTAAAAACTGGTATCCTTTAATTCCATAATTTCTCACTTCCTCAATCTACATCTTTATTTAAGTTCATGCACAATTCATACTGTTTTGATCTCCCTTGTTTACCCCTCTTCCTCACCCCTTTACAAAAACGCTGCAAACCAACAGGTAACAAAAAAATGAATTAAACAACCCCCCAAAACCTGTAGAAAAATCACATCAAGAGCAGAGATGAAGCATGGAGAAAAAAAACCTCAGAGAAACCAGTTAGTATCTTTGAAAACTGTAAGAAGCTATAACTCAGTCACGGAACTTTGCAAGTTATATTTCCTAGGAAATCTCAGTGATAGGCTCTCTGTTTGCTATGCTTGTTAAGGTAAAGCTACAGACATCCAGTTTGCCTCACTAAAATGATTTGTATGGGACAAATTTTGCCAAAACTATATTGTTTTACTTTGCTTATGTAATAAGATGTCTTTTTGCCTTGTCTTAAAGACAGAGGACTTAAGTAGTTCATATGATACAGCCCAGAAAATCAGCATCACACTATCAAGAACTGCTTGGCCCTTGGATCTCCTTGGCTATCCTGTATTTGACAAATAGTTAATGCTTAATGAAACTTGGTATTTAAGGAATTTAGTGCATACATTGTATGCAAAAATACACACTATAAAAGGAAAGACAGAAAAGGAAACAAGTAATACTAGATTGCCACTTCCATCCTAGGGAGTGCAGTGGACCTGAGTTTGTGCCAGGTAGACCCCACAGCTGAGCTCCTGCTGGGAGGATGAGGACCAGCAGTTGAACTCACCTCTGGAGCTGGTGGAGTGACAGTGCCCTTCCTGCACACCTCTTTTAGCTGTCTCTACTTTAACTATGCAAACAGGGTGTAGATCCAAAGGGAAAGTGCTTTACTGAGGCAGCCACCCAATTGAATTATGCTCATAGATTATTATATTCCTCAGTATTCCAGCCTGTTACCCTGCTGACAAAATTCAACACATCATAAGGAAAAGTACTGTAGTTCATGAGGACATGACTAGTTATCACTTATCAGAGAATGTATAATAAGCAATGCTTTGGATCCACTCAAACAGATGATCAATTAAATATTAAGCTTAAGAAAACACATTGTGGGGAAAAATTAATTCTATCTTAAAAAGAATATACATTTTAGATGCATAAAAATGTGGCATATAGCAAATAAGACACAGATGACACTGCAGTTAGTTTTCAAGGTGAAAATATGATAGAGCTGATAGAAGAAGATGGGCACTTGCTGTGTGGAGGAAGCATACATAGGATGGGAAGAATGTCAGGAGATGTGTGATATCCTCTAAATAGTAGCTCAACCTGAGGTCTTTAGTACAATAAAACGGTCATTGCTTTCCAGAGGGACAGTTAATGGTTACAGTGAATCAGTTACTTGGGTAACATACATAAAATCCTGTGGATAATTTTATTTGCCTTGGCAAGAATAGGCACAAGTGGGTACAAAAAAAAAAATTTCTAACAAAAGACATTTCTAAGCCCCACATTCAAGAGTTTGATGTAGCCCTCTAAAGAAGAGGTGTGCAAGGGAAAGACACCTAATTTTAGAAGGAAAGATATATGATGCTGTTGTCCAAAATAATAGTAGACTATGACTTGACCCAGAAAATCCTTTCACTTCTTACATTTATAGTGCTGCCAATAAAAGCAGAAAGAACATGCAGTCAACAGAGAAGGAGAAAAATGGGGAAGGTGTTGAGATTCTTGACTGCACTGAAAACATGTTGTATAAGGAGGGGTGGGAAAAAAGAAAAATGAATGAAAGAAAAAATATTCCTCTTTACTGTGCTAATAGGGTAAAGATAAGGAGTTTTCTTTTTGCATTCTATGGAATGAATTTTAGTCCATCTGGCCTAAGGCTTTTCTCTCCCCACCCCCTCAATATCGTAATAGGAATTTTTACTTTAAAAAGGTCAGATAACTGCAAGGTTATCATAAAGAAAATGTCGTCATAAGTTGAGGTCATTTTCCTGAGGAGAGAAAAGAGGGAGCAAACACGAGCAATGTGTTCAGTTGTGTTTATTTTTTTAACTAACTGGAATATTTGTTGGCTCAAGAGCACCCCTGACTGGAGTACTCTTCACCTGCAAAAACAGACTGATTGATGAACATATGCAGACAACATGCTCCAGACTGTGTGTGCAAGTAACTCCATGTGCAGTGTGACTTCCTAAGCAGGATACGCGAGCTGGGAAAATGCTTCTAAAGGTTTAATATAAGAAAGTGGTTGGTTAGTTGGTTGGTTGGTTTGCCCCAAAGCAGATAACAGGAACCCAACCAACAGAAGACTTTTGAAATATTCTTCTAGAAATCAAGTGGTAATTCTATGTCAGCTGCAAAGAACACAAATCAATGAAGGTAGGTTTTTTTTCCCAGTCATGCCCTGATTAAATACGCTTCATGAAGTATACAAGTACTTCACTGTAGTAGACTAATCCAGATCAAATTGTTATATTTACCAAAAATTCTTTTCACATTGTCAGAGCTTATCTCACTTGTATTGTTTGATCTAACAGATAAGTTCCTTTAAATCATAGCTTTCTCAGCTGGAGAATGAAACTTGGAAATGAGAATAGGACTGTTCTACGGAGAAAAAAAAATATTTCTGTGTAATGTCTCAGCAAAAGTGAGGAAAAATGCTATTTTTTATGGTCTCAGGATTAAAAGTATATGAAAGAATCTAGGCATGATAAATTCCAGAAAAACAGACATACAACAAAACCACTATTTTAGCTGTCACAACATCCTGCTGTAGTGTTTGGCATTTCCCTTTATGTGTCTTACACAGACAAGCTTGGACAAGGCTTTTCTTTTAAAATTCAAGATAGAATCCTCTAGACAGCAGTATGTATATACTGAAAGAAAATTGTTAAAAGGAATTATGAAAGCAAAGAGTTCATTATAATTGTTTAACCAGTATTAATGATCTTCCTTCTTTTCTCATGCACCATTTCTCTGATTTCACCATTACATGTAACCAGAAGCAGAGGGGATTTTATGGTTTTTTTCCAGGCAACGAGTACTGAAATTTCTTAAAATAAAGAGATGAAAATGTATATTTGTGAGACCTCTTTGATGATACACCTCTAGCAATACCCATGTCTTCTGATCAGTTCAGCATTTGCTATCATTAATTTCTATAATTCCAATGTCTCCGGCAAAATTCTTTACAGTGTCAAGTCAAACATCTTGCTTGGTTCTCTTAATTTAGACAATAAGATTAGTAAAGCAGCAGTCTTCTATAACCCTAAAATTGTAAGCTTGCTTATGTTGCCAATGTTGAGTTATTTATTTAATCAAGTCTGAGTTGTTCCATTATTTTGTTTAATGCCAGTGCTAGTCTGGCATTTCCACAGTTACCCAGACTGTCTACCTTTAATCCTTATAAAATATTGTTGCAACATTTCTTTCATGTTTCTTGCCTTCAGTAACTGCTACCTCATTAAAAGCTGATATTTTCTAAGCCAAAGATTTCATATCAAAGAGAAAACTAATTTAGTTTCCTGATGGAACACTCACTCTGGTCCTGATGTTCTTTCCCATTTGGATTGTCTTTCAAGAAGAATAAACTAGGAAACATGATGTTCTTATGGTTCTTATGGAAAAACTTAGTGAAACAGCAAAAAAAATTCCAAGGACCATGTCAAAACCTTTTTTTTTTCACAGATCTGCAGCACATTGAATCATTAAGGATTATTTTTTGCTAGTTATCACATTTTTGTGAATTTTTTTTTTAATAAACACAGACTTTTGTAATTGAAATACTGTATCTGTTAGAAGTGCTTCTATGTCAATTACTTAGACCTTACAGAGAACTGAAAATTGCAGTGCTGAAGAAGGCATCAGGCTTTGCATTTGAAATTTGAAACTGCTGTTGGCTATGTTATCTAATATTTAATCAAAGATAGTAAGAACTCAAACTATGCAAGCCATTATTTTGAGTGGACAACAGAGAAGCATACAAACAATATATTACTCCAGATAATAGACTTTCATTAATGACGATAGCTCACTGCAGATGATCAGGATGTATCATTTAGAGTTCATAGCTGAGTATGGGGAATTAAAGGAAATTACTGTAAAAAACTTCAGTAGAAAGTTTAAGGTGGAAATTCAATGCCTCACTTTGTAGCCTAAACACTGGCAGGTCTTCCAGTATTTGAATTAAAAATGAATATTCTACATTAGATGCACAATCCTAATTTCAGTATGGAATTTACTTTTAGACCTGTTATCTTTGTTACCTAATTATAATTTGAAAAAGCAACCAATCAACCCTTAACATCCCCCCCAAAAAACCCCACCAGCTCATGCTTTTCATGTTACAAGTCTACATGCTACCTACAGTGAGGATAGCCATAGTAATGCCCATGATTAACGAAAAGAAAAAAAAAAAAAAAAAAAAAGAAGGAAAGGAACAGAAAGGAAAAAAAAGAAAGACTAGGAATGAACCAGAGTCTTGGAAAATAATAACACATTGTTTCCATCAGTTGGAGAGGATCTCTTGTGCAGCATCTGACTTGGCTTTAAAATGCTGTCATTTGAAACATGAACCATAGTATTTACAAAATTGTAAAACCGTTTATTTCCTGATATCTTTTTTTCCTATTAATAGGATTAGCACACCTTTTTATTGAAAGAATGCTTGCAAATATTGAATTGCTGGCAAAGAATCATCTCCTCTGCTATTTAAAAATGGCCCTGAAGATTTATTTTGGGGTATAAAAACACTTAAAGAAGCAAATGAACTCTAAAAGTACAGATGACAAAAAAGAAGAGCCTTGGCAGCTGCTAGGCGAAACACTTTTGCTGTACTTAAAAAAGTAGCAGGATAATCGACTTTCATGTTCGCTTAATAGTTTACTTTATCCTACTGCTTCTATTCCTCCTGCCACATCCTGGGGCTGTATCAACAGGAGGACATAGCCTCATAACTTACTAGTTTTTAATCTGGGAAAAAAAATAAAATAGGATGGGTTTGACCACATAAATAAGTGCAAATATTTGCCTCTTTCATTTTGAAACTGAGCATAGGGCGAAAATGATGCTTTCTGCAGCAATGTATGGAAGCTCACTGGCAACATAACAAGCTGTACAATGAACTTCCTTCTCCACGGTGAGATCCATGGATCTGAATGAACTGACAGCAACAGCAGAGTGGCCTTGTGCAGGTACATGCTGTGCTGGTCTGGAGCCATCATGAGAGGCACAGCCTTTGCTGAAGCCATATCCATACCTGATTCAGATTAATTTGGCCTTGTAAATGATACAGTTTGATCATGAAGAGTCAAAATAGCTTTGATAGAAAAATACAAGGCTCCTGGCTTCCTGGTTTGGAAAATAAAGTGTTCCTCCTAGAAAGCAATACTTTTTGGGCAGAATAGGCATCTTTGAAGTTCATTATTAGATCAGTCCTTTGCAGTAATAAGACAGTGAAGTGAATAGCATGCTACTGTGTCTCTCTGATAAATAAATGTAGACTCTACTGCTGGATATAATGTATGTAGGATCTCTTTTATTTACAAATAAATAAAACACACACGGAACATTAGGGAGGAAAATAAGAAAAAAAAACAAAAAACAAAACCAACCCATAAGCAAAAATGAAATAATATTACACTGGATCCTGTGATCTTGGGTAGCCTGATAAACTGTTTGTGGTTTGCTGGGGAGCTTTCTGGTCTCCCTTCTGAAGGCCACTTGCACATTGTCACTGATTAGTACTGCATTCTGGAGCTCAGCAAGCTGGTAAGTGTCTTTTGAGTTACTATTCTGTAACCTTTCCAAACCTGACCTTTTCATTACCATTTCTCATCCCTCTGTATGTGTATGAGAAAAAACAACCTTTTTAATGTCATGCTTATTTCCATTGGCTTTTAAACTTCTTGTCAAAACATCCTGATTTATTGCACATTAAGTGAAAAAGTAAGATCTGATCTTTTAAATACATTCAACACAAAGCAAGTTATTTAATTCTCTTTTTCAGGAGGAGTGTAACACTGCATCATGGTCATCACCACATAATGCATGATCATTATTCCTATTAGTGGCATACAAGGGCCTCGTATTTCAGGTCAAGAATCAAGTTGGTTCATCTCTGAGTGAATTGCAGCAAGGCCCCTTCTCAAGTGGAGTTGGCTGAAAATCTCCTGGGCCACCATAGGGAATCATTTATTACAGCAGTTGTTCATATTCTTAGGCATCACTGCTGACGGACCTTAAAAAGCTTTTACAGAATGCATTTGGTTTCTTAAAAAATATTCTTGTAAAAATTCCTCTGGAGTTGTGGGACAAGTATTGGGAAAACCGCATACTGAACGAAACTTTTATGTCCATTTCGGTTTCTCAGTTCTAAAGAAGTGCCTATGACAATGTTCCTAAGACTGAATGGAAAACAGCAGCTCCCCCTGCATGATTCTATAAAAAGCTGTGTCGCATAGATCTGGATAAACTGAGACTAGTTGTTGGTTTCTAGCAGTTTTAGACTGCCAGATGATTTGAATTTGTCCGTTCATATTGCTACGATATTTCTATTGCAATAATTGTAATAGTGAAAGACAGCTATTTGACGAAATACAAACATTTCAGTGTTAATCCATAACTATAAAAAATACTGCATTAGTACCTCTAGAATTAGTAATTTCTCAAAGCCAAGGCATTGCACCCCAAGAAATGCACACACAAAAATATAACCTAGATTTTTTCTTTTACAGTATGTGAAAAAGGCTTCTATGATGCATTAAACTTTAAGATTTTGAAAGAAGGTCTGAAATACCAAGTCATGTACAAAGCAGCACATAAACACAGTGAGTGCTAGTTTTCACACACGTAGCAGTTGAAGACAAGTGATCTTTTAAACCCATACTTTAGATATGATTTAGGTGTCCTTTTGTTTTGTGTGCTAAACATTTATATATCTAATGTCGTATCTGTCCTGCATACTGTTTTGGTTTGAAAAGATAGCTGCTGGCTAAGGAAGGCAGGAGCCTCTTTTGAAATGGAAAATGTGAACTCCTTCCCTCCAAATTATTATAATTTTGAAATTAAGGGGCTCACAGACAAAGATATGGGAAAAGGAATAACAGTTCTTTGTTAGGAAAATTAAAATAAAAATGTAGTAATACAAAAAAATAAAACACTGACAGAGTCAGAATACAATTTGACACCCTGTTGGTCAGGGTGTTGGTAGCAGTCTTTCTGGGGTGACAGATGTGGTTTTGTTGAAGCAATGATTCTGTAGAAGGGTGTAGGTTTTTTTGAAGGTCTAGTGGTGGTGTAGCTGGGCTTGGTCTTCTTTTGGGAATTTAGTGGAAAAAGGCTGTCTTGGTGTTTTAAATCTCAGGTTTTTATCTGGGTAGGAAATGATTGCCTCCTTTTTCTGGGTGAAGCATTTTACAGTGGGATGATGTAATTTTATCAGTCATGCAGTGAGACTTAATGGACCATTAACAGAAGATATCTCCTTGGACAGAGGAGACAGAGGAGAGATGAAATCTGCCCCATCTAGTTTTAATAGCCGTCCCATTAACAGAAGATATTTCCCCCAGAGTTATGAGGGATGGGTCATGGAAGAGATAAAGAACACAGCTCCATCTGGTTTCAGCAGATGGTGATAGAATACATAATTCTGGTTACATCTTGTATTGTAACCAAAGACACATAAAAAACTCCTTGGTGCAATAAAAAGTACTGAAATAAAATGCCCCCTTACAAAACCAAGAACGGAATTCTTACATTCCAACTCAGGATATTCTGTGATTATGATAATTACCCAATAGTACTGTAAATTGAATAAAAGATAAAAAATACCGTTCTACCTGAAACATCTTGATCTCACCACACACAAATCACTACCCAAACCAAGACCTGGGTACATATATAAATTTGACATTTTATATTTCAGTGACAAACATAACCCCAACAAGTAAACTCTATATGAGTGAAGGACTTGGGAGAATGAGCAGATGAGGAATATTATATAGAAACAATCTGTGGTTCCTTATCTAGTCTTCGTGAAATGGATTTCTTTGTGGATATAACACTTTTAAATACAAAATATTCCTCATGACACAAGATCCTTTTGCTACAAATAATTTTTAATACCTCTTGTCTTCTTAAATAGGTTCAGAAGACATTTAAAAATTGTCTTGGTGAAGTCACCGTCCTTTCATTACAGTGAGTTTCTAGAGGTCAAAAGAGGGAGTGAGCATCTGCCACCTCATCTTGGGGTCTTTCCATCTTTTAGGTTAATATTCTGCATATTTGCTCATGGACAAGAGCCTACCCTAATGGAGCTAAATATACTCTGATGACAAAACTGACAACCCTTCTGAAAGGGTTTCCCATCATGAAGTTGACCTGAGGCTGATCTGATTTTCCCTTTTCTGATTTCTCTGTCCTCCCTGCCCTCTTTTCTCAGAAGACCTGCTTTCTCAGACTCTATAGAGCACTTTATCTCCTGAGCACTGGGCTCCAGTGCACTTGCTCTCTCCCACGTCCTTCTAGAACTACCCATGTCGGCTGTCCCAATTGCTTTTCATTTTTTCACATCCTCTGCAGAAATTGCCTTATCTTTTAGCTTTTTGTTTCCTTCACTTGCCTTTGCCACAGGGTGAAGATCATGTGCCTACATAGGTCACATTGCTTGTGTAAAAATCTGCTTTTAGGTCCTAGGCATAAATTTATAATTACCCATGAAATCTGGGGATTTTTTCCCACTCTCCTCCCTCAAATTCTCAAAACTTTTCTCTAGTGCCTGGTCTCAGCTATTTCTGGTCCTTGAATCTTGTTTTACATGTTCAACAAATTTTCAGACAACACCTAAAAGGGAAACAAGCACCTGCTCGAGAGTACTTCTCCACACAGTTTTGTTTTGATTATCTCCTCTGCTATTAAGAGCACCTCCAAACCTGCATCAAAATTGTCTTTTCAGAGAAAAATGACAGGTTGGCTCCCATCAGCCCTTTCTTGCCTCCTCACTGCAACCCAAAAATAGCCAAACATCCAAGAACAAGTCGACTCTGCCACTAAATATGAACAATAATCTAAAATATATTCTCTCCAGAGCAAAGTTAAATGTCAGTGGATGAGCCTAAATAAAATACAAGTAGGTTGAAAAACTGTGATTTGTTCTGTGTTTTCATATGTTTTCGGTCAGAGAAGGATTCAGCAATTCTTTATAATTTTGTAATAATGACTATTGTATAGTCACCAGGTAATGTTTACAGCACTTGAAAACTCAACATCTTTATTTTACACAGCAGGACAAAGACTGATATTACCAACACCTACTAGCTCTGTCCCAAGATCAGTCAGAGGCAGAAATAGGTTTGTTTCCAAGCCATCACCTTCTCTCTAACCTCATGGCCTCCTTCCATGAGAAGCACCATTCAAAGCTTAAAGAAAAGAAGGCATTAATGCAGTTAACACAGCAACCCTATTTACAATTGTAATTTCCTTTATGACAGATTTGAAGCTGGAGAAAAGGGTAATTGCAGGAAATTATAAAAGAAACAGCAATCTGAAGTGATAGTCACAAATTTCAGTAGCATATAGATATTTTTTTAAACCAAAATAAACTTTTTGATCTCATATTCCATTATAAACAATTGTCTTGGTAGATTTTCTTTGTCCAGATTATTCTCATTCTTTCTCTTTACATCTTTCAAATTCCTCACTTTTTTCTTGCCCCTCCAGCTCCAGCAGCAGCATGTTCTCCCATTTTTATGCTTAGCTGCCCATGCCATTGCTCTGTTGAATGCTAGGTGCTATCTATATATTCTAATATTCAGCAGATGTTCTTTGATTCAAAGTTTGTTTGCTTTGGTGGCTCTTTGGGGCAGCAGAATAAGTAAAACAGCAGATTAGGATTTTAGCAGAGTCACTCTTCTATTGTGCTAAATTTTATGTTTACCCATCTCTGCCTCTTGCCCAAGGATGGGCAGTTTTAAACCAGATGTGCATCAATGCCCTTGAAACACAAAGATAGCAGGAAATATTAAGCAGCAGGCTAAGGAAGTGAACAATCAAGTTGCTTGTTACACACTTCAGTTCAAGAGCAGCATATCTTCTGGGGGAAAAGCTACAGGTATTTGGTCTTCAGTTCTTTATCCTTACCTGTGAGTCCAGATGCTGATGTTGTTTAGCCTAATTCTGCTTTGGCACCACTAGTTTAATTTTATCACGTGCTTTAGGCTATTATAGCTTCAGAAAAGCATGCTGATATTATGAGCTGGAACATCTAATTGTGGAGAGCAGCTTGGGGTTTTTTTAACATAGGAACTACACTACTTTAAGGCATTGTGTGACTCTAGATATACATCTGGGGAAACACATGTTACTTCAGCTTCTGTGCAAGAGCAAAAGCAAACTCCACAGAGAAAGCCTTAGACCTGTGGAGATACAGGAGAGATTTCTGTGAAATTCATCATTAACATTAGTATTTCTCCCATCCCACAAGTGTAAATAGACACAATAGAAAAGTTGACAGTGCCTATATTTAAAAATTACTCTGAAAGATTATTGAAAATCAGGCACTACTATATACTTGCTGAAAGTAAGCCAGCATAGGTTTAGGTGCATTTCTGCTGAGGTGAAACTCTGCAAATCATAATTTGATAGAAGATCTCCTTCTAACAGTAATTAGGACAAACTTCATTTTATAGATTATTAAAATTTCACATTTGACCTAGAACTTTCAAATAGAAAAGTTTTTATTCTAGATGGGAAGATAGTTTGTAGATTTTTCCTTGTAGAAACATTTTTTTCTCTCTGCAAAACTAAGTATCTACAATAATATGCACTCTTAGAGAGGATTTCTACTCCAGTTCTGTATTCCAGAAGCTTCAGATTATAAGTAGCTGACAGATCCAGAGTATGCACACAGCCAATAATTTTGTGTCAATGGCTGACCAGATTTCAGCAGAAAGGAGCCCAGAAGTGAGAACTGGAGTGAAGACACAGTGCAGGCTTCACCCATAAAGTAGCTTGCAATGGGTTGGTTTTTAAAGAACATAAGCTACTTAGTGAGTGCTACACCCCTAAAATAAAGCCACTGAAAAATGCAGGGGCCGTGGACTCTACACAAAGGAACAGATTATGTGTGTTCACAAACAGTCCTTACTTTCAAGAAAATGTAAAGGAGGCTCTTGGTGGGATGCTACATGAATTTAGAGATTTAAAAGGAGGAAAATAATGCAAAGGGTTTAGATTTCTAACCTTGAGCAAATTCATACCTATTGTCATGAAACAGTTCATTCAGAAATTGTTCATTACCACACATACCACTGTCTTAAAGCCCCTGAACATTTCTATATAGACCTGTTCAGTAGATACTGTTACCATCCCTTATATTGATGCATATGAAGAAAGTGTTTACATTAAGGAAAAAAATCACAAATTAAATGTATGCAAGACTTTTGAAAACTGTAAATACATTGCATTAATAACAAGTCACCATTAAATTCTTCATTTATTTTTGTAAGAAAAAAATAAAAGAAAAGAAAAAGCAGGTGAAATTTATTTGCAAACTGGAATTAAAATATCCTCCCTTACGTTCTATCACTGTCTTGCTCATCTATGGAGCTCCTTCATTGGTGTATGACAAAGATCCCAGAAAAGGGGGAGGAAAGCTTTCTGCTGTGGCTTCTGCTGAGTACAACACCACCAAGTATATTGTTCTGGACTGAACCTCCTGGAAACTTACAGAATTCTTATTTGCAGCATATGTTTTATGCTGACTTCCACGCTATCTTAATGGAAAGTACTTTATTAAAGCAAAACTTGTTAAATATGATGAAGAGCTATTCCCCAGCATGAAATAATTCCAGTTGGTTTGTGTAGCCCCTTTACCATTTAAAACATGTTCATTTATGCCTCATGACAAATAAATATTAGATAATTTACTTCTGAAAAAGAGTATTATTGCTCTCCTAGTTGTGAGGAATATGTGCTGGGATAAAAAACTTGGAGGGGAGGGTGGGCTGCTGTGAAAATTACAAATAGCTCTAGGACACATTACATATTTCTAGAGGTTTTATTGTATAGATGTACTGTAGTAAAATGGATTTCTGAGTTCATGGGAGAAAAACTGTGGACAATATAATCAGGATCAACCCAAATGCAGAGTCTGGGCCAAGACCATGAGGTATTCACCCATATCCAAGTGATAAATATCCTTTCTCTGAAGGAGAAAATTACCATTCTTGCAATTTCTCCCTGTTGCAAGGCAGAATAAGAAATTCCAGGTTTGATATTTGTAAGTCAGCCACACTTAGTATCTAAGAAAACCTTTGAACTTAAGTGTTCTGGGCATTAATGAATGAAATACTACATACTCTACAAAAAAATTGGGAAAAATACAACTATTCAAATACAGGCACAATTTAAAGTATTACTGAACTAGATGTGGAAAACCAGATTTCAGTGACAGAGAGACTCAACAAGAGATAAATCTCTGTTTGTTCTGCTGATATACAGTAATTTCATGACTACAAGGCACACCGGACTATAAGGCGCACCTTTTTTTTTGCAGTGAGGATCCACTGCCGTCTCTCCCCACGTGGCAGCCGCGACTCCTAGCTCTCGCCACGGCTCTCATGGCTTGCACTTCCAGGTCAGCAAATTTCCGAACTTTGTCCATATATTAGGCGCACCGGACTATAAGGTGCACTTCTGGGTTTCAATCAAAATTTTAGTCAGAAAGGTGTGCCTTATAGGTGTGAAATTACTGTAATTGAAATCATTTATTGTCAATACCAAGACTATAGTTTTGTGCAATCCCAAAAGCAATGAGTTATTTTTTACTCTAAAGAGGCTTTTCTTTAGGAAGTTCTCAATTTTGTCCTGGCTTCAGCTAAGAGCTTAAAGTATCCCTGAGGGAAAAAAAAAACAAACCTAAGCTAGTTTTTCTTGCAACAAGTCATAAAATAGAACTAAAATGGAAGAATTATTAGTTTCCACCCTGCTTTACTTGCTGCCTATGTAGAATTGTTTCCTATGGCACAGTATGTAGTGTTTCATCCAGACTTATTTTAAGTGTTCAGCTCAATTTCAGCCATGATATGGTAGCTAATGAATAATTTCCTTTGGTTTATATTTATCACATTCTTAAGTATGCATTAAAATTAGCATAATTGATGGTGTAATTAAAGATGTCAGCACAGCCCTGAATACAGAGTTTGCTAGTTTACTTGTACTCTTAGGATTTTTCTCCTGAAAGCTTTGTGCCAATACCACATTGTATTATTTTAAAGACATTTTTAATTCCTGAATTATTGTCCTGGAGATCACAAGATGTTTTAAAAGCTTTTAGAATTACAGCCATATGAAAAATTTCATCTTAAGAAAACCATGTAAGGACAGAATTCCACCTGCTCCATTCCATCTCTCCATTTCTGTGTATAAAATTGATTGTCTGGAAGGTGGAATCCCTCTATGCTTCTTTTGTAAAAATTGATCTGTACTAACAGAATGGGAGCACTACCACCTCAACAACAATTTCCAATTGCCTACACAGGTGTCAAAGTTTAAGCACCTATTGTTAAGAAAACATTTCTCTTGAAGCTTCTTGAAGGAAGAAAGCCACAGGCTCACTACAGCTCTGAACAGAGAGGCAGCCTTACACTTCCTTTTCACATATGCCCTTGGATAAAGATCTAGGGACCAGCACTGAAATTCAATTTGTGCTATTAAAATGACCAGGGGAATGAATGAAGGAAGAATAGTCTACATGCCATATCACTCAAGGCTCAAGGAATAAGTGTATTCTGAAAAAAAAAAAAGGTTTAGTGGAATACTGCTACAAATGTATTTTCTTGTAGATATCCTGCTGAATATTATGCAGTTCCACAATGAATTGCCAGTTCCAAATTTATGAAGGAGCCAGCCAAACTTTTCACAGCTGTAACTTCAGTTAGAGAAATTTTCCCTTTTCCACAAATTAAGTAGCAAGCAAATAGTAAAAATGTATAAAACAAACTCTCTTTTCCCTAAACAGCAAACTAAAGCAAAGGTAGAGCTGGGAATACCTGAGAGCGTGAAGCATGTGTCCCCAGCTCGAAGAGGCATTGGCTATGAAATGAGCTCAGAACTGTCCCTCATTCGGCGCACAGCAGAGCTGTAGGATCTTAACTGAAGATAACTACACTGGAATTTCAATCAAGGGTGATGCACAAGAGTGATGCAGTGGCAAAGAGGAGATCTTGATATCCATACACACATGTATGACAGCTATAATAGCCCTTAATGAGAATTAATGGAATACTTCTACCTCTTTGAACTCTTTATTCAATGAAAGATCCTCTGTAAGTCCAAAAGTCTTGACTTGCTTGAAGCAGAAAAAGAAGATTTGTATGTATGCAAGTCTTTCTCAGGCTTGAGTTTATGGCTCTACATTCAAGAGTCTTGAAAATTGATTGATGTTTAAACATAATTTTTACAAATAGTAAAAATGCACTATGTTACCTTATCTTGGTTTCTGATATGTAAACCAAGCAAACAAATCTATTTTTACCTGTTTTTTGGCACAATTCTATTAAAATTTTCCATTTAATTCTTTCAAATGCTCCTTTGCTGCATTTCATCTACCTTATAGATTCCTCACTCAGCTTCCTTACGATGAATCCATTGCAAGATACTTTACCTGTCTTATACTTCAAAATACCTTGGTTTCAAAAAAAAGATAAAAGAGGATGAAACCATCAGAAGTAAATTTTGATTAAAAGGCAGACTTTGAAGCTCAGATATAAATACTGCACAATGCTTTCTAACAGATTTTTAATATAAACTCTCACATTAAAACAGAATAATTACTAGGCCCAGTGGCAATGCACATGCCTTGTATGGTTCTTCCTTCTCTGCTTCTCTTACTTTAATGACATTTCAGCTATGTAATGGTTCTGGCAACTGCCCCCTCTAAAGAGATTTAGAAAACAGAACCAGTCCAGACAGAACTGGTTTGATCAAGCAGTATAAGTTGTATCAAGAAAAAGACTTTGGAAAAATATGTTTGGGCTGCATTTGAATAAAGTTTAATAGGGACTTCTCCAATGTCTAAGTGGAAAAACATTGCCCTGAAGTTCTTAAAGATCAGGAAATGAAGTGCAAAAATACTCCCAATAGCACAACTTAATATAAGAGCAAGCCTGTTTGGCAGCCATGTCATCACCTAACAGAGTCTCTAAATGCAAATTGTTGTCAGTAGTAGTTAGGAAAACATGACATCAATCTTGGTAACAAGACTTAAAAACATAGGCCATGAAGGTTGAGAGTTTTTAATACAACACAAAATTAATTACAAATTTACTTTGGTTATCTTGGATTGCTTTAGAATAAAAGCAGTCATTATTTCACATGTAAGGTTGTGTTTTCAAATTACAGTAATTTCATGCCTATAAGGCGCACCGGAGTATAAGATGCACTTCAAGGTTGTTGGCTATTTCCTGTACCTTGTCCATATATAAGGCGCACCGGCCTATAAGGCACACATTTTTTTTTGCAGTGAGGATCTGTGCACAACAAAGTAATGAATTAGTAACGGACCATGGGGTTTACTGGCAGGTGCTCAATTTGCAGACAGTTTTCACGGATTGGCGTAGCCTTTAAATGCAGCCTCATGCGCCCTCCCCTTGCCACAGGCCCCAGCATTCCTTCCCACCCCCAGCGCTGGCTGCTGCAGCTCTTGCAGCGCACAACCCAGCCCCCAATGCTTCGCTCACATGGCCCGGCCCCCCGGCGCTGCCCCCGCATGGCCCAGCCCCCAGCACTCGCGGCTCGCACTTCCAGGTTGGCAAATTTCCAAACTTTGTCCATATATAAGGTGCACCACCAGAGTATTAGGCGCACTTCCGAGTTTTGATCAAAATTTTAGTCAAAAGGGTACACCTTATATGCATGAAATTACTGTAATTACAAACATTCAGGTAGCAAAGGTATTTGGCCAATAAAACCCCCAAAACTGAAAAACATCACATGGGGGAAATGGGAACACAAAACACAAGGAGACTATGACGTGCTAAATTGGGACCTCCACTATGGACCATTAACCTCAGTAAACCAAACGACTGCATGCTTAAATTGACTCCAAATCAGGTAGACTTGGAATCTAATTGATTAGGAATTCATAAATTATAACACACAGTTAACCTATAAAGATCGTTTTAGCTCTTTGGGAGAATTCTAAAGAGCTGCATCTAATTTCAGCAGGCATGGGTATTTATCAGGTTAGTTCAGTTTAATAATTGTATTTCTGGCTCACAAGATAAACAGGTAAAAGTGCTCTTTAATTTTAAAATACCAATCCTACTTATTTCTTGGTACTTTTAAAAAACATGTATGTCTTTTTAAATAGACATTCTCAAAAATCTGCATCACTAACATAATCAAATGAGATTTAGGCTCTCAAGTACAAGCAAGTTTGAGTAGACAAGTGGGTAGGCATATAAATAAGTTTATTTCATGTTAAATGAAAATACAAAGTGTGAAATGAACCGGATTAAGACTCAAAGTGAAGTATAACCACTTCATCTACAATTTCTTTGCAGTGATATGTATAGTCAAGACTCTTAATTCATGCATGCAATTATAGTTGGCAAATATGTAGTGTAAGCCAATATTCTGTGCAACTATCTTTCCATCTGCAATTCTGGATAGAAACTAGGAAAAATGCCTGAGAATAATATCAACAAGTTGGAGGTTATGACACTGAATAACAAGAATGACAAAGTGAAAGCACAGAAAATCTGATTGAGTGACAACCACTGACAAAACTTTGGAAGAAGAAAGGGATGCGTAAACAAGGAGACAAGAAAAATAAGAAGTATTCCTAATCACTTCCACTATATATAAACCGATTAATGCTTAAAAATAACCAGCACACTGTCATCTCACATTGCCAAATTCAACTCCTCAAAGCGGTTTCTAATGTATGTTTCTGACAGCTATGAATCAAAGAGATCTACTATTTGGCATGAAAATCTAGAAAGGAAATTGTACACTGCCAGTATAAATGTGCCAAAAACAGCAAGAGTTTGAAGGCAATACGTCAAGTTGTCCAAACAGTCCTCTAGATTGAATATTTTGTCAAGATGTGTGTCACACATAACAGGAAACTAGTTTAAAGGAATATAGTCCTTCCAGTGAAATACTTCAGTGTAATTACAAACCAGTTATCCATTGCTCTGGATTACCTAGTGGTCTAGCACACCTTAAATGGACAGATACTTAAACTTATTTTTTAACCTCCACAGTAGGTCAATGCCCTACACTTCAATTTTATTCTTCCTTCCAGAAAAAAGAGGCAATGACCCTATTAACCATTTCCTTGAGCTCAGTGATGGCACAGTGCTTGCTTTGCAGTAATGATATGGCCTAACAAGCTGCTTGACTGCATATTATTTAATTTGCACAGGGCCACTAAGTGTGCAGTGAAATTTGTGCTCATAAGATAAACTAGGCAGCATTGGTAATTGTTTCATACTGTGGCTGGAATTCTCAAGAGGAGGTTACCTAAATCATCTCAGAGCTGATGGGCCAGCATTGTGGGCAGAGGAGGAAAGGACAGAAGCAAGAGAGGGCAGCTAAGAAAATGCAGGGAGTCAGAGCAGCCTTGAGTCAGATGCCTTAGGTAAACTCTGAAATCCAGACTATTTGAGAGAGGCATCCTGGGGTGCTTCTAATGTTCTGAGACATTACCAGGAAAAGTCTAAAAAAATTTATATGCTAAGCTTGTGAGTATGAGAGACTCAGCTCATCACATACAATACTACAGGAATCAAAATCAGCAATATTCCTTATTCATTACTATGCTTCAGTTAACTTTCAAGTCAATTTAGAACAGCTGAGATACATTCATCCTATCTCCATTGCAAAGAAATTTTGAGATTATTGCTTCATACTTGTCATTTTTCCACATCACTATAATGAGAACTGTATATTCCTTGTACATACATGCATACATGCACTGGCCATGTTTCAGTTCAACAGCTTGAGGCTTTTGGTACTGAGGGCTGAATGGAAATGTACTTGTCTTTAACAGCATCTATGAGAATGTCACAGTATTGTCAGGAATAAAACACATTAAATACCTGGCTGAAAGCTACAGTATTTTATTTGCACCATCTGGCTGCATTACCTTTTGCCATTCTGAGGAAAGATTTTTTTTTCCCTTTTTAAACAACAACTATGATGATCCTGAAAAAATAATAGCAACAACAAAAAGAATTTGGATAGTATATCTGGGACACTTGCCTTAAATTAGGCAACAGATATGGAATACCCCAGGATTGGTTCCATGTGTTGGTAATTGCTGCTTAGAGAAGTCAGAAAGAGCAGAAAATATGGATAACAGAAAAGTGAAGAACTGTTGCTCCCTAGTGCCTAAAGAAAGTAATCCCTTGACTACAAAGCTGAGCAGTAATATAAAGGAAAAACGATTAGGTGATCCATGTATCTTGAGCATTTAACTGTAAGCAACACGATATGTTTTGTGGTATTCTTAACATTTTGCTCCAAGGTAAGTATTTCAGAAAAGAAAACACTATACAAACCTATACAAAATAGAAATAGCTTCCCACATTCAATCATGCTTCAACCATCTTACAAATAATTCATAGGTAACAGAAAGTAGTAAAGGCAACAGTCAGAAGCTGGATTGTAGTATCTGTGTTGTGTGCTTGCATTAGTGTGTTTACAAAGAATGGAATAAATTTAGGTGATGTTGCATTTGAATTTAGTATTCATATTATGAATTACCATGAAAATTTAATGCATGGACTGCTTTAAATCTATTTTCATTCATGTATCAAGGAGTACAAGTGCAGAAAATAGTACGTTTATCCATTCTTAAGGCATTAAGAACATAATCGCCTTGTGATTGTAAGCTGTTTTGTTGTATTTTATTTATTATTTGACATAGTACTTTGGTTTTGTAGATTGGGCTACAGCATTTGCTGGAAGAAGATGAACTTGACATCATTTTAACTATTCTAGGCTTTTACTGCTGTTGTAGTCACTGCTCTGTTTATTGTCCAAACTATGAAAATTACAATGCATCTTCAACTAAAACTACTCTTTATTTCTCCAAGCCCCTTAAATGTTACTCTAAAATTATCCTGCTTTAAATGTAGTGCCTCTGTAAGGTATACTTCCAAAGTCCTTTTAAATTACTAGTGAATCATTTAACATTTTGTCAAGCTATTTGGTATATTTTTATAGATTTCAAACAAGACCTTCCATGCTTGACCACAATAAACAGGACAGTCCCAGTGCTGTGAGAACCTCATACCAAGGCCCAGCCAAACTGGGCGTTTATTTACTACTCCAAGAGTTCCACACAACTCTCTCTCTCTTTTTCATGCACAGACCTTGCTCTTCAGCTGTTAACCCTAGATGGCCTCGCCATGCCGCCAGGAGTCAGGACACATCTGGCCTCTCTGGCCTCCACCTGAGGAGAGGGGCAGGCAAAGTGCCCTCCACTCAAACAAATTTGAGATCGACTACTTAGAGCAGGGAGCTGAACTGGGAAAATTTCAATGTGCCCAACCTCCAAAGAGGAGAGAGAAAAGCAGTCAGCCCTGCTGAGCACACCACCCCTCACCAGCCATCCTCTGGAGCCTGCTCAGCGCTGGCAACAGACTGGCTCCACAAGTGCACCCCCATAGTTACACCCCTGCAAGTGTTGGCTCCTGTGAGAATTGGAAATTATCTGCCCCACATCACTGCGACTGCACTGTGTAGGGTTTTCTCACTCAAACCCTTGTTGCTGTGATGGGTTTCACCTTGGCAGCATTTGGAAGAGTCTCCTGCTACTGACAGCCAGGGCTGGCCTGTTGTATCCCACAATAACGAGCTCCACCTTAGCGGAGCCTGGATCGATTTCCCTGCCAGTTGTCAGCCCTTACTGTAGTGCTGTGAAATGAATAAGGAGGATCAACAGGGCTATAACCATGCCACCTGGATCATTGAAATATGCATTGTGATATAATAAAGTGACTTTGCATTTAAGCAGTGGCCTAGCAAAAAAAAAAAAAAAAAAAAATCCTGTAGTGCAAAAAGTGCTTCTCCTCACAAGACTGAAAGGAAAAGAATAATTAGTTTTGCTCTAATGTTATGTAGAAAGTATAACAGGCTTAAAATATTACCCATGTTGTTTGGTCAAATGAGTTCAAAAATTAAAAAGCACGATCATTTACTTATGCAAAAAAACTAAGAAAATATCAGCACAATCGTTAGAAATTTTAATTTTTACTTAATTTTCTCTGTAGAGAACGCATTCATCACATCCATGCACTATGGGTGGGTTTGACTCATTGCAATAATAGACCAATTATGAAAATGAAGGAGCACAACAATCATGAATGCAATAAAAAACACTTTAAAAACCTCAAAGAAAATCAACCACGAAAGGGTGGTTTGCCACCTTCAGTACTCATGTCCTCTGTAATACTATTAACCACTACTCAGTTTATATATTGAAGTATCCCAAACTATTTTTTTTATGAAGACCAAAATAAGGATTATTTTAATGTATTTAATTTCAAGATAGTGAAACTGTCCTTATTTAAATCAAACCATTAACAGCATTTCCTAAGCAATGCATTATTCCAGCCCACAGCAAGTCTTGCCAAATAGTGAAAGAAACTGAGTGCCACAAATGGACAAGACAAAAGCTCTTTCACCAAATTAGGCTACATTTAAATCCTGAAATACATCTGAAGTGTGGTTTGTGTCAAATCATTGCCACCTTCAAGTGAACTGAAACAAAACTGAAATTGGAAACAAAATAAAGGCAAAACTGGAAAGAAAATATAGTCAAAACTAGGGAATTAGAAGCAAGGGTATTTATGTTGCCCAAACTCAGGGGTTTATCCTCAGGGACTCAACTTCCAGTACGTCACACAGACAACATTGAAAACTGTGCAGGAGAATAAATCAGAGAATGTGGCTTTGAAATGTGACCAGCACAGAGGATGTACAAAGAGCTCAGCAGAGACAGGGATGATGGAGATGTTATCACACCCAACTGTCATTTGAGTGGTAGATTCCGAAAGGCAAGGGTGGCAGCTGCCTGGGAAAGACATGGGGACTGCAATTAATAAAATGCAGATGAGATCAACACTGATGCCTTTTAACATGCTGGTTTTTTGTAGATAAAGCATGTACCTCTCTCAAATGCAGACCTCTTCTGTGCAAATGTGGAGACAGTAACATCTCTACAACTGCCAAAAGCAGAGTGGAAGAAAATGAAGAGTCATGAAGTTATAGCACAGATTCATTAACCAGCTGATTGGCGCTTTCCTATTGCTGCTGTCATGAAAAAGGAGGACAGGAAGACAGATTCACATTTATCTTAAACACCTCATAGCAGCAATTCTCAGGGAAAGTACATAATCTTGTCTCTGAAAGGTGTCTAACACTAACAGATTTTCAAGATAGCAGGTGCTAACTATAGAAAGAGTGACTTTTATGAAGTACAAATTTATTTAGAAAATTGACATTTGCCAAAGTGTTTGTGTTATTGCCATTCTGACCAAAATTACAAATGCGAGAAGTCCAACCACTAAAGACCTTGATTATTAACAAACAGGACCTAAAAACCTCAGCAAATACCAAAAAACAAACAAAAAAAACCAAAAAACCCACCAAAAAACCCCCAAAAAGCACCCTTTTGTTTTCAATTAAAAAAAAAAACAACCTAAAGTAAATGGTGGTAAAGCAATATAAGTCTAGAAGATTAAGGCATACTTTATATCATCTATTTGCTGACAAAATCATAATCACTAACCTAAAACTAATTGTACCAACAATTTACACCAGAAATAAGACTTCAAATCACTGAAGTAAAGATCAAACAGTAATGAAGAATTCCTGAAGCTACACTGAATATTCTAAAAGAACAGAACATTGGTATGAAGACACAATCTTTACCAGCAAATCATTTACACAGTGTTCTGGGCAAGCCTTCACATATCACAAGCCTTTGCAGAGTATGCTTCAGAAAAGAAGTATTCCAATTTTCTATCTTTTTACCTTCATGAAGCTTGAGCTCTCTCTACAAGATAGCCTTAAAATCTTTCCAATAGCACAAACCATGAGGTTTTACACCTAGCACAAAAACAGGCTTGTTAAAATGCCAACAGAGATACTACAGTTACACTGCTATCTACTGGTAGATTTCTTCTCTGTGAGTTGTAGGAATCTACAAAGGCACATTAAGGAAAGTGGTTATTGATAAGAACCTGTAATTTTTTTCTGCATAGATATTGACATTTAAAAAACTACAAAAATCTGAGTACCATCAGTAATTTTGCTTTTTATATGCAAGATTATTCAGAGCCTTCAATTAACTGCAGGGTTGCATCTTACTGAATGCTGCATGGAAATACACAAAGAAATGGCTCTTTTCAAATAGCTTAAAATCTAAACAGACAGTTGACACAAGAAGCAATAAGACAAGGTGGGAAGAGTCTACTGTAGACAAATATACACAGAAACATATGTAAAAATACTAAACACATATGGAGAATTCTTACTAGAGTTAGGAAATTTAAAAAAAGGGCTCAATGAGAAAGAAAGAGAAATAAAGCTGAGAATTGCTACTCTCCTCCCTGCCACTACCAACATGCGATTCTGATTCCTTTTCTCTCCAAGGTGAGCCAGTATGGCAGGAGCAGATGCCACAAATGCTGCTGTAGTAAGAGCACTAATGTGACAGAGGAGACGAGTAAAAAAGTAGGGTCCAGGGTGGAATAGCAGTTTCTACAGCAGGAATTACCCTCTTTCCCTCTTTAGGGCAGTGCCAGACTTTGGTTTTCATGAGATCATGAAAGAAACAGCCATAGGATAACCTTCAATCTTGGGGCTACAGCTCACTCTCATCACAAATTGAGAGCTCTCAACTGCAGTGCAGCAATAAGAATCACAGAGTGGGATTTTTGGCATTGTTTGGTGCAAGGCCAGGAGTTGGACTCGATGGTACTTGAGGGTTCCTTCCAACTCAGAATATTTTATGATTCTGTAATAAAAGCAGCACTCCAAGTTATGAATAAATGGCCTGATGTACAGTGCCACTGAACAGAGATAATAATGTGTTTGACACTTTCAGTAATAAGCCATGTGCTTTAGGAGGGTGAAGGAAAGTTCTCTTTGAAAAGCCCAAGTAACCCCTGTCAGGATGTTTGTTCTTGCCTCTTCTGCATTCATCTCCATTCTGCATTGTGTTCTCATCAGCAAGTTCATGTACCTTAACAAAAAATGCAAGAAGCTGGCTATACTGAATGTATCTTTAATGTGTCTGAAAAGATTCAAAGTAATTATAAGGTATATTGGCATTTGGAGTAATCACTTGCTTTATCTCTTTGCCTGCAGTTCTGTAGCATGCCTGTTCGGCATCAGCAGCTCCTGGAGTCTGGTGTGAACTCAACACATGTTTTCCAGTAGTTAATCTGTGGCTGTGACCAGTGTCTTCCAACAAGAGCCTATTCCAGCTCCAGAAAGACTAAAGGTAATACAAAGTGAGACTGGCGCAGCTTTATATTTTGCAGTGCTCTCAACAATACTGTCAAGCCTTGTCTCTGTGGACTTAAATTTTTTCCCATGTTCACAATCATTGTGGCTTATAAAACTGTCACGTTTTAACACAATTATTGTGTTCTTCACACCTGCAACTAAAATAATTACTTCAAAAAGCACAGGTTAAGACCTGTGTCTCTCTGAAGTAAGACAGTTTATCTTAAATCAATTCAAGTAATACTCCTGGAGATAAATTTACGTGAAAGTTTGTCAGCGGTATGATTCAAGAATTGAAACTCTTTATGAGGCAGAGATTTTGAATGATGTGAGAAGGGGTGATAGATATGAAGAGTCATTTCTACTCCTTCAGTCTTCATGTAATCATGCCTTTGTGTGACAGCGAATGTGCTAGAAGTACATATCTCCTAATCAATCTGTCACAGGGATTCAATTTTCTACATCTTGCAGTCATTCTCTACATTATGCTATAATAAAAAGTTGAATTTTCAAGCTTCAAGGAAGAATACTTGAATTTGTAGTTTTAAATTAGTATCTTATTCTAATATTTCTCACAAAACTCAAAATGTCTCTTACTTGCTACCTCTTCTTAAGTATTAAAATGGCCAACAAAATCAAGCCTATCCTGGCAATAACTGTATTTTTAGAGCACACTTAGGGGTGTGGGTGTTGGTTTTGGTTCTTTATCAGCCTTTGATTCTGTGGCAAAGATATATTATTTCACCTTCTGGACAAAGAATAAGGTTACTTTCCACTGAAGCAGGAATTGTCTAGTCATCACACGAACTGACTAAATTAGAAATTATGCAGAGAAGAATATTTATCTGACTTCCATTTTGAAAAAAACATATGCAGTCAACATAAGAACAAATTTTAATGGAGCAAATGGAACATTATTTTGTAATAAGACTATTTCTTGTTAAAGATTACTTCATGATCACCTTCAAATGCACAGTCTAAAAGAAAACATTTTTGCTTCTCATCATTGCCTGTCTAAGTGCATCCCATTAACTAGGTACAACCAGTAGTTCAGCAAAAAAATAAAAAGATAAAGAAGTGTTAATATTGAAGGTGAAGAAGATATAATCCAGCAAAAACTCAAGTTAGGAGGAAGAATAAAAAGATTCTGTGCTTAGGCATGGTGGTTGTAGGAACTCGCTCCAAGCAATTCTACTTTGTGACAATAAAGCTGCAATTTAAGCCCACAATTACCATTTGACAACATTTGAGGAATTTCAGTTATTATCTACTGTCAGAGCTACTCCAGTACCCTCAAGCATTTTAGAATTTCTCAGCTGATTTCACTGTAAAATTTCTACTGCTATAGCCTGTAAGTATGCACACAGGAGGATCACATACACTAGGTATTCTACAAGCAAAAGAACTGGTTTCTCCCAAGGTGACTAAGCTTGCAGGGATGTGGATCCCTGAATAAAAACTTGGGAAGGAATGGGTAGCATTATAGCATAACACAAGAGCTCAGTGGAGTCACGAGTTTGTCTTTCAGGGTTCGTTATCCTGGCAGCACTCCTGGGCACCTTTTCTCACTCCAGTGTCACAACACACCTGTAAGAAAGTCTATCAGCTGTGGAAGGTTTCTCTGTTGTGGGAGACTACCCTGGAGAGATGGCTACTCCAAACCCAGATTACCCTTGGATGTGAAGCCATGATGGAAAAACTGGAAATGGCTAAAAAAGATCACACCTCTAGGGTGGCAAAACAACCAGTGGAGAGCAGGCTTCAGGCTGCAGGATCTTCAGGCTGGGTTTAAAGATAGCCTTAAACATGAGGGAGATTTCGAGCCTCCTTCAATGCAGCAATAGCACTGGATACTTCTCAGGAACAGGCTGACAGATACTTTCAGCTATACAAAATTTAATCTACTACAAACTTTGCAGTACAAATTAAAATCGATGGGACTTGATTTGTGGCAATTTTTTTTCAGCCTAAATAAATAGTTAAAAGGGCTAATTTGCTGTGCTTACGTTGGCCTTAATTTTATTAATATTTCTGCTCCTCTTCCCTGTTTTTCATTCAACCTTTTTGTTTTTGTTTTGCTCTTCATCCTAGTCTCCACTGCATTTGTCACACACATTTTTCACTCTTTTCCTTTTCTCCAAAATATCTCTCCATGGCCATACTGAATGGACTGCAAAGAAAGCAATTCCTCCTCTTTCATGTCCACTGATTTCCCACACCAGAGAAGAGATGCTGTTTTTCAAAGTCCCAGTTCAGCTCAGCAAGGAGGAAGTGGCTAATGCCAAGAACAGCAAGAAATTAGTGTCAGCTCATTATGAGGGAAAAAAAAAAAAGAACGCCCCCCCCCCCCAACCCCAAACCACCCAACACCTGCAAAGCTAGAATTTCAGATCAGCAGGATGAGAGAGATCACAATTTTATGGGAGTTCATTAATACCATTAAGGCAAATTCTCAAGATAAACTGTTTGCATGACAGGAGTTCAAGCCTTTCTTTGCTCTATTTGCGATTGGTATGGGGTCCAGTCGGATCTAAGCCATTGGGATTTGGAAAAATAAGATTAAAAGTAGATTGAAATGCAATGTTTTAGCTGAGAAAATACCCAGAAAAGTATTTGCAGGATGTGTCCTTACAGAGAGAACAGGAAGAGAATATGTCAGTGAGCATAAGCTGCATTATCAATGCTATTATAATATGGCAGCTCTTTCCAGTGTGACACCACCATTCTGGCAGTTTATGACTTAGGCTGATTTCTTCCCTCTCCATTACAATCCAAATAAACAGAGATTGAACCAAATGTGAACCCAGCAGTACTGAATTATAGAAATGATTTCAATATTGGCTTTTCCTTACAAATGCTTAGAAGCATTGTATATGATTCTCTTGAGTTCCCTTGCTCTTTGGGTCCCTTCAGTCACCAGTAGGCAGGTTAGATTTTCCCCTTTAAGACAAAAGGATCTTAGCTCAAGGGCTGGTAGTTTGTGAGGGGTTTTGACCACCACTAACACTGGCTCCAGAATATAACATGTCTGAGAACTGGACACATATATTTCCAACCTAAACATAGCTATATAATTTTTTCCTAATTTACTGCTCCATTTCTGAGAAATTTATCTGGTTGGACTACGCACAGCAAAGTCTCTCAGACTCTTCATTCTCCTGAACATCCTAGCAATCTTTCTTTGCACCTGTTCCAGTTTGAATTCACCTTAATTAAAAGCAGGAAAGGAAAATGATTACAAATATCCCACATTATTGTTTCTGCGGGACCTAGTTCAGGTGTTTGTCACTTCCTTTGCTAATGCATATATCTCATCTGGCACAGTGCAAGATTGTATTTGCCCTATTCTCTGATGTTTTTGCACTGATGACTTGAATTTCATCCTATGACTTTCTCCTCTTCTGTCATTTCCAATTAACAAGCTCCTAGCTTATAACCAAAATGTATTGGTTTTGTGCATGATCTTGCACTTTGTCCTATTGAATTTCATTCAGATAGTATTACTATAGTCCTCAAGGTCATTTTATTCTTCCTGTATGGAATTCTGAACTCCCGCTATGAGGGGGCCAGAAGCCTTTTCAGCTTCAGAACAATTTATTTTTTCAAGGGAATTACTAAATATTTAAAACATTATATACCAGGAGCATTTCTTGAGGGACTGACTTGTAGCCCCACTACCTGACATACCCTTAGTGTGTCCCTGGCAAGTTACAGTAATGGATATTGTCTCTGCAATGACTTTGAAGCACTTGAAGCAAAATTCCAAAATATTTTGGTCTTTCTCTCTGAAAAACAACCAGAGTTTTCAGAGACAACCAAGCACTCTACTTATCCATAGTACCAGCTGTTTTATGCATTTTTCACATTTCTGACTATCTCCAGTTTATTGTCTAAACTAAAGTCATCGTACTTTAAATTTCACAGCACTGCAGTTATGACATCTCCACACTAAACAGGTGCCTATACCTGGAGATGTCCCAGGTGACTAGACATATTTACTGAATATAGATATAGATATTTACAGCTACTTCATTTATCATGAAAAAAGTTACCACAAGGAAAACTGCATATCTCTAAAGGTAAGTCTAACCATTATCATTTTATGACACTTGAAACTTCCTCAATTTCAGAGAAAAACACATGTGTATGTTAGCTCCAGGACACCCGAAAATTGAAATATAAACTTAAGTGATGAACAAACCAATGCTAAGTCCATGAAAATGAAGTTCTTGGCCTATCTCTGATGATCAATCTATCTGTGATACAAAGAAATCTATTTTTTAGAGTTTTTTTCCTCCTGCTTTTGGGTTTTCCATCTCAAAGGTTTGAATGATGACCTATCTTGAGAATAACTATTTTCATAGTATTTTACCAGACAGCTTAGAAATACATAGAAAACAATGCAATTGATACACATTAGGACTTCAGAAATATTAGCCACACCACCAGCAATAGTCAAAAAAAGAGTGAACAGTGGAGAAGCATCCTTTTACTCCTTAACTAGCAGATCAGAAGCACAGAAACTGCATGTCAGTTTTGCAATTGGGTTTATTTACACAGTGAAACAATTCTTGAAATTCAGAAGTCCATTTGTATCTGCAGGATAATATTAGTGAAGTGGTCATTCTGCTGTTACACTAAATACTGCATGTGGGACCAGATATTCTAATGTGCTGCATAGCAAAAACCTAGCATCTTGTGAGAATCCTTTCTTCTTGTCCCTTATGCCTCTCAGCATCCTTCTTCCTCTAGAAACACAGAGAGGACATACATTTTACCATGGACTTGGTTGTCACCTTCAGTCTGCCTTCTGACCTGATGTAATTATGGGAGGCCAGAGGACACATCTACACTCACCTTCCACTGTAACCTGCAGTGATCACACTTGCCAAGATACAGGGTGTAGCCCAGGCAGACCTTTACACCAATTCTTAACACCTCTTCCTAAATGTTATTGAATATTTTAACAATATCAGTTTTTCAACACATGGTATTCGCTGGACCGTATTCTCATATACTGTGCCACTGCTCAAAATGTAAATGCAGCTCCAAAACTTTCCAAAATAATTAGGCAAACTTCATGAACTTGAAGAGTGCAATTAATTGATAGTGAAGTGGGAAAATTGGAGGTTTTCCAACAGCCTCCTAGAGCACTCACCTGAGTCTAATAAGCAAAACCCTTCCAGTGTCACATCAAACTCTAAACACATTCATTCCAAAGACTGTAATGAGAACACGGATTCTGAAAATCTAAATGGTCTTTAAATTAGGCACAATTTTTAAAATAATTTTTAAATTTTTTCTCTGGTTTTTATACATTCTTCATAACATAATTGGAAGAATTGCCTTCAAAAATTTTATGAGATCTACAAAAGCTCATTTTTACCTCTCTGCAGAATACTATATATTTAGATTTTTAATAATTAAGTGTTACAGCTCCCTGTCATATTGTCTCATAGAATTTCAGAGAGGAAAGTCACAGAGAGAATGATTATTCAAATTTACTACAGAAAGAGAAACAAGCTCTTGGAGTGTGTGTCCTATTATAATTCTCTTCAAAACTGCCAACAGTCATGGCAGTAAAAAATGGTTTGTGTCTTGGGCTACTGTTTTAGGTTGCAATACAGGATGTGACCAAAAGTATGTATTCTACCACCATCTGTTAAAACCAGGTGGGGCAGTCATCTTTATCTTTTTAGAACCCATCCTTCCTCCAGGAAGATATCTTCTGTTAATGGGCCACTGAGTCCCATTGTTTGACTGATAAAATTACATCACCCCATTGTGAGATGCTTCAGCCAGGGTGAGGAGCCAAGCCTTTCCTACCTAGATAAAAACTGAGATTTAGAACACCAAAGCAGCCTTCTCCCACTGGATTCCAGAGGTTAAAATGGACCTTTCCACATCATCCACTGGACCTTCAGAGGAAAACTGAACCCTTCTACAGGATCACTGCTTCAACTGAACCACATCTGTCACTGCAGGAGGACTGCAGCCACCATTTAATCAGACTGCTACCAACACCCTGCCTGACAGGGTGTCAGGCTGTATTCTGACTCTGTCAGTGTTTGGGGTTTGTTCTTTGTAATACTGTATTTCTATTTCAATTTTGCTAGTAAAGAACTGTTATTCCTACTTCCCATATCTTTACCTGAGAGCTCCTTAACTTCAAAATTATAATAATTTGGAGGAAGGGGGTTTGCTTTCTCCATTTCAAAGAGAGACTCCTGTCTTTCTTAACAGACACCTGTCTTTCAAACCAGGACAGCTTTTCAAGCTAATTCCTGTCAGCTCATTCCCTTGGTTTTAAACATAAGTAGATGAAGAAAAAAATGGAAGGAGAAAAAGAATCAAACACAGGCATAAGTGAGAGGGACTGTTCTTTACCTCCTCATACATAAACTTGTCCTGAGGAAGACAGGTCAAATTCTAGAATTCTATGTGGACTAACACTGCTTGGAAGCAAATTGCCATGAGGAGTAGAATTGTGGATAAGCATCTAAAGATAGGAGAGAACATAGGCTAATTTGCAAAACATGAGAAGGTTTCCCATGATGGTATCCTTGGTGCAGATATCCAAATAGCTTTTGCATGAATCAGGAAATTTCAGCATCATACCAAATGGATATTAAGGTGGGAACATGGACCTCTGAGTTAGGGATCTCTCATGTTTAGGCTACCTTGTAAGGAGCTTCTTAGGAAACTCAATTAAAAATGAGAGCAATTTTCCTGGTTAATAGAGAAAGACTCAAGTACGGCTGCTCTTCTATCTGGCTGCAGAGGCTCCCAGTGGTGAATGCCGGGCTGGAACCCAGGGGTTCAAGCAGTTGACTTTTGCTTTCTGTTACAGTAAAATCACACTTAACTCTTTGGCTATCAAGTCAGTGCAACGTGTAATTCATCTGTCATTCTGCCTGAATTTTGCTCTCTTACAAAAAATGTTGATCCTAGATGATAAAATGATATTAATATACCAAAGAATAATTAATTTCAAATATTTGAGTATTTAAAGGCTACAATTCATTTCATTACCTCTGTATGCTCTCTGATTTCTAGGGCTACAGATAAAGTATTAATAAGGCAAAATTAGTTTTATTCTATGAAAACCATTTTTCTGTTTTATTATCCTACACAAGTATTATTTTATCCTGACAATAGAAAACATAGAAGCTTTTCATTCATTTCTGCAGACTTAAAGATCCATTATATTGTGTGGTGATTTGCTGTTAAATCTGGCAGGTGTTTTGTTGGCAAATGTAAAGGTACAGCCACTCTGGAACGCTGGGATGTGCCTCACATTCAACAAAGCACGAATGTCAACAGCTTGATGGATATATTTTATATCAGGAAAACCTATCTCAATTAAATAGCTGTCATTTTTAGAAACGACATCACAAAATAAGCAAGTTGTCTGGAAAAACAACCGTTTTACCTTTACTCCTTCTCCTGAATGATGTCTGTCCTCTCCAAGAGATTTGTACCAGTCTGGTTGACACCGAAGTGAAAAGAAAAACACAAAGAAGGAAACTACACCAACAGCATGGCCACTTCTCAAAAGTAATTTCTTTCTCAGTAATTTACTGTATTGTTTTGTTCTACTTATTTACCGGTACCTTCAAATTGCTGCACATTGTGCTAGGTAGGGTGCTGAACATAGAGATCCTCCTTCTCTCCACCTCCCATACTTTCCACAATAAGTTGCTTTATCTAAAGAAGTACTTCAGAGCTGCATTTATTGTAGCAAGCTAATGCACTAGAACATAATAAAAATTGTGCTCCCATCTCTCTGCCTCCCTTGCAACTCTACAATAAGTAACTTTACCAGCCGTCAACCCTGACACTGCCTGGTTGCTTAAAATAAATATAAAAACAAGTGCTTTTGAATTGTAAAAAGAGTGATTAAATTTTCATAGAATTATAGAATGGCTTGGATAGGAAGGGACCTTGAAGATGATCTGGTTCCAACCTCTACTGTCAATGGGCAGGGACACCTTCCACTAGACTAGGTTGTTCAGAGGCCCATCCAACCTGGCCTTTAGCACTTCAGTGGATGGGGCATCCACAACTACTCTGGGCAACCTGTTCCGGTGCCTCACCACTCTCACAGGGAAGAACTTCTTCCTGACATCTCATCTAAATCTGCCCTATCAATTCAAAGCCATTGCCCCTTCTCCTATCACTCCACACCTGTATAAGAAGTCTCCAGCTCTCTTGTATCCCCTTTAGGCACTGGAAGCCTACAGTGAGATATCTCTGGACCCTTCTTTTCTTCAGGCTGAACAAGTCTAACTTTCTCATCCTGTGTTCAGAGGAGAGCTGCTCCAGCTCTCTGAGCATCTTTGTAGCTTCCTGTGGACCCACTCCAACAGGTCCATGTCCTTCTCAGGTTGTGGTCCTGGGGCTGAATGCAGTGCTCCAGGCAGGGTCTCACCAGAGCTGAGTGGAGAGGGGCAATATTATTCTTTGGATACAGCCCAGGACATGTTCGGATTTCTGCACTGTGGGCACACATTGCCGTGTCACACTGAGCTGCTCATCCACATGCAGCCCCAAGTCCTTCTTCTCAGGGCTGCTCCCAAGCCATTCTCCATCCAGGCTGTGTTTGTGCTTGGGCTGGTCTCAACTCATGCAGGAACCCACACATGGCCTTGCTGGTGAGGTTTGCGCACCCCAGCCCATCCAGGTCCCTCTGGGTCCTTCCCTTCCCTGAAGCACCAACCACTGCACACTGCTCAGTGTCACTGCCAAACCTGCGGAAGGTGCATTGTACAAGTCCTTGCATAATATTTCCTTTTGGTTTGTAAAAATAGTTTTGTTTTCTGCCCTAGGTAAGATTCACACTAAAGAATCATGTAAGCCAGTGTCTGGGTTGCTTTTTTTATTCATTCTAAATTGCTCAGATTGCATATTTAACTTCTAAGGTTTTTTTTTTCCATGCCAGTGTTGTATGTGGGGCTCATTAAATACTGACCTAAATACATCTCCCTACATTACATTGTTAGCATGGCAGATTTTGTGATGGTTCTAATCAGGCTTAGTAGAGCTGCCCACCTCAGTCCCATTAAGGAAAAGTCAACACATGCACACTTGCACCCCTAAGCTATTGGTGATCCCTGGACCAAGCAAGCAAAGCCCATAGAGATCAAACAGCTGTGTTACTTTATAAAAGATATAATTTTATATCTAGCCTGCTTCTTTCCTTTAATTTTTCTGACCCCTGAAAAGTAAAACAATGAAATAGAATACAACATTAAATAAAACCAGAACTTTAAACAAACTTATTAAAATAGCAGTTTTTCAGCTTCCAGTTTATTTTCGGTGTCTCTCACCATTCAGTTTTGCTTTCTATTTTATACACTAAATGAGGCTGAGGATGCTAAAAAGACAAAAATATGACGAGCTGCTTTTTCCAATTCTGCTTATTCCACAAATGGCCTTTATCAGAACTTCCTTGTACTAAACTCTGCTGCTAGGACTGATTGAATCAGATCAGGGTTGTTGTAATTTCATTTAGGAAAAGAAAAAAGTTTCAAGAAATCACATATGTATTTTGTTTTAAATTATTATTTAAACATAAGTATTGCATTAAGTGTCTTTTAAAAAGAAGCAATAAAGTTTCAGGCAAAAAACCCCAAATTTTTTGCATTCTGTGTAGCCTTATAGGCCAGCGAGCAGTGGGCTGATTGAAAAAGCGCGAAGCAGGTGTTCTCCTCGCTCTCGTGAGTTACACGGGCGTGGGGCAGGGCTTCCTCCAGCAGTGAGCAGCAGGCTGGTTCAGAGAGGCCCCAAGGGAGCCCAGTGAAGGAGCATGGCAAACCGGAGCATGGTGAACAGGAGCAGGCAGAGAGGGGCATGGCACATCTCTGGGGGCATGGCACGTAGTTTGCATGGCAGTTCGTGCAGGCAGGGCAAGCAGGCAGGGTTGCACGCTTCTTCCTGCTAGCAAGGCTGGCTGTTTGTTGTTTACTGTGTTTCTGTTTGTTGGTTGGTTTTGGGTATTCTGTTAGTAATGGTCTATACACAATCAAAAACTGTAGTAAGTACAAGGGTGCGAAACCAAATAGAGCCCCTCAAAAAGGATGTGTCTGTGCAAACCCATTTCTGTGTGCAGTGTTTGAGCTTATCAGTGGTACCAGGGGGCATTGCTGAAGAAGTCTGCCTGCAGTGTGAACAGGTGAACGATCTTCTTTCGCCGGTGGCCAAACTTACAGAGGAAACTGAACGACTAAGGAGTATTAGGGAAAGTGAAAGGGAAATAGATTGGTAGAGCTCCACCCTCCCATCCTTGGGGGAGGCCCACCAGGGGCCAGAGGACTCCTATGTCTCCCAAGTGTCAGGCAACAGGAGGACAATTGGTCAATGAAGGGGAGTGCAAGTGGGTCCCTGTTTGGGGAGGCCACAATAAAAATTTCTTCTCTCTCCCATCCCCTAGCCAGGCGCCACTTCAGAGTGGGTAGAAGACCCTGGACTTAGAGAGTCAGCCAGATGATTTAGAAGCAAATTATCTGACCAGATAATTATACTTAATTATGCTTCATCTTTGAGACAGATCACCACCTCTAACATCAAAAAGAAAAGAAAGGTAGTTGTGGTGGGTGACTCCCTTCTGAGAGGAACAAAGGGCCCCATGTGTCAACAGGACCCATCCCACAGGGAGGTCTGCTGTCTCCCTGGGGCCAAGGTAAGGGACATCACTGAGAGACTTCCTGAACTGATTCAGCCCTGTGATTATTACCCACTGTTGATATACCAGGCTGGCAGTGATGAGACTGGAAAGAGGAATGTTAGGGCAATTAAAAAGGACTTTAGGGCACTGGGTCAAGTGGTTGATAGGACAGGGGCACAGGTAGTCTTTTCCTCAGTCCGCTTGGTGGCTGAGATAAATGGTGAAAGGAATAGGTGAGCTCACATGTGAGCTCAAGGGTTGGTGTCATTGGCAAAATTTTGGGTTCTTTGATCATGGGGCAACTTTTATGGCACCTGCCCTGCTAGAACTGGATGGGCTCCATCTTTCTGTTGAGGGCAGAAGGATTTTAGCTAATGAACTGGCAGAACTTGTTGAGAGGGCTTTAAACTATGTTTGAAGGAGGAAGGGGATGCAGCTGGGCTGTTTGGAGGCAGGCCCAAGGGTAGTAAGACAAGGTAAGAGTTAGGGGTGAAATCAGTAGCCCAGCTGAGGTGCATGTACACCAATGCATGCAGCATGGGTAAGAAACAAAAAGAGCTGGAGGCCATGGTGCCACAGCAGAGCTATGATGTACTCACTATCATGGAAATGTGGTAGGATAGCTCACACAGCTGGAGCACTGCACTGGATGGCTACAAGCTCTTCAGAAGAGATAGGAAAGGGAGAAGAGGTGGAGGGGTGGCCCTTTATATTAGGGAGACTTTTGATGACAAAGGTTTTTAAATAAATAATGATGGAATTGAATGCCTATAGGTAAGAATTAAGGACAAGGCCAATAAAGCTGACATACTGGGGATCTGTTATCATCCATCCAATCAGGAAGAAGAAGTGGACAACTTATTCTTTAAGCAGCTAAAGAATGTTTCAGGATCATCAGGTCTTATTCTTGTCGGTGACTTTACCCTACTGGACTTCTGCTGGGAACTTAATACAGCAGAAAAAAGGCAGTCCAGGATGTTTTTAGAGTGTGTGAAGGACAACTTTTTGTCACAGCTGGTGACAGAGATCACTAGGGCAGGGAATAGATCTGATGTTCGTAAATAGAGATGAGCTGGTGGGAGATGGGGTGGCTGGAGGCCGCTTGGAGTGATCATGAAATTATAGAATTCTCGATATGTGGTGACATCAGGAAGAACATCATTAGGACTTTTACACTGGATTTCTGGAGGGCAGACTTTGGCCTGTTTAGGAGACTTATCCAAAGATTTCCTTGGGAAGCAGCCCTTAAAAGCAGATGAATTCAGGAAAGGTGGATGCGCTTCAAAAGAGATCTTGAGGGTACAGGAGCAGACTGTCCTTGTATGCCAAAAAATGAGTCCAAGAAGCCAACATCCAGCCTGGATGGGCAACAAGGTTTTGAAGGAACTTAGGAATAGAAACAGAATAGATCATCTTTGGAGGGAGGGTTAGATGTCTCAGGAAGTATTTAAAAGAGCTACTAGTGCATGTAGGAAAAAATTAGGGAGGCCAAGGCCCTATTAGAACTAAAAATGGCAACTTCTGAAAAGGATAATAAAAAACATTTCTATAAACATATTAATGGTAAAAGGAAGGATAAGACTAACCTTTGTTCTCTATTGAGAACAAATAGGATGAGGAAGGGAACTTAGTAACTGCGGAAGAAGAGAAGGGTGGATGTGCTTAATGCCTTCTTTGCCTCAGTCTTTAGTGGGAAGACATTTTGTCCTCAGGATAACTGTCCTCTTGGATTGGCAGATGGTGTCAGGGAGCAGAATGGTCCCTTTATTATTGAAGAGGAGGAACTCAGAGAACTGCTGAGATGCTTGGATATTTGTAAATCTATGGGACCAGATCTATGGGACCCATAAATCTATGGGATCCATCCCAGGGTGATGAGGGAGCTGGCAGATGAGCTTGCGAAGCCTCTCTCCATCATTTACCAGCAGTCCAGGCTCACTGGTGAGGTTCCAGATGACTGGAAGCTGGCCAATGTGACACCCATTCATAAAAAGGGTGGCAAGGAGGATCCTAGTAATTATAGACCAGTTAGCCTGACCTCAGTACCAGGTAAGGTTATACCAGGTAAGGTTATATATAAGTTAATACTGGGTGCCATCACACAGCACTTAGAGGATGGCCAGACTATCAGACCCAGATAGAATGGGTTTAGGAGGGGTAGGTCATGTTTGACCACCTGATCTCCTTTTATGTCCAAGTGACTCGCCTGGTGGATGCAGGAAAGGCTGTGGATGTTGCGTACCTGGACTTCAACAAGGCACTTGACACTGTCTCCCACAGAATAGTCCTGGAAAAGCTG
>VRYO01002184.1:12454367-12484067 GCA_009812075.1 Sialia sialis | reverse complement strand
GTTTAGCCTGGAGAAAAGGAGACTCAGGGGTGACCTTATCACTCTTTACAACTTTCCAAAGGGAGGTTGTAGTCAGGTGGGGGTTGGTCTCTTTCACCAGGCAGCAACCAACAGAATGAGAGGACACAGTCTCAAGCTGCACCAAGGGAGATATAGGCTGGTATTAGGAAGAAGTTTTTCACTGAAAGAATAAGGAAGTACTGGAATGCTATGCCTGGGAAGGTGGTGGAGTCACCATCCCTGGCTGTATTTTAAAAAAAAACCTGGAGTGGTGCTTCATGCCATGGTTTAATTGAGGTATTATGGTATGGGTTGGACTTGGTGATCTTGGAGGTTTCTTCCAACCTAGCTATACCGTGATGCTGTGTGATGGCTATGATAAATACAGCTCCAGCATCACAGCCTTAACACATAGCATCAAAAGGTACTAACAGAGAATAAACAGCTGTTAAAAAAGTGTAGGGCAGATAAAAAAGTTATGTAACACAAAAACCACAGTCAGAGGAAATGCATACTTCAGATTTTGTTGTTGTTACTGTAGTTAACAGTCAGTTAGAACATTAATGATCCAACAACCCACAAACCAACAGTTAATTGCTAGTAATGATTGGCTTCTTGGGGGTTATTGCTTAAATAAATCTTAAAAGTTGTGTGCTGTTAAGTAACTTACTATTTTCTTAAAGTTGTCAGTGAAGTCCAATGGTTAGTGTTAGTCAGCCTTACCATTAATCCTGATCCCCTGAGTCCAGCCATTAATTCTAATCCCTCGCATATGTCGAAAGCAAAGTACAAAAGTCCCTGATTATCTTCAACAGTTTATTTGGAAAAATGTTACCGAATGTCATGACAGTGGAAAAAGAAAAACGTAGTGTCATAGTCTTGTTCATGCTCACAGTAGAAGGAAGACATGCCTGAGTGCTGACATGTCTGACATGGCTCAGTATAATTGCCACCTGTTTTGTTTGGAAATCGTCATGTATAAATTTGCAGTCATGACACATTACCGGGACTGCATGTTTAGTGTTTTTCTTCCTAAAAAACAAGGAAGTTATTAAAATTAACTAAACCTAGATCAAAAGATAATGGCCACTCCGGGGACCCACAGTAATACAGAATTATATCAACACATAGAATGTCATACATTGCATTTGATAGTCCCTTTACTAAAATCAGACTCTCAGATCAGGCCAGTTATTTGATACAATAAAATGTGAAAAAGCATCAAGAAACATTGATTAGCTGTGGAGAGGGACTTTTCCTTTCATATGTCAACAGATAAGACCCTTGCAACAGATCTGAAACTTCATGTGATTTCCAAAGGTACACTAATTTCACGCGTATAAGGCGCACCTTTTGGACTGAAGTTTTGAGCCAAACCCGGAAGTGCGCCTTATAATCCGGTGCACCTTATATATGGACAAAGTTCGGAAAATTTTTCAAACCGGAAGTGTGAGCCGCGCCGGCGTCTCTGGCTGCTGCCCTGCGCCGGCAGTGCCGGCAGCCCCAGCCGCCCCGCTGAGCCGGAAGCCCCAGCCTCCCCCAACGTGCGGGCAGCTCCGGACGCTTCGCCAGCGGCTCCAGGCACCGTGCTGCGCCGGAAGCTCCGGCTGCCATGCAGGCAGCCATGGCAGCTGGTGCCAGGGGTGGGAGGCCTGGGCCCGCGGCATGGGGAGGGCACCAAGGGGCTGTGTTTAAAGGCTATGCTAATCTGTGAAAACTGTTTGCAAATTGAGCACCTGACAGTATTCTGTTACTAATTTGTTACTTTGTTGCACACAGAGCCTTGCTTAAAAAAAAATAAAAAAGAGTGCGCCTTATCCGCCTGTGCGCCTTATATCTGGACAAATTACGAGGACTTGCTGGCCACCTGGAAGTGCACTTTATAATCCCGTGCACCTTATAAGCGTGAGATTACTGTACTAGGAGTCCAAATTTTCCATATTAAAAGAGTTGTTCAGAGAACTGATAAAGAGATTTGGTCAAAGCCACCAATGTATAGGAATACCCACGCACTACAATACGACAATGCAAGGTCGGCTAAGTTTGATACCTCTGGATAGTCGGATTTGACATCTCTGGAAGTCAGAGTTTTCTGGTTTTATATTTTAAAAAACAGAACCAATTGCACCATTTCTGATGAGAATTCATAAGATTTCTGGGACAGTAAATCCAATATACTTTTAGATACACAGACATTATACATTTGCTACCAATGACTCCTGAGCTTCTGAGAGGTCTTGTTAAAGGTAAAAAGTTCCCCTGTAGACAGGGCCATCCCACATCCCCACTAAGCTCTCTGCAGTAAGGGAGTTTCTTCCAGGGTAGGGAAGAAGCATAAATATTTCTGCTGTTTAATAGTTTAAAACATGATTTATAGTTATGAAGAAAACAGTACGGTAAACAACAGGCAATAAACCCAGAAAAATAATTAAAGCCAAGTTCATAAGCTACAAGGTGAACTAGAGTCACAAAAAAGCAAATCTGCATAAAGCACTACTAGTCTAAGTGAGGGTAATCTAGAAAAACATGTTTCTACAATATGTTTCCAAATAGGCAGCTGACAACACCTGTATTTATGAGTAACCTGAGGCATAGAAAGGCAGTGATCTGCAAGCAATACCAAGCTAAGAAACCTATAGTTCCCAATACACAGTCTTTGTGATTCCTTTCTCTCAGAGAAACCTATAAAGTATGAGAATGCATTAATAAATAACAAGCCCTTTCAAGCCAAAATTTAAGGCCTGAGTCAATTAATATTGTGTTAAGAATGTCTGAGAATTCTACATATCCCTAGAGTGAATATTTGGACTGGAGATTAAAAAAAAACCTAAAGAAAAACAAACAGAAAACCCCATAAATCCCAAACCTATCAACTGTGACTCACCTTAAATGTTTCCGAAACCTGAATTTTATGAGTCTTTACTGAAATGCATTGATGCGTTTAACTTATTACCCCCTTTTCCTCTTTAAGGTAATGATTCACTTCAGTATTACATCAGCTTGTTAAAACAACCTGAAGGGTGTGAGTATAATTTTCATCATCTCAAAGTTCATATATCAAGAGAAATTAAAGGAGTCATCACTTTCCCATTCTAGTTTCTTTCCCATCTAGGCTGCTAATTGAACTGGTACTTTCCAAGTGTGAATTTTCTGAAGCATTGAATTTCTCAGAACAGATGAAACAGAGGGTAAAACTGTTCTCACCTGCTGCCAGATCCTCTAACCAGTGCTGGTCACTGACTAGGTCTCACATCTATTTCACAGCTGTAATTTTCTAAGCTATTTCTTTTGTACCTCCTTAGCTTTTATCGCTATCAGATACAATTCTCATTTTCTAAGAATTGTTTTTTTCATTATGCTCATCAGAAAACAAAGCTACAGATTTAGACATCCTCAATAGTTTTTTCTACAGATAAGAGTCACAAGATACCTTTAAACAAAACGTATGGAGCTATTTCTGCATAGAGCAATTACATACAAGAAAAGATTGTGTGGGTATTGAGAGAACTATGCTATTATCAGTATTTATTTTTTTGTTACAGCAGTGGCACCTAAGCTCTGATTGTTTTGAACACTATTTTCAGGTATTGCAAGCAACAGAATCCTTAGGCCTGGTATAGTTGCTGACATCACAGCTTGTACCTTAAAAATATGTATAGATATTTACCCTTAAGAATTCCCTGTCTGGGGAATTCTGGTCTCATGTATAGAAAAAAATGTTAAAGATTGAGAAAGTTTGGCTCAAACTCCCTCAGCTACTCAGAAGACAACAGCTTAAACTGATCACACAATGAATCTCTGAGTCTCACAGACACCATGGTGAGACTCACAGGACTGACCCTTAACCTCAGAACTCATGGAAATGCTATTCCTGTTTTTAATAAATGTATTAAGTCCCATCCTTGTCACAATACACACAGTACAGGTGAATGAACACAAATAAAAGTACAAGGAGGAAAACAGTGCACAACGTGATCACAAAGCACAATTACAGCTTTCACCTGCTCCTCACTCTGCCCTCTGTCCTATAGTACTAAGGCAGATGAAATGAGCATTTGTGATTTCAGGCTCCATCCCACCCCAGCCCTGACATCTCAGGAGGTTCCTGCATTCCCACAGTCTTGCAGCAGGCAACCCTGTAAAGTAAATGTCGTAACCACTCACTAAAATTATTACATAAATTATTTGTTAGCAGGAATACTAACGTGCCACAAGACAGCTGCCTCAAGAAAGTTTAGAAAAGTCTTAATAAAATATACATAAGTAACTATGAAAATATAATAGATAACTGTCAAAATAACTTTGAATATAGCAAAACATATCTGCTGACTTACCAGCAAAAAAGGAATTTATGGTAATAAGTTTTGGAAAGTAATACAGCCGTGTTGCTAAAAATGCAGAGCAGCTGCTTCAGTTATTATAAAACGGCTAATTTTTACTCATTTGTGACATGGTTTTGTAGATGGGTAACAGCTACAGTTTCACCCAGCTGCATCCTGATGCTAAATGCACACTTTAAGCCATCAGATGAAACTATAGATTGCTTTACTTTACAGCACTAAGTACCAGTGTCTTTCTAAGAAATACCCTGAAGGTCATTGGCAATTAAAGCTTCCCAAGGTCTCTTTCACTTGGGGAATTGTGACTGGCAGACACAAGGTCTCCGTAAGTCAGACACTGTATAGCAACATAGCAAGTAGTAACTGAGCTGCATGGATTTAAAAGGATGTTGAAAGGGCTTCCTACCTGGTACAAGTTGCTACTCCCCCTCACAGTCTGGAACCCTAGATGTTGGCTCTTCTCCTTAACTGCTGAGGTAACACCACAAATTTCTCTAGTAAGAATTGGAAAAAAAAAAAAAAATAAAAGGAGAAAAAAAAAAAAAAAAGTAAGAAATAAAGGTTCTATTGGCTGCTGCCTCCTTCTTGAAAAGGTTACTTCAAATGCCTTTCTCACTCCCTATTTATTTTCTCTCCCTCCCAGAAGAGCAGTTTAGAGGGAGAGTAACGGAGTGTTTATCCTGGCTCTGAGGATGCACGCTTGTGCGATAACTGCCTGCTCCCTGCAGTATAGCCGGCATGATGTGATGTGCATACTAAAGCAGTTTGCATTAGGCAAGGCTTAGCAGAGCCAGCTTCCCAGTCTCCACCTTCTATATCACACAACGAGCTTGCTTCCTTGAAAAGAGTGGGGCTATAATGACAGGACGATAGGGCTCTGGTTTGAGTATAAATTCCTTTTCTTTAAAGATAATCTTTAGGGGAAAGCTTATATTTATGTATCACCTCACCTATGAGAGCAAAGCAGCAGCTTTAAGTGAAAATGCAATACAGTCATACAAATGTGCAAAAATTTCCTGTTGTTTGCTGTCATATGACAGATGATATTAAAGCAAAAACTAATGAGACATCTCCAGTTAGGAAATATTTATCTGCTGCCATCTATCAAACAAGCAAAGGTGTAAATAAATAAATAACACCACGAGAAGAACAGAGAGGCTTAAATGTCTACAGGCTCAAAGACAAATGCATGTATTTATACACTTTAGTCATGACTGAACAATAGATACTTTATGAACAAAAATTGGCTCTAAAGTACTACATTTATCATAAATCTGAATACATATTAGAGAAGGGCTCAAGCTGTAAAGCCCTGATTTGGATTTCGAACACTCCACGGCTCAGAGTGCCTCATTCTGGGGATTTGGCTCTGGCCTCTCTGTCCATATTAGCTGCTCATGCACACACTTACAGAACTACACAAAATAAGTAAGACTATACATGATTATATGAAAAATCTCTTTGCTTGCCCCAATGCAATAGTATAGTAGTATTGACTATTCTGCTGGCTGCTGATACTTTTTTTTTTTGTTTGTTTGTTTTTTTTGTTGTTTTTTTTTTGGTTTTTTTTTATGGACTATTGTGCAGCTTCATAAGCTATCCGGGCATCCTTTCTGGATGACACCCTGAGGAACACCAGGAGTCACTAGGGACATGTTTCTTCCTTTGGGCTACACCAGACCTGACTAACCTAGAGGCAGGGAACTTTGCCTGAATTCTCTGTGTATTCAGAGTCATTCTTTGCCCCATATTCAACTGTTCTACAATTGATTTTTCTCCCTCCATGCTGTTTACCTCTCTAGCATGTTTATGAAAGGACCTGAGCTTTGGATAGGTGATTTAAGGGGGCCACCTTAGTTTTTTCCTTATGTGGACACTTCTGATCTGCCTGGCAGCAGTATCAGGTGGGATGGTTTGTTTGGTTGGATTTGATTTTATATTGAGTGTGAGTGTCAAAGACTCTGCTGATGTTCCAGCAGACAGCTGAAAAGTTTTTTGTAATTACAATGTTAGTGTGTTTTCCTCTCTATTAGAAAAATATTGCAATGCTTTGAAAGATTGTGTTTGTCTTTTTATGGCTTCATCACTCAGGGAACCACAGTTGTCTTTCATCAACCTGTATGCCTAAAGCCTTCCCACTGGATGAGTTCTCACCTTGTAGAAGTTAATGTTAGGGTTTCCCACATGCTTCTGTTTTCCATACTAGTTATTTACTTTTATTCATAAAGTTCTCATGGGCTTCTATTTTGTGGATGATATTCTCGTTCCCCTTTACACTGACAATGCCTCTTATCTTTCCATGCACCAGATTTATCACACAGCATTTATACAAAGATTTTAAGTATATATTTAAGTATATATTTTATTGTTCCCAAGACTGATTCTTGAAGAATTTTAGTAGTAAATTTCTTCCACTCTATTACTTCCATATTTAAAGCAAATATTCTACAAGCCTGCAAAAAGCACTGAGATATGGATGCAAAAAACCCTATTAAAATATATCCATTCAATACCACAGTGCCATATAGTGTGATAAAATCTGTAGTTGGCATACACATAATGAACTCTCCTTTCCTTTCCATGTTTTGACTGAAAGTTCTCAAAAAAGTTCTGGAAACAAAATGACAGCCCCACACTTGAATTAGTGCCACTACATGAGGACAGACTACAGGCCTGGTTTTTAGTTCTGCATTAAAAGTCTAGGGATTTAGTTAAAGTCTTCATCCAAACATTGGCAGTGCTGCTGATGTGTGCAGACACAGGTGCACAATACATCTGTATAATTCACAGCAGCAAGCACTGAAGTACTTTATAACCTTACAAGATGACAAAGCAAATTGGATTGTTCCTTCTCTTTTGCTGTGTGTAGCTTTGATATCTGTTAAAATATTGTGAGTTTTGCTTACTATTTGTTATGAAGCTTGAAATCTCTATTCCAAGTATTTGAGTCTAAATTGACTCAAATATTGTGACTATGGGCATAAATAAGTCAGAAACCGCTGAAATTAATTGCAAGCCTTAACCATTTTTCATATATTTTTGTTAAAGACCTGGCATATCACTTTGAAGATATCCATTAACATACCTATATCAAACATACACATGTATGCACAGATATGTGTGTATAGACTGTAAATTATTGCAAGACTTTCAATAGAGCACTCTACTCCCCACAGTCAGCTGAAGAAGACTGGAAAAGAAGATGTTGTATATAATTGCTACCAGGGGTTCCTCAAAAGGCTAGCAACAGGAAAAATTAAACCGCCTGTAGCCAATTGCGATACAACCTGTTTTTCTTCTGATACTATGACAGATACGAGTTCTGAGTGAAACAGAAGTAACATTTTCGTGGCTAAAAAAATCTTTACAGACAACTCTGGCAACAGATATTAGACATTAAAATTGACAATGTCTGATATTCATTGTGCAAACATTCTCCTTGTGTTTCAAGTCAGAGCCAAAAGATATTTTATGGCTTGCATAAAGTTTAGCAGCAACAGCAGAGGCATATTTTTATGGACAGTAGAATAAAAGTCCTCCTGATCCTGAAAAGGCTGTTGGGGAACAGCTAGCAGTCGCTGCCTGTTGAGAAGTGCAGATATTGGAATGAAGTATAAAATATACCTGTCATTTATGCTTGCAAGGATGGACACAAGCACTTGCCACCAAACAATTTTCTAGGCATTAATCACATCTTCCAAGAAAACTTTAGAAGCTGAGTCAGAAAATAATCAATTTGCACTGAAACAAAATAGAGATGGGCTTGATTGGTTATTTTTTGGGGGTGGTTAGGAAGGAAATGGGAAGGAGCATTCTAAAAATCCCAATTCCTTTGTAACACAAAGGTCAGCTTCTCACCCAGACTATCTAAACATCAAAGCCACACAGCTGTATAGGTCAAGAGAAACACAAAAGTTTTTCAAATGGCACACTAGATAAAAGAAGAAAAAGCACATATTCAAAAGGAAAAAACAAAAGGTTAGTTCTAAAATAAAAGGAGTATATATACAATTCATAGCAACGTTAGTGTTACTATCTTACATAGCTAGGCTTTAATCATTGCTTACCAAAATGTGATATTATGTGTATTTAAAATGTTTTAGTGCTTCCTTCTTTCTTGCAGTTGGCAAGTATGACAGGCAAAAAAAAGACTCTATGCCTTTTGGTGTTTAACTTCTAGAAGTCTTATTTCAGAATGGTAACATCACCATTCCATACTGACAAACTTTATTGCCAATAATTTCAATGCAGGATAACCAGAGAAGTTTGATGTGTCCTCATAGACCAAGAATTGGAAAGTGAAGAGGGGCATGAAGCTGTTCTCATTCCTCACTTGCTCAGAAGCATTTGTTTTGAACAAGGACACAGAATTTTGGCCCACTAAGGAAAGTTTGACACTGTTTCTATTTTAAGCCAGTAATATCTCTTGATATACAGACTTCTCTTCATCTAAAAAGGAAAAAAAAAAAGACAGCAAAGCCTTCATAGATTCACTAGAGAAGTCTGCTTTGCAATTGATTTATGACCAGCCTAAAGATGAAACTGGTATTCATGAAGAGCAAATAAAAAAAAAATAAAATTCCTGCTTTTTGGCTCACATACCGAGTTTGCTTTTGCAATAGGCAAATTATTATGCATCTTCATTAAATAGTGTCTATATTTGAAGGGAATCTTCCTGCTCATTTCCTGAGAGAGCTTAAGTGTAAAAAGGCTGAAGGCCAAATAAAGTCCTCCATATGATTAGCTCTGATTTTCTGTTCTACATAAAGTACATCATTAAAATGAAATTACTATTCAGTGTAACCAATATAATTCAGTCCAACTGTTAGAATTAGTGTTTTCTCAAACTCCATTCTGTGAGAATGATCCAATCTCCTCCTCAAATACATATTTTCTCAGGGACAGAGAAGAGCAGAGTACCAAATGTCCATCACCTTTGGACACAAGCCAGTAGGAGATGGATAGAAAACTTTGCTCAGAGTACTAGCTTCTTTGATCAAAAAGTTATTTAAATATTTTTGGCTTAAACTTTAATATTCAAATAAAAAGTTGTAATCCTGTGGGTAGGCATATTAAAAGAAGCTCTGCAAAATATTTAGGAGAAGAATAAGAAAGATCTAAAATATCAGAACATTATAGCCCTTTTTTTTTTCCAGGAAAGCTAATCTATATTTAATAACAGAGCACCAGGAGAGGGGAACTTATAACAGGATGAGAAATATTACAGTGTTTCTCTTGTTAAGCATGAAATACAGCCATTAAATCGTTAAAACCTCTGTAGTGCTTAAATATGACAGAAGAAAATTGGTCCCAATGAGATTATATGATCCTATTACTGTCTTTTAGAATTGTGAATGTGGACAGCAAGATTTGGAACTACACTGCTTTTCAGTGAAATTTCAGGGCATAAACCACCATTGTAGTGAATCAATTTTGACTTCCCAGCAAGATTTACACAGAGAGGAAGAATACAGCATATTAATCCCTTCATATGTTCCCAGAGGGGAAACGTTCTGCTTAATTAACAATTCTAAAAAAAATAAAAATCAGATACATATTTGTTCTCCACAACCAGTTAACAATTGGGATAATAGCAGTATTTTTACTGATATAAAAATAAGATTTCCGCACATGCACAACAATATACAAGACAATGTGCAGGTTTTGCAGAGGTCTTGCAGCTTGTCATTCTGGATCTGCCTCTGCAGAGCTCCGGGTGTGATGGCACAGATGTGGCCAGAACCCCAGAAATGTTGCTTTAGGGACTGGCTCTTGGAGCCACAAACAGCTTGGCAAAATCTGAAGCAGATCTAAAGCTGTTCAGTGCTGCTCTGGGATGGGTGAGACACAACCAGCCCCTCAATTCCCAAGGCAGGTGTGGTGAAGAAAAATAATGTTTTCAAATATTTCAGAAGTATAAGAGTTTTCTGAGTTGTTTCTTTTAATTATTTAATACCAGTTTGCATCCTGCCAATTGAAGTACCTCCCCCAAATAAAAAAAAAGCTACCAGAAGTCCAGAACCTGTGAATACTGAGAGTGTTTAACTGCTCTCCCTATAAATCAGAAACATGTTAGAAGGTCTGTAACCTAGGAGGCACACAGACAGCGTGCCAGCTTCCCTCTGTGCATCTGCTCAGCCAAAGCACAGCCAAAAGATATTAGCAGACTTCTTTGAAAACAGGAGCAGCACCAGCCAAGTACCAGAAGCACGGCAAAATGGTCACAAAGCAAACTTCTGTCAGGTGATTAATAGGCAGTATTGCTAAAATTTCAATTTTAATTACCTCCAGACTGTTTACACATACCAGAAATGCTATTAAGTCTTACCACAACTTCTGTATTTTTATCCGAATATATCTTGATAGAAGCAGAATCCTACAATTCTACTCTCTTTTTGAATTTCTTGTAATCAGCCATTGATAATAATACAAATGTCAACAAATACCATTTCCACTCCAATTTTATGGGCCCTGACAGTCTTCAGCAGCTTACTGTCTGCTAATTTCTTTAATAACCTAATTTATCTGAGTCATGTGTTCTAGTTTATGACTTCCTTTTTAAGTCAAGTTGTATCACCCTAGAGGAAACAAAGCATCTACTCGTAGCAGTGTGGTGGAAACAGCACAGCTGGAGAAAACTGGTATCTAATCATGGGGCATTATTGCTTTTCCAGTAATGGTATCACCAGTGGCTCTATAGTGCTTTCCTGAAGCATCAGGCTCCTTCTTTTTTTTATGTTAAGTAACTTGACTTTTATTTCATTTTCACTACATGCATCAAAAATAATATTTATGAAACTGATTGAGTTCTAAATCTGACTCCTGGGCTATCTCTGATTTTTCATTTCTTTTTTTAATCTTTTTTTGGAAAGGAAGTAGGCATGTTTCATATACACCGTCCCTGTGGCATCAGTTTGTCAAGGGTATTTTTTCTTCTGGGGAAACTGAGAATTCCAGATTAGAAGACAGTGACCTAAATTTTCATATTGAATGTAAGTTCAATTCTGGTGCCTCATGCCTAACTTGCATCCTGAAAAACCACAGTGATGCAGGCTCAAGACTGAAGTACAGACCCTGGCTGTGGAGCAAACCCAGGATCCCAACAGGAGCCAATAGTAACAGCTCAGCTGACTGGTGTGATAGTAATGTTCAAATTCACGTGGAATTGTGCTAAAAAGTCTGGGTAAGGCCAAGGAAAAGGACTGTGACGCAACACGGAAAGCTTCTCAAGATGGAAAAATCCCAGACATTAATTAATGCCACAAAAATTATCCATTTTAATATCTTAGGAAGAAAAGCAAAAATCACTGAAGAATTTAAGACTTGTGAAAGGACAGACAGGAGACCCATGTGATGTTTAATCATGCAGACTTGTGCTGTGTAAGTAACAGTGAGCTATTTCCAATCCCTTTTCTGCATATTACACTACATATGGTGGTAGGAGGACCCATGTTTTAATTTAGCATTGGAGACAACATAACTTATTTTTATTCAGATGTTTATTTCAGGTTTCTCCCTGTGGGTGCTCTTGTGAGAAAGCCCTGGTTCAATGACCTTTGTAAAGACAAGAATTTATAACTTAGACTTTGTAGAACTCAGTCAAAAATACCAATATACCTTCCAAATACAGTAATGTCAAAGGAGGTCATAAAACATTAATAGAAGAAACAGAAATTAAATTATGCTTAAGACTTAATTCAATTTCTCTTCTGTCCCAAGTATTTTATTCTTATACAACTGGTCAATTTAAAATTTACTCCCATATCTCTTGTCTTTTCACCTTGCTTGCTAATTTGAACATAAAAATGTAGGTATAAGATCCAAGTAATACAAAATTTTTCAGAGAAACTTTGCAAACTTTACATTTTTTAAATTAAGTTTTGTAAAGTAAATATTTGCTCCTTACTCTGAAGGAGGGGTTCTTATCTCTTCCTCTCTTGAAAATAGATCCAAAAAATATTTAGGGATTTGGCCAGCTATTTCTTCTGTAAAATAGAGCAACTCTGATATTCAGAAGATATATGTCCCCATATGTATAGGAATTAGTGGAACAGAAAAGTCTGTTTAAGCATATAGGATTTAACATTGTGTGTTTTTGTACTGCTTTCCTTTGTGATTCGCCTACACAAAACCCTCAGAATCATTACGGAATTAATATTGTGAGAAAACTCTTTTTGACTTTATTGAAAAAATATTTTAATCAATATAATCCAGATCAGCTCCACTGCTCCTTTTTTTCATTTCAGAACAAAATGAAAACAAATTCTCATGGGTAAAGAATTATTAACTGTAGAGGAGAATCAAACAAGATGATTCAAAAGGAAGGAGACTAACATTCACAGACACCAAGTACTCTGTCAGAAACTCAGCATAACCAAAAGAAGTTTGATTTTTTTAACATGAGCACAAGTTTGTTTGTTTTTTTTTAAATAGAATTAAGATTACTCATGGCTCAAGAAATGGAGAGTAAGTCAATTAAATTGCATGAGCTATTAATACTGGGGAATAAAACAGCAAAATGGCCAACCTCTTCGATTAGCAAGATGACAACTGTTTTTGTTCATCACAGATATCAGTATTATTTTTAGATAAATTGAGAATAAGACCTCAGAGGGGTCTAGAATCTGTCATGTGTGCTATCCATTAATGTTATTAAGGTCACCACTGCCAATGGTGAGCACTGCACAAGTTGGATTGGCAGTTTGCAATAGTTCACAAATAAGAGACATCCCATGCCTTAAATATAGTGGCAGTAGGTCAGATTTAATTACAGCTGAACCCTGCTTTTCCATTCTGTTACACAATGGCCACCATCCTAGGGAGAAGGACAAAGACACAAAACTGTTCTTTTGTGCAGAAAAATACACCCTTATGTATCATAATTGAAAAAGTGCACATCACAGGGTGGGGAATCCTTTTAAATGTTCTTTTGGCCCCCTGTGCAGATACAAGGGCATCTGTTCAAAGCACAGCATCTTATGTGCAGGCCTAAAGCTGAAAAGCAAGTGCCAATGTTTGGCAACTTTTTCTGTGAACTCTTTCTTTTGTTGCAGACACTACTTTTTTGATCTGTTCACGAACACTTGATTAATTTTGAATGTCTGTATATAGTTTAACAGAGTAATCACCATCCCCAGAGAATTTCAGATAGCAAATGCATGTTTTAAAAAAGTGTATTTTACTTAGTCTGTTTGGGTGGGCTTTATGTATAGTTTCTAAAACCCTTTAGCAAATGAAGATATTTGCAGTAAGCACTTAAACAGTAAGCATAGATACTTTGATTAAAAAAAAAAAAAACAAACCAAAAAAAAAAACCATGGCAGCACAGAAGTAAGACAAAGAAAATCTGTTGTCAGTCATTACATAAAGCTGCATAACCTAGTTAACCCCACCCCACATTAAGAGAGGTGATATATTCTCTCTATCAAAATTTTAAAAGCCGGTAAAAAGAAGGGAAAAAAAAATGAGAGCTCAGCCAGCCCAACAGAAGACATGGGACCTCAACACTGCAGCTCTTATGCTCTGTATCACAAATGACAGTGCTAGGTGCTCTTTCAGACACCTTTTCATCCTTGCTTTTGCCTCTGGCTACCACAGGATATTTTGTGATTTTCTCACATAGAAAGCGGTAGTTCATACCTCAGAATCTCAACCAAGATGTATAAAATGCCTGGAAGGCACCCCACAGGAGGCAGGAGGAAACATAACAAGCTATAGCAGAGAAGCCTGTGTCTCCCTGCTGCATGAAAGCAGGCTGGTCGTGACTGCCAGTGAGGAGAAATCCTAAGTGGCTCGGAAGTAACAATTCTAAACATTTAATTTGCATTTGCTGTTTCTGTTCCTAATTTTGCCTTTCAGTGAAATGGTGTTTATCCCTTCTTTACTGTTGCATGCAAATGCTGTCTCCATTTTCACCACAGTCATGCTATCATTATACTGAAAGATATTGTACATTAATGCTAAATGAAGGTTTATGAACTATTGCAAAATAAACTGATCTGCATCCTCAATCTAGCATGCCACACCACAGGCCACACTCACAAGCAGATTACACCATCACTGATATTTTTCTGTCTTGACATAGTGGGGGCTTTTCTAATCTGACTCTGGAATATGTGAAATTTATGCATAGGAAGGGAATTTACAGAAGGCACACACTGATTTTGAAATCTGCCTGATTTTTATGCATGTTGCATAGAAAAATGCTGCATATCTCTAAGCTGAGAGGCAGTCCCAAAGTAAACCTTTTGTCTGCAGCATGAAATTGCCTGCATAATATACTAAGCAATAGCATCTCATGCAAACAAGAACGTATCTACCATTAAAGGAAATTAGTGTGGAAGCCAGGTGTGCTTAGCAGGCAGACCGGGAACCTTCTCTCTTTTCTTGCTAGATATGTGGCAGTTACTAAGATACCAACAAATCTCGTTTTTTTTCTTTTTTTCTTTTTTTTTTGTATCAATACACACAAAACCTCTGTGTTATTATAGTAAACACATTATGAAGCATATTCCATTTGGATTCACTTTGATGAACTCTGTGTACCTCAGACCTGAATAACTAAAACATTCCCATTAGACTTTCAAAATTACATCAAGACAAAAAAATGTGAAGAAAAAAATAGGCTATTTAGGTAATTTAATTTCATTAGATATGCTCATTAAAGTGCTTATTTCCTTCCTCATCTGACAACAACTGCACAGAAAACATCTCTGAGTTTATCTGAGAGATACTGGGAATGCTTTATGAGAGCTGCATCCTTCTTTCTTGAATACATGCTGTATGAACTTATTTATTTGTACCTGAATAATGTGTGGAGATACAGACATAGGATCAGAATTTGGTCGTTCGTGGTGTCAAATAAACCAGCAACAGCAACAGCAATAACAACAACAGCTTCTTTCCTCAAGAGAGGTCATACAACAAACAGCACATGGAGACAGAAAAAACAAAGGGAGCACCAGTACCTCTGAGAACACTCTTCTCAGCAGGGAGGCAATCCTGGTACTAAATCACCCGCTCCCTCCTTTTCAAGTTTTTGCAGCCTCTTGCACGGGAGATCTTGAAGGGGGCTGTGAAGTAGGATGCTTGCAGATGTTTACAAAGAGCTCATATTATGCGAGCAAAGCAACAGGGGAAAAATGGGACAGACTTGTTTAGAAACACAAGCAAAAACCCAGACCTTTTTTTAATTTTTTTTTTGTTGTTTCGGTTTAGTTTTTAAAAACAAAACCAACCCAAAAACAAACAAACAAAAAAAAACCAACAAAAAACCAAAAAACAAACCAAAATCTTTTTTTTGTATTCCTGAGTTGGAGTTAATTCTTAATTAAGTGCAATAACTGTTCTTGGAATTCTCATATGTCAGGATGAAACTTTAAAAATCTTTAATAACAATGACAATTACCAAAATTGCAGTGGTTTTTATAATATATGCCCTGTTTCTCTAGAGGGGCAAAGAGACATGAATGAAAAAGGAAAAGGATTTACCAAGTGGCTTTGTGATGAGCAGCTCTACTAATTCAGGGTAGTGCAAATCATATATTCCTGCACATTCCCCCTGACCCAGATTTAGATGTCAAAATCCATTAGCAAAACTGATTATCCATCAGCTCTTGCAAGCCAAGTATCCTAAGATTTGGGGGTGTGTGTGCCCAGAAGAGGAGAATGTGCCTAGTAAGAACAATCAATATAACTAAAAATTGTGCTTTTTCCAAGATCCACTGCTTTTATACCACATAAGTGGCCCAAAGGGGCCCTAACCAGCCACAAGGCATCTATCGAGAACAACCTACAAATTGCTGTAGCATTTGTGTTGGGCCCTGGTCCTAAAACAGCACAAGACAAATTCCTAGAACTTCCTTAGTTGGAAGAGACTCACAAGCATGATCAAAGTCCAGCTCCTGGCCCTGCACAAGATAGCCCCAATAATCACACCATGTGCTGTGTTGTCTAAGTGGTTTCCAAATGTTTCTTGTGTTCTGCCAGGCTTGGTGTTGCAACCACTTCCCTGAGAAGTTCCAGTGCCCAGCCACCCTCTGGGTGAGGAATCTTTTCCTGATATCTAACCTAAACCTCTCCCGACACACACAAGGGTGAGTATTCTCTCCAGCCTTACCTCCCATCTACTTAAGCCATTTTAAAGTGCCTTTGAACTTTTCCAGAAAGCACAGCAAGATGACTGCCATGCCCTCAAGTCTTTGTACACAGAGGAAAGTCAGCCCAAGTGCAAGGCCAAGCCACAGCTGGGCCAGCATCACTGGAACCTGAAATAATTTCCAGTTGTTTCAAACTGTCTGGAACCACATCTACACAATCATAGAATCACAGAATGGACGGGGTTGGAAGGATCCAGAGTGGGTCGCCTGGTCCAACCTCCCTGCTCAAGCAGGGTAATCCCAGAGCATGTGGCACAGGTTTGTGTCCAGACATCTGTTTGTGACTTCCTCACAATTCTGCCAGAACAAAGCAACAATTTATCGTCAACTCTGAAAAATCTTGCTAGCAGGTTCCACTGAAATTACTTGGGCTTCCAACTTCATTGTTACAGATTGAGAGGCAAGTAAATGGAAAGAGCACATTTTTCTCTTCAATTTCATACTTGTACCATAAAAAATTAGTCCACTTTTAATGGAAGGTCACAGGGAAGTACTAAAAAAAAAAAAATCAGATAACAGAGGCCTCAGTAAAGTAAGAAAGCAGGAGTAGCACTCCATTTGTAGCTGGAGAACTCTATAATAACAGATTCTGGAATAATAAAAACACTAGTCAATGTTTCATTCTTTAATTTCTTTAAAAGTCATTTAGAACCGCTTTATAAAAAAATCCCGATTTTAACCCCATGTGAAGATAGTGCTATTCACCTATAGCCAGGATTTATCCTGCCAGGTTTTCCTATACTATGTGTGTTATGTGCGTATTACTTTCACCAACTGCACATACCTCTTTGCACTTAAGATATGGCTCCTGGCAGTTGTCCAGCTTATTTCTATGCCTATGCTCCATCAAAGCTCAATTACCCTGAAAGCTTCAATAAATGTTACCAGGATCTCTGTCACAGTTTCTAGAAGGACATGCAGAAAGTGTTTTAAAGTAACAACACCGCAGTGAGAAACAGTACCTACAGCATTTCATGTTTTCTAGGGAGGGGGTAAACAAAGAAATATCCAGGTTATAAAATTATATTGAAAGTGGAACTTTAAGTGCATCTTGTAATGAGTGTCATTGTTTTTCTACCTCTGTTCTCTGAACTAATTTCTGGAATACTTACCTTCTTTTTGGGCTGATCACCAGCCACAATTTAGGTACTTTATAGTTCTACAAATCATTTTCTGTCCTATGAAGGTTTAAGCAAAAACAGTCTGAATATGATACTAGTGCAGTTTATTAAAAAAATATAAAATAAGGTGAAAGGAGTATAACTACAAAATACTCCAATGGAATATTATGGTCCCAATGAAAAGTGCTATACACAGGTACACTAAACACTATGGGAAGGTTAGTTTGCACCGCTAACACTGAAGGCACAGAAATTCATAGGTTTTTGCAAACACATCTGTCCAAAGCACAGTAGTTTTGAAGACATCACAACAAGCCTTCTAACACTCCCACTGGGAGTGCAGGGAGACAAGGAAAGGTAGCTCTGAAGCACAGGACAGAGGAGAAACCACAAACAAGCAACCAGGCTGAGAACTCTGTAGTAAACATGAGAAAATGGAATTGCCAGGGACATGGCTGCTGGAAATCCCTAAAGCATCATTCCCAAACCACAGCCATACAGCCAATTTAGAGATGGTCATCGGAGTTTTTCTCTAGGTCTATTACAGACAAACTACAAGGGAGGAGCAGCTGTGAGGGAGCAGAACAGAGACTCCGCAGGAAGAGCTGGAACTCCACAGGACACACTTAGTGCTGCTGAGGCTTCATAAATGATAACAAATGTTCTCCAATTTTAGATACTGATAGAAACAGTTTCTTAATGACCATACCAATTTGAACAGTATCCCATGTGAATATACATTAAAAAATTTTGTATTTTCAATTTTTAGATATTCAGTTATCACTGAGTGAATTATGGAAAAGCTTGTAGAGCTTTTTGCCAGCTCTACAGAGCCTGAATTCCTGCATCATCCAGAATCAAGCAAAAATCTGTTTCCAAGCAAAAATTTGTAGTAAAAAGTGCTATCGTTGTAATAGCTACTGATGTGCCATAAAATCCAACTTATTCTATATACAAAATTATACACTTGTATTATGCACTATATAAGATTCTGGATCAAACCACCTACTCTGTTAAATTAATTTTAAACTGTGAGCAAATTGACATCCATGCTGAGGCACTGATCCACAAACCAACAGGATTGCTCAGTGGTGGAAAAAATCTTACAAAATTGCCATATCCAGACCAAGATAACGTGCCCCGGGCTAACTGCTAATTTCAACTATTCACTTTTATGACTTTGGCAGCTGCAGGGCAGGCTTCTCATCTTGGACAAGGACTCTACCCCTGATGGTGTATTATATAATGAAATCTGTGCACACACATACCTTCATTTCATTCATATTTTGCATTTGTAGATGTTTATGATTCAAAGACACTGTAAGCTCCTCATCTGGATAAGACCCTTGCAGAAATTTGTAAGTAATCACTTAATATATGATGTTTAAATTTTGTGGCCTGAAACATCTTCTCCTCTTTGAGAACAAATGTGGCCCTAAATCCTGCAGAAGCTAATGAAGATTCCCAGCTGAAGATTCCCACAAACGCCAAAGGCCGTGACATCTGCCAGATTACAAATGAAAAACAGGACACTGCAATAATGTGTTTTTAGCACTGGGGGGACTAAAATTAATTGTGCACATTTGCTGAAAGAGTGGGAATTTGTGTTTGTTTGTTTGTTTGTTGGTTTTTTAAATTTTTTTTTTGTAGGTTTTAATAATAAATAAGATAACTCCTGGCCTTGAAAATGCAGATTTTAAGATGACCTTAATATCTAATGCAAGCATCTAAAAATCCTAAAGCTCTCTCAAATGAGCCACCACAGCCCTGAGGGCACTGATACCTCTCAATGACCATGACTAATGTCCCCTGAGCCCCCCACCCAGTCCTGGTCAGGAGCCTGGTCTCGCTCAGCCCAGGGTCCACACCACGTCTGAGGCTGTTGCTGGATCTTGTTGACAGTACCTGGTTCTGCCACCCATCCATGGTGAATCCATTTGGTGCTGCTGGGAAGAAGGAGACTGAAGAAGGCTCAGGGTGAATCTGAAGGAAAGTGAGGAACCAGTTTCATGCCTCTTACACTTGCTTGAGTGTGGGGCAGCTGAGCCAGCACACCCAGTCAGTTCAGGACAGCTTTGCAGACTTTGTGCTTAGGGTTCAAACAGAACTTGAGCTGAGTGATATGCTTGAGGTTTCATACAGCCTGGTGCTGCCCTGCTGCCCAGCAAGTGTCAGGGACTGGCTGCACGAGAAGCAGTTCAGGGTGAAAAGACAAAGTTTTTGAGAAAAAACAAAAACACAGAAGGAAAAGTAAAAGTAGCTATGGAAAATACGAAGCATCAATATAATTAGCTGGAGATTCACAAAACTGACCCATAAAGCCAAGATAACTTTTATATACCCTTCACCACAACTGGGTTTCTACTCATAGGTTTGCTTCAGATCAAGTTGATTTTTTGGAAGAACATATTTTGAAAGCCACAGTAATTTCACAATTATAAGCTGCACCTGATTATAAGCCGCTTTCTTTTTTTTTTTTTTAAGTGAGGATCCATGTGCAGCAAAGTAACGAGTTAGTAACAGAATCACGCCAGCGCGGGGTTTGGTGTCAGGTGCTCAAGTTGCAAACAGTTTTCATAGACCAGGGAAGCCTTTAAAGGAAGCCCCAGGCGCCCTGCCCAGCTGGCTCTCACTTCCGGGTTGGCATTTCACTGGGATTTGTCCATAGATAAGCCGCACCTGATGATTAGCTGCACTACTGGGGTAGGCTGGATTCTTCAATGAAAAAGGTGCGGCTTAAAATTGTGAAATTACTGTACTTTGAAAATTTTGCACTATACTAGTGAGGGCAGTAATCATTAGGAGGGCAAAAATCACTGCATTTTCAGGTTCATAGAGCAATGTGATCAACAAACTGGCAAAGTCAGCTCCAGCTCTGGTCAGAAGGCTAGCGGCAGAAACTTGGCACTCCTGACCTCTCAAGCCCAAAAAAGCAGCAGAGAGGAGAAGTCAGTGTTGCCTGTGCTGCTGTGCTGAAGAAAGGCAAGTTCTAGCTGTGAGAATGTCCCTTCAGCTGCCTTTAGAGAGCACTAGAAAAATTCTGCTTCTCATGCATCCACTGTCATAGGAGAGCACATGGCCCATGCTGCAGGTGCTGGCACAGGTGTGCTATAAGGGGTGACACCACCAGAGTGTCACCACACATCGTACCCCAGGTGCAGGGTGGCTCTTCATCAGCTCTGACCCTCAAGGGCATCACCTTGCCAGCCCAAACACATGGTCTGGATGGCAAACCTGCACATCCTGAGCCCCAGAGGGATCTATTATCTTGCTTTTTTCACCTTTACAGTACCCAGTATTCTTAGCTTTAAAGAAAAGGTCAGACAACTGGTTCTAATTCAGTTGCATTTATACTGAGATTTATTTTAAGGATTCTATTGACAGACCTTGGGTAGCCTGTCCTATCAATGCGTCCAAAGAAGCTGAGAAGCACATTTTTTCACATTTTTCTAAATACTTACACCTTGTTTTAACCTACATCTCCCCTCTGAGATCCAAACTCTCCCCTGCATTCCTGCTAGAGCAAGTCCTTCCTGTAACTTTTCCCTATTCATAGGCAAAACCCCCTACTTCCAACAGGACAGCTGGCCAACAGAAAAAATACATGAAAATATGAATTATGTAGTTGGTTTTGGGAGCATAAAAACACATGTGGAAATACCAAAATATTGTTCGTTACCATGTTTCTTTGAATTAAGTAAAAGAACCTAAGGTGGGTGCAATCAGTGGCAGCTGCTGTCACCCTCTGGGGAGCAGCAAGGCAACCCCAGCACACAGGGACAGGCTGGGGGCCCTTTTTGAGCTGGTGAGAAACAGCACACACAGCTCTGCCTCCCTCACACACTGTTCAACAGCTGCCTGAAAGGATCTGGTGAAGAAGTGATAAGAATTAAAGTGCTTCCATTGCAGTACACGCAGATGCCAATTTACAATTAGATATATTTGCAGATAGGAAAACTAAAGTCCAAGTGCTTCAGATTTCTGGATGCCTCATACTAAAACCATCAATCAATTAAAAAACCTAATAAAATTCATAAAAGAGTCTAATTATCTATAGAGTCTAATCAATTATAAAACACAAAGGAAAAACCAACAAAATAAAACTGGTGCCTTGTATTTACTGATCCATTTAATGTTGCTGTTTGTACACACTAAATTAATATTTTCCTCTTGAAGATAGCTGGGATGTGTATTCAGGATACCAAGAAAAACAATCATTATTTAAAGAGAGTAGTGACAGCCTTAGTAGCAGAGGAAGTTTTTATTTACTATCCACAAATTCTAAGTACAGTAATTTTACAATTATAAGCAGCACCTGAATATAAGCCGCACATCCGGGTAGCTGGGTAGAGCACGGTATTTGTCCATATATAACCCGCACCCGAATATAAGCCGCTTTTTTTTTTTTTTTTTGCGCGGCAGGGTGGGAGTGCTGCTGAGAGGCCGGGTAGCGCAAGGGCCGTGCAGGGAGGGGCTGGCCTGCAGCGGGAAGCGGCAGCGCCAGGAGCAGGAGCGGCGGGCAGCGGGAGGTGGCAGCGCCGGGAACAGGAGTGGTGGGGGTCCAGCAGCTCGCCAGGAGCTGAGGGGCAGGGAACGCCTGTTCCCATCTTTCCCGCTTGCTCTGTGCGGCTGCTGAGGGGCAGGGAACAACTGTTCCCCCTGCAGCTCGTACTTCCGCCTTGGTAATTCTCCTGAAATTGTCCATACATAAGCCGCACCTGAATATAAGCCCCACTACTGGGGTAGGCTGGATTCTTCAATGAAAAGGTGCGGCTTATATTCATGAAATTACTGTATATGGACATACATACACACATTTATATACACATTGAATGTCCGCATAAGCATGAATGTTTATACATGTAATATATATAAACATGTTTATATGCATATTTATATGCTTACACAAACATCTATGTGTATACAGAAAAAAAGCAGTTATGTTATTTTTTGTGGTTGATGAAATCTATTCAAGAAATTAATTTGTGATTAGGAGAAGCCATATACTGTCAAACTTTTAATACTAAGATCATTATTAGTGTTTTTTTGATGCAGTCCCAGAGGAAGTTGCATCAGAATTTTTAATAAATTGTTAATTAAAATGTACAGTTTTGGTAGGTTCTTTTCTCACTGAAAAAATAGTATTGGCCAGCTCTATTCTCAGAGATTTTGGGCCTATGATTGCCATATCCTGCCTCTTCCTTAAAAAAACCCCATATAAAACACATTTTCAATAAGTGGTAAGCTACCACAGCTTCCATTAACCATAACTGGATTTGTGATTTCTCACCATTAAAAAAAAAAAAAAAAGGTATGTGATTAGTTGTTGAAGAAAAAGAAATCCAGAAGACTGGATTGTTCCAGTTCATTAGATTTACATGAAGGAGGGTTTTAAAAGAAAATTGGTGCAAAGGCAAATATAACCCCCAGCAGTTTCAATTATCTTCTTTGGCTGGTCTTCTTTATTTGTACTTTGTCTATTCCTTAACCACACTGCATCACCACATTAAGTTAAATATCAAATAACCATGCCTGAGAGTAGTAAAATTATATTAAAAATACAAAAATATCTGAAGTATACAGGACATCTTAGGTCATTCACAACTAAGTTTTCATAGTTAGAAAACATAGATGAAATACTCCTCTGAAGTGTGGGGTTGTTGTTTGTATTTTAAATCTGTACCTAGAAAATCAGTTACTGGAATTACCTACCTAGAAACTCGCATTTTAGCTCAAGGTGAGCTAATTTTTGATGTTACTCTCAGAAATCAGCCAAATTTCCAAAGAAGGTATTTTGCTAAAATGCAAATCCTATACAGAGAGGGAAATTAGCTGAAAATAAAAATCCCAAACAAACCAGTAATCATCAGCAAAAGACCGTACAGATAACACCACAGCAATCTGAAAAGATGGAAACAGTTTTATCACCTGCCATGGCTGCAACTGTTGGAACCTGAACCTGAGGAGCTGCAATCAGCATCTCACAGAACTTTTGAGAATTTTACTCAGGAGATCAGCTGGCACAGGCAATGTATTTTAATAGTATCCAAGTTGCCAATGCCAGAAAAAAAAAAAAAAACAGACTGAAAAACTGAAAAAAGGTTTTCTCAGAAAATAACCTCAGTGAGGAAAACACAAAGACAGGATTTCCAGCAGGGTTTTAACTACCCTTGACTGCACTCTTGAAGTAAAGAGGAAAAAAACGTGTAAACAAGAGAACAAGTTCAGACTTCTGGAAAGGTCATTAAAATTAAACTGGTTTTCTCCTGAAAGTAGTGCTATTTGAATTACCTTCTCAATTACCCAAGCCTTGCTGGCATGTTTTGAAAATCCGTGCTTAGGAAGTCAAGGACAGTCTAATCCTCACAATGCACCAGCACTTAGGTACCCATACATTCTAAGTGGTAAATTAGAGTCAGTTGTTTAATCCCCTTCCCTTTCTGATTTGTTTTAGGCAAATAAAAGTACTTTTCCACTTGGCTTGGGTATTGAGAGGTTTAAATTCAAAGACAGGTTTTCTCACAAAACTGTAAGATTGCTCACTTGATCTCGAGGTGTAAATATCTCATCTAATTCAATCACCCTAGAAAATAAAGGTATGGAATTACAGAGCTACTGAAAAGAAACATTTACTATGATTTACAAATGTGGGAATTTACTTTTTTCATGTTTTCTTTTTACAGTAAATTTTTCTCCATTTGCCTAGAAGTTAAAGCCTCTTAATTGCTTCAAATGATGCAAAATAAAAATAAACTTAAAAATCAGCAACTTTTATATTATAAAGGCCCCATCTAAAATTAAACCATAGAAAAGTGTCAGTGCAAATACAGAACTCCATGTCTTTGCATGTCTGTTACAAGATGAAACCCAGGCGCCTTTGGCATTATTGAACCCAATTTCCATGCTTTTGAAAAGCTTTACTTCTGAACTCTGTTCTTTCCAGTGATTTTTGTGAATACCAAATTTAATTAAAATTAAAAATTAAATCAATTAAGAGGCAATATTTGACATGTTTGACAACATAAAGCTTGCTAACTACAATACAGTGATTTGTCTTGAATCATAATGCTTGTCACCAAAACCCATTCACATCACTATCTGGAAGCTAATTCCCAGGTTGCTGAAAAGGACAATAACCTGGAAATTAAATCACTATCAGATATTCTAAGCAAATTATTTCATAATATAATACATTAATCAAAAAAATGTAATTAACTATAAGCGCAATAGAACCAATTAACTGAAAATCACAGAGATACAATTATTTTTAAAAGGCAGTTAAAAGTGAAGAGAAGAGCAAATTGCATTGAGGTTATTCTCCATAAAAATATGAAAATTAGTATTTTTCAAGTGTGTTGTGTCCTATGTTTTATAAATGAAGGTGGCATATTGCCTTTGCTGAGTCTATGTCAAACTGGTCAAGGTGTGCCACGTGGGAGACACACCTTTGCACCCTGCTCAAAAGCTGTGATTATCTGTCATTCCCATGAGTGCCATGGGCTTGGTGTTCTTACCCTTTGTATTAAAACGCAAAAACAAGACAAGCCATTAGTTGCCTGTTATGCCAATAAAAGCAAATTTCTGGTGAAAAGTCTATGACGTTACTGAGAAAAAAATCTCAAGTGGCATTATTTAAATCCCAAGTTAGGCACCACATCTCGCTCTGGCACAGCTTCCCCATTGCATGGAGAGGTTGCTGCATTTCTGTTTGTTTTGTCTGGGGATTTGCTTTTTGATTGATCAATTGATTTATTACATACCATAATCTGCTGTTAAGAAACTGTCATTCATTTTCAGTCTTGTAATCACTTCATTAGAAGTGTGTTCTTAAAAACAATCAGCACTGAAATTGGTGATTTAGGGAAGTATGGGTGGGTGTTGAACAGCTGCAGCTTTGCTGAAATGTCTCTCCTCAGTCAATTTTTCCTGTATGTACACAGAGATCACAGAAAACAGAAACCAAAGGAATCAATATAAACTTGAAGCCTTAGGTCTTTCCTGGAGCTGGCATTATAAAATGAATCCTTTTCATTCTTTCCACTTCATGTTTTAACAGTAATGAATACTAATGCAATATCACTCCTTAATGGGATTTTTTTTTATAATGATACAGAGCACTTTAAAGATTTTTTCACCTCTGCCAATGTGTAATGGTATTTTAATTATGTAGTTCTAAATGCTCAAGAACTTTAATGAGGAATTTGATAGACTAATCAAATGAGATGCAGCCAAATATAAAAATTTAAACGGATTCTCCACACCCTTTACGATTCCTGGCAAAGGTGCCAGAAAAATGTGTTGACCTGTTTACATATCACCGCGAGTATTTCACTTCACCGCTTCACTTTCTGCATCAACAATCCATCTGATGGCAAAGCAAAAGGGTATTAAATTGCAGTGGCAATATTACCACCTCCATATGAGCATTAATAGTACAGAAACAACATTTCTGCATGTTGGAATGAGAGGTTCCACTACAGAGCAACGTAGGTGTAAAGAAACCAGAAATGAAGTTAATTTTAACAGCCGAGACCAAATCCTGGGGAGAAAACTTCAAATTTAGAACATACAAATAGCCTTCCCCCTGCCCAAGGGTTCTGTGTATTTATGTAAGCCTTTAAAGTAATTTGTTTAAAGCTACCCATCTAATTTCCAGCAACTTCATAATGTAACGGTGACTTCGCAAAAACTACTGTGATTACACTATAATAAAGCTTCTGTGACAAAAAAAAAAAAACCTGGCTGAGAATCCCCCCAATACCCTGAATTGCAATCTTACGCCATAAACCCCTCAGCTTTTAAAGGCCAGCACAGCAATAGGTATTTGAAGGCTAGAAGTCCTGTTTTCCTGGTTTTAACCACTTAACTTGGACCAAAGGCAGCAAAAGGACAACTGAAGAACTTTAAAGTGTTCTTCACATCAGTGACTTAGCACAATTACTGACACAGAAATGTCATGGCAATCTCAACGGGAATTCAACACTGTCAGTTTAAGATGGAACTTTGTCTCTTTCTTCTTACTGAGAGTGTTGCCCTGACCACAGCAGAATGAATTTTAAATGACAGTAAAGCCATCCAAACCATTTAATGCCCCTTATTATGCGTAAGTACAACAATGCATATTATTGAAGAGCATTACTTATTAAAGATGAATATTTAACTATCTGTATATTTGCTAAATTTCCCTTTAATTCTGAATCTTCAGAAGCTACATGACAAGCTGAAGATCTTCTGTTTATTTATATATATGCATTTATCCTTATGCAAACATTGCAAGGATTGGTATTTCATATTGCTTTTAAGTCATTTCTATTTCAGATTTCTTACAATACAGCTCCATTAGCTTAAAAAAATGCACTTTTAAGTCTGAAATAATTTTGCCTTTTCCAAAGTAACTCAGCAGAACAGGTCACAGGACATCACGTAAGCAAGGCTGAAATAATAAGATGCCAAAATTTCTGGTTTTCATGGAGAAGCTGAAGATGGAGCTTTTGATGGAGAGCTGAGGACCTTCTCGGCAGGTGCAGTAGTGCTCTGGGAGCCCAGCTTTGTGTCCAGGGAAACTCCAGCTTCACTCCACCCAGGGTGTGTCTATCAGGGCTTCTCACTTCTCCCTGTCTCTCTGTTGACAGAACGCACTGGGTTGGAGACTTCTGCACCACCATCAGATTTGTCCAATATTACCCACAATATTCAGCAGCTCTGGGGAGGAACAGCAACATCTCACAGAGAGAGCAGGATGGGGAAAGAGTCCTATACATTGAAATAAAATAAGAGCATTTTTCTATGGGGCACCAAGGTGTTCCAAAAACTGCTGCTCACCACCTCTCAACTTCCAGACATGAGTTCAGCCAGCGGGACAGGCGAATTAGGGACCTGGTCAGACTTCACTGCCTTCCAGGACTGAGCACAGATGAATGGCTTGGTTGTCATTAAATCACTAGTAAGACTGATCTTAACTTCTCAACACCTGTGCTGTGTCAGACAGAACAGTGCATCTCCCAGAGCAACCAGAGGCAGCTGAAGATTCAGGAGATCCTATGATTATGATCATGAAATAACTCACTCTCTGGGGAGGGTTTCTTTCTAATTTGCAGGCTCTGAGAGGATTTGCAATAGTCAGAACTACGCTTGCACAGTGCCCATCATGCCTGTTACATTCAGTAGCCATGTAAATATCTGCTCAATAATTCCATTAAGACCTTAGTATTTTGATGCAATGAGTTCTATAGATTAATTCGATGTTTGGTAGAAAACAGATTCAATATATTTGTAACCTAGCAATGTGAAAACAAGTTGCTTTTTCTGGCAATAATTTAAGCTGCCTTGCTAATTTATTTGCATCTTCTTTTGTGTTTACCTTTTTTTAAATTGTCCAGAAAACCACTAGTAGTACCTAAATAATTGTACTGCAGATGATAATTGGTCCTAAACTGCTGTACTGTCCTATACTGCTAAGTTAAGCAAGCAGTAAGTATGATATCAACAGCAGAAGAAAAAAGATATTGAGAAATTGTATTTTCAGGCCTTTGGTACTCTTACTAGATGGCCTGAAGCAGCTCTTCATATTTTAAAGGTAATTTTAAGTGTTCTGCTACTGGTAGATAAACCAATATGAGTTTTGTAATATTAAGAAAAATAAATATCTGATGATTCGTGCAGAAATATGATGACTGAAATACCACAAGATGACAGTTTATTTTTATTATAAAACTCCTGAGCAATCCTAGCTTAGAGAGTCAGCAGCATAATTTCAGGTAGAAATATAGTGTGCTTTTCTCTTCGCACACTTTTCCTATCTCTCAACACAAAACACTGTCAAAAATCCAAAACCTCCTGCCCTCCTAGCCTTGGTACACATGTAAACCTGGGAATCATCAATTGAGGTGATGCACAAGTTGTCTCGTGGAATCTCTTCTGCACAGGTGCGACCTTTCTTCCGTGAACAGCCATTTGTCTTAATAACAAGTTATGACACATCTACAGCGTGACTAACGTGATCCACAGTACAATGCACACTGCTGTGACTAATCACAATAACAAGGAAGCTTATGCTAAGAAGTCAGTATTACACCCTAAATAACAGTGTCTACTCAACTTGCAGAGGCATATCAGCAGTAAGAACTGAGGAGGTTCCGACATGTGGCACTTGGTCAACCCATGAGAACTGGGAGCCCAGAATGTTGCTCAGGGCAATATACACACACCTTACTTCTGTTTAAAGATTTTTATCTGGTGCCATTTCCCCTCATTATGCCTCTCCTGAATTCAGATTCTTGCCAACGAATCTCAGTGTAAAGATCTGCAGCAACCTGTGTTTCTCCTTGGAGAGGTTATATGAAGACTTATACCTAAACTGCAGATACAATTCTAAGCCTTCCTGAAGACTGTAAATGGTTGAAGTCAGAAGGAACCTTATAAAGGTGGCTTATAAAGTTTTGTGTTCACAGAGGGATGTGTCACAAACACTTTTGTCAGTGATATTAAGGAACATTGAATAATTAATTAAAAGTGGAGGGGGGAAAACCTCTAGGCACTGAAAAATTGTGCCTGGGAAGAAACACATTATTAAAAAAGATTGTATAGGATTACCATTGAATTAATTTATTATTAAGACTTGCCAATTTCATTCCACGTTCTTGCAGTTTTTTTTCCCTGCAAGAGAGGTTTTTTCTCTCCAACACTAAAAAGAGCCCCAGTGCCTCAGCGCTATATTTTAAGGATCCACAGGGCTGCAGATACACCTGGTTCTCACTCCATCTGATGAAAGCAGTCCTGCAGATTTACACTGAACTTAAGGGAACAGATGTGAAGAACAAGGAGAGGAAATATGCCCAACCATCCTACTCTTCTGGAATTCACACTAGACTGAAGAAGCAACGGGGAAGAAGACAAAAGGCACATGTGTGTCTTGGCCTGATGAAACCACAGGAATTGAAAAGCAAAGCTGCTGGTTCAGTTCAGCACCTGCTGTATATGGAAAAATCAACCTGTGCAATATGCAATTACATCCACTCTGCTGAGAATCTGAAATAAGTACAGTAATTTCACGATTATAAGCCGCACCTGAATATAAGCCGC
>VRYO01002184.1:12417111-12453367 GCA_009812075.1 Sialia sialis | reverse complement strand
TGAAATTACTGTACAGAGAATGCATCAAGAAAAAGAAAAGGATCAGATCATTCCATCAGTTGCTATGTGGAAAAGTCATAATGATGTTTAGGTGTCTAGTTTTAATGAATAGATGTACATAGCTGAGAAACTCCCTAACTTGGGTTAGGTTGTTACTTTAATCCCTTACCTCTGGTATGTTCAGAAACCTCTAGAATCAGGGCCAATATGTTTTACTTAAGTGCAAGATACCTGTACACCTTCATCAGAAATGGAACAGTAATTCTTATTACTGATACTACAAGCAACTGAAATTCTTCTCCCATGTAGAACTGCTTTGCATTTTTCCAGTTCTAATTTCTTAATGCATTTTTTCCAGTAAAAATGCAGATTGTTTTTGTGCCTGCAAGTTTCTGTGTGGATGGATATGCATAAATACCTGTAAACAGGTAAAATGTGCTCACTAATTAGGAATCTCTGATGATGCCAAATGTTACCAAATAGTTCTGTTTCTAGGAAGTCAAACACTGGCAGTTATGCTTTGCACTTTTAAATTACTCCAGGGTTTATTTTATGATAATCAAAACCCTCGCCATGCCTTATTACACAGAGTCATTCCAGAATGTGAAACTGAAAGAACATGACCTATAAAGTTTATCTAGTGCAGCAGTTGTCTTCCTTCCTGATTTTGCAGTCAACATTGCATTAATCTATGTCTATTTTTGAGCAAGATACAAATAGCTCATTATTATGGTGAAGAAGAAACAAATGTTAATGAAACGCACAAATCAGTGTGTGTTTCTGAAAATAGGATTTTGGGACAGAAAAGATAATAGCCACAGTGCTAGGCTCTTCACTCATGACCCAAGACTTGGCAAGGCAAAAGGGCCATTTTGTAGACCTACTTTGTATTAGAAAGTTAAATAAATAGAAATTCCGCACAATCTTTTTATTATTCAAGAAGTAAAGAGGAACAAAATTGTCAGATAGTAAATAAATAATGGTAAATCTATAATAAAGATATTCTTACATGTTTTAACAAAGTGCAGTGTTTTGGCAGCCTTCTGCAGAGGTTGACCTGATGAAGGTGAAAGATGAGAAAGTGTTGTTACAGTCCCACTTCAGTGTATTTTCAGATTGATTAGACTGTTTGCTTGATGATCGCCTCTTATTATTCACTCCAAAATGTCAACAGCCACTTGTGAAATTAAGATTTAACAAAAGGAGGCCAAAAAAAGTTACCTCAAGTGTGTTGGAATATAAACTGCCAGTGAGGAAACAAAGGGTCTTCATGGGTTCATCACAATTCAAGATTGTCCTCTGATTCCAACTGATTAATAGATCCAAGTTGACCTTTTTGCATAGCATTTGTACAATAATTACTTAAGTGCAGAGAAAATTTTACCACAAAGGTAACAGCAGAAATTTCTAGACAAACTGATCTAAAAAGTACTTTTTTAATCCATAAACAGCACAGAATTTCTGAGCATTTAAATTATCTGATAACCACCTCTCAGATTATATCCACTCAATGGATGTGGTGCCTCTTGTACTACTCTGTGTATTGCCAGCACTGTCCACACAACATTAGTACTTCCATAACACAGTATTTCTATTCCCCAATATTCCTGGCTAGCTAATTAGGGATAGAAAACTCTGTGTCATGAATAAGCAGGAGGGGCTCTTTCCCTTGTTGGCTTGGTTCCAAGATTTATTTGTGAGAGAACAAAGGAAGAGATAGACGAGCACATGGTACACAGATTATACAGCCTTACAGGGGAAAGGGAGGGGGTCGAAGGGGTCAGGTAACAGGATCTCCTTCCTGTTGGTCAGATCCTCAGATCAAAGGGGCAACCATATGTTGGTCAGTGAATGCATTCCACATTCCCATACTTGTCTATCTGTAATACAAAAAGCCTAATTTTGCATTTTATGTACATACAGAGAGGATCTATAATAATCTGTAATCATTTGCTGTACCTGGATCATGGTGCAATTATCCTACATCACCATTCCTCCAGAAGTGTGAAGGCTGGGGAAGTAACTCTCCCTCTGGACAGCAACAAGCACAGCCTGCTGCAAATGGCTGGAAAGCTGCCCCCCATGTTGCTGCTGTGCCCTTGCACAGGCTGCAGGAGCTACCCTGGCCACCCTGCAGGAGTCCAAGCAGCTGCTCCATGCTCATTAACAGCACCCCTTGCTATGAAAGGTGAGCACCCTGAGAAACTCCACAGTAAGGACTACTCCAGCCTTAACTACCAAAATCATGTAATGCAATGCACAAGCAGTCTGTCTGCTGGGTGATGATGTACAATGTGCCTTTCAGTATGGTCAGCAGGTGTTAAACATATACTCTGAAACTTTCAAGGGTATTTGTTTTAGACACCATTTCTTACTCCACATTAAATATCTCAGAGAATGCCTTCAAGTGAAAGCAAACAAAAAGCTCAGTGGTACCAGCACACATCACAGCCTGGCTATATTAATCCCTGTATTTTCAATAAGCATCTCTTCTGCAGAATATTCCGGTAAACATCCTACTTGTCTATGTCACGTTCTATACTTCTGCTTAAAAATATGATGGATAAAGCTGTGATGTTACCACCCCAAGTTTCCATAAATTGTCTCTGCTGCATCTCACCACTCCATTTTCCTCCTACAATAGAAAGAAATACCCAAGGAACTGCCCCAACTACTCTGGTTCTTTGCAATATCCCTATATCTATTGGGATTAAAAACAAAACAAAGAATAACCAAGCAACCAACCAACACTCCAGCCTTGAGAGAGTTCAAAATTTAGCTCCTTAGTGACATACCCAACCAATATCTGCTTTGTTCTGTATTCCAGCTACCCCAAAGAAATCTGATGCTTCACTGTACATTATCTTTTCCCATTCTATGGCGTGAGTCACTGCTTTCCTGAAAGTATGAATAAATCTTTGCAGCAATGCACTGTCGGAGTGGTAAGGAGTTGCTCTGACGTTCTGCTTATTTCAAAAAACAATTAGGGCCCTCAAGGTGAGAATAACATTCTACTCTTTAAATTTATGCAATTTATCTAGGTTCAGAGATGAGAATTTTACACCAAATGCAACCAAACCTGATATATCAGAAAAAACCACAAAATTTTTAATTCCTTAAGAAACAAAACCACCAAAAAACCACAAAACCAAAAAACTAACTACCCCACCATAAAAAAAAGTCAAACAAAACAAACAAAAAACCAAAACAAACAAAACAAAAAAGAACTGCCTCCCCCCCAAAAAACCCAAACCACCCAATCACAATCCACCCCAGTCACTTCTTCCCTTAACCATGAAACGGGACACAACAAAACCAGAGGTGATAGAAATCATTAGGGGGTGAGTACATGACTGGATACACAATGGAAAGGCCAAAGTTGTAGAAGTCGCTGAGGAACACAAAATTCTTCCAAAGATGAAAGAGTTGTAAGACACATTTGTATGAAGAAGGATGTTGTGTTGCTGATGGAATAGTTTGTACATACAAACGTGCCCATTTTGTGTTGTACAAATTTTAATCTTCAGATTACTTTTGTATTTTAATGCATTTTTCAAGACCTTGAATTTGTGCCATGTAGAGTCTATAAGCCTCCCTTAATGATGACTTTTCAGTGAAAAGTTTGCCAGACAAAAATTCATGAAGCTGTTGATAGTTTTGAAATCAATTCAGTTGAGCCATCTTCCCATCCTGAAAGCTTTGCAATGGTTATGGTTGGAACTCTTTTTTGTGGAATTAAATCTGAAAGTACAATTGATGATCTTCAACCAGCATAAATCATTACCTATATAACACTGGTGAAACGTTTTAAAATGCCAAGAATAGCTCAGAGATCCTTTCTCAGTTTCCATGCAGCTCCATTTTGCCAAAGTAAGGAATTTAGAGGCAAAGGCAATGAACTTTTCACTCTGATCTTCCATCAGATGTGAAATTACTGCTCCAGTTAGGGAAGCATCATAAGGTAGCTTTATAGACAAAGGTGTGTAAGGACTTTCCGCACAATATTAGCACCATTACTCATGAAAAGTCTGAAAATGCCATGTGAATCAATGTGTTTCTATTCATTCTGTAACAGTTCATTCTGCAGATCGAAGTTACTGCCGTAGGCAAAACCCTACAGAAATAACTGACTGACTGCATACAGGGGCTCACATAGGGAACATCTAAAGGAATATCACAAGACTTAGGTGAAACTCTGCCAGCCATAACATAGGTGAATCTCCAAAAAAGAAAAAAAAATCTGATTTTTCATATTACCTTCAAATTCTGACAATTTCTCAGCAGTGCTATTTAAGGTGCTCTATACCATTAATTTCCAGTACCACTGAGTGCTAACAGTGTCATAAAGTTTTATTGTTCACTGCTAAAAATCAAGTACTGATGGCATTGATAGAATTTGCTCGTGATATTGCAACTGGCTTTGAAGAGGTTTTTCTTGCTATCAACTTCAAACTCCAATTTCATAGATATATTTCTCTAGGTAGATTTGGGAGCTCACCACCAACTAAGGGAACAAGTTTATCCACTGTTTCAGGCAAAAAATACTAAATTGCAAGTATGAGTAAATATTGATCTCAGTTTGGATGTACAGAGCCTTAACTAGTCTCCAGATGATGGAAACATGTTGCAGTGCTCCACTCACGTTGTCATAAAAGTTTTGAGGGGCTTATATTCCACATTTTATTTTTTTTTCCTAATTCCTGCACAAACCTAGAAACCTGTATGTTTCATCTCTCCAAAAATCACAGTTTTAGGATATTAATATCTTCCTAATACATGTAGGAAACTTCAAAACATGCTACAGAAGAATACAGAATTTATAGTTACACATTACACCTTCACTGCAAGAGCACTTGGAAGAGGGAGATCCTTTTTCCGTCCATTTAAAACATCAAATTCACTGCTACTTTATTCCTGGTGTGTGAGCGTACAGCCAAAAATACATTTCACATTCCATTCCCTCTACTCATAACAAAATACAGTAACATTTTGGCTATTCTATCCTAACTTAAACTGCTGTAAAGATACTAGTGCTTTTACAATACCCTAAAACAGAACACAATAGACACTCTCCTCTGCAGCACCACAGCTCTAAATGCTGTTTATGTTGCCTTCATAAGGGGTAATAGGTTTGGAACCTGCATATCAGGTCTGCATACTCATTTTCTCTTAGCTACTTCAGATCATCATAATTTGCATAAGACAGAGACAAGACATGCTGCTTTGCTTGACTGGTTTGAGCTTTCAGCTTTGGATACTTAGTGGCCACATTGGTTGCCCCAGTGTCTCCCATGGCCCTGCTGCTCCCAATGTCCTGCTCTGGATCAATTACTCCAGTCAATAACCATTTTGAACTGTTTAATTTCTGCATATAATACACAATCCAGTCTCTTAACACATAATTTAAACCCTTTCTGAACTGACAATTTCAAGAATTGTCTCATTTGCTCTTTTGATCCTCTCTATAAAAGCAGATACACTCAGCAGATACCAGAAAGGTAATTTTGTAGACTTTCCACAATCTCAGCAAATGTTTTGTCTGTTGATTTAATACCAGCTGTTAAGCTATACAGCACGTTATAAGCTTTAGCCCTCATTACACTCTGTAAAAGTGTCACCTTCTTCTCATTACTGATATCGTTTGTTGTAATACATTGTTCCTATTGCCTGATAAAGACCAGTTCTCTAGCACTCAGCTCTAAAGCATCCCTGCTTTACCCCATCCCTGTGCGCTCCTCTCTATCCTTGCAGTGTTTGCCATTCTCAAGGTGCAAACTCCAGGCTCTCTGTAACCTCTTGCTCCTCCTGCATGCTGGAATCAGGCCACCACAAGCATCCACAAAAGCCTTATCTCTCCACGTTAAATGGAAATTGGAAATTACACAATTTAATTCCCAAACTTGCTTTTAGTAGTTTTGGGGGGGGAAAAAAAAGAAAAGAAAAAAAAAAAAAAGCGACCCAGAATTACTAAACACACAGAAATGTTCAGTAATAGCTTTAAAAGGGTATTAAAAAGAATAGCTTAACTGGGTTTGAAAGAATCACTGATCCATATGAATCAAATTCAGTTTCATTCAGTGTCAGTAATTACTCTGGAAAATTAAGGATTATGTTGAATAGTATTGCATTTGAGACACCAAGCACCAGAAAAGTTATAGTTGAGAAAAGATTACTTGAAAAGTGGGTACTAAAATCTCAAATTAATGCAAATCATCAACAATGGGAAGTGCCTACCACAAAGATTCAGACCTTTCTGAGCTGCACTGGGAATATGACAAGGGAACTTATTACACAGTCCTTTATTGATAAAAAAAAATTACCATAAAATTTATAATTACAAAAGTCTTCCTTCTATCCATGCAAGTCCCCCATAATGATTTTAACATTTTCTAACAGTATTAATAGAAAATTTGCTGTAACCTCAACTGCCAAATCAGCTTGCTTAGAAAAGACAATTTTACTCCACCCCCTTAAATAACCAAAGCATGTTAGGTTTTATCAAGTCATAATGAAACACTAATCTTAAAGAAATTAAGATTCTAGTTAAAAGTTAGAAGAAACTGAGCTTGAAATAGTTGCCTAAAACTTAAATAATTGACTGCCTGTCAATTTATGTTTGCTCAGCTGTGCCTGCAATGGGAAAGGATGAAACCAGTAGTTAGGTCCAAAGAACACAAACAATTGCAACCAGAAACTCATTCTTTGCAAAACTGGAGTTGCCCCAAAACCATTAAAAAAGATCAGAGCGAGGAAGTCTCGCCTTACTTCTGCCTTTTAAGACCCCTCCCCACAAAAAAGGACCCAGACTTAATTTAAGAAGCCAACCACGCATGCTTAATAGCCATTCAAGCTAATTACCATAGGAAGCAGGGGATGGGAGGGTCTGGTATTATGAATATGTATTTGTTTGAACCTTTTGTCAATAAATAGACTCTGTGACCACCTGTAATTTTGCAGTGTGTATTATGGGGCTACCCCACGCTGCTGCCCAGCGCTGAATTAAACATACACTTTCTAACTTTAAACTGTTCGAGAGTCTTTTATCCGTCACAGTTGAGTATCGGTGTTAGACCAATACTCATATTTTGATAAATGAATAATAAGAGCTTTGAGTTTTGATTTTTGCAAAAATTAATATGTATTTTAACTAAACAAAAGCCCAACCCACAAGACTGCTGCCCTAAGAGAATCTTAATGGTCAGCTTGTGTTGGAAATCAAGACATAGGAATACTTAAAAATTTAAAATGCTGAAGCAATCCTTTGAAAGCATCTCTTCTGAGGGAAACATAAACTGTAGTTTTAAGAAACCTTTTATGTGAGGTTTAAAGGCTTTTTGATCACAAAAGGGAGTCATTCATGGTAAATAAATTGGAGGATGGGGACAGGATTAGAACAGTGGTATATCTGGGTTTAAATTATGGTATTAACCAGGTAAACAAACAGTCCTGTAAATAACAGACTGGACTGTACTTAAAATGATAGCTCCCTGAAAGCAAAACTGAGATTAAGAGCTATATGTAACTCTATACCAGAGGATTTTTAGGCTGTAAAAATTTACCTGAGAAAAAATTAAGGTGAAAGGCTAAATGTACAAATTTGTCAGAAGGATTATTAATTCCTTTCTGACACCAAGGGAAAAAGCCTAGAAGATAGAGCATTAGCAAGGGAATTAAAAGTATGATGCAACAAACTCATGGAAGAAAACACTAGTTAATAGGAAGAAGGAAATTTTGAGATTAGACAGCAGCTTGTCTCAGATAGCAGAAATTAAGTGACTTATTGAAGGTCTGGTAGAGGAGCATTAGAGGACAGGGGAGTGTAGTAACAAGATCAGTTAGAAATATGGAAAAGGTATTTCTTCACATTACGTTTCAAAGTAATAACCCTCCCCACCTCAGCCTTTATTCCAGAATAAAAGGAATTAACTTACAAAAACATGGCGTTTAGCATGTCGCACAGCAGGATTCAAGGCTACACAGAGCTGGCAATACCATTTGGGGACAGCTGCTGCACAGCACTGCCTTGTCTGACTTGAGGGGAGTCAAACCAGAAAAACTGGCCTTTCTACCCTAATAACTCCCTGCTTGCAGATTGTTACCAGAAAGACAGAGCTGAGAACATTTTTAGACCATTTGCAAAGTTAAAAATTGTAAAATTGTGCATCTTTTCCTCCAGCAAAATGCAGAAAAATAACAAAACAAAAAGATTCTTTAAAGAGTTGTAAATCCCAAGTCGTAAAACTTGCAGTCATAAGTCTACTGTCTTTGGTTAATATGCCCAAAGAAAAGGAAAAATATTGGATTTCCTGAGAATTTTTAAAAGGAAGAATACTCTATTGAACACCTCTCCAAAGTTAGCTGCATTTAAAACTGAAGCACCAGAAGCTATCCACTATATTTCCATACTTATTCCTGGATTTATTTAGGATGAAATATCCATTGCTAACAAACAATGATGAGAAAGATAAAAAAAGGATGATACTTGGTCATTACAGTCATAAATTCTCACAGAACCAAATCAATTATTTTGAACATGCTATGAATTTTTAAACAAGAGAGGAGGAAAGGAGGAATGAGTTCAAATGAATATCAGGGGAAAGGCAAACAAATAAAGTGCATGTTTTTCAGGAAGAACCTGGCTGAGGCCAGTGTGAGCATTATGAAATCCCTGTTATTCTCCAAAATTAAATAAGTGTCCATGACACAACCGACATTGCTCCTCAATGAACCAGCTAAGCCACTTATTAGCTAATTCAACATCTTCTAGAAATTTGCTTAGGTACAAACAACAGCAGGGAAATTAGTGTTTTATCCAGGTACTGTGTTGAATCAAGATGTTCAAATCTTCTGTTAAATCCATATACCTGAAAATATTTGTATGAATTGAAATTTTCTTCTCATAAGTCTTTCTGCCACCTTAATTCCACTTAATTTTGGGTAAACATTTGCACATTTACCAGGAAACACTGTGATTAAGTTAAATAACAATTATACAGTAAAAAAACAGGAAAGTCCATCAAACCATAGGATACAGTTCCAGCCAGGCAGCTACACACAAACAAAGCAGGAAGTGTACAACAGTGTTTTCAATTTACAAATAGTACAAATACTCTCAGAAATTTAAAAAAAAAAAAAAAGTGGGTAATTGGAAAAGAGAAAACACAGGATACTTCTGTTAACTCACATAAAAACAGAACATTTAATTTATCTTTCAGCTTCATTTCAGAGCTGAGAAAACATTATACTATTTGCAGTGTTTAGGATTCCTTTATGTCCTTCAGATTGCAATTCAATCTGCCCTTTTCTGTGACAAGCAGTGGAGATCTTCATTTTTTCTATCTTCACCATTTCCTAACACTTTCAATTCACAAGGCTGCAATACTATCAGAAAATGCTTTAGCTAAACAAGCACATTTTAGTATTATTCTATTTTCTGTAATCTGCTGGTTTTGCTTTGGGGCCACTGTGATTATCTGTAATGGAAAACAATAACTGTGACATTTTAAGGCATTGGGGTGAACCTGAAGATAGAAAATTACAGGAGATTATTTGGAAGTTAAGCCTCTAAATCCCAGAACTTTCTATTTAGGACACATCATCTTTGACAGTGAAATACTGGAATTAGAAACTTCGATATAGCAAAATCTGACTTATGGATTCTCAATATAAAAACTAGTATTTTGACTCCCAGAGGTTAAAATGGGATGGAATCTCTCTTCTTGATATTTCAGTCCATTTTGTCTCCTTTCTTCTTCATAATGTAAAAAAATAGTTGAGCTAGTAGTCACTGAATGAGACAAGAGCAAATATATCCAAAAAGGGAACAATAGAGAGAAATGATGACATTTATAAAGTAACTGGGCAGAAGGGAAGTGAGGAAGGGATATAGAGTGAGATCCATTTCACTTAAGCCTCACACAAAGGACCCATAAAGGAAGGAAGGAGTTACAAAGATATGGTTTATTGACTACTCACCACTGAGACAGAGTTATATATATTCTTTATAAAATTTATAAATTCTTTCTTAGAAGGTTAATTTAAAAAGGGTTTGGCCTGTGATCCAAAAATCCTTTATTCACTAGCATAATCCTTATTCACACAAGGGATTCTATTGATTTCAGTGGACAAGGGATTGCTCATGGGGCTTAAGGTTGGCAGAACTAGACCCTGTGATTCTGAAACATTAAAATTGGGAATATTTTTGGATATTAATGCACCCAGTCCAGGCAGACCAGTACAGCTCAGCCTGAACACAGTAGCAATCTGGAGCTGTGCTATGGGCTAACTTTTAGTACAGAGGACAGACCAAATGGATGGCAGTCTTACTAAAAACTTGTATGTATACATACATGGTAAAGAAAAAATCATTTGATAGTTTGGACTTGGTTTAGTACTCAGAGCATACATGGCAAAGTAACATCCCTTTGTCCAGAACACTTCTTGTGAGTCTGTGCCAAACTCAAGGCTAAAAGAACAACATGAGGCTACAGTGGGCACCGCTGTATATTCCACATTTCAGAGGATGGAGACTGAAAGCATGAGCTCCCCTTAAACTCAGCATGAATTTCGATAGCACCAGGACCAGCAGCAAGAGCCCTCTATAAATACATCTGCTCTTAATCTCACAACTAATATCCTGTTTATAGTCCATTCTTTCCCTCAATTTGCTTCTTTGCCTTGTTTTGTTCTGCCTCTCTGTCCCTTTAGAGATGCCAGCTGAAAAATGTATAATAACCATTTAAGTCACCTTTATTTATCATATGCATGCTCTATAAAGTTACAATAATTTCACACTGATAAGCCACACCTATTTCACTGAAGGATCGAGCCAATCCCAGAAGTGCAGCAATCACCAGGTGGGGCTTATTTATGGACAAATTCCGGCAAAATGCCAACCCGCAAGTGCAAGCTGGCTGGGGAGGGAGCTGCCGTGGAGCTGCTGCTGGGCAGGGAGCTGCCATGGAGCCACTGGCGAGCAGGCAGTGAGCCGCTGCCAGCTTCGCATGAAGGTGAGCTGCTTGCCAGCACCGTGTTTGCGCGGCCAGCCCGCTGAGCCGCCGCTTTTGAGCGGTGCGGGGAGCTGTGGCAGCCAGCGCTGGAGGTGGGAGTGCCGGGGCCCGCGGCATGGAGAGGGCACCTGGGGCTGCATTTAAAGGCTTCACCAGTCTGTGAAAACTGCTTGCAAATTGAGCACCTGACACCAAACCCCACAATCGCCCGATTCTGTTACTCACTCGTTACTTTTCTGCACATGGATCCTCGCTTAAAAAAAAAAAAAAAGTGCAGCTTATCACCCAGTGCGGCTTATTTATGGACAAATTCCATGGTCTTCCTTGCTACCCGGAAGTGCGGCTTATAACCAGGTGTGGCTTATGAGTGTGAAATTACTGTATTCCGTACATCATTAATGGGAAGGCTAGGAATATAAAAAAATACATTGTGTATGTGTGAAATGCAGGATGACACTTCTTCGCAGACCTAAAGGATTAACTGAAGCAGGAATGCTGTACTTTAAACACTGGCACTTCAAGCAACATAGGAAAAATAGAATTTTGGAGAAATAAGAGTGATTCATTGAATGCAAACTATTTTTGAGAAGACCAAGGCCTTATACAAAGTAAGCCCTTTACCAACATCACCCTAATCTATGCCTCAACCAGAAAAATATCAGGGGCACAGAATATTTCCAATGCAAGCATCATTAAAAAAGAACAACTCAAAAGATATTGTAACATTGTTTTTCTTCAAACCTCTTCATATTTAAGTATAACAACAACAGAAAGAAAAGGATCGATCTGTGCTTCAGGAAAGGTGCTGCAGACCACAGCATAGGAAATCTTATTATACCTCTTGCAGCATGCTCTGAGGAATGCTTCAAACACAGAAGGGTGATCAATAAATCCTCATGAAAAGTTAAGCCAAGAGCACCTAAAATCCTTTCTACCTCTATAGCATCATACCCATCCTTTGGTAGCAGGACAGACACAAGCTCCTCTCTGCTTCTGATGAGCCAGCATTTAACTGTGAACATATGGAGAAACACAGGCGTTGATCCTTTCCTAACCTGAGCTTTAGGGGATCTGTAGTGAGCAACATCCTGAATCTGAGGTTCTGTTTGCTAGCTCTGGTGGGATTCACTCCCCATAGTTTTTTCTATTCCCTTACTGAACCCATGAAGCTTTCAGCATCCACCATATTTGTTAGCAGTGAGTTTCACATTTTAATTAAGCTTTGTGAAAACAGTTACTTTGTCCTGGGTTTCTTTTTTTTTTTTTTTTGCTGGATTTTATTTTTGAGCTGCCTACAAGAAAAGTTCATAAGATATCCCATATAATGATAAGGAGCAAATTTGTAGAGCTACAGCAAGGCCAGAGAAGGGCAGGAAAGTTACTGCACGGGAGTACCATGGCACTTCCTGGGGCAAAGAAGCTTCCTCCTGGAAAATGAGCTACTGACAGGTACAGAGTACAAGATTATAAAAACATAGTGCAATGTGAAGAAGGCAATAAGGATCACTTGTTTTTTGTCTTGAGATTAGGCTCAGACTAAGGAGGCAATGTTATTTTACACTCACAACTATTAGCAAGTATACTGTCTTTATAGCCACAGCTGAGGAAAATGTGTGATTGACTACTTAGATTTTACAGGTTTATGAATAATCAACATCTAGGCATATGCTTTATGATTGAAAAAAATAAATGGGGGTGTAAATATTTATTTCTCTGAACAGAAGATTTAGATGCAGCAAGCATAGGTTTTAAGAATACAGAAAAGGTTGCAGGGGCATGGGAAATATTTTCATTGTTAATAAAATACAGTATTTGTTGTCAAAATTCAGTATTTTTGGAGCGAGAAATAAGGTGCTATTTTTGTATTAGTGAGAATAGCTAATATCCAGGATAACAATGTATATTTATTACAAGTTAAAAGTAGAACCTAACTGTTTTTCTACAGACAGACCTTGATCAAGTGTTAGAATTAAAACTATATCAGGATTTAAAACAGTGCAATTTTATGGATGGTGTTACGGAAGAGGACAGAGCAGACAATAATCCTTTCTGGTTTTAAAATACGCGGTCACTTCCGTTTTCTGTGAATGTACTAAAGTAACCTCTGTTCCCAACATGTACATTCAGCAATGACGAATCTCCAGTGGAAAAACACTGATAGCTGCACAGGCGTGAGAATAAAAAATGGCAAAATCTGTTTTCTAGGTGGGAACAGAAGGTGGATTCTGCTGGAGATTTGTCTGACAGTTATGAATATCAGGTACAAGACAATGTCAGTTAAAGATGACTTGAGCAGATGGATGGCAGAGTGCATGCGCTGTGAAGTGATGTTAATTGAATGGCTGGGATTTTGTTTAAAAATCTTAAAATGAATAATTGGAAAACAATAAAAGAAGTGACTGAAATCTGCAGATTCCAGAGTTGCTGGCTGGCTCAGAAAGCAGGATTGGAGCTACATGAAACACAACTTTGGAGGTTTCCCTGATTTTCACAGATACTCATTTTTGTGTATTTCTCCAGCAGCATAAGTGGCTGTTTTGATGCAAAATAGGGGCTTTTAAAGTAATAGTTTCTGTATTGCCAGATCTCAAACTATTTTTATTTAGAGTATCACCGTTTCCATAAGCAAAACACTAGACTGCTAGAGTTGAGCTTCCTCAACACTTTGTTAGTAAATTTGAATGAACGGGCTGCAGAGACAGGGGCTGCTGTCAGCAACCAGGAAAGCACTCTGGCAGAGCTGTGAGGGTGACAAATATGGTACCGGTTCTGTTATCCCTGCTGGAAAGAACATTGATTTACAAGTGTGTTCAGAGCCATCTGGATTCACTGCACACATGGGGTAGACTTGAGTTTCACTGCACAGGTGGCCAGAAGTGAGGCACACACAGGAACACTGACCCCAGGTTTTCAGCCAAAAGAGCTAACAGGAGCCTGGTTTTTCCATTTTATGAAACCAGTGTTAAGTCAAGCAGTGCACATTTCATGTGCTAATCTTCTTCCTCAGCCTCTCTTTTCCTCCCTAAGTCAATGCTGAAAAGAAATAGTGCTTTTACTAATAAAATGAGACACGAAATACAGAAAAAAGTCAAAATACTCAGCAGTCCTAGGATAGTAGAGTCAACTCTTCAGAGTTCTCCCCACATCGTGCTGCAGCTTCTACCTGTACTAATCTCTGTAGTGCTCATTTTTAATGTATTCAGAACTGGAATCCCAGAGCATCTTGAAATTATTGGAAAGCTTGGTTGATTTGACTTCCTTTCTGGGGCTGGGACCAACTCCTAGTTCATGACAAGCAAAAATGTAAGAGGAACCAGCCCTGTGTTGTGTGGTTCTCTTGATCACAGAGCAACTTGCAGTTTGGAAATACTCTGACATAGCCATGGACCACCGCAGAGGATGGAGATGCTCTGTCTCAAAAGATTTACATGACAGCCTTGACACACATGAGAAATTTCCTTCTGTAAGACATTTTGAGGCACAAGGCTCTTCAGCTCTGACGCTGTGATTAATAGTGTTTTGCATCAAAATGCTGAACCCCGACAGGCTAAGTGTAAAATGGGTAGTGTGCTTATTGTACTATTCCTGCATTTGTAGTAAGGAAGCAGCATTCAGAAACCAGAGTATGGGTCATGGCCCTATTTAGAACTGAACTGGACCTTGCGGGTCCTGACCTTGTTTTGTAAACTCAACTTCTCAGCTGCAACTTGGGCCTCTATGACAGACTGCTGAAGGTTGCCATTCCTAGAACCATGGAGCAGGTAGGGATGATGAGGGGACAGGAAACGAAGTGAAGACCATCACAGAGTGGTTTGCACTGGAAGGGACCTTAAAGACCACCTAGTTCCAACTCTCTGCCATGCACAGGGATGCTACCCACCATATCAGGTTGCTCCAAGCACTACTGAAGCCAGCTTTGAACACTTCCAAAGATAAAGTATGCACAGTTTCCCTGAGGAACCTGTTCCAGTGTCTCATCACCCTCACAGGGAAGAATTTCTTCCGCTTATCTAATCTAAACCTAGCCTCTTTCAGTTTAAAGTCATTCCTCCTTGTCCTATCACTCCACACCCTTATCAAAAGACTCTCTCCAGCTCTCTTGTAGCACCTCTAGGTAGTGGAAGGTGCCATAAGGTCTCCCTGAAGCCTTCTCCAGGCAGAACAACCTCAACTCTCTCAGCATGTGTTCACAGAAGCAGTGCTCCAGCCCTGTTGAGCACATGCTCTGGAAAGATCTCCTCTGAATTCTAACTGAATTGTAGAGGGGGAAGAAGTGTGTCCATGCTGGCTCTGTGCAGGGGTCTCTCTCAGAAGAGCTGAAGGACAGTCACACCCAGTGAGGCTGGTGGCCCCCACAGGTCCCAGGTAGGTGACTTCACTCAGCAGACCCTGATAGACCTGGTCATGTCTTTTCATTGACAATTTAAAACTCTTGCATTCTTCACTTCTTATCTGAAAAGAAGTGACATTTAATTTCAATGAGAGCTACATATACCCATATACCCATATGTTATATATACATATACCCATAGATTTAATCCTTAAATTTTCTTAGTGCCAAAAGGGACGCTCTTTTCCTGAAAACAATATTGCATCTTTAAGGTGTGTTTCTTGTCATGTCATATTGTGGTTAATCACACAACACCATGCCAGTCACCATAGGGAAGCAGATATAAAACAAATGATGCTACAAAAAGGAACAAACATTTATAAAACTAAGCATTGGATGCTCCTTGTCTCAGCTTTGCTAATATTGAGGTGCTATTTTCCATCTAATACAGACAACACAGTCTGCAGACATTACAACACAAATCAGCTCCACAGAGTGACTTGCAAGTTTCAAACAGATTTTTTCAAGTTGAGTTTTTGAGACTTGGACTTCAAAGACATAAAAGACAATGTATTGTATTACATTATCAATATGTGTAGTAGGCTGGAAAAGCTTCTCCTTGCAGATCTGAAAGCCATTCTAGTAAATTTGTGCCTCATAATAAAAAATGTGTATTTCTAGAATAAATCAAAACCAGAAGCACTTTTCTCTTTAGAGCTGGTGAAATGAGTGAGGGTTTCAGGTGTCTGAATCCAATAGCTTGAGAGCTCCACCATAAATCCATCATAAGACAAAAAACACCCTCCTGTCCTCCAGGACATTAATGTGTAACCAGTTTCTTGGGAAAGTTAAATGGCATCTTAAAAGACAAAGAATAAAGAACCATTTATGTTCTTAATCTTAAGGGTAATATGAAAAGGCAGATACCAATCTGCCTGCTGCTTTCAAAGGAATATCTGTCTTTTCTTGACTGCAGGTCCTGTGACAGAGCTTGTACATCTGGTTCTGCATTATTTCTGCAACATGCAGGAGACACATGCAGACATAGCAAAGGAAACGTAGCTTTTTTCCCCCAAAGGAAACAAGACACCCATCCTTGTATCAGGCAAAGCTGCACTGTCAATCTTGACTTCTTGTGTTGAAATAATGGACAAAAGTGGTTGCTTTGTTCCATGTAGATGCTGAAATTCCAACTGGACATACTGTTCCACGCATTTAAAGGAAACTCTGGACATATCAAGGCTCAACATTTTTCAGTCTCCTGGTGCTGCAGCAGCATTTTCCTTGTCCCCTCCCTCACAGTTCTGCTCTCACTTGTCATCTCCCCTCTCTCCTGACCCTGACTCTTCCTTTGCCTTTATCTTTCCTCTTCATGCTCCTCCTCCTCTTTCCACTGCTATCTCAAATTATTTCTGCTAGATCATCCTTCTGCCATCAGGGGGACAGAATGCTTGATTCTACTACATGCAGATAAGGTTCCCTGTTGTCTCAGGACAAGAGGGGCTGAGGGACGCTATGTTAGATTGCAGAGGAAGGCTGCTACGAGTGGAACTCTGCTCCAGAAGCAGCAGAACAAACAATAAAAAGTCTGTGGAGTGCATAACACATAGGTATGCCATGTCCAGGTACTGGTCTACTTCTGGAGAGGCCTTAACTGTTCTTACTTACCTTCTTTGCCTTGCTTGGGGTTTTGTGCTGTCACAGCTGTGGTAACCAGAAAAAAAGGAAAAAAAAAAAAAACAAACAAATAAACAACCACACAACAAAACCAGGCCAGCAACTTCATGATGCTAATCCCAAAAAACACAGAATGCAAGAAGAAATATGGAAGGGACAATATTGCTGAGCCTTTCAGGTGATTCTTTTCTGCAGACAAATGTGACAGTCTGTAAAGTGGACGTGAGGTGATAGCTACCAGTACTGACCTCTCCCATAAGGGCATTGTGGTATGACTGCTGTTCCTCTCCTAGAGAGCTGTGCAATTTCCCAGTTTCCAACAAAACCCCCCGATATTTTAATATTTCTTTCTTAGATAAAGAATAAAAACTTAAGCCACCTGTCTACATTTTCTTCTGGGTTTCCAGACAATATTACATTTGGAATCTCTGAAATTATCTCTTTCAATCACCATCCAGCAACTGATACCCTTCAGCACAAGAAAAGAGCAGCTGTGGTGGAATTCCTTCATTCTGCTGCAGTTCTAGAGCCCACTGTACTGCTGAAAGCCAGGGCACATAGTTTTAAAAGTTTGTGTTAACTTCTTTTTCCACTGAAGGAGAAAAAGTAGTGAAGTATTCCTTTCATTCTGAATTCCCATGTGGATGCAAATAAATGCATAAATAAAACAAAAAAAATCCTAAATGCTTTAGCTGTATGAAGCGGGAAATATTTACATTCCACTCAAATCTCTGGCAAAAAGAGGAAACAAAAAGAAATAAAAAGAAACAAGAAAAACTGGGAGTGCATTTTTCAATTACATAATCCTAAGGGAAGGAAATTCTTGGCCACCTCTGAGTTACTTTTCAAATTGAAACACTACTGGGCCAAAGTCCACAACCTTGAAATGAGTTTTCACACATGGAAAGGTAAATCAAAACTTTTATTTCTCCTCTGAATAAAATATACAGTCTTTTATGCACACTTCTTCTGGAAGCTGAAAAACAGGAACATCAAAAAAATAAAGCACCCATCACTCCAATCATTAGAACAAGAAAGAGAAAACTGCACAATTTTAATGATAATATTGTTCAATGAGCCACCACACATTATCCAACAAATCTAAGTGTAGTAGAGAAACCATACAGCAAGAGTTAGAAGAAAAAAATTTAGCACATAGATTTTCCCCTACTTTGGTTATTTCTGTTTAGCAAAAATCCTGCGACAATATAATACCTCAGGATTACAGCATCTTGCTTCATCACCACTCCAAAGGGCTTGTCAGCCTCAAGTGCTTTACTCCAAGGTAATTGATGGCTAAAGGACTCAAGCTATGTACTGGAGTTACAGACAGCATTGCAAGTAGATGCTTTGCTTTGTCCCACCTAATGATGTTTTGTGCAGACTGTCTTAGTCAGGATGGATGGAGAGCTTTCTGCAGCAATGCTACTCACTTGAATGAGCTATAACAACTTACAAGACAGGATTAGTGCATTTGCCTTTGTGTAAGAAGAGAAAGAGAACAGAGATTTGACCTCATCGGAAATGTATAGATTTTTCATTAAGCTTTTTATCTGTGTCACCTATCTTGACTTGGCCAACTTAAAGACTCCACTTTTTATTTTTTTCCAATGAGGAGAAAGCAGTAGCCTATTTTTCTCAGCTAAGTAACATACTAAATTTCCAGCTTCTTGGCTGTGACAATATTTTACCTTACACTAATTGGCCAGTGTTAGCAAAATTGTTGGGAATGAAGAGAGGGAGAGAGGGATTAAGACAAGGTCATCTTTCTTCCCATCATGAATAAAAAAGCCAAAGACTTTTCCTCTTGTTTTCCCCACTCTCAATTCCAGAAATCTCAGATCCTGTGTCTGCAAAACCAAAAAATATGCAGCAAATCAAGGGAGTATCATATAACACTGGAACTGATTCTCATGTAGACAAAACTCCCTTTCCATCACTTTTGAAGATATATTTTCTACACTGCAAAAACACTTTATGCTAACCTTTCTATGAATCAATGTAGGACTGTGGTGCTTAATTGATTAAGATGCTGGGGGATCTGAAAGGAAAATGGTCATCCTATAAAAAAGCACAGCTCCTTCAAGGTGTTAAAATCTAATGAGATTTTCCACTTGTTGTGCACAACTGGCTCAGGGCATCCTTTGTAAAATCCTCCCCCAGCTGGGGAGCTGGAAAAGAAAAACACTTAAAGCTGCTTAGTTATTGTTTCTTGCTTTGAAGGACAAGCTCTATTATTAGATTTTTCTGATGCTCGGTATGGCTATAGGATGTGGTTTTTTCTCATTTAGATGTTGTGAAGTAGATGGTAGAATTCTGACTAGGTAATTGTAAACAGCTACACTGCTAACAATTCCTTACTCAGTACATGCCTACCTTGTGTCCAGCAGTCACATCAGGTTCCTGTCCTCTTCCAATTTTATTAGAAAAAATAAATCTTCTTAAAAGCACCCTCTCTCACATCCCAGTAAACCCTTCCTCTCACCCCCTCTCAAACAAGGTCTTGTTTACTGAGTAAAACAGGAGCTTCAGCCCTGGGTTTTCATACCATCACTGGTAACAGGAGAAAAAGCCTAAAATGAGAAAGGAAATGTGATTAAAATGGAGACAAAATAAGCGGGGATGGGGAAAAATGAACTGGCAGACTATAGAAGAATAAATTGTGGTAATAATGACCAGAAGGTAAGAATCTGTTCCCTCCAGTATTCTTCATTTGAAAAGTTCCCTCTCCCGATTAAACTTTGTAAATAGTAATTATTATCACAAAGATATTCATAAACAGATGTTTTTAAAAATGCAAATTAGTCTACAATTCAGAAAATATGCAGTTTGTGTGCCACAGGGAATTTAATCTTTGAAAGCAGAAAAATGCATCAGACCCCATTTCCATCAGAACACTGTAACTCGAGACTGGAAGCAGTGGGTTTTTTTCCGCTGTTAAATATGGTAAAAGAGTGAAAAACCTATTATTTACTGAAGACTACTGCTTTTATATTGTATTTGTATTCATTGAAAAACTGTAAAATAAATCTAATTCCAAGCTGCTTTACCAGTATAGCGTAAAACTCAAGCATACTTATATCACCAAAAGTAAAAGTAGTTTCCCTTCAGATACATAAGTATCTACAAATAATTCAAAAGGTACATATTATTTTTCTTGTCCTTCCCTGCAAAGAGAACATTCGTTCAAATCAGATGCTTTCCTGATAAGTAAGAGCCGATTTCCTGATTGTCATTTGTTTGTGAAATACAACATGGATTACTGTTTTGTGAGGGTAATTGGCTGTGGAGTCTCTTCTATTTCATATCATAATACTACTAGAAATGATGAAATACTATAGATTCTAAAATTAGTATGGTCACTTAATTTTAAAACAAAGCAATTACTGTTCTATTACCTGGTATTCTGAATCAATATTTTGTCTTGCAATTTGCACTCACATCCAGAATAAATCTATAATATTACAAGTACAGTAATTTCACACTGATATGCTGCATCTATTTCACTGAAGAATCAAGCCGATCCCAGAAGTGTGGCTAATCACCAGGTGTGGCTTATTTATGGACAAATTCAGGCGAAATGCCAACCCGAAGTGCGAGCCAGCTGGGCGGAGAGCTGCCACGGAGCCACTGCCAGGCAGGGAGCTACCGCGGAGCAGTGGCTGGGCGGGTGAGGGGTGGAGAGCTGCTGCAGACCCACTGCCGGGTGGGTGGTGAGTCAGAGCCACTGACGAGTGGGCGGCGAGGCAGCGGGCCACCGGTTTTGCACTGCCGAGCAGGTGGGGAGCCACAGCAGCCAGCACCGAGGGTGGGAGTGCCAGGGCCCACGGCACAGGGAGGACCCCTGGGGCTGCGTTTAAAGGCTTTGCCAGTCTCTGAAGACTTTGCAAATTGAGCACTTGACAGCAAACCCCACGATCGTGCGATTCTGTTACTAACTCTGTTATTTTGTTGCACATGGATCCTCACTTTAAAAAAAAAGTATGACTTATCATCCTGTGTGGCTTATTAATGGACAAATTCCGTGGTCTTCCCGCCTACTCGGAAGCGCGGCTTATAACTACGTGCGGCTTATGAGTGTGAAATTACTGTAGTCAGAAGTGAATAGCAACAGAGCAGAACAGATATTCAACAGGAGTCCTTGGATACAGTTTGTACAGGTTATACACTCAGATTGGCCAGCAGTGAAAACAGAGGTTGTTTGTTAATCTTCCAGGTGTCTCAAAATATCCAACTTGTCCAGGGACATGCAGAATTGATGAAGCTTCTGGAAGCAGTAAATTATAATTCTTACCTTATTTTCAACAGCTGGAGTTGGCCCCTTTGACATCAAAGGAACTAATAAAGCACAAAGAGTGTATTGGATTTGACCCAAGAGACACACATGCACTTAATATACAAGGTAAAATTTTATTGGTGATGGTAAGCCTCATGGCTTTCTTACTGGTCTGGATTTTTTTGCCTGTCTCTTTTTTCCCAACAATTCTTTGAATCAGCACTATGTGGTTCTAATTTCTTCCAGACAGCAAAAACAATCTACTTCTCAAAAGGAAAAAATTAAAAATTCCCAGTGGTTTAGAAATAAATAAAATATTTAACATAAATAATGAGTAAGCAAAAAGAAAAGTGATCACTGCTACAAGTGTCAAAAACAGAAAAGTAGACAAGAGTTGCTTTTTTTGCACAGAGAAAAAATATCCACAATGCTATATTTGCTCCTTTAATTGAAGCTTTATACATTAGCATTTATACAGATGATTTTTACAGTGCTTAATATTAATAAAGGATTACACAACTCAAAGCCTTAAATTATAACAATTACAAAATTAAACCTCCTCAAGCTCTCTGAAAAGCAGGTTACTGCCATTTCCTCCATGGAAGCCAAAGGAGGGGATACCAGGATGTGTAGGGATGCTTCTCTTTATTCAAAATTACAGAAAGCAGGCTTAGATTAGGTATTTTTAAAAAATTCTTCCCGGTGGGGGTGCTGAGCCACTACCACAGGCTTCCCAGAGAAGCTGGGCAGCCCCATTGTCCTAGTTTGGAGACAGTTGTTTGCTAAGAAAGGCCAGAGCTTCTTTTTGAAATGGAAAATGTAAACTTCCTCTAAATTATTGTAATTTTGAAATTAAAGGGCATTCAGGCAAAGATATGGGAATAAGATTCTTGCTTGCCCTCTCATCTGCTCTGCTTCCCTGTGTTCCTGACCAGCGCCCTGCCTGCTTCGTCTCTGCATCCCAACCTGAGGCACCTGTATCCAGCCCTGCCCACCTCCAAGCCAGCCCACCACTGTGATCCTTGCTACCATCCTGTTCACCACCGTGATCCCCGTTACCACCCTGTCCAGGCTCCCAGCCCTTCTGCCTGGCCCCCCTCACCGCGTGTCCAGCCACCAGGAGCCGTCCCCAGGGAGGCAGCAAGCACAGCCGCACCTCAGGGACATGGACGGCACTGCCCAACCTCTGCTGGATATGCCCTCTTTTCCCTCAGTCTCCCTCTCCCTCCCTGTCTCCCATTTTGCTTCCTCTTGCACTGTCTGTTCTAGGCCTCTTTATTTCTTTTTCTTTTTTGCCCCTAAACGGTTCTCAGATACAATGTTATTGTTTAGTTTGACTCAATTTCATTTCTAAATACAGTAATTTCATGATTATAAGCCGCACCTTTTTCATTGAAGAATCCAGCCTACCTCAGTAGTGCGGCTTATATTCAGGTGCAGCTTATCTACGGACAAATCTCAGTGAAATGCCAACCCGGAAGTGGGAGCCGGCCGGGGAGGGCTGCCTTTAAAGGCTTCGCTGGTCTATGAAAACTGTTGCAACTTGAGCACCTGACACCAAACCCAGCTGGCAGCGATTCTGTTACTAATTTGTTACTTTGTTACACACGGAGCCTTGCTTTAAAAAAAAAAAAAAAAAAAAAGTGCGGCTTATATTCAGGTGCAGCTTATATATGGACAAATCCCATGGTCTACCCGGCTACCGAGAGGTGCGGCTTATAATCGTGAAATTACTGTATCTATTTTTAAAAGAACTCCTTCCAGTTCCCCACAGCAGAACATGAGGTGGGGTTAACATGTAGAGAGGGTTTGCCACTAGCACAAGGAAAGTTTGCTTTCCTCATTTAAACCAAGCTCCTGGGAACAGGCAGCAGCCTTTTCTACATATGTTTATACTTTACATTTAAATCCATCATTGCATATCATTTACCAATGCTGTGTGAAACCACAGAAGATGGTTCATGAAGATTAAAAAAGACAAAGCACAGCTCATTCCTCCAGCTCCTTGACCAGAAACTTCTCTTCCTGTGTGTTAGTTTAATCCTGAAGTTTGTAACTGCAGCTGCTTTGCAACTTTCCAAATACTGTTTCGATCGCACTGTTCTAGACATCTTCTTAAAACAAGGTTGTTATGGTCACCTAAGTTGTCAGTAAGTACTAATTCAGTCAGTTGATGTTTTAAATGTGTGGCATTGTGCTCAAGTCCCTGTCTCTTTCCAGAAGACCTGGTCAAAGGGAGTAAAGCAATTCTATCTCATCTCAGTTCTATGAGGATATTGGAAAACTCTGGGCCACTAAGAAAAAACGATGTCTTCATGATGGTAGCCTCATGTTGATGCAGTCACAGATTAAGTCACCTCCCAAATATAGTAGGAAGTAAAAAACTAAGCTAAACTGAGCTAAAAAACTGCATATCTGGGAAGATTCAAATGGTTGTGCATGAATATCAGCAGTGCTTATGTCCACAGGGATTTTATAGAGTGGTTTTGAAACAATCTGTGCATCAGAAAATACCACATTTTTTCAATGAGCACAGGAAGTCTGTAAAGCTTTTTGTGCAAAAAGCAAGCTTAAAACTCATCAGAGCTCACATCAGGCATTTGATGGGCTTTACAAGCTGCCTTACTGTCGTAAAGTGAAAAATAACTGGTAGGAATTGGTTTATATTTCTAAATGTCCTGGATTCTCTTTCTCTAGCAAGGAAGCAAAATTGCCCCATGCCAGACACTTGTTCCCCTGATAATTCTTCTCCTATTGTTTTAAGATTATGAGTTTTGACAAGGGTTGTAAAGATTGCCATTAAACTTTGCTCGAGAGCTGCAATGGATTGCAGGGAAGAAAGTAAAAATAGTGAGCATCTGGGCCATATTTGCCTCCACTTTACAGAGCAGAAGAAGGAATCGGTGGCAGGAACATTCAGGACTTTTCCATCTCAAGATCAGGGTTCACACTGTAACCACAGGGACTTGCATTTTTGAGTGGCCTTGTCACTGGGAACAAGTTTTACAAGGAAAGATTCCTGTTCATGGCTTTCTTTAGAAGTCAGAACAAATCAGGGACTCCTCCAGACTGCTCCTTTGACTATAGAGAAATCATAGGTTTGCTCCCAAATAAAATTAATTGCAAACATATTCTCTTGCAAAGAGTAAAATACTCTGAGATTGTGTGTGATCTGTAATTCCCAATGTACACAGACCCAGATTAAATTTTCCTTTTTAATTTCAAGAGCTCTCAGCAAAACTACAATGCAAAGAAAAATGTTTGATACAAGAAAGAAGAAAACAAAATATTATTGGTAAGGAAAAGCCAAAAAACATTAATAAAAAATTTCCAGTATCTCTTTGTAATTTCTAGTACTTTTTATCTTATTTATCACATCATTGAAAATCCTAAAATCCTTGAATTTTAATTTGGAAGTTTCACTGATATTTTTTTTTTCTGTATTCAGCAGTGTCAGTACACAAATTGTGTTTGTGTACTTTGTTAAATCCATGTAAAACTTTAAATTTGTTTCAAGGCAACTCTGGATGTGATCTAAATAATTGAGCAAGAGAATCTTGTTAAATATTTAGAAAACATATATTGGCGTTTTTATATTTTACAGTACCACCCTATTAAAATTTATGGTAAGGAAGATACCATTGAGCTTCTGAGACACTAAGTACTAAATAATCCCTGAAGAGAAGAGAGGAGGGAATGTAAGTATTTCCTTGTTATTGACTGTTCCCAGAGTTTTTGAGCAAACAACACTACAATCCAATCTGCATTTAAAATAATTGACGCTGTGGTTGGGTGCAATGAAAATAATTTTATCTAAAAACTTACTTATCTATCAAGACCTCTTGTGTCTGAAAATACAAAGAATGTGCACATACACAGTGGCAACAGTTATTTCATCTAAGTGTTTACATCTTGGACTCAACCCACTGCAGCTTCAGGCAGTGCTTTACCTGAAGTCTGCAGGGGTATGAGGGGAGGAAAATAGAGAATAGCTGAAAACCCATTGTCCCATGTACCAGAAGTAGTGGTAAAGAAAGAGGAAATATCTGAAGACACTCAAAGTGTGGAACAGATCTTGCATTTACACAACACAGAACACTTACATGGAGATTTAAATGGCTTTTGCATCACATCATTAATATTTTGATATTCAGGACGGAGATGCCAAACAGGACTTCATCAACAAGTCAAGCTGAGGTATTCTGAGTTTGACTCCAAAAATATGGGGGAATAATCATCAGACTCCTTGATTGACATGATAATGGCATGAACCTATGCCCAGCTACTCCTGCATGCAAACCACTTACACATAAATAAATCTGTACATTACACACACTGAGCAAAGTGAGGTATTCTTCTACAGAACTCTGTCCTTTTTAATAGCTTGAAACATGCAACTGAGAATAGAAATTTAGTTGCTTTTACAAATTATTTGTAATAGAAGAAAGTGAGATGAGGAAAAGAGGAACATGTTGTACCACATTACAGGAAAGCAAATGTTGCACAAACTATGTTCCTGGTCAGAAGCAAAAAATAAAAGACACTTCAGGCCTGAGCTGATTAACTGTGTCAGCACAGCACATACTCATCCTGAGTTTTCTGGATTGATTTTAGAGATAGAATCTGTTGGACATCTGATACAAAGCTATTCAAGGTGGAAAGCAAGGTGAATGATTGTTACCTCTGTAACTCTGCCATCAAAAGCAGTCCGAGCCCTGGAATTCTGAAATTATTTTTTAAACGGCTTCCTTGATAATTTTCTCTTTGACAGCAATAGGACTGACGCATTTTCTTAGTTACTTCTCTGATTTGTTTGTCAAAAAATGCTGCAGCAGAGATGCTGTTTCAGGATGACAAGAATCAGGCAACAAGGTTATTTATAATTTTATGTAAGTCAATTCAATAACAAAGTGAGAAGGGATGACTCAGATTCACTGACTTTTACTGACCAGAATGTACATTCCATATCTGTATTTGGTGAATTTTGACTTCTAGTTCCCCCGTAAAGTTTCCTGAAGCTGGCTATATTAAATACAAAATTAGGAAACTAAATCTGTCCCAAATTTTTAAGAACACATTAACTGTCTCCATTATCCATAAATCACACAACAGCCTTTATGTCATCAAATTAGAGCTGGTGCAAGCACCTTCAGCACCACATTGACACATCTGTGTGTTCTGTCTGATGCACTCAGAATGCTCTTCCTAGAAACATGCAAGAGAAGAAAATTACTAAATATCAAGTATAACATGACATGCCCAAAACAGGAGGAAAAGAAGTCTTACTACATGACCAGAAAAAATTGTTGGTTAATTTCATTTTTTCATTCATTCATTCTACCACTAATGCAATCATTAGATATCTTTAATTTAAACATTAAATTTTCCACCAGAGTGAGTAAAAATGTTTTTATAGGAGCTTTGGAAGAAAAAAATCTTTAAAATCAGGTTGTGTCCTATTTTGCTACAGAGTAAGGAAAAGTCCTCTCTAACTACACCTTTATGTCTATGTCTTCATGCCTGCAGCCCAGGTTTAAGGTTGGGCTCATTCTTTAAATCATGGTAGAACTCAGGGTTTGGGGCAACCTCATGGTGACACAGGGTTTGGGCAGACCCTGCTCTGAGACAAAGCCATGCTGTGTTCATGTGACAGCACAGACTGTGAGCAATAGCGCCCTGCCCTCCATCCCAGATCGGGGGGCCTGATGGTCTCCTGTGCTCATGGCTGACAGATACTTAGAAGAAAATGCAACTAAATCTGAACACAACTGTAGTAATTACAGCAATTTCACACTCATAAGATGCACCTGGTTATATGCCTCACTTCCAGGTAGCCGGGAAGACCACGGAATTCATCCATAAATAAGCCACACCGGGTGATAAGCTGCACTTCTTTTTTTTTGAAGCGAGGATCCATGTGCAACACAGTAACGAGTTAGTAACAGAATTGCACGAGCGTGGGGTTTGCTGTCAGGTGCTCAAGTTGCAAACAGTCTTCACAGACCGGCGAAGCCTTTAAACGTAGCCCCAGGGGCCCTCCCCCGCACCACAGGCCCTGGCACTCCCGCCCCTGGCACTGGCTGCTGTGGCTCCACACACCGCTCAAAAGCGGTGGCTCGGTGAGCTGGCTGCACAAAGCTAGCAAAGCACTCAGCAAAGCGCGAAGGCAACAAAGCAACAGCAAAGCGGCTCGGCAAAGCGGTGGCAAAGCAGTGGCAAAGCGGCGGCAAAGCAGCAGCAAAGCAGCGGCAAAGCGGTGGCAAAGCAGTGGCAAAGCGGCGGCAAAGCACGAAGAGAGTAGAATGCGAAGGCAGCAAAGCGGTTCCGCAGCATCTCCCCACCCGCCCCCCACCCGCCCGGCAACAGCTCCATGGCAGCTCTTCCCCCGACCGGCCGCGTTTCCCCGACAGGTCCCTGCCCAGCCGGCTCACAATTCCGGGTTGGCATTTTGTCGGAATTTGTCCATAAATAAGTCACACTCGGTGATTAGCCGCACTTCCGGGATCGGCTTGATTCTTCAGTGATATAGGTGCGGCTTATCAGTGTGAAATTACTGTACTTCTACATAAAACACGGAGGCTTTATACATCCTCTTGCCTCTTCAACTAAAAGTGGCAAGTTAATAATGGCCTTAAGAAATAGCATTTATTGTATGCAACTTGCCTCCAAAGCTCTGAGCACAGAGATTTTCTCTTCTACACTCTTTAAATATAGATAAGTGGTTTTTCAAAAATGGTAGAATTATTCAGTTCTTTTTTATTGATAAAGTACTCACAAAGGTCGCAGATGCAGCACTTTATATATGATAAATATTCCCAACAGGAAAATCCACAGAAAAAAAGCTGCTCTGACCTTTTATCCATCATAAAATTACTTTCTAGGCAATAACAGCCTCATTTTGTTTGGTTGGTTTTTTCTTTGTTGTCCCATGAACTTCAAAGATGTATTTTATTAGTCATTCCAGGGGAAAAAAAAAACCAAAATAAAAGAAAAAAACAAGCAAACAAAAAACCATCCCAACAACATTGCTAGTAAAATTCAGGAAGATATTACAGATAATTCCTGATGCAGAAAAGAAAGCAAAGCACTGTGCATGGATGGAATCAGTGAAATCAGGATGTCCTTCACAAAATATTGCTTCATTATTTGTACCTCTGATGTTCTTACATCCTTTACTGTGTAGTCAAACCATTAATATCCAAATTATTTCTCTATAATTGCATTATTGCATTTATCACATCATATGCCTGCACCCCAACAATACATGTGCCGCTACGTAATATTTGCACAGAAACAGAAGAAATGTAATATAGAAACAAAATCTTACTATTTGTAAGTTCAATTCAGAACCTGCAAGACTTTTAAAGCTTTTTTTCACTGGCTTGAAAGTGACAGTGGGTGAAGGCATTGCACACAAGTGCTGACAGTGCTTGTTCATTGTACCACACCATTAGGAGCACTACATGCACAGTATATTTTACAATAAAAACTTGGAGGTACTCAGGAGCACCTTAAAATGTTAATGATGCCATCTTTTGTACTAGACAAGTAAGCTTAAATCCAAACCCCCATGCTCTAAGGCAAGGAAAATATTTTTAGCACTAGTTGAGAAACTCACAAAATTAGGTGAAATAGTTTCCCCTTAAGAATCAAGCCTGCAGCACTGTTATCCAGCATTTGAGGACACTCCAAGTTTGAAAGCTGCAAATATGACATTATAAAATACCACAGCCAAAGCCCAGGAGGGATTATTGCTCTACAACAGAAGCCCAGAGCAGATGATTTCACTCTGACATGCAGTGGCCACAAGCCCAGCTCATAGCGCACACTCCTGGGTGCAGGGAGTTAGTTTGGAAGGAGCAGCTTTCAGTCAGTCACAAGTCCATGACAGAACGATCTTCTGTCAAGTGTTTGCTAATTACTATCAGGAGTCAAGGGGCAGGCTTAAGTTTGTCATAAAAGGATAATCCTGACACCTTGACTGAATGTTAGGCAAAGCCCAAAGTCTTCCTCACACACTAAGAGAGCAAAGTTTAGATGCACTCCAGTTTCCAGCACTTTTTGGCATGGAGTGACAGGTCAGTTCCAGTTTCTTCCTTTGCTTCCTGTATAACATGGGATGGGGCTGGATGGTGTTTTTATACCAGTTTGGGCCCTAAGAGGGACTGTGGCATCACTGCTTATACACACCAAGTTGAATACAAGGCAGCAATTTCCCCAGAGACATTAAGAGTACAAGACAGACTTTGGATGCAATGATTTTTGCTTACTGCATTACAATGGAAATCTCTTTTATTACATATTCTTTGGGTCTTATATTCCTGTAACAGCTCTATCTCTTCAACAGAATTAAGTACTCAGTCTTACCAAGCAATCTAATACAAATTAAGAAGAGCTAATAATCAGGTTTTTTGACTGACAAGGGACATATAACTGATATCATCATTATCAGTTATGGCTTATGAAGGTCTTCACCAGAAATACTGGTTACACACAGTCTATTGTGATATAAATACATTTTTAAACTAACTCAGGATCTCATACCAACTCTTTTACTCACATATGTCATTCAAATCACCTCCATGCGTTTGCTGACTAGAAATGGCCTATGCACCTGAGCAAAGGCTACATACATGAGTAAGAGACTACAGATCTAGACTTCCTTTTTCATGTTTTATTTACACAGATTTGTTATTATGTGATGTTAAATGTATTGTTAACACATTTCTTTGTAGCTGTTTCATTTATAATTTATTTGTATAAAGGATGTTATAGCATCCTCTTATTACAAGAAGAGCTTCTGCAGTACGCGGATTGCTGTCAATGAAATCCAGGGATTATTTAGGTTGAGTGAATTCCCTCCTTGTCAGTGAGCAGATTCACTTAGAAGACATTTGTGTATTCTTCCAGCTTTTCTTTTAATTCTCCACTTGAAGAGCAGCAACACAAGGCATCCAAAGGAAAAGAACCACAGAAACAAATCAACCAAACAAAAACAAAACAAAAAACAAAATAAACAAAACAAACAAAAAAAACCAATACAAAAACAACAACAACAACAACATCAAAATACCCAACAAAAACACAAAACACAAATTCCCCCCCCAAAAGGAAGTGACTGAGAAAAAAGGAACCTTAGAGAAATCTAAGCCTCCAGACACACTGGACTGAGGAATATATACAGGCAAACCAGCTGTCTATGGCAGAAAAGTTCCTTTAATCTGTAATCTGATCTCACCCCAAGCAGCTATAAGATGATTTTTTAGTGAGACTGTGGGGTAACGTATATTGACAAAACCCTATAAAAAAGCTGAGAGTCTATCAGAGGCCCTAAATATCTGTATATCAATACAATGCATTTATTAATGAGAACAAGACTTGTGCACAGCTTGAAAAGGAGCTGATACAGAGTCCCCCCAGTCCCAAAACACCTTGCCAATACGCAAAGCAGAGCTGTGTAGTGCCTGGCATGCAGCACTAACAATGGCCGAGCAAGTCAGCCATCCACCTGTGCCGTGCCCTGTGCCAAGGCCGGGAGTACAGGAGCTCTGGGCAGGTTTCTGCCAGGCTCTTGAGCATCACGGCAAAGTTGATGAGCTCAGCTCTCTTGCTGCCCTAACACCTCTGGCCTCTTGAGGTTATCCAATCCCCCTCTTATTTGCAAAATCTCCTAGAGAGAGTAGGGTCAAACAAGTAACAGGTTTAGATCCTAGAAATCCAAACCTATTGTACAGTAGTTTGCTTGGCATACACATGAGAGCATCCTGCCTTACTAATGGTCTGCGAGGAGGTACTGAAACACCAATTTTGTGCCTCTTCATGGCAGGTGTGTATTCCTTATGACGGAAGAGAACACATTTCCATAGAAGTTCAAAACCTTGGCAAAATTCAGCCCAGGGCTGCACTCCTGTTGTTGGGCATAGAATGTGGGGAGGAACATGTCAGCAGCAGGGACAGACCATCGGGATCTGCAGGCACTACCTCAGAGGAAGCAGGGGTAGGGAAATTTGAAATGTTCTCCAGGGCAGTAGAGAACAATGCTGATATTGCTCCTTTTAAGTTCTTGTCAGATCTGTTGAGCACTAAGTCAGTATTTAACATTTTCCTCACCTTCAGAGTCCTTGTAGCAGCCAGTGCTGAGACTGCTCCTTCAGGTACAGGCAGAAAGGTGGAGTAAGGCCGCGTGGAACACCAAAATCTGCATCAATCATATTTGTTGATAGTTTCAATAATAGATTATAGCCACAAATAAAGCATGGCAAGTTGTCAAGAAAACTTGAGAGTTTGCATAGCTTCAGTTTTACATGATTCACTTCTCTGCATATCAGATTTTTGGATCAAGCATCATAATGTTTGGCAATGCTGTCTCCATGGCTCTCTGAGCATCTGCTTGCACCCAAAATTCGAATGCTGAGCAAAACTACCACTTTTCACAAGGAATCTAGATTAGTAAACTTGCAGAGAGATTTTTGTGAGCCGAAGATACTTGAACTAAAAAGATAAAAAGGAAGGAGAATGTGCTCATGCTACTCTGCAAACTATTCAGAGGCTCATTGTTGGCATTACCTGCAGAAGACCATCTAATGCCAACAGCAACTGGTCTGAATGCAAATACTCTTTGTTCTACCACCACCACCAAGGAGCCAAACATTTGGAGCCCTTAGCCAAGGAAGCAGTCATTGTAGGTACAATCATAACTTATAATTGGAAGTTATGGTACAGTAGTCTTAGATGAGGGATCAGTGCTTTTGAAAACAGGCAAGGAGAGGAGATAACATGGGTCTCTGTACGCTTTAATGAAGTATGATTCAAAGTGCAATGTTGGTCGTTTAACATAAATGCAATATATTTTTATAATCCTTATCAAATGTTCACTCACTAGATCAATATAAAGTACAGTTTATTAAAATGGATAAGAGGGATTGTGTGATTCCCATTGTGAAGAAAAAAAGTATTTAAAATACAGAGATTCTTTAATCTCTTGCTCAGAAGGCACCATGCACGTTGCTGATGGAATAATTTGTGTGCATCCAACTTTTAATCACACAGGTCCTGACAAAGGGAATAGTGAAATCATTCTTTTTCAGCACACAGGATAAGATGTTAACAATATAATCCTGATTGCATGTCAAACTTTGATGATTTTGGTTTGGTTACTGAGTAAGTATTTCATTACGCTTTGCAAGTTACAACAACAAGGATGAGATTTCAGAGTCTAAACCCTCATTCTGAAGTTTTGTATATCTAGTTTTGGCATAAATAGTGTTTCCTAACAAAATTTTATATGATTTCTGGGATTTAGCGAGCAAATCAAACAAAATTTGAGCACTCACAAGTAAAACCATATTTTTCAGCAAAACCATATCCCAAATAAAGACATGTCTGATAAAAATAATATTCATCAAGACCTAAACTAAACTTTATAAAAAAAATATTGGCTTCATTTAGTGAGAGTATTATAACTTTAAAAATTCTCACCAGTGAGATTTCTTCATCTGTGCTATTTTTTAAAGATATATTTAGAAAAAAGCTAAAAGAAAGGGGAAGGGGCATGTGTCTTCATGGAAAATGTACCACCAGACTTCTCCAGAGCAGAGAGATGCAGAGATGATGTCTTGAGACAGTCACATAGAACTTGAGACAGTACAGTATCTATAGGACTAAAAAATACACTTTAAGGAGATCAGAAGTTGAATAGATTCCCACATTAGACTTTATCCAGACTTTTTTTTCAATAGACGTTTATTTTGTCACAGGTAGACTCAGGCTATGAGCTGACACTTAAATATCTAAAATGAGCATGTACCAAAAAACCTCAGAGTTTATTTATTTCTGAAAAAAAAGTCACAGATTAAACAAAAGTCCTTAACATTTGTAGCTTAGATGACTGTGACATTCTAATCACAAATCAATGACAAGCATATTTCTCAAGTCTCATCTACTGAGTAAGAGCAGTTACTGTACTGCTGTGGTGTTAGTGTTTTGTATGAATTCACTGACCTGTAGTTAAAATGTTTAACAATCAAGTATATAATTGAAGCTTCTTTACAATATACGGTTAAATTCAGTGACAAAAACGTTGGAGGACGACTCTCATGGTTTTTCAGGTCAGTGATAAATTCTAGTCTAACTTAGAAGCAACCTTGCACAGAAGTTTGTATTTTCCAAATCATATCTGGGGGAAGTGGTTTTGCTAAAATTACAGCTGAGATCAGAAAGAAGCTGAGGACATCACAGTAAAGAAAATATATGAATATGAGAATATTCCTGCGTAAAGGGAGTTTTGCTACTTGTACATATTTGTGCTTTCTCATTGGTTCTGAAAATAAGCTGATGCCTTATGTGCACTTAAATATCCTTTGATCACTCGGAATTTGTCTTGTGACTGGAAGCAAATTAAAAGAGAGTGCTTTCAATTTATATCATTCAGACAGGAATTAAATACTGTAATAATAAATCCTAATAAAATTATACCTTCCTTAAAATGAGATCATAGCAACATGTTATCATCTGATGGATTCAATTTTGTATTAAACCTAGGAAAACAGAAGAGCTCAGCACAAGAAATAATCCTTTTCAAGAGCCACTGGTGTTGATAGAAGTGTATATGCTATTGACAGAACCCTCTCAGTAGTGCTCTGCTCAAGCCCAAGGGCAGAACAAACACAAGTCAGTTATTAGTGAAACCAACTGCTTCACCTGCCACCACAAGTTTATGCTAACAGATAAGGAAACTGGGTTAACAGCTAGAAAGTTCCATCAGAAATATTAACACCTTGAGTGAAGTGACTGGCAGGGCCAAATCTTTTGAGGGATGTACTGTGTCTGACCCTTCAGCCTTGTAGGAATGAGGTAATACGTGTCCAAATATAAATTCAAATGTTACTCGTGGCCTTTTAAACACAATGCAACTTGAGCTTTAATTGCTATTTCTTTAGTGTTAAAGGTGATTAAGTACATTTTAGCTCTTCCATCAAGAAAAAGGAAAATACACTGCTATGGCTCAAATAACCACAGGTTGGAGAACCAAGTGGAACAACTACTTTTCATGATCTCTACAGTAATCACCATCCATGTCTTTGGAATCTACAGCCTTTATTTTGTACACTGCTCAACAGAAGTCAGTAGTTTTATTTTTGCCCTGTTTCTTGCATGAAGAGAGCCAATATGAGTAATGCTGAGCTAGACAAACCTGGCGTCACTTACATCAATTCTGCCTTTTTATTAATCTTTGAAGAGGTAATTCTTCAGGTGAAACAGCAAACAGTATTTTTACATACATTGACAAAATAAATTATCATAGAGCTATTTTATTCTTAAATATTGATTTTAGAAAGGGAATACATGAGTTCCTTGATGAACAGACTAGAACATCAATCATGCAATTTACTCTGACATTGAGTGAGATAAGATGTCAAATATGGGAGTTTCTCAAGGTGGCAACTTGTTAATTAAGTCGATGCACCATAGTCTATGCACACATCAGTGGACTCCCTACCTCAAATCACTGCTGTTTTCATTGTGAGCCAAACATGATGGCTAGTGACCAAAGCAGTGTGTGAAGTCATGAGCTGGATTGTTAATGAACCAACTTTATTATTTAATGCTAACAAAAGCCATGGTGGGAGTTATAAGTCCTTGCTACTTTAAGTAGAAAACACATATCATGGTAAATCTAAAAAATTTTTTACATGTTTCAAAACAAGTTTTAATAATTATTTTGAGCAAAAATGAAGATCTGAAATAGAAAGCAACACAAACCTAAGTTGACAGCAACTCATATTCATTTGAAGGAAAAGAACACACTTCTTATACCAGGTCCTTTGTAACCATGTCATAATTTGGGATTTGTATGTTTTACTCATTTCAAGAGGTGGTATTAGCCACATAATTATCATTGTAATTAATTCATTTTGTTGCTATGGAGTAAACAATAACTTATCTGTAGTAATTTTGCAATAGGCTGTAACTGACTGAAATATAAATACTGCCAGTTTGTCCCACTGTGTTTCAGAATTGCTGCATAATTGTTAATGTTCACAACAGTGCAGTAATTGAATTATAGAACATTAGCCCCATGATTATTGTGATTGTAAAGTGCTCTCAAAGGGAAGACCTGTGAAATAACACTCCAAACTATGAAGTTATGAAGTTCACACCAGCCGTATCTGTCCCACTCTTACAGTGACACTTGTTTAATCATTATGATAGCCATTACTCCTTTCACCTGTAAATTTCAGCACACAACCAGCCTTATCTTGTAAAACAGTTTCATGGTTCCAAGCTTTAAGTTTGATTTTGATACAGCTCACATAAGTCTTCCATGTTGCTAAATTGGCCAGGTTTCCAATCCTGAAAAATCTTAATACAGTTATTTGAATGAGTCTACCTTTGAGAAGAATTGAGCAGATATCTATCTGCCCCAGGTTATCAGACTAGGGTCCTGGTTGGATTCACTTGACCTAATGTCAGCTTTAGGTTGGATACACAGTCTGAAGCAGAGATATAGTGTCAACATACACAAGGGGAGAAATAAAAAGCATTTCAGGGAACAATTCTTCACAAAGGGACATGTTTAAGAACCTGCAAGTGGATATTATCGAGAAATATTTCTATTGAGGAGCTTTAGTTAAAACTGGCCAGATAGGATATGCAAAAGTCTCAGCATAATTTTAGTCCCATCGTATTGGTGAACAAAGGTCTTTATCTTCTACAGTTTCTTACACTACTGCAATTGAAATACAAAGTCACCAATCCAAAGAGACTGCCCATTTTGACTCTGAAAGCATCATAGTTCAACCTAAATGCTCATTTTATGTCACTGTTCAATCGGGAAGACTCTATGCCTAAGTTTTACATCTTAAATGGGATATTATCCTCATTAGTAATTTATTGCAATTTTTTTCTTTTTTTTAAAAGATGAACTACAGTAATTTCACGATTATAAGCTGCACCTTTTCATTG
>VRYO01002184.1:12353944-12405541 GCA_009812075.1 Sialia sialis | reverse complement strand
TCTATGAGTTCAAGATGGTCTGTGCACATGTCCTGGAGGTTTTAGCTGGGCTGAAGCTCTGCTTATCCTGAATCTGTTGTAATGATACAACATATATGCAGATGTGTTTAAAACAGAAGAATATTTGACATTAGAGGCTTGTCAGATGCAAAACTCAGATCCTCCAGCTGGCATCCAGTGAAATGTCTGACAGAGACCTAAAGCTCCATTTGGATGCCACCACCTGTTAATCTCCCTGCAAGACTGCTTGGAGTTTCAATTCATCTTCCACACTCCAATGTGTTTGATTTTATTAGATGTTCTCATTGATTCCACTTAATGATTTATATATTACCCATACTTTAAGTGAATTGATATTTTTTTACTGAAGGTAAGACAAATTAGAAATGGAATCCACAATGGGTCACATGAAACAACCACAGCAATCTCGAAGGAGATTTAATTTCCGAGTTGTGGAAACAGAATAACCAAAGAAAAATAATACAACAGAACTAAAGGCAATTAGAGTGCCTCACATTATAGACTGAAACCCAAGGACCTCAGATTGTTAAGAGTGGACTTGAAAACCAGTGAAGTTGTTATTAAAATGATAGACTAACAACTTGTGTGCAACTGGTTGTTATAACAGTAAATTTCTACAGTACTCAGGCTCTACAATTCCAGATGGGAACAAGGAGCAGAAGCAACAGCATGGATGTAAGGGGCTCAACCTACAGAAACCTCTGCCAGTTCTTCATGTTAGTCTGAAGACCTGAGGCTCTAATTCCCTCTGAAGCAAGACTGAATAAGCAAAATTATTTTTTTTTCCCCAAAAGAACACCCAGTGCTCTAGGAAAGATGGTAAAACAACCTTTCCAACAACCTTTCGAATAGATACTGTGCTCTGCTTCAGCATAGAATCCAAAAGAAAGGGGAAAAAATTGTCTTGGTTAAGTGATAGGTCAGCATGAGTAGTCTAAAACCAGGAAAAATGAAGTATTCATAGCGGATAATTTGTAATGTAGTATAAGCATTATTATACATGGCCTTAGAAGTATTATCGCTTCATAAAAAAGAAATAATTTTTTGGTGTCGTGGTCTAACGTAGGTTTGGTTTTTGGTTGGGTAGGGATTTCACTACTTGTGGAACTGTTCTCTGTGGAGACTGAGCTGTCTAGTTTGGAAGATTGATAGTGGTTTAACTAAACCACTCAAAAGAGCTCATTACGCCTCTAGGGAAAAGCACATTTCAAGACAAACAAAGCCCAGGGAAGCTGTCTTGGCTTCTGGCCTTGAACAGGTAACTGGGTCAGTGGAGGCTGCCCCGCAGTCCGGGCTGCGCAGCCTGGGGGCCGGAGCTCTGCTGTTGTGCTGGGCCCTCCCTGTGAAGCCACCAGACCCCGTTTTGTCAGGACAGCTGGGGCCCTTCAGGAGCAGCTGAGCTCTTCCCAGGGAGCCAGCTGAGCCCTGCCCCAGCAGGGTGGCTGGGCCCCTTTTCCCAGTCCTTTTCTCCAGTAGCTCCACCAGGCCATGTCAGCTGGAGGCTGTATGGGCACCAGCACTTGCAGCAGGGCGCCTGCTGTCCCGCACCTGGAGCATCCACCTGGCTAAGACTGCACAGCCAAAACTTGGCGCACGGCTGCACCTATCTCAGCATGACTTGTTTGCTTAGCCATTTTTAGCCAGCCATGCTGCGGACAGGACAAAGGCAGCAACAGCAGCGGTTTTGTTTGTTTTCCCGGTGTCCCACATGAAGGAAAGGTGCAGGGGTAGTTTGGGCAGCCAGCGCAACTCGTACAGTGCCAACGGGGACCACCTGGTCAGCAGCGGGAGACACAGTGATGCCTCAATTGCGAAGCCTGGACAAGGTCAACCTTTTAACACTGCAGAACTCTATAGAAACAGTTTCAGTTGATAACGCTTGAGAACAATGAACCTATGAGTGCTAATTCTCTCCCAAATCAGGAAAAAGAAAGGCTAAAGATGCATAGTGATGGCAACATGGGACTTGGAGGTCAGTAAAGAAGGAGTCAAATTTTAGATGGGAGGGCATTGAAGAGATGCCTTAGTCTTAGGCTGATTTTTTTTTTTTTTTGGTGAGGCTATGGTAAAGATGTATTTGATAATCAGGCTTTGTTTTTTTTCCCCCTAGAACTCATGGACATGAAAGATGAGAGAGATAGAAACTTCACCCCAGGAATAAAGGAAGAAAACCTTTGTTCCCAGAGATGGGTGAAAAGGACTTTTGTTTTTATGCTAGAACAGCTCATCCTTAAAATAGTACCCCATAAGTCTGACGTGGTCCAAAAACACAGCTGTGGGAAGGCTGAAAAAGATGGGAGGGACTTCACAACTGCAGATTTCTGAGCGGCTGCTATTCCTGGAAATTAAAAGCCCTGGGAGAACTGTTTCTTGTGACATGGCAAGAGCGACTTCTGTCCTTAAGTAGACTGAGAAAGACTATTTTAGAGGTGGTAAACTGACTGAAAGTTCCAGGTTTTGTCTCTACATTGTCAGTGGGTAGGAAAAGAGGGTGTGGGGGGAGGAGAAGTATTCTGAAGGTTTATTCTGATTTTCTTATTGTTTTTCTTCTAATTTTGTCAATAATTTTTTTTCTTTATACCCTTCAAAGTTTTTGAGCCTGTTTTGTTCCTTTTCCTCTTAATATCTCACAGCAGGAAATGAGTAAATAATTTCTACTGGGTGCATTGGTGTTCGACCAGCACTAAACCCACTACATAATTGGTGCATTGGCCAGGAAAATCAAATTAGCAAACCAAACCCACTACATTTGGTAACCACCATCTTATGATTTCTGGCTAAATAGGCCTTCTTTAGATCCCATCTGAACAATGCTTCTTCTTGAATATGTTTGCAGAAGTCATCTCTGTTTTTTAAGCAGCAAAAAATAAAGTTATTGTTAATTGAAAGAGGAAGAAAGTTTAAAAGAAATAATATTTCTTAATGCATTGAATCAGGTATGCTGGGGAAATCACAACATTTGTGTTGGAGTAAAGGTTATGGATAAGACAAAACTCCAGTGCAGAACGTTCTCACTACACCAAGAATTAATGAGCCAGGGGCATCCAGAGGGAAAAAGTTGACCACACTTCCCCCAGGAGAGGTGCAGTACACACCCTGTGCCCTGCTCTCTGCCAGAGGAGAGAGAATAGTGTTATTCACATGCAGAGTGTTTGAGAGCTACAGCCCTGCTTGGGCAGGAGGGTGCTATGGTCCTAAGCTGAACTTGCCCATGTGAGCCCTCTGGCACAATCCCTCAGCCATCATGGCCAGGAGAGCACCGGCTGTGCCAGCTCTACTACCCGAGGGCCACAGCAACTCCCAAAAACCAGCAGCAGTACCTGATGACAGCAACACTGAGCAAAACACGACGGATTTAAGGGGATGCAGGAAACACAATGGGATTCCATTACAACCTGGCATCCTTTTTATGCCTTTCCTACATGAGATTCTGTTGAAAAACCCCACCACTATAATCATAAATAAAGCCACAGATATGAAAACAAATAAAAGGTAAAACGCCGCATGCTGTTATTCCAGGGCACCATACAAATTCAAGCCATAAAGAACAAGAGGAGGTAAGAGGGGAGGGAACAAGCCTGCTAGAATCCTCCTCTGTGTATTGCTGTCCCCATTAGTGTCAGCAGCTAATTCCTCTCAGCTGTGACTCGAGGGGATAATTAAATTATTGATGCTCCCATTTCCACCACAGAGCAGTCCTGGCTCAGCCATGCCAGCTCCTCCTGCCAGAGCAGAGCCGGAGCCCCTTGGGACAGTTGTGTGATGCTGCAGTCCTGCTGTGTGACAGGGAGAGTTCAAATATTTCCTGAAGTCAGTAGCATCTCCTGCCTTCTTCTATTACAGTTTTCAAACATCAAAGCCACTCTTATTTCAGCATTTATGCAGGAACTATTGAGGTTTCAGTGAAACTGGGAAGATTAATTAAGTGATAGCAAGTTTGAACATGGGAGATGGATGATTAAAAGTTCTCAAGGTAAGAGTAGGTACTATCTGTTCAGCAAATGGTACCTACTTATATTGATTAATTTCTTGCTCAGTGGTCTATAATGTCACTTCAGGATGAGAAGCTGGAGTGCTGTAAAGAGAAATTATCTAAAAACTGCTCTGCTGACATTGTAACACCACTTAAGTACAAAGTCAGATAATGCAGTATCACTCAAATAGTGCCAGACTGATAATATTTTTAAGCTATTGAAATGAAAGAAAGACTTCTGATTTATTTGTATTGCTGTAAAAATTAGAGCAGTTAGGGGGAAAAAAAAGTGTAGCAGTTCAAATTATTATGTTCAAGTGATATTTTCTACTTGTTTTCATTTACAAGCTCATCTGCAGCTCTAAAAATTGCATAGGTGTTAGAAATGTGCCTTTGTCTGGTAAATTCTAAACATGTGGATAGAAAGGGAGTGGAGTACAGCACTACAAGCACTACAAGCTTTTCTATCCACAGCCCAGTTCTCCATTAGGAGGATGAACTGAGAGGCAGCAGTGTCTCCACAAGATTATTTGCTCTGTGCCGAGCTCAGGGACCTGGTTCTGTGGAACACAGCTTGTGGCAAGTGCTGCCTGGCATAGAGAGCACACAGGACAAATGACAGCATTTCATATTGGAGTAGTGGCCAGGCAAGCTGAACAGAAACAGGCTCAGTCTCCCATGAGTAATGGTTGTTGGTGACAGCCACTACTTTTGAATTCCTTAATTTATTAAAAATGATGTAAAATTTAAGTATTTCCAGTTTATCTAATCTTTAATCCAATGAAGGCTAACAAGGCCACACTGGAGCCCTATATGCATATTCACCAGAGTCACCTGAAGAGGGACAAAAGTAAACAACGGCTCTTAATTTCAGGCATTCCTGCTTTTTCCTTTTAAATCTCTTGCTCTACTATTTATCACAGGGCAATCACAGGTCAAACATCCCCAAATAAACACAAAAAAACCCTCTGCTGTACATTATAATGAGATTCAGCTAGGAAGCGGTCATCAACGGAGCAATCAATAGCATGCATGTCTGAAGAAAGCATGGAGGTTTGTAATATCATCTGTATGCCTGACACTTACCAGGGATAACATTAATCCCTAGACGAAATCTGTGATACCTCGCAGTTTTACTTTTTACCCAGAAGTATCCAAAGAATTAATTATAAAGTTGATTTTGAATAGTGCTTTAAACTGGAAATTACTCTAGAGTTTAAATTAAGCAGTAGATTGAAACAACTAATGGTTCTTAACCAATGATTAAATAAAAGAGCTGCAGCTACTGACTATAAAAAGGTTTGTGCTGCTTATCGCTGTGTCCTGAGATAAGGTGACTGATGCTGAGTGTGTGCTAATTCCTGCAACATCTTTAGGAGTGTGGGGAGTGACATTGATAGCCTCCCAAAAATAACATCTCAGGTTATTTTTATTGGTAATTTTCAGCTGTTTCCAGAGACAAGACTCTATGAGGCAACTGAAGAACTCATCAGACATCAGCTACTTTGCTCCTCGCACAGTTATAAGCAACCTCTTTTTTAATCCCATCATGCTGCAAACCAGGAAAAAGGGAAAGAAAGCGAGCAACAGGAATGAAATTCATTCCAGTGAGGCATCTTGAACTAGACTTTACATTTGTCTTTCATGTAAAAAACTTGTGATTCACTTCCTATCTGTTTGGAGTTGTGATGGAGTAAAAATCTGCCTGCATGAGGTAAGGATGACTACAGCAATGTCTTTATACCACACACTTTCCTGTGCACTGCAACCTCTGGTGCAAAACTTGAGAAAAACTGCTTGAAATTCATACCTCCTAGAATCCTATCTATTGAATGTTTCTTGCCTTGCAGGAAGCTGGAACAATAGGTGAATCAAAGGCAGCAGAAAAATCACCCTGTCGGGGGCAGAGAATAGGAGCTGACAGGCAAGCACCAGAAATAGCCCAAAAATTGATATTATTTTCTGTAAAAAGAAAAATTCAAAGGTATTGATGGGGAGAGAAAGGGAGGGGATGGGAAAGAAATCCCAGACAAATGCACTTGGTTATTCTGAAACATCACTAAGAAATTTCAACTCTAAATAAGTGCTCTATCAGCTAAGCTGTATTAAATGCCTAAACATTTTGGATGTAATGGTCAAAATGAACTAGGGATTTACAAAAAATATATAAATCACAATATATTTAACAAAAAAAATTCAATTAACTTTTCTTTTAATTTTGTTTATTTTAGCACATAACATCCATTCTTCCAAAGAGCTCCACCATCCCGTGGTGCCATCAGCAAAAGCATTCAGTGATTCCAGCTGCAGAGGGAATTTTTGTATTTGCTTTACAGAGGGCTCCTCAGGTCCCACAGACCTGCCTCCCACCCTTGAATCCTGTACAGCTGCAACCTGTTATCAGAACGCAGAGTGGGTGGAAAGAGCAGTTTCTGGCTTTTTCTGGTTTTTTCCTACTCAAATTCGACACAGAAACCTTATCGACAAGATGTCTCTGTCACTCAGGTACAACCTGTGATGGTGATCTCTATTGTATTAAAAAGAAGGCTTGTAGCATTAGAAGCAGCCAAGAAGTGGAGTGCTAAGAAATATCAGAGACTGGCACTTTTAGCTTTGCCCTGCCCTCTTGGGACATATAACAATATACCATGATTTAGGTATGTTTAGCTTATCATTTACTGTTCCAGAAAGGCTGTTTTCCCTAGTCAGACCAAGAAATAATGTGGGTTTAGCAAAATAACCCACCAAAATAACTCATGTTATGTGGACTGAATTGGCTTTGTTGTTTATTCTTTGTCCTTTTCAGAAAACACAAACAATTGTTATCTGGACTGGGGGATTTTTTCAGAAACAAATTCAGAGAGGTTTCTGAAAGAACACAAAAGGACACTTTTGATAGAGGTGACATTTAGCTGCTAGATTCCAGTTTTCTTCCAAAGTACATGGGAAATAATTTCACAGAGATGTACTTATCTAACAGAGACTAAGTTGTAGTATCGCCTGGATTCAGGAGATGATCGAAGTATTTTAATTAAATTCTCCTAGAATGGGGACATGCAAGTACAGCAAGTATCCAGCCAGGAGAATGTCAAGCAATATGATTTATATCCATCAAAGCCATCGGGGACTGGGTGAAAGGTGTTAGACACCCTCAACTCTGGGCCCAGTACATGTGAGCTGCCTGTTTCCCTCTCTCCTCCAGCATCTGCAGCTGTTTCCATTACACTCTAGAGTGGCCAAGGAGTGAGTGTTGATTTTTTTCCTGGTTGTGCCATCCCCGTGTCACTGAACAGAGCTATGTGTCCATGCTTGATGCCAGGCTGTGCTCGCAGCTCTGCTGGCTCTGAGCATTCTGCAAGGGCCAAGGCTCCTGTGTGCCCTGCCCTGCGCACAGTGCCCAAGGGCTGCATACACCTACAGCAGGTACAGCCACAAGAAGGGTGTTTTGATACACCACGTGCCACTCAATCAAAGCACTGATATTAAGAACCATAATTAGCAATTTATATCACATAGTTTCAATGATATTTTTAGTGCATTGAACGTAAGCAGTTGGAATACCAGTAGGAACTACTGCACAGAACTGTTTCATGTGAGCAAAAATGACAGTAATTTCACAACTATAAGGTGCACCCTTTTGACTAAAATTTTGATCCAAACCCGGAAGTGCATCTTATAATCCGGTGCGCCTTGTATATGGAGAAAGTTTGGAAATTTGCCAACCCGGAAGTGCGAGAAGCAAGAGCTGGCAGCCCCAGCAGCCACAAGTCGAGCTGTGCCATGAGAGCCATGGCAGCCTGCGCCAGGGGTGGGTGGGAGTGCTGGAGCCTGCAGCATGGGGAGGGTGCCTGGGGTTGTGTTTAAAGGCTTCGCCAATCCGTGAAAAAAATGTTTGCAAATTAAGCACCTGCCAGTAAACCCCTTGATCGTGCGATTCCATTACTAATTCGTTACTTTGTTGTGCGCGAATCCTTGCTGCAAAAAAAAGGGGCACCTTATAGTCCAGTGCGCCTTATATATGGACAAAGTTCGGAAATTTGCAGACAACCTGGAAGTGCGCCTTATAATCCAGTGCACCTTATAGTTGTGAAATTACTGTACATCTAAATGAACAAATACCAAAAATGGAGATGGATATTGCCACCAGATGTGCCCAATACTCATACCTGATAATGAAATTGCTGGGAGAAACATGCAGTTAAGAGACAACGTTATGTAGGAGAGCTGCATTTGCAATTATAGGGTGACAAGGCTGTAACACCACAACATTTACACTACATATAAATCAGCTTCTCAGATGGCACTTACTTGTAAAGTCAGTCAGTCAGATCACTCTCCTCAAACTACCAGAGTTTTTCAGAATCATTTCCCTGTGCATTTGGACACTCCTGCTGCCACCTAAAGAGCTTCTCCATCAAACAGAAAACAAAAGACACTGGTAAGTTTGCTGACTTCCAAAGGGAAAACCTATAGAAGCAAACCACATATTTGTGTTTTGCTATGATCAACTGTTTCATTCACCCTGGACAGAAAACTTTGGAAAAACAGTTGCAAAAAACCATAGGTGAAAATATTTTTTACATTTACAAATAGAACCCTATTTGTAAAAATGTGTATGTTTGGGCTTAGCAGGAGTCTCCAAGCCATTTTCATACTTTGTTTAAGCATTGCAGTACAAATATCCTTAAAGTAGATAACTTTAGCAGACAGTATTTACCAAATTTGATTGCGCTATGTGGAGTTTATTCCCAACTTTCAGATTAACCCTATTTCCATTACTAGTTTTATCACATTGTCCTGATAATTTAACATATATTTTTAATACTCATTCAGTTCTCCAGTCTCCAGAGTATTTGGTGTTAATAATGAATCCTATCCTGAGGATTGTCAGTGAAAACGAAAGATACCATGAGAGAACCCTGATGAGCCATGGCATCTCCTGTGGCTCGGAGAGCTGAATTAATTTGTCCACGCTGACAAAGGGAATTCATCAGACAAGCTCTGCTGAATCATAATGGGGAAATCTAAGAGGTTACTGCCCTTGTCTGTTCGACTGACCCCACCCTATAATTGATAGCAACATGAGTTAATACACCCCGTATGAGCTATTCCCTCCTGCCAAACTGCAGGATATTGTAAGGAGCAGAGGATGTGGCCTCCCTGCTCACCCTCAGGTTAATGGGCAGAGCTCACCTTCCTCAGTGGTTTGCACTGCCAGAAGTTGTTCTTTTCCTAACATCCTGTTCAGCTCACGTCATCTCTTGAACATAGTCTTGTTTTTGCAATATTAATAGACAACTCAGAACAGAATGTTTTCCATTATTCTAGATAGTAATTTGTTGCATTATTATATATGTGAAGAATCTAGAATACAATGCACTACCAAGCAATGAAAGCAAAGATTAAGAACAAATCTTTGCACAACTTTAAATACATCCTTTCTGCATGTCCTCAGGGTAGTAAGAAGGGTAAAATGACAGGCTGCAGATAAGATCCCAGCCTTGCATATCCATTCATAAGAAGAAAAGATCAACAAACCCTATGCCAAAACAAAGTAAAAACTTAACATTCCTCACATTTAATTTTATTTAATCACAAGATAAGCAAATGCAATATTAAAGATTTAAAAACAGAAGACACAAACCCATCACGATCTGGTAGTAAGACATTTTACTGAGGGTGAAGAGCAGCTTCCTATTATGATATCCTCAATACTGTCATTTGTAATAATAAGGATAACTTAACCAACTTTTATATTAGTCTGAAATCAAAGGGCACTTGCCCATTCAATGAGATATATTTCAAGAGCAAAAGATACAATAGATACACATCTGAAAGTAAATTCCAATTAGCTTTAATGAACAGAGAGACAAACCCATCCCTCTGCAACGTTTTCAGCATTAGGTGAGATAAGAGAAACATTGTGGCAGCTGCAGTTGTCCCTTACCCAGTTTTCATTTCTCCTTTTATAAGGGGAGCAAAACCCATCACAACGCATTAGATAGCTCTGACCAGGTTTGAATCAACTCACACCACACAACTGACCAGTCCAGATCCAGCTCCCTGTCCTTCTTGATTGTGCTCACAGCACCCAGATTAGATTCCTGGTACCTCTTCAGTTCCCTACAGCTGGGGCAACTCCTTCCATTGATTATTCAGCAACACAAGAGAAACCATCTCCTCTCCTGAGGTCATTCTGTTTTAAAGCACAGTAGTGGGTTGCCTGATTCTCTGGGATCAGCACCATCAGCCACTGACAGACTGAAAAAAGATGCTGCAGTGCTGATCTAAAACTCTGAGCAGGAAAACATGAACACTGGGCAGCATCCTTCCATTTTACTCATTCTTCCTAACTGTAGTTGATGCTTCCCAAAGAGCTCACTTGTGAGATCCTCTGCACATGGCTGAGATGTTGTCTCCACAAGGCTGTCCTTCACCTTCAGCAGGACACCCACTTTGTATCAACCAGCCCAGCTGCTCTAAACAAACCACCTTTACAAGCTGCCTTCTCCCCTCAGTGTCTTAGTTTGGAGGACAGGTGCTTGTTAAGAAAGGCGGGAGTCTCTCTCTTTGAGATGGGGAATATAAACTCCTTTTCTCTAAATTTATTATAATTTTGAAATTAAGGGGCTCTGAGGAAAAGATATGGGTATTAGGAATAACAGTTTTTTACTAGGGAAATTAAAATAGAAATACAGTACTGCAAAGAAACAAATCCCAAACCCTGACAAAGTCAGAGTACAACCTGACACCCCATCAGTCAGGGTGTTGGTAGCAGTCTGATTAAATGGTGGCTGCAGTCCTCTTGCAGTGAGAGATGTGGTTCAGTTGAAGCAGTGCTCTTGTAGAAGTGTGCCATTTTTTCCGAAGGTCCAGTGGTGATGTGGAGAAGTCCATTTTCCCTCTGGAGTCTAGGAGGAAAGGGCTACCTGGTGTCCCAAAACTTCTAGTATTATCTTGGTAAGAGATTCTTGGGCTCTTCCCCCTGGCTGAAGCAACTTCCAATTGGATGAAGTAATTTTATCAGTCACACAGTGGGACTCAATGTGCCATTAGCAGAAGATAACTGCCTGGAGGAAGGATGGGCTGTGAAAAGATAAAGAACAATGCTCCACCTGGTTTCAATGGATGGCCAATTAGCAGAATATCTCCACGGAGATTAGGATCACTGCCCCTGATGGAATACATATCTTTTATCACATCCTGCTTTGTAACCCAAGACACTCAGCTGGGTCATTTGTATTGTCTTGCATATGATCCTCATCTCAATGCCTGCCTGCACCTGCACAGGCTCTCACCCTCTCTGGGTCTGACCACCACAGTTCCAGTTTGATGAAATCACATTTTGAGGAAACATGAGCCTAATTATTCCTACTGTTTCTTATTTTCTTTATGCATAAAGGAAAAAAGCCTAAATCTAAGCTTTACCCAGAAAAACAAACAAGCAAACAAACAAAACAAACAAACCAACAAACAAAAAAAACCCCAAACAACAACAAAATGCAACAAAACTTTATAGTGGGGGAGAATGAATTAGAAAGAAGGTCTTTAAGCCAGTGTCGATAAAGTGAACTCCAACAAAGCATCCCAGTCTTCAGGATTTGGAGACTTTGAAAACTCATTGAAGGTTTAGCAATATGGAAAGCCCACCAAAATAAACAGAAATCTTACCATTTAATACTGCAGTCTTGAATAAGACCTCTGGAAATTAGGCTCACACACACATAGCTGAACAGACCATCATGTGCACTGTCTCCCATCAAGTACTCTGAGTAATCTCTATTAAGTAATACTCCTTTCATAACAAGCTGACAGCAAAAGTGATGACACTATTTGCTGAATACTTTTTTTGCTAAAATCAATCTCTAACAGTGACCACAACAAGCAAGTTACTTTTTTCTTTAAATTAAAATTCATGCTTAAAATAGCCATGAATCTTCTTAATGTGTCGTTTGACATTTGTTATTACTTGGCTGTGGACTGGCTTTGAGTATTTTATGAAATATTTATGGCAGAAGTGGTATGGCATTCATGAGAGCAAGACGCATACAACACATGGAACGTTAGTGACAATTACCACAAGGGTAAAATTAGTATAATCAGCCATCACTTTCTTATGAAGAAATACAGACTTGATTCATGGCAGGCAGATATTTTTTCCATTTTAAGACTGCAATTTTTTAGGACTGATTTGCATAGTTTTCTTCACTTTTGCAGGATTAAATAAATAATTTAAATGTGTACTTTGGCTAATTAACTCATGGTAAACAGAGAAATGTCCTGTTCTCTTTTAAGAAATATTTTGCAAATTCCCTTTTCATCCCTAATAATTTGTCAAAAGGAGAGAATAGTAATTATGTGCGTCACATCCAGCTCATGTGCAAACAGATTACGAGCAGGTGAAAGTGAAATTTATGGAAAAATACATTTCTGCTGTTATGTTTGTTGGAATGTGAATTCAAAATATTTAATTAAAAATTGTTGTAAAAGTTCCATGATTAAAAAATAGTCTCCAGTGATAATGACAGGAAAAGAAATGCTGAGTCACTGAAGTGTCTCCAGAGCAAGATGTATTTGGACTTCCCAAAGTATATTCTGCATAGGCTGTCAAGATCTCACCATATGTGTAAGATCTCACCGTATCCCAGCTGAGTACCATAAGATACCCTGTGCTGTGGGCACACATTGCCCAGGGCCAGCAGCTCAGACTCTGTGAGCCAAACTCACCTGGGAAGAAATGTTTAAATTCATCCGCTTTTATTTGTGCAGGGCTTAAGACAACATGCACGCTTCCAGGAGATTATGCTTCTAGATTTATATCCACTGCTAGAGCAGAGGCAGGGAAAATAAGTCAAAACCTGCTGCTGTGTGTGTTGCTGCATCACCCACTGAAGTCATATATTCAATATAAAGCTGGAGTTTGCCTGGCATAACAAATCTGTAGTTACTACTGATGCAACAAGACTTTCAAGGGATAGCTGAGGCTGAAGGGTCACTAAACTTCCTTTCAAAGAAGTTTGGATTGGACTCCTCAAATTACTCACATTTTCAGCTGTGTGCCTTTTAACTGGGCTTAAGAAAGCAACACTTTCAGAAGAAAACTAGTCTATAATTGCCCTAATTAATAAATGAAAATTCAAGGTTTGCTGTTAGTTTGGCCTGGGATTAGCATTCCTCTGAAGGTTTATACTGTTACTTTCCTTGCTATACACTTTTCCCTGCAGGAAGATTGGCATCTTTAGAGTCATATTTATTTATGTTCATTTTTTTATTTATATTTATTTATTTATGTTTATCAAATATTTATTCTAAGAGTCAAAGCCATTTAATACCAATTTTCCCTTGCCCACTAAAACAGTATTTCTCATGCAAGTACTTATACCAGTGTGATTGTGTTCTCTTGAAATCTCTAGAGGTTAGGTGCTTTAACACCTCCTGGGATTGTGGCATAAAAACAGAAATGTATTCTGCATAACAGCACCCCATATCAATTTTGTTGCTTTTATCTAGGAGCAGACCTAAAGAGCTCTCTTTCAGGAAAAAAAAAAATATATATATATTTAAGCAGATAATGCAATTCCTTTGGAAGCCTGAAGTTCTTCTCCAAGTGCATACATACAATTTCCATTAGCATTTAAAGGAACATGAAATGAGATCTCTCAGCCTGTTTCATTGGTTGTGAATATCCTGACTGCAAAAATGTTAATGTTTTTATGTATTACCTCCATCTGCTTCAATCCTGTGAAACTTGGGTGTGCTATTTATAAATATGAATATGTTTGAGTTAGTACATGTTTTGCCTGTTCTGTAGGCACTATTCATTTTCTTGCAGAAAGCACATCTGTCACTGCTTTCATTAGCAAAGTGTTCTTTTTATGCTCTTTCTTAATTATAATATTGATTTTTTTCCCCCCCAGCACTTCTGTTTTGCATAGTGTATTGTTAAACCACTCAACAAATCTAAACCCTTGAAAATGAGGGTGGTAGTGGAACTGCTGGCATACCCCGAGCTACATTGTCATGAGCTCTGATGCTGTGCTAAATGGATTGAGCCACAACACCCCCCACTTCAGGACTGGAGTCCCAAACACCTTGAAATGCTATTTCAGCAACACAGTTATGTGGTGTTATACTGCTTGGATTCAAAATAAATTCTGTGAAAATCAGAGAAGCTGTGGGAATGGATAATCAGTGCTGAGGTGCTGGGCATGCCTCACAAATCAATCATCCCAGGTGTGAACAGAATTTCCAGGTTGGTTTCCTACATATTTTATTTTCATGGATTTCTTTGAAGTTGAAATCTCTTTTTATTTGTAACATCCTTGCCCCTGAGTATTTTTTATTTTCTAAATATTCACTCATTCCCCATAATCTTTTTATTCTGTTCTCTTTTCCAGCCATACCTCCCCTGATACATATTTCAAAGGCCTATTGTGCTCAGGTCCATCTGGATGCACTGTTACACTTGGAATTTTGACTCCACTTACCTCCCACAGGAAGTGGTGAATCTGGAGTTCCTCTGGATCCTGCTTAACCAGCCCTTGGGATAGAAATATGCTGGTGGAAGTGAAAGTTACAGTGTCTTGGAGCTGCTCTTAGGCAATGCCCATACCTGTCCTGCAGAACTCCAGTATTCATATCTCCCATAGAAGTGTTTGCCTGAGCACGTACAGCAAATTCACTGATTGCTGCAATGTCACACATAAACTCAACATAAAACATCTTGGTGTGCCTATTCCTTTGGGAAAGAAACACATTTCTGCAGTCTCCATGACAGTGTAATAGTCTAGTATTTCTAGTGTAATTATATTCCCTTTAATAGTCACCAGGATGCCTTTTTTATGGAAGATATATAGACAACATCATACACACTTTCACAGGCCTTTTCTAAACTAAAAAAATGGAATTCAGTGAGGGCTTGGAGGCATTCTGGCTTCACTAATATTCATACGTTAGAACAAACAAATGTGGATTTTTGGATTACAGCCAACTGAAATATCACATCAGCCTTTTTCCTTTTGAAACATCAGATTTCCTTTTGAATGATTAAATGTTGTACCAAAATAACTTTACTGCTACTATTCAGGGGAAAAACATGATGAGAAAATGCAGAGAAAAATATATGCATCAGTGGGCTACACAGCTGATTGCAATGGAGGCACCCCTGCTTTTCAGTCAATTCCTTTTCCTGCCACAAGAAACTCCTAAAATCTTGGTGGGGAGACAGGCAGAGTACCTGTTAATGAGACCACAGGAAGGAAAAATGTTCCAGAGCCATGATTCTGATGGGGACTGGCTGAGACCCTCTCCTGCATTGTGCTTGACCCACGCCCAAGCCTCCCCTCTGGTTTTGCTATTTGAGCAGCCCTACTGCTGCACTTGGATCAAGGCAGACTGGTGTATCCTGAGCCCAAAATACCAGATGTAATAGTGTGGCTTTTCCCAAAGGCTACCTAGAAAATCCCCAGCTCCACTGCTCACCTATAAAAGCCTGTTCTGGAAGTGAGGGGGTTAAAAGTAGAACCATTTGCAGCTCTATTTTGCTTTTGAAATGTTAGATTTCTCAGATACTCATTAAAAGATGAATTCAGACAGTGTCCTTGAGACAGTTAATGAGATATGCTAATTTAAAATAAATAGGGCTGGTATGAATTCTTGATAAGAAAACATCTGCTTGGATCTATTGCTGACTTTCAAGGGAGGTAACTGGGTCTGAAGACAGCAATATAGGATAAGGAATATGTAACCATCTCGAAGGCAACAGTTTAAAAGAACTGACTGTTTCTCAGGTTAGCCTTGGAAGATATTTATTTCTTCTGTCCGACTTATTTTATATATAGGGACTGAGAGGCAGGCTCAGGGCCAGGAAGGCACTAAATGAATTAAGGGGAGCCTACTTGGCCATCAAAGCCACCAGGGCAAAAAGCAGTTCTGAGGCACTCCATGTTCCCCAAAGAGCTTTGTCATGTATGGCAAAGAGAACAGATTTTGCCTGACAGTCACCAAAGGAACTGACACTAAACATCCCCCTCAATAACTGCACAGCATGTCATCCTGATTGCCAGCTGTGTGAGATTGTGGGTGGCAGCCAGTGTGCTCCTCTGGGCGAGCCTGCAGCAAGTGCATTTTACCTCCCCTGACCTTGGCAGTGAAACAGAATGACTTTACAATACATAGGTTTGTGTCCTGGGTGTGCTGTAGATTTTATTATGGGGTTGGAGGTTTTTTGACTCAGTCACAGAAATGTGCTCTCTCATTTTATATAGACTTCCTTGCACCATCCCTTTCTTAGATGCAGCAGCTTGGATAACACCTTGTAGCAGTCACAGAGCAGCAAAAGGTGGCAGGAAAATCCTACCGGTCTCAGTATATTCTCAGCTCTCCTCTGAAAAGTAAGAATTGCTATCCCCAAGATGGTCACATTTTGTCCAACAGCACAGAAGTGCTATGGAAAAGGCAGTTCAGCTCTCTGGCTAGCAGTTATAACAAAGCTTATGTCCTTATGTGGGGTTTGAGCTTCACAGTTATATAATGACGTAGCGTACATGCTGCAAAATTTCATGCTAGAAGTTTCAGGGGTTCAATATTGAGAGATTATTTATACTGACCTTTCAAAAATTTCTATCCAAATGTTTTTATTTTTAATTTAAGTCTATGCACCATACCTGTTACAGGGTATTACTGAACTTTTAATATACTGCTGTCAGGCAGTGTCAAAATCTGCTGGGTATTCAATACCTTGTACTTTTAATATTAAACGAGGACTTTAATTCCCTTCCACCACACCATGTTTTCCAGTTTCACCTGTGCAGCGTCTGGACCTGAGGGAATGTCTGGGAAGAACTATTTACACTCACCAGCCTTGGACTGAGGTTGCTCTCTGTGGTAACCTGAGATCAACATATGGCTGAAAGATCTTACTGCATTGTGACATTTCCTCACCTCTGTCTGCATCAGCTTTCGGGCTGTGGCAAAAAGTCAATGAGCTGCACTTGCAGGTCTGAGCCCAGCCTTTAGATTTTTCTAAAATACTGGTGCCTCTGAAGTGGATCTGAGAGGTTATTTGGAAAATATGACAGTTCCTGCCTATGTGCAAGTGCCTGAGTGCTAGCTTTCTTGGATGATCAGAACATGCTTACACAGATTTCTATTTCTTGATTTCATGTCTAATAATGGATTCCTAATTTCTGTTTCTGTCTGATAAAATCTAACTACTCAAGAAGGTAAACCAGATAATATGACATAAAATACCTGGTTTTCTCCCTTTATTGTATCACATTACATGAATATTTTTTTCTCTAAAACATTTTGAGGTAATTTTTTGGCAAAAATATTACTGTTATATAATAATATAATTTGCTACAATTATTGTCAAACACATCATCTTTCCTTATCATACTTTTTCTCTTCTGTTCCTGACTTGCTTTGTTCAGTGCTATGTACATGGGCAGACAGCAGTATGCTGAGTCACTTAATAAGTGAATCAGAGTTACATTCATAGCCAAGAATTTTATGCTTCGGCTGAGAGATTAGAGCTTCCAGTAACCTGAGCTTAAAATTCACTCTACTAATGTCTTTAACATGGAGTTTGATACCTGAGTTTATTTGTGACAATAACCAGAGAATTTTATAACAAATAGTATGTACTGATGGTGCTTGGCTAATTGTAATTATGAAAGATGATTGCCTTTTCAGTTAGTGCTACTGCTGCAGAGGGTTACTGGACTTCATGAATAAATGATCTATACCTATACAGCAAGTTCTATTACCCTGAATATTTTGTTCAAATGGTGTGAATGCCAGTACTCGATATATGAAATGCAAGGAGAAATGGTCCAAAATATTCTATACAATTAGTGTTTACCAAAACTATGACGCTGTTTCCACTCTTAGATATGCATAATGATAAATGGGAATATCTGAATATGTTACATTTGTCTAGAAGAAGGCTTGAAATCAGGCCCAGATCTCATCTTAACTGGTATTAACCAAGCTTTCATTAAGCCATCTCCTTTTTATTTAAAAAACACAGAATCATATCTCTAGCTGATATAAATCAGGACCACTCCAAAGCTTCATTATATGTGTAATTTACAGAGGCACAGAGACTCCATTCTCAAGTTATCTAAGTTTGAACTTTACTACCTAAAAGACAACAGAAGTCAATTTATATTATGATTGCCGAGTAATTAATGAGAGGAGGAAAATCCAGGCTGCATTATCCTTCACACTGGATAAATTGCTTTCTATGCCTTTAATAAGGTAGGCTAATGGCCAGTCATTAACATGTTTATACATTTAGCAAATAGTCTATTATATAATCTCAAAATTAATTCTGAGGAATGTCCTTGTCATAATTCCCTTTGCTACAGCTTAATTCAAAGGTTCCACTTACACTTTCTTCTGGATTGCACGAGTGCTAATGAAGCACACACTTGCTTTTCTGTTACTTGTACCTTGATAATCTCCTTTATGAACATGCCACTCACTCCTGTAAAACATCTTAATGGAGTGGCTGTGCAGTGCTGGGAGCCAGCTGGGAGCTCTTCACGCAACAGGGTGGGGATAAAGGTGAGCACTGCCTGGCTGGCAGCTCTCACTGGGCTTGCACCGCCCTGCTCTGGTGACTTGGACTTAGATTGTGATGGTTGGTAAATATTCATAGCATTACATGTGTTGTCTGGAAGGTGCAGTGGAGATTAAAGCTTCATTGCTCATTCTGCTGCACACAAGAATAGACAGAGCTGCCCTAGAAGGGTTTGGGCAGAGGAGGGGAAATGTGGGGGACAGGGGCAGTGTCTGGCATAGAGGGATCAGGGCTGCACCACAGTCCGTGGGCCAGGGAAGGATGGGAGCCTGCTGTCCTGAGTTGTGATAATCCTCCTCTCCTTATCCATTCACTTGGCCCCTTTCTGGACAGCCAGGGTTTCACCAACCAGTCCTGGGCACCCCGCGCCCAAACGTGCTGTACCCGGCAGCCAAACCAGAGCTCCCCACATTATTTCTGGGCAGCAGCTTCATCATTACTAAGCCTTGCAGATACCTGCAGTACACAGATAGTTGGCAAATCCTGCTAGTGCCTGTAATGTCATTATAAACTGACATATTTATGTACATTTTATGTATTTTTGTGATGCATCTTGGGGATATGATTTTTCATTGTTGTCATAATCAGTTAGTCCGAGAACTGGTACCTTTCCACAGAAAGAAATAATGTATTGACACTGCCTGACTGCAATATATTAAAATTTAAATCACCCTCTGGTCTGCTGTAGAAATCATATTAACTGGTCCTAGACACTCAAAAAAGGCAGAACAATAAAATTCATAGAAAGATAAATTACTGATATTCTTTCATATTTCATAAATAAAAGATTTTATAATGGCCCAAAGTTTACTTACTAAATGTTTATAGATGCTAAGATTTTATTTTTTTAAAAGCAGAATAATATTCTAAGTTAAGAAGACATTTCTCTGACATTTGGCATGCTCATAGCCTGAGTAAAGAACAACTGGCAGGAACTGTGAATTGCCATTCAATTTGGGGGCATGAACAGCTTAATTGAGAAAGTGTGTTAGAAGCCAACAAGCCAGAGTCACAAGTAGTAACTTGAGTTCCCCATGGCAAGCCCACCATGATCTAAGGATCAAACTGTAGCACCTTTGCTTCAGTAACTAAGTGTACAGTGTCAGCAAAGAGTATTTTTGTTCCCATATTGACTTCCGGCAATAGAAAGCTGCATGAGCTTTCAGACTGAAATATACATGTGAATTAATTTGTATAATGGTCCAAGAGACATTTTGCAGATTTCTGTTCCTTTTCTAGATACTTTTCTATCTGAAAAAACATGCATTTTTCAGTACGTTATTTTAGCCCAATTGCCTGGATCTTTTCCTTTCCGATAATTTCAATACCTGTGTATATAAAATGAAACCAGCTCCCCATTGTTAACATATCTGTTTAATTAGAGAAAATAGGGAATTTGTGGTGGTTTTATTATGGTTTATCTTTGTGTTATGAAGATAAACTGTAATAAAATAAACATGCTATGTTTGGGATCAATCTGGGTTTTGACTTTAGAGAATCAAATAAAATGCATTTTAATGCTTGCATGAAAGAGCAGCTGTTACTTCCCAACTCCACCTACTATATGTGTCTGCCTTTCTCTTTCCCCACCATGGCCAGTATAGGGTCTCTGGCCTATTAAAAAAGAAACCAAACCTGAGTTTGGCTGATGTTTGTTTTTTTTTTAATAATCAGTGCTGGCTTTAGTTTAGGAAAATTATCAAGCAACCTCTTGTGACATTTCCAAGGTTGTGGGACCACACTAAAACTTTCTAACTACATTGAAGGAAAGATTGCTAGAACAGGTAAAGTCCATTACACATAAGACTTTTGTTTCCTTCTCTGAATTCTACTAGATTGTTTTTGATAGAAAAAAAAATAAGGTTTATAATGAAGTCTACAGATAACTGCTTTTGTAATGGGCAGGGTGGCACAACATATTAAATTTTTTCTCCCCAGCTCAGCCAACATTTCTCCTCAGTAATACTGATGTTCTTTCACAAGCTCAGTGTATTTTCAAAGTATTTTCTGCAAATGCATCTCAGACATTTGCTTGCTTACTGAGCTGCTTTATTAAAACCAAACTCAGACAATCATTTTATTAAGTGCAAAATCATTAAGAGACTCAGTGGAGTTTTGTGGGAATGTCTTGATTCATATCCACCTCTCACACACAGTATGCATCTCAGGGTTAAGGGAAAATTGCAAAAAGCTGGCAGGACACCATCTGTGTTGGCATCCCTACTACAGTTTTTGAATTTTGAGTTACAGTTTTGACCTAGCAAACTACAAAACTGCAGCACGAATAAAAAAAGTAAAGGATCATGGTTGAACCCTGCCAGATGGAATATGGAGACAGCTCAGGAAAACTTGCCAAAAAAATGTTTGTGTGCATGCATGTGTATGCACAAACCCTGTATAAAATTAAGCAATCTCTTGAAATTTCTCCACTTTAAGAAGCTTCAAATCAAACACTTTCACTTGCCAATACCAAAAGTTGCCATTTATATTCATATACACGTACGTTTCATCCAGATGTTTTTACACACTGTTTCCTGTAATTTAATGCATTTTTCTGCAGAGAGATTATCCCGATTGTGACATTTATATTCACACTTGTAACTGCCGGATAAGGGCATAGGTAACTGCTTTAAAGCCAACACATTAGCTTCAGATTTTCCACTTCTACTAATTATCTGTTCTTTGTAGTTGGTCACCTAGTCACAGGACATTATTCCTATTTTAAATGTGTGAATAAAACTTTCTAGAATAGCAGAGTATGAAACAAAAATCATGGCATTCTCACACAAATACATATTAAATTCTGAAAGACTAGGAAACTGATAACACAAATATTAATGGATAGGGAATCATTCTTTCCATAACTGACACAAAGCTAGCCTCAGTTGGCACTCATCTGCATAACCTCAGCATCTCATAGGAAGATATAGCAGTTTACACAAGCTAAGAGGTTCTGAACTTTTCCTTCTTGTCTCTACTGTATTCTCCTATTGTCATGGCCTTTTTACCTTGCATAAACATGTGTTAATTAGCTTTAATTAGGATAATTGCATCATAGCTATTCCACTCACATTTTCAATGGTATTAAAGAGATTCAGCCCCTCTGGATTTTTGCTAATGATGTTGGTTCACTTGGAGAACAAAGTAATATTGCCAGGTCAGATATCAAAAATTTTTTTTTTTTTTTGAAAGAATTAAGAATTTGGTCATGTCCAAAATTGGAATAAAGGTCAAAATCTCAAATCTCAATTTTTTACAAAAACTTAGATAGGTATATATCATGAAACAAGACATATAAATGTGCATTAGAACAGGTAACACAAAAAAATGACAATGCAGTTGCAAGACTTTTTCCAGCGGATTATGTTTTTAGGAACACCAGTAATGATGTTCTCTAACCTTGTTTGGTCATCAACTATTTTTAACAGAGATTAACACTGTACAGAAATGGAGTAGAATAGTTCAGTTGGAAGGGTCCTACAAAAACCATCTACCACCAGTGCCAACTTCCAGATTGCAAGGGAAATCCTTGGCTGCACAAATATTTGCTTTAAATAGGCTGGGTAAGAAGAGCAGTGCTAAGCCATCTTTTGACTCTGCTCACTGTGGCTGCTGGAAATCAGTTTGGGTTTTATTATGGAGAGCCATCTCAGGTCTGATCGAATTTGTGTTGGCTCCAGAAAATCATTTCATAGCTTCAGGCTCTTGCTGCAGTTGGTGCCCCATCAACTCAAGTGAATAGGAGAGTGTTTAGAACTGGCTGTGTTGCCTCAAGATTACCTGTAAGCAAGAAATCCCTGGATGCTGAGTTAGAGTCGTTTGGGAGCTATAGAAATGAGGCTTAGCAAGAGCCATTCACCCTTAGTCAGTAATAATAATAAATACACAAATGTCCTAATGACTTCTGATTATATTATTAGGCAGTGCAGCAATCCTGTGTTACAAAAGGGTCCTGCACTGCCCTGCAGTCCTGCTCAGTGCTTGCTCAGTTTACATCCTCTCACACTCTCAGGTATGGATCCATCAGTCCCATGGATGTTTCTGCAGAACACCACTTCAGCAAAATCAGCCCTGAATTCATCACTGCAGCAGCATAATGTAGCTTGGCATGATGGTACGTACTACAGTATTGCATTCTTGTGCTGTAGTTAAGGCCTGTCAGCAATTTCATTATCGAGTCCTATTTTTATCCATTTGCAATTTTAAAAAAAATTAAAGCATTTACAGTACAGGCCTAATCCGAACAGTATTTTTTCTCAGTGTGAAATGTAATGTTATACATTCTATGTGTGTATGACAGTACAAGTAGTTCCTTCATCTACATAAAAAATCTGCTGGCTTGTGTTTCCCAGTCTTGTTCTTTTATTTACTGTTATTATCAAATGGAATCTAATAAATTTGCAATTTATTGCAAAACTTTCATAGTGACACAGTAGTACTAATGGGTTCTGTAAAGCTGAATGTTCACAGGGTGCAGCAGTCAGTGATACAGGTGATATTGAGCTGATTATTAATTAAGAGTTCATGGGTGTGGTATATATCATGACAACTTTAAACATCATGAAGAAAAGTTTTCTTGTGCCGAAAAATAAGCAGGATTATATTCTTCACGAAAAACACGATGTAAATCCAGAATAATCCTTGGAGGAGCTCTGAAGATTTTAGTATCTAAATGATTAAGAGACACATTTTCTATTTGTTTTCTATGAAAAATGATTTCACCCTCTATTTTGTGTTATATGACACATTCTGTAATGAACTGCATCTCTGGAAATCCAAACTAGCTTAAAGTATCCTTGTGGACTGCTGCCAACTACCCTTGGTGTAACAGAGCTCATGGATTGTCCTCTCCACCTTAAAAGTGAATAAGCATTTTTCATGTGATGACTGAGACTAAAAAACTAAAGGCAATTCACAATTTGTACAACCAGACACAATTCATCTATACTGTTTTTGGAACAAATCTTGCTTTTAAAAGTGGCAGTTACAAGTAATTGCATCTCTAATAGTGATATGTAGCTCAATTATCAAGGCCTTCCTGTAGAAGTGAGAACAGAAGCACATGGAATAGCTTACTTTTTATTTATTTGCTAACATTTTTTGTGAATTTATTTATTGTGAGCCTTCTACACCTGCTTCAGCTGACTCCATAATGACCCGTTCTAAAGCAACACTGATGGGAATGTTTATTAATGGCTACTTAATTGCAGAATGTCCCAAAGAGCATCATAAATGTAAGAAACCGGGATAATTAGATTAAATGTTAAACACTGAAGTTATGCTTGATAATATTCAAATATGCAAAATCTGCTCAAAACCAGAAGTTCTTCATAGAGCAAGTTCAGCACATTTTTAGGCAAGTGGCTGCAATGGAAGCAGCTTCCGTGCCTGAGTCCCCTCCTCACAGGAGTTCCATTAGCTGGTAGAGCTTTAGCTGCAGTCTTCTCCCAGATCTCTGTCAAATTCAGGGGCAAGAGAAGACTTTTCAGCAATAAACAGAGACACAGGCCAGCAGCAGAAAACGTGCAGCAGCATGAGTTTGTGCTAGAGCATCAATTTTGATTAGTTATTGGCACGTAGCTCCAAGATATTTTTCAATTTTCGCAAAGCTTCTTGTCTTTTACACTATTTCTGCTATTACCCTATAAACAAGGGTTTACATTCCTCAGATTTTTGTATCCATCTTTACCAGGGAAAGCTTTGCTCATCTTCAGTGCCTGGCTTTCTTAGAGCTGTTCCCCTCCACTAAAATGTATATTCTGATGGACTCTGTCAGGTGAGAAAGAGACAAGACCTGCTCAGCATCAGCAAAGTTCATGTTTGAGACAAGTTTATAATTTAGATTTCTCCACTGCTCCTGAAACAAACAAGCTTTGTGTTGTATGATGACCTGGGTGGTGAGCTGTGATTCCTTACCCAGAAGTTGCTAAGGGGCACCAGTCATGCCAGTGTCTGCAAAGCAGAGCTGTGTCCCAGACTGGATCCTGCAGGCTCCAAAGGGGCAGCAGCATTAGCCAGGTGTGCCAGGGTTCAGCAGGCCCAGGCCAGCTGGTGTTCACAGCACCTTTCCTCATAGGGCAAAGCCACTAAACAAATACAGTAATTTCACAATTATAAGCCACACCTGATTATAAGCCACACCTCCCAGTAGCCAAGCAGACCACGGGATTTGTCCATATATAAGCCGCACCTGAATATAAGCCACACCTTTTTTTTTTTTAAGTGAGGATCCATGTGTAACAAAGTAACAAATTAGTAACAGAATCACGCCAGCTGGGTTTGGTGTCAGGTGCTCAAGTTGCAACAGTTTTCATAGACCAGCCAAGCCTTTAAAGGCAGCTCCAGGCACCCTCCCTGGCTGGCTCTTGCTTTTGGGTTGGCATTTCGCTGGGATTTGTTCATAGATAAGCCGCACCTGAATATAAGCCGCACTACTGGGGTAGGCTGGATTCTTCAATGAAAAAGGTGTGGCTTATAATCATGAAATTACTGTATATAATTTTGAAAGTATGTTTCAGGAAACTACTAAATCCAATTGCCTAGATGGGAAAAATTTCATTTTGTGGACAGTTGCATATGGACACAACTTCCTTATTACTGTCACAATTCTGGCAAGTGAGACTGTTCTGTCATTTTGTGGAGGATGAAAATCTATATGTGTATATTTTTTCTAGGGAAAGGATGAGCAGCCACACACTGTTTTGGCAGCCCTTTACATTTTCAGCACTTTTTTAACCTACGTAACTAATGCAGATTCTAATTTGGTGTTCACAGATTTTTAATCAAAGCAGCAAGAGCCTTACACTACATAGCAGCATAGAGCAGCCTGGAAAATATCATCCTAGCAGAGAAAGTGCAACTTCTTTGTCTGTGCCAGAGAAAATCCATTTCCCACACCTTATAAATTTTTCTCGTGCTTTAATTGTGCCCAGAGGTGGAATCTGTTTTAATACAACCCAACTAAAAATCTCTCCTCGTTCTGGAAAAGACTTTTCTATGTATATATTTAAATATGTCATACATATGTATATATGAAAGGATTTTATATATAGATACTCTATCAAATATATGATTGTATCCACATCACCCTATTTACTGGCATTAATTAATTCCTTTTAAAATTAATTTTTTACTTTCTGCCAGCTCATTAACCCTGTGGCAATCAGTTCTGTAATTTAATTACTTGTTGGGAAGAACACCCCCTCCCAGTAAAAACAAATGGCTAATATTTTGATGGGGAAGTTTGTCTCCAGTAAGAGATTTTCTAAAATCTCTGCTTTGTAGAAAAAGTTGATGATTCACAATCCACTTCCTCAACCGGCTGATAATTTTGTAGGCTCCTGTTAGATCATTCCAGCAGTCATCAGATCTCCAACACAGCAAGCTCCAGTCCACTTAGTACTTGGTACAAACAGATGCTATTTCATTTTTATAGTCATTCTTATGGCCTTCCTGCTATCTTGTCTAGGTCTCCTGCAGCCTTATGAAAATAGAATAAGAGGAATTCTGTACAGTATACATATTTACTACTGATAGATACAGCAATATAATGATACATGCTGGTTTGTTCTCTTTGTCTCCACAAGAGCAATCAAATTGTTCTACATTAGGAAACAATGATTGTGATAGCATAGAGTTCCCCTGTTTTTTATCTTTTTTTTTTTCTTGGTATCTCACAAGTTTGATTGTGAAATTCACTATCTAAGGAAGAGACCCTGATGACAATGTCAGAAAACAATTTGTATCACTTCTGTGCAGCGGAAAAAAACTCTTGCAGTTTCCATAGCACTGAACCCATGTAACATACTACTGAACCAGTGTGGAAAAAAATCATCACAAAAAAAAAACCCCAAAAAAACCTTCAGGGACCATAAGAAAATCTCTGGATTTGCCAAAAAAATGCCTGCATGGCTGCCACTAGTATTGTTTGTGGCAAGATAATGTGCATCAGTTTTCAGTACTGTCAGCAGGGCATTTTTCATCACCACATAGTCTATGCATAAATCTAATGATCCACAAATTTGTCCATGGCTTGAAGAAGAAGTGACCCTAAGCATGGGAGCAGACCTAATAACAAGCAGAAATGCTGGACAAGTAGCATGACCATGGGGTCACTGCCAGCAACCACCTGGGCTCAGTACTGAACTGGCCTGACTCTGGGCTTGCTGGAGGTGTCTGCTGGTGGGAGTATATAGACACAAATATACACACTCAGGCATGAATATATATAGAGAGATATGGTAATAATAATTTTTTAAAGCCTTCTAAAAGATCAGGATTAGCACCTCACATGTGATGAAGAACTCATTATCAGGATCACAGCCCTTAGAGCAGCCCATCACCTGTCTGGCACAAAGCCAGAAATCAGTATGCTGCTGCCTGGGCTGGGTTCTGCACAATATTAATGGCTTTCATAGGCAACACTCTTCTGGATTCATAACTTCCCCAGGAGCAGGCAGACACAGTTTTTTCTAGTTTAGTCTTTCCTTTCAGCACATCCAACTATATCCCCCCTCCAAGATCCAGAGGTGTCACATTCAGCAGGGCAGACTTAGGGCAGAGCTGCTGCAGCCCTGGCAGTTCCACAGAAAAGCTGGTCTCAAGAGGCAGTTTTGGGAACAGGGGCACTTCATTATTTCAGCTAGATATGGGTGGAGATGAAGAAGAAATCTGGGTCACTCAGTAAAAATAGATGGATGTGGCTGGGGCACACACTCTGTGTTCCTGCATGTCCCAGCCCAGCTCTGCCTGCTGGCACAGGAACTGTCATGGGCAAGTGCTGAATCAACAGCAATGGGGAGGAACAGCCTGAAAAATGTCTTGGTGAAGTGAATACAGGATAAATACAGCATCCCTTCTCTTTTGTAGCAGACAAGTGTTCTATTCACAGAAGACACTAAGATATGAGCAGTGGTCTCCTAGGAGGAGCCACCACAAGGATTGAGGTCAACCTGCATCCCTGGAGAGCCCAGGTAAGGGTCCTGGGTGGTGCTTGTGGATGCATGTACATGCTTGGGTGTGCAGTGGGAGCACAATCCCCAGGTTCCTTAAAAGTAATAAATAAAGGCAAAAATACATATGTACAAATCAGTTTATTTATATAGTATTCATTCATTCATGTGTAGAACAGCGTAGAACGTTAATTCAGGTCCACAGTGTCAAGGCAACACTCCACATTTCCATTTCTGAAGCAAAAATATCACATGATACATTTAACTTTCACTTTTAAAAACAGAGCTGTACAGATTTCAGATGTTTACAAATTTCCAGAAAACATGCATCACACTTGTTTGTCATGCTTGAGCCTAATGTGATTTGAATGAGAGGAGAAAATAAGCCTGATAACTAATATATTTATTGTAATAGACATTAAATGTTAAGTGCAAGTATTTATAGGAGACATAAAACCTGTCATGTGTTTAACGGGAGTGGGGAAATGTGTATATGAGTTTGGGATCTGTTGTTAACCTTATGGCAAATGTGGCTGTATTCTGCTGCTCCAAGGAGTAGTGCTAGCAACACACGAGCCAAAGTTCTTTACTAGAGTTTCATACTTCATTAATAATATCACACATCTTGAAAAGGAATCTTTTTCCCAGTATGAGAGGAAATTATTTCCCTTGCTGCGCTCTATCATGGTGCCTCCCCGATGCATCATTTTGCATTTACTTTTCCTCCCTTCCACACTTCGGGATAACAAAGTAAAGGTGGGTTTGGCAGATTTTCATACTGCCTCACAAGAGACAGATAATCATGATTAAATTCCTCACTCTAACAGCTCTACTTTTTTTTTACATAGTATTTCTAAACATAATTAGATCATCTGAGAATTGGAGCTCTCATTTCTAGTAACCAGAATCACTCTCTCTTTCTCCCCAGAGATAATCCCCTAGAGATGGGAGAGGTTTTCTGTTGTGGTTTTCGCTTCCATGTAAGCTTTGAGCAATGTCTGCTGAGCTAGCTTTGACAGGTGTTAAAATATCTTGGAGCCAGCTGAACACTTGTATTGATTAACTAATACATGGACAGAGGTTTTTAGAACTGATTGCTCTACACTGTTTCAGAACGAAGTGGAGAAAATATGCTACATTATCACTTTCTTTCTCATCCATTTTCATGTACTATATTCCATGTTCATCCAGTTTAACTGCTAAGTTGTCAAAACCCAGAAAATAGTGAAGAATGTAGTTATGTGCTTATTCAGAAGATTGAATCTCACTGTTTATTGCAGCTGTTTATTCATGATATAATTAGGCAGAAATATACAGCTTATGGAAAAGTTAATAAATTCCTGAGACAGTCCTAAATGATTGATGACTATTTTTCTGCCAGTGTGTCTGGTAGAAATGCCTTTTCAAAATAGAGAATCTTTAAATTTGTTATTATCAGTATCCTTTTGTCTCATCACTACAGATAGCTAGTAATAATAAATACCAGCCAGAAAGATTTATCTTGTAATCCAAATACCTGATTTTATACATGCGTTTTATACCTCCCTTATGACATAGTCCTCAGTGAAAATATTCAGTGTAGAAAAGATGCAAGATGAGACATCTTTAGGAGACAAAGCTGAAATAAATTTATCACAAATGCTTTAACAAAGACTTGCATTCACAGCTGACAATAACATAGTGGGGCCTCATCCTCCTACTGAAGGGTGCATCATGGTTTAAAATGACAAAATTTAATAGCACTGAAGTAAATGATCCTTTTGATCACAAAAAGTGAATATTAAATATTTTATTGTAGAGATACCCCACAGCTAGCCTCTCAGTTTGGATTCAGACACACACATAAAAATTTGAGATATTTAGCTCCATTTTGCCCATAACAGTAATACATTTCTCTAAAAGCTAAAATTCTAGAATTTCTAGGCTTCTCACATGCATAATAGTACTAAAGCCAGCTCCTTCAGAAAATGCTGCATACACACCTCTAAGAATTTACAAATCATCTCTCTTATATGTCACCACTTGCCACTAATTTAACAGCCAGCTCCCACTTAAATTGCTAATAAAAAGGTGCAGGTATTATCAACAGGCAAAATAGGTGTTGCTTTTTTCCTCTTCCCTTTTGGCATTCTGCATGCTTGTGTGTGCCCAACAGAGAGCCCAGGCCAATAGAAAGACTGATTTTAACTGCACTACATGCCCAGCATGGCCCTCACTGGATGGAGACACATCTCCTTTACTGAGGTAGAATTGAGCTTTACCCAATGCATAAAACCCTCTTCTGGGAAGCAGAGCTTTCTTTCCATGCAAAGGTGGAACGGAGACACTGAATTTTAAATTACTTCAGGCCTGTGAGTTCCTGACTCCTTTTTCAACTGACTGCTAGGAAGTTTTGTGGAACAACACTTTTCTTAGAGTCATGACTACTTAATCCAAGCTTTTTTCTATTTTCATTTAATGCTACTAGGTTCCTATTATGCTTTAAGTACCTATTCTAACTCAAATTAGACATTTACACTGTCAAGTCATGTGTGTAATGAACTGAACAGTTCTTAAATTTAAAGAGCATTAGTTAATCTTTATCTCAGGAACAATAAAAAGTTAGAATAGGCTTCTTTAAGCCTTAGTGGATGGTTTTAGATCCTCTTTTTACTTAATTTTGATTATTTGTTTTATTTTTTTTTTCTATTTTTTTATTATCTTGTCAGAGTTGGTTGAAACAAAACACAATTGGGCCTTTACACAAACTTGTTTTCTCTGTTAATGAATGCATAAGTACATAAGAGTTACCATAAAGTTATTGTGAAGAAAATATTAACTTTTTTTCTCATTTTTTACAATGGATTTTCTGGATTAAATATTTAAATTTTGAGCTATCCACTCTTTATGACTGCACATGAATCATGAACTTTCAAGACATAAGGGATGCATAAGTGAGAACTCCTGCCTGGACCTCTACTGCATTTATATATGAAAGTGAGAAGGAAAATTCTGGTCCTATTTATGTTAATTTAAATCTTGAGAAGTATCAATTAATTCAGTTCTATGTCTCTATATTTATATTGCCATAGCAGACTCATAGGGGCTAACATTGAACCTAGCATGCAATTACTATCTGAGCTTCAGAGTTTTATTAAACATAAACTTATAGCAAAGCTTTAAAAAAATAAGATAAAAAGATAATCCAATGAGTGTTTGCACCATTCTAATATTTATTTTATTCACATGTATTTTTAAAAACAACCTTCTCTTCGGAATACAAAGATTTTTCCTAGTTGTAATAGATAACAAAGTCATGTCAAGGAAAAAACGGTGAGACAAAGCCAGAAGTTGTTTTTGTTTATTATATATTCAGTACACTTAGTTTTCCAGATATGTATTAAATGGATGGAATACTTTTCAGAAAACCTTCCCTTATTTTACTTTAGTCGTAGTTATGATGCTCTTAGCACAATTTTTGGTAATTTTGTTAAGACTAAGCTTCACTGCATTACCCTGTAGGTCTTTTGTCAAGTCTGAGGAGATTTGCACCATTTAATCTAGAATTTTTAAAAATAGAAAATAAATATATTTCCACTTTCAGGGATAAAATACAAGGCAAGTAACAAGTAACTAAGAAACCTAAACCTACTCAGGGAGTAGCAGGGAAGTGGTGGAATCACTATTCCTGAAAGTTTTCTAAAAGCACTTGGCACTTGGGGATATGGTTTAGTGGTGAGCACAGTGGTGCTGGGTTAATGGTTGGACTCAATTACCTCAGAGGTCTTTTCCAGCCTTAACAGTTCTGGGATTCTGTGATCCCTTTTTAACCCTCCATCTGCAGATAATTGATCATGCAGTGTGTCCTGATCTCTGCAAAGAGCACCCAGGACAGCAAGATTCTTGCAATCTGGAGCATTCCCAGCACAGGAAGGAGGGAAGGCGATGGTGACATATTTCAGACACCCATATCTTCCAAAACCTTCTCCTTTTCTGACTCACCTTGCAACAAGTGTTTTGGCCAACTACCTTGTTGGACTTAACAGGACAACACTGCTTGCACTGACATCCAAACCAGGCTCCAGCCAACCCTTTGACACTGGAATGGACCTCCTGTTCACTGCACACTTCAGCATTCCTCACCCATGGATTGAGGGTGCAAATCAGAACCCACAAGAACATTTTCAATGAAGCCCTAAAATGGGAATAAGAGATGTTAAAGAAGTATTTCACACCTTACTGAGCTGATAACTTACTATAGAAATATCTTTATCTTAATAACGAACAATTAGATTGGGTAAGTTCATTTCTCACTTTTAAAAAATGTTCTTTCCTCAAACTGCTTGTCTGAGATGGTCTACATTTGCACATTGCATTATTAGCAAAATGAGTGTGATCATTTTAATTTAACAAATGGAAATGCACAAACACCTTCCTTTGTGCTAATGAGCTTGGCCTTTGGAACCCGTAGTAAATGGCTGCTGGTTATTAGACATGCCCAGCAAAATAGTGGCTGCAGCTTCCATTTGCAGGTCTCTAATTCACTGAAGTTATCTCATTTTCCCATTTTCATGGGTCCAATTACAAGTCATGCTAAATAGCCTTCCATTGTTTGTTCATTTAATTCTCTGGAAAAGTACCTGGGAAATGGGTCTGGGGTACTTACATGAATAGGAAAGGGTGTGTTGTGCATTTTAGGGGTGGGGAATGTACAGGAGAAACAGTTTTCTAAAGTCACTGTATATTAAAATAGAAATTTTTCATAATAAGAGAGCCTGGAAATGTTTGTCTCTGCTTTTTTTTTCCCTCATGCATCTCTGTTTTTCCCCAGACAGGTTTTGCTTCAGTCATATCATCATAAACCTTTGCCTTGTAGATGACAACTCCTTGCTTTACAACACTTCAAATCAAGATTACCTGATCTGAAGGAGAAGGAAAACCTTGCTTTTTTTATTCTACAACATATTCTTTATTTCAGTTCCCCTATATCACATTTTATATTTTTTGAATAAAAATATTCTATTCCATTCTTTCATATTTTGTCCTAACAAAATCAGCCTGTTTATCTCAGACTAAACTGATACTTCAGACAAATCACTCACACTGGAGAGGAGTTGTCCAAGGACCCTGGATATTACTCACCAACAGGTGCTGCCATCTTGTAACTCAGCATTATCAGAAAGCCAGTTTTCCCTAGACTGTCCTGGTATTTCAGCATGAAGGAAAGAAGGAAAGAAGGAAAGAAGGAAAGAAGGAAAGAAGGAAAGAAAGAAAGAAAGAAAGAAAGAAAGAAAGAAAGAAAGAAAGAAAGAAAGAAAGAAAGAAAGAAAGAAAGAAAGAAAGAAAGAAAGAAAGAAAGAAAGAAAGAAAGAAAGAAAAAGTTAGGTTATTTCCTGTAGCCAGGGCTTTCTGCTGCCTGCACTGTTTTATTGATGTTCATTTTGTATTTCTATACATTCCCCTTCAGCATTGAACTGGAAAATAAAACTGAAGCTCTCTCTATTCCTCTCTATAAAAATAAAAATCTTACATGCTCAGTCCTCATCCGGCCTTCATAACACTACTTTGGTTTTTCCGCATTGCGTGAATATAGAAATAAGAAGACAAGAAAATAGCTCAATTATCTATTGGACATAGGCACTAATGAGGCCCAGGTCACTCTGAGCTAATTAGAAGCATCCCAGTTTTTTAATGATTGAGGTCTTAATATAGCTAAGAACCAGGATGGCAGCAAAATTAGTTGGTGCCACTCTTTCTATGCTTCCCATTCTGCCCATTCTGGCATGTAAATTCTTCCTTATTGTTACTCATGGCTGACTGCTCCACTAATGAATGTGATTTCTCCAGTCAGATGTTTATGAAAATATCGTGCCCCTCCATGCAAGATGCAGTCTCTGAAATGACCCTCTTTCAGAGCAAAATTGCTCTGTCTCAGGGATTCCCAAACAGAAAGTCTAGTAGGAAACTGAATACGTTGTGATACTCCAAATTTCCCTGGTCACACAGAGCTCCTAGGATAATTGTTACTATGTCCTATTTGATTTTTCTTGTAACTCTTGGAGCAATGCAATTAGTGGCGATATGAACATTAATTGACCTAACCACTGAATCAGAAAGGCAGCCCTTGGAAGAGGACTGTGAGACTGATAACCCTGGAGAAAAAAGCCTGACATTTCTAGTTAGTGTTTCCACAAGCAGGTAAAGCAAATGAATAGAACTTAGACTGTGTCACCATGTGTAGATATCCCATTAACAAGCCTAGGGGAAATATTTTCTAGGAGCATCAGCAAGTGTGTTTTACGTGGCAAGTAAGCTGCCGTACTGGGGAATTGATGGTTTTCATGCATAATCAGGAAGATCCCGTGTTTATGCACTGCCAGGCCATGTCCCATTCCCAGCTATGCTTTAATATCTGCAGAAACACAACTGACAACTATTCTGCTCCAGAGAATTTCAGAATTTCAGTTTAACACACTGACATCTACCTGCTCAGCTCTAACCCATTGTATGTGGAAAGAAAACTCCCTATTTTCACATAAACCCTACTAAAATATCATGGGATTACATCACCATATCATAGAATCATGGAATGGTTTGAGTTGGAAGGGACTTTTAAGATTATCTAGTTCCACTGCTCTTGCCATGGGCACAGACACCTTCCACTAGATTGTGGCTTCCTAGCTGGCAACATCAACCATTTCAAGTATTAATGTTCCACAAAGTACAGTTAATTATCATGTTTCAAAATGTTTAGGGAGTTCAGTCCTTTTAGGTCTCATTTGTGGTTTTATTCAGATCTCTCCACACAGGTTCAGTTCCCAGGCAGCCTGTCCAGAAAAGCAGCTTCTGTGACAGTCCTTGTTTATCTTATCTCCAGCTCTCAGCCCGAGAGCCTCCTGTCACCAAGTCCTGGACGAGTCTGAACAAATGACAGGTGTGAAAATGTTCTTCCAGGGAGTACAACTGTGCTCTCCCACATCTTACCTTCATTACATGAAGCATGGTCAGCTTTACCTGTCACAACTTAGAAAATCTTTTAAGCATTTGAGACCACTTTCATTGCCACACTGACAATGCAGGGAATTTTTGTGTTCAAGTAGCTATCTCCATCTTGTAATTAGGCAATTTGGAGGACTGGCCATTCCCACCACCACCCCCCAGATGGATTATGAGGGATTTGGAAGCGTGAGGTTCAAACCAACCCATCTGTGCCATCCTCTACATCAGTGGCAGGCAGCAGAGGAGTGGGACAATTTGCTCTGGCCCCCTCTGCACAGCCCCAGAGCTGCTGTCTGGAGGGGTCTGTGGAGCTCCTACAAGGCTCTGCTGGCTGCTAGACCCTCTCCACTGTGCCAGAAGGGCTGGCATGTCCTTCCCACTGCCATCTGCCTGCTGCAGAGCCCTTCTCACGCTGCTGACGGGGCCCGGAGGAAGGGGTGGCCTGAAGGCAGCCAAGGTTTTTCTCCCCCTCACCAGTGACAGGGACAGGAGCAAAGGGGGCTTTAGGCACCTACTTTACCTGGCTCATTTAAGAGCTTGGGTCCACCTCATTGGCTACTAACAACAAGTTGTAATTAAATGACATTTTCTATGCTATATTAAACTCTTTCAGTCTAAAAATATCTCATTGAAAAATCAGGAAATAAGTCCCGAGGGCTATCATTATGCATCTGCTTTCCTAGCAACTTTGAGCAACTGCAAATTTTAAATAAATTTATATGGGACGCCTCCTTCTCTCATGTTGTTCATGAAATGGATCTAACTATCTTTCATGTTGCCTTCTTGGAGAACACAAGTACCAGAGATATTATTTTGCAGCAAAGTATGCCCTGCCAGTCATGAAGGGAGTAATCTCTGTATTCCCAGCTGGCCTTTGACACCCTAACACTGAGCTGCTCCTCAGCATCTCAGAGATCCATAAAGGAGGGAAGATAATTACATCCACTTTGAACAGGCAAATAAGAGAATAGTTGACAGCTGAAGTCCAATTTAAATAAACAGAAACAAATCAGTTCAGAAAGTCTGAGAGACCAAAGGTGGGAAGGTTCAGCTTTGGGGAGGCCAGTAGGAAGGTGAGGGATTTTCTAGCATCTAGATAGATTTTCACATGACCCACGACATCATTCTTTTAATTGCAAGCAGTGGACAACTTGAGTTGGAATTATTAGTCTATTCTCACACAGGAGTGCATGAAGCACCTCAATACTTAGGAAGAAGCTGAGATCCTGGGGAGTTTAGGCAGTTTAGAAACAGATTAAATCATCCAAATATTCACAGTGTCTCTCTTCATTGTATACATAGGCAACCTCCCCATAGCAGCCAGCCCAGCTGGGTGCCTAAAGCTGGGAAGAATATTCCCTCACAGGAGCAGCCCAAAGCTCATCAATAACAAAGGAACCACCACCCTGGGAGTGGAGAAGGAGGTTTGCAGGAGCAAACTCAGAGGACTGAGGAACCAAAAATGGGTCAGTGACATCAGAGCACAAAACTGCTAAGCCTGAAAATGCTTCCATTTGTTCAGTGCAAAGCACAGCAGAGCCCAGATGTTTAAATTCAATTTTTTAGACGATGAAGATGACAGCAGCTACAATCCCACAAAGTTTCTTTCATCTTTCAACATGATACAGAAAAACTTCTAAAAAAAAAAAAAGGATCTGTGCCTCATTCCTATTATACTTCATGGTTACACATACATACCTCCCAGCAGTAGCTGACTCTTAGAGCTGAATTGTAGCAGGCTTTCCATGGTACAGTTTAGGGCAGTGGGTGATCATTAATCTGTATTTTGGTTACCCAGTTCTTAGTCCAAATCTAAGCCAACAGAAACTGTTTCACACTGGTACATCAAAACTAAGATTTGAACAGCACCCACTTGACATTATTAAACTACAAGATTTGCCATTTAGCTTCAAACACAACCATGGATATGAGTTATAAATAGACACTTGAATGTTCCTTTCAACTGATGTTAATCAAAAATCATGAAGGATAAGTTTTACCTCTGGGTTCAGGAGGAAAAGCCTTCCAGTTATTTGAAAGATAATTCCATTGCCACGTATCTTCCCCTCCTCTTTGCTGTATGCCTCTCCAAGGGGTGTGCAATGACATCAGAGTCTGCAGAAACTGCAAAACTTTCCCTGTACAACTTTCTGGCCTTAATTGCAGCCTGTAAAGAGTTGAAACTGCTGCCACCTATAGACAAGCATCAAACATATGGATTTGCTACTGCAGAATGGAAGTGTGAACTGACACAAAGCTGTTAACATTCCCCTGTAAATGTATTGTTCATGCACCATTATTAATGCCAAGCTTTGTGCTAATGAGCCACATTAAATGTTTATGGCACAAGTCAGAATCCACAGAAAACATCCAACATTTCTTGTACTGGTCCCTCTGTTAGAGCTAATGGAGGATAAGCCCCAAATTTCAGTAATATATTGATTACTATGCTCAGCATGTTTAACTTGTAAAGAAAATTAATTACTATGTTTTAGCTCTGTCAAATACAAAAATATGGATTAACCTTTGATTTAGACTTTAACATGCCTGAGTCTTGTTGTCTATGGACTTAGCAGGACAGCACAACACTTTTTGATTGACTCACAGTAGCTGTGCATAGATTATTTAAAAGCACATTACAATCTCTCAGGAAAAAAAAACAAACAAGCAGTATTGTAAAATAATGCAACAATCCTGTCCTTTTTTGCTTGCATATTATACCTGTGTAAACCAAACAAGTGCAGAATGGAGCCATTTACGGGATGAAATAAATACAATTCTCAATATTATTGCAAGACAGCAGTAGAATAAATTTCTCTGTAATTTCCACTGCTGTTGTTTCTGTAATGCAAAAAAAGTGATAAATGAGTATCTATTTCATATAAATCATTGTAGGATCATCTGGAATCACTAAATTTAGCATTTTTAAGAAGAATTTTTTAAATGTTTATTTTTCTTTTCATTACAGGTTAAGGAGTTGGAAGGTCAAAATTATCAATGTTTTTTTATTTCTTTTCTTGACAGATGCTGAGTATCTAATACCCCTCCAGGTTCTTGAGTTCAGGGCCTCTGTAAAATCTGTAAAAATAAAATCTGAGATAGCTCAAGGAGGGCATCCAAAATCCCAAACTTCACAAACCACAGGCCATGTTTACAAAGAAGATCCTCCTCCTTCTTAGCCATGGAACACAGAACTGGCAGAGAGTGTAACATGTTTGCTGATACAGGGATATACCTCACACAGCTGAGTTAGTTTCTCAGATCTGCAGAAAAGGGTAGATCTAAGAAACAGCAATAATAATTGGGAGAGATCAAAAGAACCTTTAAACACACTGTAGACAAGATTTCTTTGCCACAAATTTAAAAGTTCAGGAAATCATAGTCTCCCCAAGCTCTCTAAAGAACACTGAAAAGGAAAGAAAACCAGGAACTGTTTTATCTTCCAGTGCTTCTGAAATGGAGATGTGCTTGGCTATGAATAGCTCCAGTTTCCCTCTATTGCTGGAAACATTTCCAGCCTGTGACTTATTCTGGAAGAGCAAGGCAGGACCATCCTGACAATGTTCTAAAGAGTTTATTTTGTCTGTATTTGAAACAATAAAAACACGTTTGGTCAGTCTGTGTGAAGAAACTAAAGGAGTTGGAAAAGAAGGAAAAGTATGTTCTTTAGAGAGTACATGGCAAGGAGTAAATTAAAAGGCAAAAAGGTGAAAGGAGTCTCCCAGTCTCAGAAATGCTGGACATACTCTATTCCCTCTCCAGACAAAATATATATTTTTCTATAGAAAATATAGCTTTCTGCCTCTCCTACTCTGCCCCCATGAGGATCTGCTCCTCCCTGGGCCATTTCTGTACTTCTAAAACACTGGCACCACAGTGTTTGCTTTTGAGGGACATAATTATCCACCTCATCCATCTAGAATTTTATTAAGTGTCACTCATGTTTTCAAGTTCCTCCTTACTTCAGGTGACAACAGTTGAAATCCATTTATATTTGGCTCCACAAAATTAATATAATGTATTTGTTACCAGAGCACACCTGGCATCTTCTAGAATATTTCTAAGAGTCTTCTTGCTGCATGCCAATAAAAAGTCTTGAAAAATCTCTTTATTGCCTGTTACTTTGTGTGCAGGTGTTCTGCTCTAACATATCTAGCAGGTTTGGGTAGGCTTTGCACAGCTGAAGTTTTGAACGCCCATCAGCTCAAAACTGTTGATGATCTGTTTGATACAATCATTGATGTTTTCTCCATGGGAACCAAAAGAAGAATATGTTGCTGGGATTCCTATTTATGAAGGCAGGATAGCAGAAAATTTCCCATATGTGGGGTTCAATTCTTCCTTCAGCCTCCTGTTGATTTAAAAAGCAGCTTCAGTTTTTCCAAAAGCAGAAAATGAGGATGCAATTGTGGAATATAATATTTAACTGCAAAGCCACAAGTGCTGGACATAGTTAAAACAAATCCAGAAATAATTAAATGAACAAGTTCTTTCTTTGAAAACAATGACATTTTTTTATTTTACAGAATAATTTTTAAACTATTTCATAATAATAGATAATTGTACTGGTAACAGTGAGGCTATGAGCAGTTTGTTTGATTTGTTTGATTATGTCCAGAATTGTAGCTAAAAGTAGCGAGTGGTTTTAACATGGTGTATTGGTTAGGATTAATTAGAATGAATTTTCTATTTCAGAGAATGGTATCTTGCCTACTGCAGGCCTATTGTCTGCAAACAGAAACAACCCCACAAAAAAAATATCAGTTCCTGTCCAAGAGAAAAAAGAGGCATGTCCCTAGAGAGAATATGGAGGGAGCTATTTATTGATGGAACTCCTTCCTAAAGTAATAGTGGAGCATAGGGAGGAGCAAAGATCATGACAGAGAAGAGATAACAAAGAGGGAATAATTTCCTGAGGATAAGAGGCCTGTTTAGATTAGACAAAGTCGGAGAACAATATTTGCAGTTAGAAAGCCTATCAACTTGAAAGGAAAAAAACCACAAAGTGCAGGCTTAATTATATACAGAATCCTCAAATAAAGCAATTGCAGCTAAAGTGCATTAAAAATACACAACAAACTCTTCAACTTCTGCTGTTACTGGGAAACATGCTGTTTTTAAAAGCACTAAATATGCCTATATTTCACTGCACTAATGATACTTTTGCAGGAAAAGCAAGATTAAATAGCTGCCATCCAGCAGGTATGGTGGGTCCTTCTGTCATAGGGGTAAAGCATATTGGCAAAATGAGAGTGGTTAGAAGAGATTCAGGTTGATGCACAACAATGCGAATTCCATTTTATTAATCCCAGAGCTCAGTCCTGGGAGCTGCTGTCACAAAAGGAGAAAAAATGCAGGAAGAAAACTGAATAGGTCTGGGTATCTCTGATTACATGAGAAAATAAAACAGGTTCCTTTTGTATGATTTATCAGCACAACTACTGAGCAGCCATTTATAGCAAATTCTGCACAAACTGCTTAATACTGGATGTTTTTCTCAAATGTCCAGTGGTGGAAGGCAGGTACCTGCGGGAGAATCCCAGAGTTCAGCACAGGAAAGAACAAAATGCACTTTTTTGTCTTGGGATTGCACAAAACCGTGGAAAATACAGTTCATCTAGCCTTGGGAATGGTACATTTACTTAAAAATGTCACCTGATTCCTGCAAACTTGGCTCTGCATGATGTTCCCAACACCGTGAGTACAATGTGATATTTTCTTCTTCATGGGCAAGATAAGACTTGTTCAAACCATGCCTAATATTTTGCACATAGATAATGAAACAGTCAAATCATAGCCTCTGGAATATCCTTGTAAACGAGGGGGCTTTTATTGTTTTCTTGGGTTTTTTTTTCCCCCTACATATATTTTCATGTTAATTCATAACAGAGAGGAGCACCTTGAATTAGAGTCACCAACATCTCTGAGCTCCCAGTTTGGCAAGCTAGAGCAAATGTTTCAGTGCCTTACCCCTTACATATTTTCCATTTTCTTAGAGCGTAATTGCATTTAATTGTACATTTTGAGCAAATACACATAATCACATCATTATGACATTATCTTATTGTGTTGTATAATTAAGTAAATCACACAAGAAATTGCACAGAACTTTAATAAAATTCCCCTAAAAGAAGTTAATTTTTCCTGCAACTGACAGAAGAAGCCATTTTCACTTCTAATGATTATAATCATAATTTTGATTATAATTTAGCATTTTCTACCCTAATTAGTGGGCACTCTGCAGGCATGTGCAGAATATGCACATTCAAGCAAAATGCTGGGTGTTGACATTCATGACTTTTCATGTGTGTTTGTTATGTGGAAAGACAAACATCCTTATGTAGAATTTAATGACCAGTTGCTACAGAAAATGCAATATCAGGAGAATTAATGTATATATTAAATGTGTTCTGTTGATAACCTTAAAAATTCACTATAATAGTTGATTTTATCTGTATGGTTCAAAGTACATTATTACCTATTAATGCTTATATATGTGTTTCATTATATAGCATAGCTTAGGGGTCTTTTGATGGAAGGAGAATTCCCCTTGGCAAGGGAATTTATTTATTATCATAGCTGATTTTTGTTATTTTCACAGGAAAAGTTTGTGTATTACCCAATTATATATACACATTTTATATACACCCAAGAAGTGGGTTAGGAACTTAATAGTGGCAAATAGAAAAACAGACAAGTCCCTTTTAACATCCCATAGTCAAGTAGCACAGGACTAAAGAAAAAAATTGAGACTGGTGAATTTTAAAACAGATTCTTGACACACATCAAAGGCTTTTCCCAAGGTTTTTGGTTGCAATTTTCCTCCCTGGCATAGAAAACAGTCATGCCCAGTACGCCAGACTAGGGGCTGTCTGTAGACATCTCTATGAGAGGTTAACCCACCTCCCTTAGAAATTGTTGGGTGCTATTAAGGCACTGTAAAGCACTACTGGTTTCTAAACAAAGGTTTTCTACACAAATATAGAGAAGATCATGAGTAAAGATCAGACAAATACACCTTTTAGTCACAGCTTGCCAGCTTGCCCTGTTGATATTCACACTGATCTTAGGAACAGCTGATTTATATCCAGGAGGTGGGAGCTTTATACTTTATACTCTGCAACTAAGGAATAGCACTAATTAAAAAAAATAATTTGGCACCGCATATTTAACTTAAGAGGAAAAGGGTATTTTTCAGACACATTCTGCAGCTATCTGAACAAAAATTTATACCCTTATTAGAAAGCATGAAATCTAAATTGTTGGCAAAACTATCTGGAAGCAGAATGAAGAAAGAAAGAAAATAATTTGGGGTGACAGTAAGAATGCTACAATCAACCAAAACAGAGGCTGAAACTTGAATTTGCTTTTGCAGTTTCCAGTTATCAAAACTTGACACCTCTCTCACATCAGCATTCCAGGAAGAAAAAAAATTATCACTTCAAGCACCTCTACCACACCATCAAACACAAATTCTATCCACAACAACTCCTGTCAAATGTCTTACTCTTTTTCTTAATGGTGTTAACTTCAACTAGATTGCACTTGGGTGAAGTGAACCCAACACATAGACCCTCTGAAAAACAGAGGTCACCTGTCAATGTGGTTCTGTAGAAATAGATCTTTCCATCATTTTCAAATAGACTCAGACCGTTAGAAAAATTTCAAAAACAGTCCCAGAAAGTATTTGGCAAGAATAGTTCACATAATTATCCCTCTTCAGGGGAAGTTAAAAAAAAAGAGAAACTAGAGGAGGAAAACATACATATTCTGCAGAAACACTGACATTGCAGAAAGGCTTCAGGAGAGAAACACTTAAAGCTTTCAAAAGACATTTTCTAGACAGTGGTCTACTTGGTTTTTTTGTTTAATAAAAACACTTTCAAAGACCAGAATTAAACCAGATTTGTTGGTTTAATAAAGAAGTGAATCTAGCTCACTGATTTAATGCTCTAGATTTACTGCTATGTTCTGGCCACGTGAGGAGCTGTAAATTTGATTTAGAGAACACGGGCAAGTCAATAAATGCCAAAAGCAGACAAGATACCAGTAAATCCACACCAAAATCACTGCAAAATATCTTAACCAAAAATTCCACTCATGCAATTTTTTTTGCAATATTTATACCTGCCTAGATGTAAAGAGCATAAATCAATGAGTTCCACATAAAATCAGATTTTCAGGCAGGTAGGTCGGTCTACACCAGTTGAGAAGCCTGCCCCACTCATTTGCCTCCTCAGAAGAAAATCACAGAACCATTCAGGTTGAAAAGACCTCTAAACTCATCAAGTCCAGCTGTAAACACAGCACTGAACCGTCTCCAACGGCTGCATCTACATATCTTGTAGATACTTGCAGAGCTGGTAGCTCCACCACTGCCTTGGTTTCTTTGCATATTTATTTCAATTTATCCTGGCCAAGAGATCTGTTAATAAACATTCTCTGTGGATGATATTGCCTGATCATTTCCTTGCTTTCCTCCACAAAGAACCAGACATAAATAGGATCTCTCCTGTATCACTAATATAACAGAAGCATATTTTCGGCTACCCATCGTAGGGAATTTGACAGGAAAATATAAAACTTGTTGAAAAAATACACAAAGTTCTCCAAAAATTCGCAGCCAAGACTGTATTCAACTATCACATACATGAGTTTGGATACAGAAATGTACCTTGCAGATACATTTTAAGGTAAACAAATGTACGTACTCATTGTGCGATACCTCCTTTGTAAGAGCATCTTTCACCTCATGGCTAGGTACCAGGAGAGCACCAGCCCACTCAAACACTTACAGTAATTTCACATTTATAAGGCACACCCTTTTGACTAAAATTTTGATTGAAACCTGGAAGTGCGCCTTATAATCCAGTACACCTTATATATGGATAAAGTTTGGAAATTTGCCAACCTGGAAGTGCAAGCCTTGAGAGCTGACAGCCGCGGAGCCAAGCCAAACCGCAGAGCCGCGGCAGACGCGGAGCTGAGTGGCCATGGCTCTGCGGCTCGGCTCCGCAGCTGCTGCAGCTCCACGGCTTGGCTCCGCTGTTGTCGAAAAAGTGCATCTTATAGTCCGGTGCACCTCATATATGGACAAAGTTCGGAATTTTGCCAACAACCTGGAAGTGCACCTTATAATCCGGTGCACCTTATAGTCATGAAATTACTGTAATTCTTTCTTGCTCCCCAAGCACACAGGTACAAGGTCCACAAACATTCTCTATTTGCTGAGTCCTTTCCTTTTTGAAGGTGTACTATTTCACTGCAACAAACCATAAAGTAACTTTTAGTGGCAGCCTTATGCTCTTGAAATTCATAAGCATCCACAACAGTAGTGGCAACTTGGTGAAATTCAAAAAATCTCCTTTTCCTCAGTGAATTGCGGAAATTGTGTCTCTTGCATAAACTGTCATGTCCACAGTTTTGAGGCAAATTTCAAGCAGTCTCACAATTTCTTATCGTGTGAGTTCCTAAATCTACAAAGAGTCTGGCCCTCTGAGCATTCTCATTAATATATACAAATTAAATTTACAATAATTTCACACTGATAAGCTGCACCTATTTCACTGAAGAATCAAACCAATCCTGGGAGTGCGGCTAATCACCATGTGCAGCTTACTTATGGACAAATTCTGGTGAAATGCCAACCCGGAAGTGCGAGCCAGCCAGGGAGGGAGCTGTCACGGAGCCGCTGCTGGCTTTTACGCGAAGTCGAGCCTGCCGAGCAGCCGCTTTGCTGGCTTCGCATGGCCAGCCTCCCGAGCCACTGCTTTTGTGGCGTGGGGAGCCCCAGTTGCTGCTGAGCAGGCGGGGAGCTGTGGCAGCCAGTGCTGGGGGCGGGAGTGCCGGGGCCCACTGCATGGGGAGGGTGCAGGGCTGCATTTAAAGGCTTCGCCAGTCTGTGAAAACTGTTTGCAAATTGAGCAGCTGACAGCAAACCCCCGCTCATGTGATTCTGTTACTAACTCGTTACTTTGTTGCACATGGATCCTCGCTTTAAAAAAAAAAAAGTGCGGCTTATCATCTGGTGTAGCTCATTTATGGACAAATTCCATGGTCTTCCCGGCTACCCGGAAGTGTGGCTTATAACCAGGTGTGGCTTATGAGTGTGAAATTACTGTACACTTACAAAAGTAACCTATCGATTGTCTGCCTCAACTACACATTTCATAAGATAGAAATCAACAGACATTGTTTTTTCTGAGGATTTCTAAACACAATTAATCTGGGTTTAAATAGTTACATAAACTTCTGGATTTAGGCAGCATGAGCATTACCAGATCCAGACAAAAATAATCTGTACTTTTTTGCCCTGAGATCATATAATCCTCCTGAGTGCTCAGGATCCCATTCTGAACATTCATTTCTCCCTCTCTCTTGACCTGAGGCCACTTGCTTTAGTCTTGGCCTTTCTCACAGTTAAAAGAACTCTGTAAAGTTAAAAGAACTAGTAAAGAAAATATATTTGAACTTTTTTATTCTCTCTGAATTTTTGTATACTCCTCTCCAAGTTTTCTTAATCATCAAAACTGTTCCACTAGAAGCACGTGTGACTTAACACCAAGCTTTTATGCTGCCTATAAAGGATTTTCCAGTTTCATTGAATGAACAGGGATTATTAGCTGCATATAATTAGAGTTTCCAAGTCATCAAAAGAAACTCATAAAGAAAATCACGTTTCCTACTGAATAAAACACAACTATATATTTTTTAATCCTAAAAATAGGTTTAGAAAGGGTTATGTATTGGTTTATCTGCTTCACTCACACATACAATGACATGTATTTATTAGCAATGCTACCTTTTTCTCTTAAGTCTCACCAAAGATGATGTTAAACATGAAAAATTAGATGAAAGCCATAGGCCCAAAACCCTGATGCTAAAGCAGACCTCCAAAACAGCCCCCTTTTCAATGAAAATGTCACATCCCTCTCAGCAAGGAGAATATACCTTTGATAACTCTATTAGAAACACAGTAGATCACAGTGAAAATTAGGGATTGGACTGAGGCCAAAATTAAGAAGTTTTTAAAGATGAATTAAGCATTTAATGCCACTCATATTTGAAAAAAACCAAACCAAAACAAAAAAACAAACAAACAAAAAACCCCACCAGAACTATCCTGACTACTTCCCAATTGTTCATGTTCTCTCCCATTGTGTCTGAGGTGTGTCCAGTGCAGTGTAAGGTGGCAGCTGCAGAAGGGATCAATGCAGCCAGGATGGGGAATTAGAACTCCTGTGACTCACATCCTACATCATCACAGTTAAAGGGAAAATTTCATAGTATCTGTATTCTTAAAAAGTATTAGTGATTCAAAACATAGATTATGCTATGCGCTAATTAGCAGATAGTTTACAAATCCCTAACTCCTATTCTCTCCAGTGACTGTCTTGGCAAATACAGTCACCAGCACAGTTAATTTCCTATGTTTCTATCCATTATCTAACTTCACCTTTCAAGGGTTCATTAAAACAGTGTTTTTCAATAGTGTCAAATTAGTAGAAAACTTCAGATGTAGCAGTTTGACAATGATATAGCTGTCATGATAGGTCTACTTTTTGCTTTTACCTACTCAGGCATCATTAGAATCAAATATCTACCTCTCAGTGTTTCTCTTGAGTGCATCCAACTCTGAAAGCTCTCAGGCCATTAAAGCATATCAATTAGTAATGATTTTTTTCCAGCCACAGCAGCCAGTGAAGCATACATTAAAGGTGATACCTGCAGTCCAAAATTTAATGTAGGCATTTGAGAATATCTACTTTGATGAAGAGATTATCAGAGAAACTAATTTGGTTAAAGTTTTAGATCCTGATTATTAAAAATGTTTTATTTGCTGAACAAATGCCTGATGAACATTCCTGTATCTGTTAAACAATATTAATTGCACACAGGTTTGGAAAATACAATAATCATTAAAGGATAAATGAGGTTGTGCAATGGCCCAGAAGAGCTCATGTTAGCACTTTCCAGACTGCTTTTACAACCTTCTGAGTGGTACTATTTTTAACAGAGTCATCATGGCCTAAGGAGAGTTATTTTCACTTTTTTAGTATATCTATCCAATTGAGTGCTCACAGAGGCAGCTCATTACAAGCATTGGAATTAGAGGGCTGCCACATTCCTCGTAGCTAGGTTAGGTCCCTTCCATCAGGACTGTTTGGGAAAGCAATCCTTTCCATGCTCACAGGTATTTCCAAGCCTCAGAGGTCATTTACCTCTTGTTTCCAACACAACTCTAAAGTCAGCTACCTAAAGATCAGACTGCAAAGCAAATGTAATTAATGAATGCAAAACTTCTGGACAATACATTGTGACCATTGTACCTACACTGATTATTATTAAACACAGAAATACACTGGTCCTTATGGAAAATATTGCAAATTAGTAAAACACTAGGACCACATTAAAATCTCATTTAACCCTGTAAGCCACCACCATGAAACTTATTATGGTGATACAGTTGCAGTTGAATTTGTCACTCCTTTGAGTGGCAGAGGCTCTCACTCCTCCTTAAGTGATGTGACCTGAAATTATTTTTGGAAGACAAGTATAAGATTAAATTCCAAGTTTTTATCCTACTGTTATGCCTGTAAAATTGTTTCCAACTGAATATACTTGACATTAGTCATAAATATCTGGTCAAACAAAGGTGAAGAAGGTTGAAAATTCCATATAAAACATTCATTCTTACCTTCAGCTGCCAAGAATCTTCTTTCAGTATAGTTGATCTGATCACCACTTGAAACACTCATGTTTTGCTTTAATTACCTGTATAATCACCCAACAAATTTGGCACCAGGTTTCTCAGCAGGAGTTTGCAGATTCCTGCTCAGCTAGTTAATGAGTCTTAAAGTTTGTTCTGGACACAGAACACAAACCTGGTATGACACTTTCAAATTAGATCTAATTTCTTTTTATTGTTCTCTTTCCTTTGAATATAAATAGTAGCTCTGCTGTGACCTCTACCCAAGTTTCTATACTAATGGAGCTCATTTTTCTTTCCATGTGGAAATCCCCTCAAACAGACAAGATCAGCATGAAAGAAGCATTTCAGTAGGTGGCATATGCTCACTTCCCACCACCTCTTTCCTACCACTCAGCCACCACGGCTGCTCCTATACTCTGGCACGTCTGGCCAGCAATGCCTGGCACATCATTTCCATCTCTTCTCCTGCCTATTTAAACTCAGTGAGTTTATACTGGGCAGCACTTCCATAAGATGTTAAATGAAAGCATATGTGGAAAAAAATTTACAGGTTTAATTTTACAACAACGATTTTTGAAATGGTAACAAATCCATCATATAAAACTTTAACAAATGCTTTTCTACTTCACTGGATTACTTACACTTTGATGTTAAAGCCTCCTTCCAATCATATAAAAATATTTCCAAAACAGAAAAGGACATACACTTCAGTGAAAGTGCCAAATAATCTATCTAGCCTTATCTGCACACATATGCATGCAAGAAATATCTACCACCCAGGCAACAGTGTACACATCCCCATTCCCTTTCACAGCTATCAGACAAGTCTGACCTTTGGTTCAGACCTAAATCTCCCAACCCATTTGTTCTATCTTAAGAAGAGCAGTTTCTTCAAGGAAGATGATAATGTATCTGCAAAGGCTGACTCTTTGTGCAGTTGGAGGGGGGAAGTGCCAGCATAACAAATTGCTCCTGTTCAAACCCATCAATTCAAAACAAGCATCTGGAAAACTTGACAAGAATACTCAAATGACCCTTGTGTTCTGACAGCTGGAAAAGAGAAAGCTCTCTCCACAAAGGGAAGATGTGTGCTCAAACTTTTTGCCTGAATAGAGAAACACATAAAATTGTTTGAAATATTTTTCCTCAAAGCTCATTAAATAAAACTTTCAGTGCAAAGTATGACTCATGTAGGCAACTATGTCAGCACTCACAAATCTGTGCTCAACAGCAGCAGAAGCCGGTCATGCTGACAGGCACGTTACAAATTCCCTTCTCTCATGAACTTCCATTGCTGTAGCAGATCATTTCCTCCCTGTGACAGGAGCCTCAATCTCCCTCAAAACCTTGGTATATCAGGGCTGCCACCTTGATGAGGAGAGCTTCTGTCTGCTCCACTTTGAGAGGCCACTGAGGATGGTTCCTTGAGGAACAGACTGCAATTCTGTTCTCTCCAGTCCTGCCCAGAGAAATGCCTGATTAGGGTGTGTCATTGTAGACATGATTTCAATTTTATTGTATCTCAGGATTTCTGATTCGGTCAAGATCTGCACTGAGGAGAAAAAAACCCCAAAAACCTACATTGTATCATCAATGAATTGTCTTCATTCTGTGTTTCCTGACGTTGGACTCAGCAGATGAAACATCTATCTAGTGTATCAAAAATATCTTAGAACTCTTCAAAATGCAACAAACCACTTCTGGAAATTTACAGTCCTAAATATCTGTAAAGTTACTCTAATAATACTCTAGTCTAAATTTATTCTTTTAGATTAAACATTAAAATTGCCCCAAGTTTTCTGACTGAAACATAAAATGGCAAAAAGAAAGGAAGACCCTTCAGAAATCACAGGTCTATTTGGACATTTAAGCTCTCCAAAAGATAGCAGCCCATATTACACCCAAAATGGATGTAGATGAATGTTCTGTATTTACCTAAAAATGTCTTGGGAGCTATTTACTAATGTATCTTGTATGTTGGAAAAAAAATGCCTCAGTACTTTGCAATTGCTTGTACAGGAGAAATGGCAGAAATTCTTTAAATAACTTGAGTTTCATTAAGCAAAAAAATACTGGTACTGGATTTAAGTTGGTTTTGATTAAAAAGGGCTCTGTTTGAAGGGACTCTGTAACATATTCAGTATTCAAACCAATAAAGAATTGATACTTTCTATATAGCAAACACTGGACCTTATTTTTTTTTTTTTTGTGTTACAAGAAGAATTAATGTAACAAGTTACATTAGAAAATGGGTCAAAACAGGATTTGCAGTAAACACTATACACAGTATCAGCCATTTGTACAGAACACAGCTGACACATACACAGAGTTTTCTGGTTTATGCCTTAATTCTACGATTCTAAATTGATTTACAGCCCCATGTGAGACTCATAAAAGAGCCCTAGGCAACTCTATCCTGTTCACAGACTCTCACAGACTATTTGCAACAGTGTGAATTTCTCTGCCCATTCAAAAACATTTTCCCTATTCCTTCCTTTCAATAACAGATTTCTGGAGGGAGTAGGGTGAGGGATATGAGAAAAGAGATAGTTCATGTTTAGATAACTCAAGACACAAATAAGTACATCACCTTCTCCTGATCCTAGAGAAGCTCTTTTCTTTGGCTTGGGGAGTCACTGTTTCCCACTCGCCTGCCCTGGTAAATACAATGAGAGATCTACAAGCAGCATCAGCATTCTCACCACATGTGATGATGCAAACACTGCTGGGAAATTAATCAATGCATCTGACATGACTTAAGTAGAAGAGAGACCTACTTTTATTAAGGCAGAAGATTTATAAAAACAGGGATTTTTTATATACACACATAGGAAAGGCCTTCAAAATGAGGTGTAGTTGCCTCAAACTCCATAAAGGAGTTTGCTTATTAATCCCCCCTGCCACTCCCCATAACATCCTGACATTGCTGGATAACTATCCATATTCCAGTTCAGGAATTAGGTATGGAGAAATGGAACAGGGGTTCCTAAGGTGGTTCAGGAAAATAGAGACAGAACAAGAACCAGAATTGGCTATTCTGATAGTTAATGCAATTATCTTCCTAATAAACCAGATTGCTCCTCTTCATTACTGTTTTCATTTTACTTCTGTAATGAGAAAATGTCTATGGAGAAGATTTTCTGTCAGGCAACAGACATCTAGTGAGCAAATACCAAAGTTAATCATTTGTTCTGAGTGCAGTGCACTTAGCTGGGGTTACACAGCAAAAGCTCAGAGCTAACTCAGGCCCTGTATGGACCTGCCTTTTCTGCTGTCATTCACTAATTTAAAACCTCATGAAGAAATGCATGTGAATCCCTGCTCCTTCTCAGCACTTTAGCTGAACTGATAAGCCTAGCACTGATGAAACCTGCCCTGGACACCCTGAATCTCAGCAGAGAGTGGCCAGCAGAGCCCAGCTGCTGAGAAAGGTATCATCTAGGAATTGGGGATTGCAGCACCCTGCCTGGGGCACACCCCATCTATATCATCTCATGCAATCCCTAAGTACCCCAGCAGCAGCTGTTACCCTTCTCCTCACATGTAGCCACTTGAATTCTCTCTCAGATTATATTCATAGTCCCTTTATCACTCTGCTGCTCTTTCATTAAAACCATTCTGGTTTTCTACAAAACAACCCTTCAGTAGGGTATGAGGAAGTAACAAATCACATGCAACTGACAATTTTTCTTTTACAGTCAGTCATGTGAGAAACATGTCGATGATTAAGACGAAGAGCCTTTTTTTCCATGAGTCATAAATTTTGAATTAAAAACTGCAATATTTCAGGACTGTGGGTTTTGGGAACAAAATTGCAGTTAATCATAAAATCAGAATAATTTATGTTGGAAGAAAAGCCCATGGAGGTTGTTCTCATGTAACCTCTGCCTCTAAGCAAGCCAACTTTTACCTGGACCTTGTCAAACCTACTCAGAGCCTTGTCACTCAGCTTTGCCGAGCAGCTGGTCCGTTTTATGTATTTTCCACATTCAAATTATATTTTCTATAGAACATGTACAATAACAAATTGAAAAGATGACATATAAATGCTACTTAGAATGCTCAAGATGAGCACAATGTCTAATTTAAGATTATTGTCAACATTACAAGTTTGTGGGGGTTTTTTAATCAAACCAAATAAAACAGGCTAATCTTTCACAAGCTTCAGTATTCAATATATCAGAAAAGATTCTGAGTTACAGAGAAAATAAGAAGCAACATGAGAATAAATTCTCATTCTTTTTACCATGAAGCTGAAGCTGTAATAGTGCATTCAAGACAAAAATTTTTCTTACTAGAGAAAACAGATCTATGATAGTATTGACTTACCAACAGATATCAGACTAGTCACTGTTGGCCTTCAGTACATCACAAG
>VRYO01002184.1:12331374-12352944 GCA_009812075.1 Sialia sialis | reverse complement strand
GCTGGATTCTTCAATGAAAAAGGTTCGGCTTATATTCGTGAAATTACTGTAGTTTATTTTTGTGGCCATTCTGAAGAGGAAACAAACCACCCCTCTGAGTGGCAACAATTATCAAGCTCTACCAGCACATTCACATGTGCAGACTGCTCCATCATGGGAAAGGAAGCTGCAGGGGGAGCTGTTCTTGGCCCTGGAATCCAGCTGCCAGGCTCACACTGGCCACTGGGCTGGATGCTGTGGTTCAGGGCCTCAGCATGGACAGTGTCCACAGCAGCCAGGTGCCCACCCCAGGCGCAGCCTTTCCCTTCTTGCTTCCCCTAGCAGCCACCATCTGGGAGACATCTCAAACCTAAAACTGCTCCCAGGGTTCTCAGTAATGGGTGCCATATGCATTAAAATGATTTCTTTTAAACACATTTGTATTATGTAACAATCTACATCTCCAATTATTGGTGTTGCAGTCACCACAAAAGTTGTTCTTGATTTATCCGTCAATTAGACCAAGATGGAGCAGTGTGCAGGCCTGTCCCTACATTTAAAGGAGAACCACAAAGGGGTAATTATAAAACATCACATCATAAGGGCAGACACTGCTGCTCTGACCTAGTGTTGCATATGTGAGAGCTCTCTGGGAGCAGGACAGGTTTACATGGAGTGAGCAAGGATTGCCAGTGGTCAGGGTGAAGCACAGGAGACAGCATTAGAGTCTCATGTCTCTGCACGATCCCTCTTTCCTCCAAATGACACTAGATTGGATTGTAGGAAAAATTTATTCACCCAAATGGTTATCAAGCACTGGAACAGGCTGCCCAGTGAAGTGGTGGAGTCATATCCCCATAAGTATTTAAAAATACATGTAGAGGTGGCCATTGGGGACAAGATTTAGTTTCCTTGGCAGTGCTTGGTTCATGGTTGGACTTGATATGAAAAGTCTTTCCAACCTAAATAATTCTCTGCCTTTATCTCTATGCCTAACACTTTGGAGGTGTTAGGATTTCTGGAAAAACCCAATTTTCATAGGAGTCCAAGTGAAAATTGAATCTCTCTGAAACCACTCCTTCACCTCTCTGTGCCTCAGCTTCTCATTTGCAAGCCTGTGATACTAGTATTTCCCTTCTCTGCCTGGTAAATGTAGATTTAAAGTTCTTCAGGCAAGAATTATTTCTAATGATGTGCATGTACAATGCATAAAGCTGGGTATACCAGTATAGACTGTAACCTCCAAGAATTTATGCTCTACAAGAAAATATTGGGGGGAAGAAGAGAGAGAAAAGTATTTTGGAATATAAGAAAGAAGTCAAATACAGCTAATTACCCAGAGCTTCCCATCAGGCTCACAGACTCCCACCGTGGACATACTCAGTGGTAGTTCTTTATTTCTGAGCTTTACTTTAATCCCTCCTCATTTCTCTTCTTTCATTTTCAGTCAGTTCAGGATCCTAATGGTTTTTGCCAACTTATTTTTAATGGGATTGTTAGCATCCAGGAAGCCTTGTCAAATAATCATTATACAACTGCTTCCAGGGACCCCTGTGGTTTCTTCCACTTGCCGTGCATTCCCCCCACTCTCTCTCTCCTGACATTCATAGGGGAGATATCTTCTTACTGGGAAAGCATCAAATTAAAAATCTGGCTGTTTGACCCTATCCTGCATGTTCATCCAAAAGCATAGCTGCTCTGACTGCCTGATGGTCCTTTTACATTATTACATTGTCTTTGGCAATTCACATTTACACATTAGCCAACAAAAAGGCATTTGTAAAATTTTTTCTTGAGTAACAAATTGAAGTCTGTCAGCTACAGAAAAACCATAAACCCGCTGCTCCTCCTCACCCAAATGGAAGAAAGGTTGCTTTTAAATGAGACTTTTAGCCATTTCTATCTAAGAACATCTCACTGATTGCTCACCACCCACAGATCAGCCCTTTGAATGACAATTGCTTTTCAGAAATCCTGAACAATGTGTGTTGCTGAATCTTAGTGCTTTGCCCATCTCTGCTAAAGATGCTGCATTATCTCCCTATTTTGATATTTTCTACTGAAAAGCTTACATTGTGGCAGATTTACTTTTCACCTAGTTTCCATGTATTTCCTTCTATTTTCATATATAAAGGAAAATCATTATTGCCACATACAAAATTTTTATGGCCAGAAATGTTAGGGTCCCAAAACTTTTAAAATTGAATTGTAATAGTAGAGAGTTGGACCAAAGTTTCAGAAGAGCTTATCTCCCACAAGTGCCACTGGAAGCTGGTAGATTCTGTGGCCATTGAGACATTCAGAAAGCTTGTGGCATATTTTCTGCTCAGTGGCCAGACCTACGGTTACTGTCAGCAGTAGCTCTGCAAGAGAGAGAGATTATGGCAGATCAGCCACATGCAGTGGCCTTTGTCATCGGCACATCCTGACATGGGGCAATCTCTCTTTCCTCTCTGGTGCACCAGAAACAAGAACTGGCCCACCAGGCAATGCTTCTGCCTGGAGAAGATACTGGATCACTCATCCAGGTGCTTTAACCTTTTGAAACGGTGAGATTTGTTGCCCTGGTTTTGAAAGGATTTTAAGGAGTTTCACCTGATTCATGTCAAAAACATAGTATCTCAAACTGTTTAAACAACTTGAGAGTGCAGAGCCAAAACCTTGACCTTTCTGCTAGCCTATTCCCACTGGAGAATGCAGTCAGTGTTTCCAGAGCCATGATTTTGAACAGTTTACCTTTTCCAACTTTATTCTTGTAGTTCTATTCCTTGGTATAGGACAAGGTTTGTTAGACTCCTGACGTTTCATGAATCAACTGAAAAAGATGATGGTGTAAAACTGCTTTTTATTTTTTTTTTAGGCCTATATTTCTGGGGGGCAGAGAACCCAGAATAAGTGTATTACTTTATAGATTTTGGCCTCATGCTTTTACAGGAGCTCAGAGACAATCTGCCTAAGACAGTAAATCAGTTGGCAGACATCCATTTTTGGCACAGTACTATTTACATTTTTCTGACAGAGCCAAATACTGATGACATCAACAAAATTAACTGGCTGAAGACAGTTGTCATTCTCAGGAAGGATAAACGCAGCATGGAAAGGATCAACAGACATGCCAAAGGCAGAGTTATGTTGCTGTTCTCCTAATGGCCCCACCCAAGCAGAATTAAAGTCAGTCTGAAACTGCTCTGCCATTAAATGAGCTGAATTTGGAATCCTGGGAGGAGATCAAGCTGGGGAAGCAGCAAAGTCACTAAACCACCTTTGTGAGCCTGTTTCTCCTTAGCAGGTCACATTGCTGCATGAGTGAATGGAATAATTTATATTCACTCCAGGTCTCACTTAATTAGAGATTGACCTTGATTTTATTTTTAAGCATTCAAAATCGTGAGAAATCCTGATCCATCATAGATTGTTACATTAAGGAGGGTCAGTCTCTAGCCCTGGACAGTGCACACTTACCCTGAATTTCGTGCCTTAGCAGCCCAGCAGAAGTGCAAATATTTGTGTCCAAAACAGAATGTATATAGGCATTGACACCTTTCAAAGGATATCTACAGGTAATGACAGGACAGAAAATTGCACAGAACCATATTCTTGAAAAAAATCATCCCTCTTTGAGTTGGGAAGTCATTAATGAACCAATCTTGATTACTATGTATTTATTTCTTGTCCATAAATATTCCCCAATTAGTTTCCATGAGTTATTGTCAACATGTAAGTTGCAGTAAATTGATAGTTACCAATATTTGCTATTCATTATGAATGCAGTAAGAAAGGTCACCAGGGGTCTATGTTATTGTTTCTGCATTTGCTTTCAACAGCTCAGTTTCACAGAGGAGATTAATGAATACTGATACGAATTATGTAAAGAGTAAAGAATCCAAGTGACAATTATCAAGTGAAAAAAAACACTTCTGTCAAAATTCTTGGCTCAGAGGTGGTAGAAGTCCAAGAATTAACAAGTCATAATTAGTATAGCCTCCCAAATCACAACAAACAAAATCTTTTTTGTCCATACAAGTATTCTCAAGCCAGTGCCTTTAACTACTGTTTAAAAAGCTACAGTGCCAGACATCATCCAGCATTCTTTTAAATGTAGCAGCTATTGTTTCAAATGCTAAAAATATTTATGTAAAACACAGAATTTGGTAATAGTTCTGAGCACTCAGAAATACAGTAATGATCATTTGCAGAAATAGCTCTTCTTGACTGGTTATTACAACAGCTTCACAAGAGGATTGCCATCCTGCATAATTTAACAACAATGCTCTTAAACCTTGTGAAGTAAGCTAGTGAAAATGTTTAAAGTTTTTTATACATATTCTCTATCTTAACACTGCTAGGAATTAACCTATTACAAGAAAACTATCTTTTAGGAATATTTAGGTTGCAATTTCATTTGCACAGGCTATGGTCCAGATCTCAAAACTATGACAATTTTTTTTTAACTGATCCCTTTTTGTGTAACCACTCCACCCTGTTGGTCCTTTAAAAATGAACTATGTGAAAGCATGAGTTTCATGTGGAACTCCGTATTAAGTATCAAGACTGCAAATCAAATGCTCAAAAGCGGAAACACTGATCTCCCTATTGATTTTTCGGTAAAACTCTCCTGTCCAATCTGTCTGCAATAGTTACTCAGTTTTGCCAAACAAAAAACTGAAGCTTGGAATAGGATGCATCTGGTAACACCACAGTAGCAATTCTGATCCCATTTATTATTACCTGGCACCATCAGCTATTTTATATCAAAAAATCAAATGCTAGCCAGTATGGGCAACAATAGAAAATTTCATTGCAAAGAGAGTGTAAGCCCTTGGTGTTCCCTTGGCCAGGACACAGCAAATTTTTCCCCTGAGCCTTTCAACCAAAATACAACCATGAAATTCAATGCTCCAGTAAAACCCAGTTTCTCTGAATGGCCAATTGAATGTGAAAGCAGCAAGTTAAGAACATCTGCAGTCGGTAACAGCAACCATTTAAGTTCAGTAACATCATCTTTGTTACCCAAATTTTGGCCTAAAGGCAAGATTTAACGCCAGATGACTCTGCAGTAGATGGGCTGTTCTGCTAAATGGGAACTTGAGAAAATGTTGTTATGTGGTTTATCATACAAAGAACATCAACTCATCATAGAATAGAAATCTAAGCATTTAATGCAATTTATGAATAAAGCTTTTGAGGGAACTGTCAATGAATAAAGAGCAATATAGGAATTAGGTAAAATTCCAAGTATTTCCAAATCGAACAGTTCTACAGTCCAACAATCAAACAAGGAGTTCACTAGTTGACAAGTAATTGGGATTTGCCCAAATGCTATGACAAGTGTCACATAACTCAAGAGAAACTTACAAATTTTGAGCAGTCATCAGAGTGGGAAACTTGACAAATAGGGCCCAATGCCACACGCTGAGAAAAACCAAAACTAAACATCTGTTTATTAAGTGATCTCTGTCCATATTGTGAATGGAGCTGGGGCTCAATGTCAAAATGGAATTGCTTATTTAACTAAACTCTCATCATCAGAGACACAACATTGCACAAGTGCCCCGGAGTATTTTAAGAATTCATGGCCTTGTCTTTGGAAACTAGTAAAATTCTTTTGTTATAGTGCTATGTGTAATAATTATACACAAAGTCTTGTGATGTGGTAGGAGGCCTGAGCTGCAAAAGCAGCAAAAAATGAATCTTCACAAAGCTTGAATGTCACAGACTTCACCAGAGGAAAGCTTAACTTTACATCTTTCTGGGAAACCATTCTCATTTCACTGGTTTAACCTAAAATGTTAGATTAGGTAATAAAAGTGTAAAGAAGAGCTTCAATGGTTAGATTTTAGGTCTGGTTGCTACAAGCATTGTAAATTGGCTCCTCAGTAGAAAAAGGTGAAGACAGATGATGGATAAATCCCTGAACAAGATGGTTAAATTCAAACAAGCCCATGTAAATGTACTTTGGCCTGTCAAAGTGAGCCATGTGAGGTAGATGGGCTATAGAAATGAGGGACTCTCCATACATTAGCAATCAGAGGCATTCTAATCAGGACAGCACTTTAAACCTCAAAGGCAACAAAAAGTGTTGGCTGTGTTTGATTGGAGTGAATTGATTTCACAATGTCCTAAAACTTCTTTCAAGGTTCTTCAAGAAAGGATAAAATAAAGTGGCATGTGGTAAGTGCCTTGAAGTCTTTCAGGAAATTCCAGTAATGAACATGAGTGAAGGGTCAGGAAAGAAACAGTTCCACTACTGAGCTAACCGAGAAGGTTTAAATCAAACTAACTAGATTGGATAAGCAGTGAAGTCTCTCTCACCCATGTATTGTAGGTGAACTTAGTGATACTGTGTTGCATTCCACTAATCAACATACGTTTACATTCCTTGACCTGTGGATCTTAGCCTTATCTGACCATACCAAGCTGGAAGGAGATCCTATTACTACCCCCAGTCCACCCCCCTTTCCTGAAAGGTATATAAACATCTGTGTATCATGTGATCTCTCTCTTTTCTCCTGGACCCCTTCAAGAATAAACTTGGGAGCAGAGCCAGGGGTTCTGAGCCTCCTTTGTCTGCTTTGTCCATGACCAGCCCCCACCCCATCTCTGACTGAGAGCTGCTGGAAGGTCAGGGATTTGGGGCAAGGCGGTCAGAGTCAATACTGCTCCTGAGAGATAAGTGCTGATTACATGCTGGCAGCATCCTCAGGCTAGACACAGCTGATGCTGTGTGGTTCCTCTGTGCACTCAGCTTTGCAGGGTCCTGGGACCCAGACCCATGCCATTCCTGCCCTCCCAAGCCCTGTGTCTCTTCTTCTGCAGTGATGGGCAGTCATGATCAATTATGTGCTGAACAGCAACCAACCAGGCAGGCTGAAAACTGAGAGCAGAGAAATGGTGAGCCAGGAGAGGTGAAGGTGGTGGGGAGAGGGGAAAGAATGAAAGGATAATTCTGCTGCCAAATGCATGAACAAGCTGAGATACTTCTGATGAACTGTCAATTTTCTTGCAGATGCTGCTGATCTTGGTCTTCAGGTCACAGATGCACTTCTGAAAGCATTTACCTCTACAATGGACGTGCAAAATAGTGAGATGTGTGGCTTGTATTTTAAATTACCCTCAGAAAGGGTAAAATCCTCATATGGCAAAATTTCATTCCAGAGCTTCACACTATGCTATACCGAAATTTCATAAAACAAATACTCTAATACAGCTCGATACTCAGGATTACAGTGAGGGGAAAAAATACAAATATAACCATATTATGGACTCAAGATGGTCCACACAGTCTTGACATTTGCACCCAGAGGAAAAATTGCTAGAGATTCTCTTCTCTTTCATTTTCTACTGAGCAAATTTTTCTATGCTTTTGTGCACAGGGACAACTGTTATATGCTAAAGAAAAAGTTGGGTTTAGGGGCCCCTAATTAATGGTGAATAAGACTGGCTACCAATAAAACAAGTCCATTTTCCCAGAGTTCAGATACCGGCAATCAGCTTTCCCTGGGAGAGTATAAAGCTAATGAAAAGTCTGTTCATTTTGCAGTTCAGATAGAGACAACATTTCTTCCTCTAGTTTTCCAAAATGAACATATAGTCATCAGATATAATTGTTTACCAAATTTGATACTTTTAAACAGTGTCATTCTGAGCCTGAATAAGCACAAATAAGGCAGAAATGTAGCACAGAGAGGAGGAAAGAAATTGCTCATAGAATCCAAACAAGCCTTCATTGTACTTTGTGTTCTTTCTAAAACACTGCAGAGTCTGCTTTTTGTACCTTATTAGCACCACCTAAGGGAAGAAAATGGAAATCATCTAAGGCTGGACAGAATTTGTAAACAATGGTGAAATCTTTTCACTGTCAGAATGTTTCAACTCAAGAGACACAAAAATCATGTTTTAGTTCTCAAATGACTTACAAAAAATACTGATTAAACTTATCAATGAAAAAAAATCAGAACACTGGGATGTAACTTGTGATTTTCAAATTGAGGCTAATATTTATATGCAGAAACAAGAAACAATTTATTTTTTTTTCCCTCCACTAATAGTTCCACATTAATGGAGGCAGTTTTAGGATACGATGTCCCACATAAGAACAAAATAATTAATTTGTGTAAGAAAAGATTATAATATTTTTTTCAAAAATAAACTCATGCTCTTTGTGGGGAGGCAGGAAGTGAGAGCTGTTAACACCTATCCAAAATAATAACTAAAGTCTTGGATTCACAGTCATGGCAATTTGATGTGATAAAAAGTCATCTAATGAATCAACTTGAAAAGCCAATACAGCTCAGCAATTTGCTATAGGTGTAGAAATTACCATTTGCCACCCAGGGAGGTAATCACTGTCCATCTTTAGATTTCTAGGATTTTTGTACTTAACTACCTGAGGGTCCTCCAGCTTCTGACCGGGACAGCCTGGACGGCTGCTGGGGAAGTGCCAGGGCATTGATGAGCCCTGCCTGGGCCAGTGACACAGGGAAAACTTTCCTCCTCCTTGCATGGTCCTGCTGAGGTCACTGCATTCATGAAGAGTGTAGAGAGAAAACACACTTGAGAAAGGCTTTTTGGTTTTGGGAAATAAAGCAAAGACTGACTTCTGAAAGCTGGTGTCTTATTCCAGCTTTAAGTTTGCTACAGCAAGTGTCTTGCCCTACCTTCTTGCTTCAGTTCAATGCTGTTCAGCTGATTACCTTTGTGTTTTCATCATAAATATTCGCTATACATTAGACTCAATTTGTGCCTTTATGCTGTCTTTTCCTCTTATCATTGTACATCTGTTTGTGAATTCTTAAGTTTTATTTCTTCATTTATAAATTAAAAAACTATGTTACATTAAGCAACTGAAATTATAGCAAATATTTTTCCCTCATAAAATAGCTTTTTTTTTAGCCCATTGAATATAGAAAAAAATTATCAACATTTGAGTCATGCTAGCATCTGCTCCATTTGGACAATAAAGGGACAGCCAAACACAGAGTGAAAGAACTAGAACAGAAAGAAAAAAAACCTAAAAATAATAGGTTCTTCCATGTTACAAATAATTACATATAGCACCAAAAAGAAAAAAAATCAGGTTAGAGAAAAAAGACACAAATCTTACTAAGAGGACAAAAATTACTGGAGTCCTTTGCCACATTTTGTGCCAAGACCTCCATCATGTTCATTTTTAAAGCAGGATATGACATCTTTCCAGAAGCTCTACTCTGCTTCAATTAAGAAATAATTAGTCTCTTCTACTGTGTTATAAAGGAGGTATATGAAAAACATATATGTTGTTCTTTTATCTACAAAAGGTATATATTTTCCTTCCTTTGGGGAACAGCTTTTGTTTGAACACCTACCTGCAAATTACTAATACTGCTAGTGCTTTAAAACAACAAGTTTTTGTAATAACAGTAAATTGTATTTGTGACTACACTGAAGATTGATCAACCCAAAGTTCACGCCACAGCAAAGATTTCATTCCCACTGAAAAAGTAATAAGATGCTCCTCTACAATGGATAGCAATGTGCTTTTATAAACTATTTTATATATTTTGAAATTATGCTCATCATTCAAGAACTCCATTGACTTCAAATCCTCAGGATGCTCCAAGAGCACATTAGCTTTATTACTTTAGATTAGCTTTTTAGGTAGTACTCACAGTGCATTTCAGTTAACAGCTTAGCAACCCACATATTGAAGCACATAATTTCATGAATCCCCAGACTTACAGAACTGTGTTCTCCTGTTCACTGACAAGGCTCCAGTGAATTTATTACATCTTTAACAATTTGTGCCAAAATATAAGGATTATTGTGAATTTACGACCCCATCAATGTCAATGAAAATTTCCACTGGTTTCAACAGAGCAAGTTTTTGCCACTAATTTTTAGAACTCCTCACTTTTTGTCTGCATCATCTTCTTTTTTCATAACCAGAGGATCAGCTTCATTCAGCTAATTTCACACATCCAACTGATGCTCAGTAAGCTCTATATATGCTTTTAGGAGAATGAAAAGTTGTCTTAGGACAATTCAGGAACTGCAGCATCCCAGCCAGACTTAGGAAATCTTTCCCTCTCTCTGTAAATAGAGTAAGTTTGCTGCTGACTGAACTGAGGAGATTTGAGAGAGTAGAGGAAGATGAACACTAGAAAGTGCGTATAGAGGTAAAAAATCTGATGGGCTGATGGCTCAAAGTAAGTGATCCAGCCTCTGCAAGTAAAGCTGAAGACAGAAATGCACAGAAACTGAAAGTTTGGAGGTGAAGATTAGGCGTGAAGGACTTCCATTAACCATCCTGCAGGTCCCTTGCACAGCAGTGCTGGTAGAGGAACCTGGGGCTGGGCTGCAGAAGGAATATCCTTACTTTCCCAGGTGCAAGAGCCCCATTCAGCAACATTTATTTATCCAAGAGCACAGTATTACCTAATTCCATTACTTAACTGCACTTACTACTACAAAAGTTTTCTGAAGTGTAATCTAAGTATCTCTGGCTGCAGGCATACATATAAACTGAGTCTATTATGTCTTTTCACAGTCTAGTGAGCATAAAGGAGTATTTTTCCTCTTTGTAGAGTCTTCCTATATATATGCAAAGATGTTAAAAACCCTCAGATTTCTTTCCTCTAAAGTAGACTACACTAGTTCTTCCAGTATTTAACATCTTGTGAGCAAGAAAACCACCTCATCAAAGAAAATCCCTTGTCATTCTGCCTGGTTGAGGTCTATTACTTGTCTTAGTGTTATAGAAGATGGAATGAACAAACTGTGTCTTAAGCACAGATCTTGGATTGTCCCAGAGTTACTTTTAGCATGGTAGGGTAATATTCACTCATGTTTAGTTTATGATGGAAAACCTGCATGCTCAACTAATAATGCGTAGCTAATTATTCCTCATTTAAACACTGCACTTTGCAATTTTATTCATCCAAAGTGTACACTTGGATGAATAATTACATAACTGTAAGACCTGACCTTATAGAGTGCTAGAGTTCCCAAAATTATCAGGACTTCAGATCATTTTCTGAAAAGCTGCTACAGTCCCTTCTGGATCTCACAACCTACAAAATCTATAAAATAAACTCAATTCCAGCAGCCAATAATAAAAATATAGAAGTCAACAAGACCAAGAACCAGAGTTGACTTAGTTTATGTCTCTGATATGACTTGGTTGTTGGCATCCATGACTTATTTCAGTTCAACCAGCTGAGGACATATACTACAATAATTTTGTCTGGAAAACACTCCTTTTCTGTTTCAGGAATGGTGTGTTGAGGTGTGCTTTCCTTCCATATCTGTCTGACTACTGAGGGCATTAATTTATCATGACAAACAACCTTGCACTTATTTAAGTTTGCTGCTTTCTTCCTGCCTCTCTTCTTTATGCAAATTTGGCCTGGCTGAGTATTAGATCCTCCTGTCCTGAGGTCATCTTTAGATTTTTTTATTTCAAAAAGCTTTCACATTTCACATTGATACAGTGATTCTTACTCCCAACAGGCAACAGCATTTTCACATATTCCTTTAATAGAACTTGCAAAAGCAGCCTGACTGGTTTCAGGGGATCTATTGCCTCTTGGATTAAAATACAAGTAATTGTCCATCCACTTCTAGCAAAACCTCCACCACAGCCACTTGTAATCTCCATCACAGAAATCCCAAGACATTTGACAGGAACAACAGGGTTTTGCCTGCATGTAGAAAGCAAAGCCACAGGCAAAGCACAACCTCCAGGATATTCCCACTGAGCTGAGCTGACACACTGAAGATCAAAAAGGAAAGTGCTCTGGACAAAGAGGGGGGCTTAAATTTCTACAGATTTTTGGAGTATTTCCTGGCAACATCCACTGCTGCTCTTCAGCAATATCACACAAACTTAGAGGGAAAATCACCTTTGTGTCAGGAGGTTTTATAGCAAAATCTATGGAAAAGGAAGGAGAAATCACTCACCTCACCTCACCTCATTCCCCCCTCCACATGGCAGGAACGTAGATGAGGAAGGAGCCAAAAAAGAGCATCACAGAGCAAGGAGTGAGTTTTTTCTCTTTAAAGAAGTCCTTTTCTCTCTGTACTGTCAGTTCTAGTAGAAGAACCACTGTGCACCATCTCAGCTTTTCCCAATTCATTGATTTAGGCTGCAGTCACTGTCTCAGACATTAGCCATCTTTTCCCATACTTATTGACAGAGAAGGACAAGGAGCTTCCACACAGCACATCTTTCCCTGTTTTCCAACACACTTCCGTGTCATATTTCCCTTTGAGGTCACTCCTTTTGAATTTTCCTGTGATGGTCTGTAAGCTCAAAATGCTCTGAACAGACTTTGATGAAGATGAAAACTGCAATCTCAAATCAAACTATTTCCTTTAAAAATATTATTTCTTTAATATTCAGTGTGAAATATTACATAGTGATTCGTGTCATGAAAATACACTATAGGATGAATATAAACAAGAATACTGAAACCAGAGTAAAACATGGACATGAGACACAGGAAAATCTAATGATTTCATTATATTTCTTTAAATCACTTTGCGATAAATAGTTATTTTTTTGGTTTTATTTTGGTTGTATTTTTATTATTTTTTCATTATAATCATGAATTGCAGCCACTTTTATGAATAAGAAAAATGTAAGCTTGTTTGGACATGAGCAGACTTGTCACTGCTGTTATCTGCTTGCTAGGAATGTAACCTGACAACATGTTCCAGCCTTGTCCAGACCTCGTGGGGGCTTGTAGCTGCTGTTGCTTGAGTGCTGGCTAACATGTTCGGACTTGCTTGGACTTGTACCCCAGCACAGTGGGCATGTCACAGCCCACCATAAACTGCCTGTGAAAGGGGCAGTGCCCAGGGGTAGGGCAGACGTGTTTGGTGGAGTGCAGACTCACCATGTCCACAGCACTACTTGCCTGTTCCTTATCAAAACACTATAAATTGACTTATTGATTGACCTACCCAATTGTGGTGAGTAATGTATAACGTTCAGTCACTCCTGATGAACTTTTGACACTGAGGAATCCTTTTGCTTAGCAGCATTACCCCCGCTACTGTGTTGGTAGCCTTGGTGGTAGCAGTAGTTTACCTCTAATTTTTTTTTCTGTGCGTATTCTGAAATGATGCATTTCCATTTCATAACTATTCTTTCCTATTTGTAGATCACATCCTGATTGTCCAGAGATCTCAAATCATATTCTTTCCTTGTAACTTGTTACTCTAATTCTCAGTCAATAGTCATTGTTGCTGCACAGATTTTAGTAGTTTTATTTTTTGCAGTTTCCTTCATCTAAGACAATAATAGAGTATTTTACTATTCCAAAATGGAATCCTGAGTTCCTAAAATCCATAGTCAAAAACCAGCCAAAAATGCACCTTAAAATATGCTGAAAAGACTTTGTTAAAGAATCAAGACAGGTTCTTCCAATGCACTTTTCCCTCAAAACAGACATTTGACCCAGGGCAGTCCATCCTGTCACTGAACTCTCACGGTGCAATACACCCACTGCTCAAGAGCTGTTTCTCTCTCTCCCACACATGGCTCTCTGATCTGGCTGCTGATGAAGGAGGCAGCGTCTACTCAGTCCAGCCTGTTTCAGCAGCTGGCTTCTTTACTACAGACATCTGTGTTCTGTGCTGCAGCAAGACAGCCCATTTCTTCATATGACTCTTGTTCTGAGCTCGCATCCTCAGAAATCAGCTGTAACTGTGCACTAGTACACATGGAGCACAGGCACAGCTTCCAGATTCCTGCTTGGCTTAGTCCAGGTGCTCCTGGTGGACTCCCATGCATCATCTTGGCAAGAGACTTAACTTACACACAAGATCACTGCATCCTCCTCACCTGCTGAATGGGAGTTATTTCAGTTAAGCATGCAGAGAGCCTGAGGCCACCCTTGTATACAGCAGAGGGAAAAAAGGAGCTGGAAGCTGCATGCATAAAATAGTGTGACCTTTATGACAGCATTGGATTAGATACTATAACAAGCAGGGGGAGAAAAAGGTACTGAGACAGAAGAGGAGACTAGTAAAGCATATTAAAGGAAGAGAAAACCCATTCTTCATATGCAGCTTACCTGAACTAATAAGCAGTTTCCTCTTAATTAGTATTAATTTTGCAAAAATCAATTTCTTTTCCCATCTGATACAAATTACTAAAGAATAAGCAGCTTGGGTTCTACTACATGGACTGATAAATAGGTGCTTTGCTCTCTAGCAGTGTGCACTTTGTAAACTATGGAAGTCTCTCAGCCTTGAAAGCTGTGTCTTCATTTCTGAGACTGGCACACACTGATTCATGCCTCATCTTCAGAGGCATTAAAAGGCTGGTCAGAGCAGGATGGCAAGTGGATCTGCACCAGACTCCTGTCTGCACCTGAGCCCATGACTTGCCACATTGAAACACTCATGAGTGCTGATACAGCATTTCCCAAACTAGAAGGGACTCAAGAAGCTCCTAACAGGCAGAAGAGAGCTAGAGAAAAGTTCGAGGAAGTTTTCCCTTCAGAAATCTATGTGAGGTCCAGCGGGGAGAGAGGCAGCTGCTGAGTTCACTTGAAAGGTGAACACTGATGAAATTTTGCCAAAATCTCCATACTCCTTTTTTGCAAGGAAGAAAATTTCATGCCCTATAGGTAGGTACTCCTGAAGCTCTTTTCTAGGAGTAATTTTAGTTCTGCTAAAGTGTGGCTGGTCTGATTCATCTTCTCACAAATGTATTGATTTGTTGATGTTCCAATCATGCAAACCCAAAATAAGTCAGTTTGTGCATTTGGTCCAGGTTTGTAATGAGGTGTGAGGTAAGACTTACCCAGCTGGCTCAGTGCTGGCAAATCACAGTGCAGAACACACTCAAGCCCCTTCCTCTTCCCAGCCCCAGGCCCTGGGAATTTAAAACACTATCAGCCATGCGACACAGCAGGATCTCCAGTGGTTAGGTGTAAGCAGATCATGATCTGTCTGATTTTCATGATCTGTCAGATCAAAGTGGCTGAAGTCTTGAGGAATTTCAGATTTCTCTTCTGTAACTTCTCATTTGTTTTCCCAAGGTCTTCATGATTCCCCAAATATCTAATTGATAGGCAAATATTCATCAGCAAAACCTTTTTATAAAGTGTATAGCTTTTCTACCTAATTCTTCCATAAACTTACAGTAAAGACAAAGGTAATAAAATAAACTTCTTTTTTTTCCCTCTCACTGAGTTGCTAGGTTTCTTTCCTCATTAACACCATATACTATACCCTTGATTTGCAGCCTCACTAAACTTGGAGAATTTTTTTCTGCAATACAATAATAAAGCTTGTTTTAAAGTTGAAATACAGGCGTTTAACCTGTCAAAAACAGAGTTCAAGCTGGCAGCTTTCTGTATTTCTGCTATTAAAGATAACAGACCTGGTCCTGTGGGGTTTTTTTCACTCAAGGAAATTTCTCAAGTTTGAATGGGAATTTTGAGTAAGCAAGGATTCATGGTGAAATATGCCTTCAAAGCCCTGCTATCCTGTCCAAGGGCACAATAAATTGCTCTCACATTGGGAGTCTAAAGAAGATAAAGGGAAAGGTATCCTCCCCTCAGTCTGGCATCCCAGTGCTGTTAATGAGTTGTAAGGATTACAGAAGCAGCCAAAGCACCTATATACCATCTAAAGGAGATTGCTTCAGTGGGAGCAAGGCTGAAACAGAATTAAACACTGCCAAAACCCCCATTTTTTATGTACACAGCTGAATATTAACTTAGTGTCAGGTCAGCTGGTTACAGCCTAGTGTAGCTCACTCACTCCAGAGAGATTTCAATGACAATACTCTGCTGATGTCCATGAGCAATTAAAGGGAACATCCAGCATAACGTGGTCTTGAGTCCAGCCAGTTCTTGCAAAAGTCCTAATTTTTAGACTTATTCACTTCTGAATACACTTTGGTGTCACCAAACAAGTCAGAATTTCTAATGCAAATGTCATTTTTCAGGGTGCAAGCTATGCCAGCTACACTGTTATTTACCTTTGTTCTAAAACACAACCCATGTTTACCTGGCTAAGGGAGTCCTATTTCCTCTCCTGAACATCTTTCCCATTCCCATACACTGCAGGCGTGACCTTTTGTTCGTATGCTTCAGGCTAAACCACCATTCATTTAAAAATAGTGAACAATCTACACAAACTATCAACAGTCCAAAACCAGTGAACTTAAAACTTTTTGTGCTGATAATCTCAGTTGTGAACAGATTCAGCACTGAAATTTTGCCACTTTCAGTTCTCCAAGTGACTTTTTGTCCTCAGATGACACAATCAATAAATATCCTGTATATTACGCACTCAACTGCTGCAATCACCATGTATCCCTCTCTATATGTTATCTTACAGTGTGACATTTTCTTATTAGCAGCAGGCCATGGAATGAAAAAGAAACTAAGAAATCATCAATATAAATAATCTGTAGGGAAAATGGAGACAGAGAAAGAAGTTAATGAAAATGTCCTAAAAGCCTGTTTTATAAAGAGAGCATACAAATATTATACTATAATACACCTGAAGATAAGCAAATTTAAAATATTCCTCCCTGTTGGGTTGCTGACAAGACAAAAACCCTTGAGCTTCAGCGTTCATGTAAGTCTAAGTATTAATTTAAAAAATGAGAAGAAAAGAAAGAAGAAGCACAGGAGAAACAGCAGATAAAGAGGCAATATTTGGCACGTATACTAAGTGGAAGTCAAAGTTATAGTCATGGGAAATCTGCCATCAGGCTGCTGGGGGAACAATAAAAGGGCTATCCAGCTAGAGAACTTAAGAATATCTAATATGAGAAACAGAAAAAGTAGTGACGATGAAGCATCGGTTTTGTTCCACATTAAATTTGACAATGGATAGCATTCAGAATGAGAGAGCAGCTCAATTAAACCAGGAACAAAGAGAATTACTCCAGAAATGTCAGGACATATGTCTAGCTATAGGTCATGCACTGGACATGAACGAAGAAATACTTAAATTTCTACATGGTCTGGATATGTTTGTACCACATTAATAAGGTATTCTGTCCACATTGCTGATGCCAAAACCTATGCTAAAGCTCCTATTACTGTTTCCATCAACTAATGCTCTTTTTTTTCCAATAGTCTATTCAAAATGTTATGGATAAAAGCCTCCTCTGCTGCTTTGGCAAACTTTAACTCCTTGTTTCTGCTGTCTCCTGAGTCTTACCGAGTCCATTATCCACATGCCAAGGGTTTCTGCATCTTTCTGTTCACTCCCAGTCTCTTGTTTCTAATCTGATGTTCCCTTCTCTCCCTGTTGCCTTCTCTCCTCACCTTCTCCCTCTATCTCCACAATACCAATCATCACCCATCACCGCTTCTTTTTCAGCCTCCCTTCCACATCACCTTCTCACAACAGATACAGCAAGTCTAATTTTGTTTTCAGAAAAGAATCTGAATAATGGGCAAAGGCCTGTAATCCTTTATGAATCTAGCTCAACTAAGAAAGCATCCCTTCTTAAACGTCTTGAAAACAAAACCTTACCACGAGAAAGGGAAATAAGTAAGAAATCTAGTGTCCTTCACTGTGTTTATTGTTTTTCCAACATCTTTGGATTACACAGACTGAATACATTTCAAGAAAATGACACAGTCTTTTTAATGCCAGTAGTGTATGGTTAGTGCAAAATATGTAAAAGTGAATTAGTATTTTAAGTTATAGTAGCAGTTATTCACATTTAGAGAATTGGTTCTTGCAATCATGAATGAAATATGGGAGCCATGCGCTTTATGTCATCAAAAACACTCAAGGAAAAGTTATTGTATGATACCACTAGGAGAGGCCTCTAATGATTATTAAAGCACTGAGGAGAGCCAGAGCTTACAGCAGAGGTGATCTATCAGAGTCCTGCTACCTCTGAACTACAGCAATACATACTGACCCTCTTCAGATTTCCAGTTTCCAAATCCATACAAAACTCAGCCAAAAAAAATCCCTGGACCAAGGGAGTAGTATAACAAACACATTTCCACCTGTGTGGATGCAGCGGCATAACACTGGGATTGAAAAAAAAAAACGAAACAAACCAATAGTTTTACACTGCAAACTTCCCTTTTGCATTACCTGCACAAAAGGCTAGTCGTGTTATCTGCATGAGAACTTCATACACACAGCAGCACCAGTACAGCAATATAGAAAATTTAAAAGTCTGTCCAACCAACTCTTATAACATTAGGGACATAAATAGCATTGAGACACTTACATAGGTACCTTCACGACAAAATTCTTTGCAGACAAATGGAATTACTCTTGCATTAAGAACATGTACTTAATGATTAGAGCAAGAAATTCAAATTAAAGTATCTGCCATCCCATCATGAGAGCAGCCTTGACTTTGCATACACCTCCTTTCCATTTTGGTTGGTAGGGCAAGAGGAGTCTAAGCTTCCCAGGTCCCTTGGAAGGAACATCTCATGCATTTTGAGACAGTGCAGGTGAAAAGGGAATGAAGCAAGGGTAATGTCCTGCCATCTTCATTACACTGAAACCCAAACGAATCCAGATGACAACTAGACCTTGTTTTCTTTGGTCCCTGAGAACACACACGCCCACATAAAACATATTGTATCATTTCTCAAACACATCTCAAAATTTATCTTTGTTGTAATCTAAGTACAGTAATTTCACACTGATAAACTGTGCCTATTTCACAGAAGAATCGAGCTGATCTGGGAAGTGCGGCTAATCACCGGGTGCGGCTTATTTATGGACAAATTCCGGTGAAATGCCAACCCTGAAGTGCAAGCTGGCTGGGGAGGGAGCCGCTTTGCCGCTGCTTTTTGGCGGCTTCGCTCTTTGCTGCTGCTTTTTGCCTCCGCTTTACCAGCATTGCGCTTTGCCAGCCCACTGAGCCGCCGACTTTGAGCGGCGCAGGGAGCCAAGGCAGCCAGCTCCGAGGGTGGGAGTGCCAGGGCCCGCGGCATGGGGAGGGCGCTTGGGGTTGCATTTAAAGGCTTCACCAATCTGTGAAAACTGTTTGCAAATTGTGCACCTGATAGCAAACCCCGCGCTCGCGCGATTCTGTTACTAACTTGTTACTTTATTGCACATGGATCTTCACTTAAAAAAAAAAACAGTGCAGCTTATCACCCAGTGCGGTTTATTTATGGACGAATTCTGTGGTCTTCCTAGCTGCCCGGAAGTGCGGCTTATAACCAGGTGTGACTTATGAGTGTGAAATTACTGTAATCAGAAAAATTATCACCTTGGTGCACCACAAAGGTAGCCAAGGAAGAAACCAAAGCTGTCTCTTTCTTTTTTCCCTATTAAAGCCTATATAAGAAAAAGAAAACTAAGTTTAAGAATAATCACTGAGTTTCCTCCTCATTCCAAATATTGTTTCCCACTTTTAAATCACTGTGTGCCATCTGGATGAGCACCTTATCACTAGCCAACAGGGGGAATTCAGTGTTTGTATTTATATTTGCATTTATATGGCATTCTCACACACTGTATCTCAAACCACTGACAGAGCAATGAATCACAGTCCTGGTAAGTGGTGACGCATCACGGCAGCAGCATTGCACAAACAGTACAGCTGGAAATGCTTTGGGTGCTAATTAATCTTGGCTGCTGGTAATTCAGAGAGAGGAGAGCCTGGCCTGACAGATTTGGCTCTGCCTTACAGTTTGGAGGAGAGCTCAGAGAGACAGCATTTTTTAAAATTGCTTTGGGAATGCCTGACATAGCATTTCATTGAGGAGATGAGACTAGCACGGTGTTCTCAAAAGACAGCCTGTGTTGTAGATGCTTGACTAAAATACTAGGCTATTTGCAAAACCTGGATATGGTAAAAACAAAAGGATCATCCCTTTTTAGTTTGCAATTCAAAGCTACAGATAGTGCAGATTTGAGACTGTGGTTAGGAGCAGTAAGAGCTGTCCTGACACAGGGATCAACCCAGTGATTCTGTAGCCAATAATGCAGCCACTTAAGGTGTGCTCATCTGCCTGCTTCCCACAGAAACTGAGACACTCCCAGGGTCACCAAAGCTGCCCTGTGCTGGCAGCATGAAGGAACTGCTGTATTGAAAAAAGTCAGGATACCTGCAGGACAGCCCCTTTAATGTGATGGAAAGGAATAAGAGTGTCTCCAAACATCTTCTCTCTGTACCTCATGCAAAACGTTGCCTCATCAGAGTGTCAAATAATTCATGTTTCTTATTCCTCATCAGCCCTCTCATTCAGTCCCCCTCACACCAGCCAACTCAGTCGTAATGCTGATGCTGTAGACTGCTCTGATAAATTGCTCTCATTACAAGCTCATTTTTTAAATTTCCCTTCATTTTAATGCAGAAATTTTCTCTGGAACCTGACTTGTAATATGCAAAAAGCAGTAATAAGTATGAAAACAGTCCCAGTGGCTGGCAAGAAGTGACAGCTTCACCAAAGCGCGAAAAATGAGAAGGCAGCTCCTCAGAAGAGTGGAGCTAATGATGAGCAATCACAGACCAAGTGACCAGCACACATACATAACGGGCTGGCACTGAGGAGAGGAACAGCAAGAAGCAGCATTGCAGAAAGTCCGTGGGAAGTGCCCTACAATACCTGGATAAACCCTGCAGCCCCTGCCCTGCTGTGTGTGCTTCCGGAGAGGCTAAAGCAATGATAGGAGCTTCACTCCAAATGACAGGAGAGGCAAGTTTCTTTATTTAAATGGTACATTCCCAGCAGGGATTTTCTTTGAGATAAGAGAAAAGTAGTTCTCAGAGGTGAATCAGAGGACTTGCTGTGGACTTACTATTAAGCACAGAAAAACAGCAAACATCACTCTCTCTTCACTTTAACACTGACAAACATTCTCTTTCAAGCAAAATGAATGAGGGGAGCAGAAATTATTTTTTTTTTTATAAATGGATGAAACGTTGAAGTTACTGAATGCTGCACTCTCAAGCTGTTACTCAAATGCACTGCCAGTAAAAGGGTGCATGATGATTGTTCTTTATGGATTAGTTTCCATAAGTTCAATACTCAAAAAAGGAATATTTTTCTACATCAGGCTTGAATGCTTAGACTTCTGTCACAACAATTCAGCTGTTAGGTGGTGGAAATGATAATTTAACTTACCTTGCCCTAGCTGATTCTGGAGTCATCCTGTTTCTGTGAATGTGTTCAAAGTTTCAGTGTCACAAATCAGATGTTCTTAACAAGCCCTCTTTACTATGGAAGACAGAGAATAAAGTCTGTCTATTTTATTGAATAATATACTGTTTATTTCTGAATACTACTTGCTGTTTGAATAATACCAACAGGATTAGAACCACAGAAGCAAGGTACTGCTGTAAACCTCCAGATACAAGGAGGCCAATCAGAAGAAGTTTCCATTTTCTCCAAACAACATTCCCATTTCATCACTGGCAGACACAATTCAAGGCAGCCATCATAGGCTATAGGCATAATGCAACTCCTCCAGCTATGGAAATGGAGTTTGGGGAAAAAAAGAAAAAAAACACAGATCTTGCATCTAGCTCTCCTTATATCTGGTGTTCTTCCTATTGTAATAAACCACAAAAAAAAAAAAAAGAAATGATAGTTTGCAACTGTCCTGGGGTGATGTTATGGTGCTTGTATCCCCAGTTGTGTGTTC
>VRYO01002184.1:12263165-12311024 GCA_009812075.1 Sialia sialis | reverse complement strand
TTATAATCGTGAAATTACTGTACTACTACTATCATAAGGAATCCACTGGCCTAACAACGATTTATTTTTCCACTCACTGGCTCACCAATTTAATTAAGACACCAAACCAATTAATAAGCCCTACTAATAAGATCCACTATTAGCATATGCAGTGAAAGCAATTTCTGCCTGTGACTATTTATGAGAGCAGTTATTCACTTGGTAACCATTTACATAGTAACAGGGCTAAAAAATGTGATTGAGGACAAAGAGGATGCTGTGTCTTTTACATTGCATAATTTTTAAAAATGTATTTCCAGTGAGAATAAAAAGAAAGGGGGAAATTCCTGCAAACAAGAGCAAAAAATATAAATGCCCCCATGCTTGCCAGTGACCCTTGAGTCAGCCATTCCCACACACACTTCCCAGCACCTTGGTGGCCCCAGCAGCCCATAACAGATCAATAAGGATCAGGGTTGCAGCAGTAACTGGCCTGCTAAAACTAAGGTCACATTTAAGGTTAAGTGTTCTCCCTGTACTCAACAAATCCATGCAAATTAAAAAGAGTTAATTAGTAGGTGCCCCCTTTAAGCAGGAGAGCCAAGAGCACCAATGGAAGCTTCACCCACCCAGGACACTCCATGTGGCCATGAGCCAAGTGAAGATAATTGCCAGGCATATTTCATATCCACCATGAGATACCATTTTGCAAATCTCCCTAGAGGAAAGGATCATTTTTCAGGAAACATTCTCCCCTAAGTGGTACACACCATTTAATTTATCAGCTTCTGTTAATTGCTGTCTCTACCATATCGTTCCACTAAGCCAAGCAAAAGGAAGTTTTCTGGGAAGAGACTCACCACCATGAGGAAACAGAATAAATTAGGCCATTTATTTTCTGTTCTTATTTACAGTAATTTTTGGTTTCATATTCTCACTGAATCTCATCTCAGGGCAGTACATATCTCTATATCAAGAGGAAACTTCTGTAAGATGCTCCCAAATTTTCCCCCATTTATTTTAATGAGAGAGAGGTGTGAATAAAGATGCAAAGAGGAAGCATCAGAAACAAAACCTCATGAATCAGATTAGATTTCCCCAGCATTGTAACTGTAGCATACCTGATGCACGCATTGTTTGCGCTAGGCTAGAAAAAGTAACAGGAAGCCTTCCAAATAATAAAAAAACAATCTTTCCAGAAGTCTCTGGGCTCCTCTATGAATTTAATCCAAATGCCATGCAAAATAAAAGCACTGCCAGTACAGTAATTTTACGACTATAAGGCAGACTTTAAAGCCTACATTTAAATTGAAACCCAGAAGTGCACCTTGTAATCCGGTACACCTTATATACGGGGGAGGTTTGAGTATTGAAGGGATCTCAAATAATTTCTGTTCCACATTGCACAGCAACAAACATGAAGTTGACAATCAAACGACCGTGAGCAGGCACATACATGTGTTAGGGGTTGGGGTATTTTTTCCTTTTTCCCTCTGTGGAAAAATGTTTCCCCATTATCATGCTACTAAAGCTAGCAGGGTGGCCCCCTTAGATTTTAATTTGCTCAAGACAAAAGAGGTAGGTGGTTGCTCTCGATGGCTCAATCGCTGGGGGGTTTGAGCAGTCAGGGTGGATGGTCATGGTTTTCTTTTTTTCCCTTCCAGGGGATCACTCTGGCACTCACTGGCCTGACTGCAGAGGAGAGAGGTTTTTTCTCTGCTGTCGGATCTGCCCTGCACCCTGGCACTGCTACTACAGGGTCCCGGGGCACGGGTCCAAACGCACGGCAGGCAGCATCCACGCCCCGGGGCAGGGCTCCGGTCCAGCCGGTGAGCAGCGGGGCCTGCCCGGCACCAGGGGCAGCTGCAGGGTGTGGGAGAATGGCGGCCGCACGGTGCCGGGGCCTGTGGCATCTGGGAACGCTGCCCAGGGCGGGGAGTGGTGGCACCGAGCATCCCACAGCCCGGGGCGCCTGGGACACTCTGGTACCAGGGAGGGCCGGCTCAGCGCTCGGAGGGCTCTGCCGCTCGCTAGGAAACTTTCCCACCTGTGGCCCCCATTGCCTCCCCCAGCCCGGGGCGGCAGGTCACCGGCCCACCCGGCCCCACTGCCCTCATCCCTCTGGGCCGCACCCTCCCCTCACCTGCGCGAGAACAGAGCCGGCAGGTTTAATAAAAGTGAGTGATTTTTCTCTGTATTTCTTTTCGTATTTTGATTATTTTTAGGCTGTGTTTAAAGGCTACACCAATCCATGAAAAAATGTTTGCAAATTGAGCACCTGCCAGTAAACCCCATCATTCCATTACTAATTTGTTGCTTTGTTGCACGCAGATCCTCTCTGCAAAAAAAAAGTGCGCCTTATAATCCGGTGCGCCTTACAGTTGTGAAATTACTGTGTGTATTTGCACTAGGAATTCCTGACTAAGCCAGTGGTAAAGCAAGGGGCATGCAACTGACTTTGGTATACCAATGAAAGAAGCAACTCAGCTGTGAGATTTGTGAATTCAGCTGTTTTTCCAGATCCCTATCTGGCATGGACCCAATCCAGACAATTAGATATTTATTTCAGATGGCTGCAAACACATTTCTCCCCAGCAGTTCTGGCCATCTCTCTGCTGCTTTGCTGAAGAATGCAGGTGATATTTCAGCAAATTTCATCTGCAATAAAAGCTGAACATGAAGTTTGGTAATTTTATTATTACTGTTATCTTTCCTGGGAGGAGAGAAATTAAAGACGACCCAAAAAAAATTTAGAGGATAACCATATATTTGGTCAAGTGTGAATTGATGGAAAGGATAAAACAAAAGCTAGCATCCCAAAGTTATACAAGAATCCCATATCAGCAAATGGCATAAGAATAACACTAAACTGAAATTAAAATTCTTGGATTCTTGGGTTAGGTCTTTTTTCCCCAATCATTTCAGCAGTCCTGTGAAATCTTGCAATGAAAAAACAAGAGGGTTTGCAATCTGCAGCAATGGGCTGGAGTTAAAGGAAAAACTCAAACTGTGCATGTGATAAAGTGAAACATTTTTAAGAAGAAGAAAAAAGAAATTATCCAATTCTGAAAAAAAATTATCATTCTTCTTTCTACTCATAAAGAAACTAATCGTTACAGAAATGCACACAACCAGGCAGAAAGTTCCTGGATGATATTGAATTCTTTCTGATAAAAGAAGGAAAAATTGTTTGCAATTGCCAGGAAACTTTTTGAATCACCTGCAGTGGTCAATCCCATGTTTTTTTGCTAAGAATGAAATATTCAGGCAATGTAATTTTCAAAGTTAAAGAAAAAAGCCAAATAAACAGCCAGCTGCAGAAAGAAAAAAAAAAAAAAAACAACCAAAAAAAGAGACTCACTCACTAGCGAGTCTCAAACTAATTTGTTCCATTATTCACTATTTTAATCATCAAGGACAGCTTGCTCTCTGATTTCCATTAAAAAAAAAAAAAAAAAAAAAAAAAAAAAAAAAAAAAGAGTTATTTTTAATTAGTATGGTTTCCAAGCAATCCCTTTTAGCTATTGCTGTGACTTCAACTAAAAAAAGTCAGAAGAAAAGAAAATATATAGCTCAAATAAAAGATGTGTTTTGTGAAAAACTTAATTTTCCTCAGTTACGTTGTTACCATTTTTGTTATTTTTTTTCATTACATGCTCCACCACCACTGATCCCCTCAGGAAAAGTTGCATGACTGATTCTGAGCTTGCAGCTGTAATCAGAAAAGTGTCCTTCCTGAAAGAGCTCCAGCAGAATGCAAGGAGCAGCAGCAATCAGGAGGAGGCTGAGAGAATTTTTTATCCCTGTCTACAGCTCACACTTGTGCTCATTGAACCTCATGTACTTCTTGTAAGTCCACTTTCCCACCCTGTCCAGGTTTTCCTGCAGGTGACTCTCCCTTCCAATTATCAGCTTTCCCACTCAGTTTGGCATCAGCAAATTGACAATACACATTATCCCATATTCTAGATTATTTATGATGACAATAAATAGTATCATGACCAATATTAATCCCTGCTGGATTACACTTCCTGTAAAATCCTCATGCAACATGAATATATGTGACAGGAAGTCACCCAGAGTCACAAAGCCCAAAATTGATTAGGAGTAAAAATCTCAGGTCAGCACCTTAAGGGGCTATTGAAATCAGGAATGGTTCATCTAGTTATTCCATGAGAAGAATCGTGGCAGAAATACTTCGGTATTTATTAAAAAATACTTCTGTTGAGTTCACAATCTGCATTTCAGTCACCTCATAGTGGACAAATGTGTCATTTTAAAAAGATAACATCGTAAAACTCAATTTTATGCACTATTTCTGCTCTTGTCAACATACTAATTTCCCAACATAATACTTTTTTAACATAATATTTTCTAGAAGAAAACCATTCCCAACACATACCAGTGCAAGAAAGGGGAAAATATCTCAAATTATTTAGTTAGAAATTAAAAATTGGGGATGTGGGGCTTCTAAATAGGGAATTTACACCAGAAGCACAGAAAAATGTACATGTGGATGCATTTCATTGAGAAAATGGTAAGAAATCTGATGTGATCTGTGTTCCTATCAGTTTATCTCAGCACATCTTGGAGGCAGAGGGAACGCTGGAAATGTGAGACAAAGTATTATGAAATTAGAATAATTGGGTTTTTCTTCCCCTAACATTCAGAAGATTTTTTTTTTTCCTGAAAGGGATCAATTCTCTAATTAGACTGAATTATGCACATTTACTGGAAGAAACCATGAGAAGAGTGGTTTACAGGAAGGGAAATGTATAAGAAACACTAAATTGTATCTTGAATAGCTGTCGTAAGTAAGGAGTCTTCATTTGGTTTTGACATTTTTCACTTATCCCTTGAAAAGTACCTTATACAGAAGGGACTGCTGATGAATTTTTGACAGCACATCTGGTTTCCGGGTTTATTTTTTTAAGGCATCCTGTAACATAGTCTCCAAACTTTATATCATAATTGCATGATAGCTCAAATATTCCTTATGTGAAGAGTCATGTGAGAAATTCAGCGTCTTTCATGTACAACCTGAAACATTCTCTGGCTGTGAATAGATAACTGCACAGCAAAGGTGTTTTTGTCAGCAGAGCTGCTGAGAATAAAACAGTAGGATGTCTCACCAAATTGTATAAACTCTGACAATCCCATCATGAAGGGTGAAGTCAGTTTGTCATGAGCCCCCTTAAAGCATTTTTGTGGGATTTTATAAACAAGCCCCAGCATCCATTTACAAGGCTTTTAAGACTCTATTGAAGCTGATCAAATTGTGGGGGAAATTTTTTACCCAGTGTAAAAAAACTCCTTCTTTTGGATTTTTTTTTTTTTTTAATTAAAACCTAAGATCATTCAGTTCTTTTTCAGAGGGACTGAGATGTAAACAAGACTTCCTGTCACTGGCCAGGGAACAACCAAACACTATTAACTGGTATCAGCAGCCACAGATCCTACTCCCTATGATTTGTAACAAAGGAAGTTTTGGCCTTAGGTTCAAGTTCCCAGTGACATTTTTGCTGAGAGGGCCTGTGTGTTTCTACCCAAGGCAGAATGGGAGACTATCAATTATGTGCTGATAAGCTCTGGAAGGGATGAAACCCAGGTAAATAATTTGAAGACAACAATGAACTCAAAAAAAGCCTGCAGCAATTTGTTTCATATCATATACTGACAGAATTTTGAGTTTAATAATTCTTACAGAATTATGGCTCACACAGATGTTAAGTTATGACATGAACAGATGAGAGCACCTCCACACCATCTTCAGGTGCAAGCTGTTACCCCAACCCACCCTGTGGTGATATCAGTGATGTATCTTTCCTAGAGCAATGCTTTTATTGCTCTCTCTTTGCTTTGCACTCAATATGAGGTAGAAACCTGCACACAAACAGCTGCTATGAGTTCTTACAAATTCACACCCTGCCTCGTCCTGCTCTAATGTAATTGTTTGTCCACACACCTGAAAGTAACACAGACATATGTCAGATTTTACTAACAGGATTGTGGCAGGTGTCTCTTTAACTTGGAATCATGGTAGTGAATACTTCATCAGCATTTGGGTAATATTTGCAAAGTGGTAACATTTGCAGGGCTTAAAGACAGGTACAGGCACACCTTCCTTAGGGACTTTCTGTGTTGGGCAGCTGCTGCACTCCCCTGTGCCTTTTTCTGCACGTACACTGTTGACTTACACCTTATAAAAAGAGGCTAAAGAATTTTTAAGTGCAAAAGTTAGAAGTGGTGTTTGCCATACAGATATGGCATTAGTGTTATGCAGAGTACAGGACTAGCACAGAAAATATTTTGAAACATCTGTGATTTGTTTTGGTTTTGTCTCTTTCCCAAACCTGAGAAAGCTTTTGTTGTTGGTATGTTTCTGAAAGGTTTTTTGCCTGCAAGAGCAAAGCTCTTTAAAGTGTCTGGTAAAATGCTCCAGTGCAGAATGCATGAAGGGCATGCATTAACATACATTGATTACTCATATTTTTAAATGTAAATGTTGTCTGCTCAGCATCTGATGGAATTATACCAGTGCAGTCAGTAAGTGTCATTGACATTCAGCTCTCTGTGCTGAAGCTTGACAATACCTCTGATTCTGCAGTTTTTATTTGGATAGTATTCATCGTGGTAACAGAAAACTATTCCAAAACACAATAGCTTCTGTTTCTCAGACATGGGGATTTCAGAATTAATTTCCCAAGGTGTTAGTCCTTGACAGAGGTTTCTGGGGTTCCCTGGCAGTGCTGGCACAGCACTGATAGCCAGTGGCTTACTTTGTATGTGTTCCAGCTCCATTTTCTCCTCAAAGTGGAAATTCAGATTCAGCTCAGAGGCATTCCCACCATCAGTGAATCCTCCTCTCCTCTGACTGCAGTAGGCCACAATATGTCTAGAGAAAATATCTTTAGTGAACTCTTGATCTTAGATATACCACAGGTGGGGAATCCCACTCTTTGCAAACATACAGTCAGTGCCTAAACCCTCACCAGTTTTCTTTCCAGACAGGAAAGGGATGGTTTCATGCTACCTGGTTTCTGGAGTCTTCTTGTGCTAACTTCTGTCCTATGACAAGCACACAGAGCCTGGCTGCAGTGGCCTCCACACACTTGGGCAGCCACATGCCTCGTCCTCACCTCCGAGCCCTTGTCACAGACCCTGAAACAGGGATCCTTTGTCTGATGTCCAAAGCAGAAAGTCTTTATGCTTTAGCTCTAACTTAATGCAACAGTACTTAACTCTACAAGTACAAATAATCCAGAAGGGAACAGGAACAAATCCCATCTGATTCTAAATTCCCCAAATTTAGGAACAGGTGGCTACTGGAAGAAATTTGAATCACATTAACAAAGCCAGCTTGTATCCCACTGTTCATTTCTAGCCTATTCTCTTGATGACAAAGGATCATTAATACAGCCATACATTATCTCCCACTGTTCCACAGCTTCAGAGTGTCCCAGGACTCATTAGTAATGACCAGGCAGACAGCAACTCCACAGCCTGCTCAGCAACACGCACTATTCAGGCTCTGTTGCCAAATCTGTACATTTTCTCTAAGTCTGATAAGAGAATGCTCTTTTCACGCTCCCAGGTAATGCACAAACACCACTCTTTAACAGTCAATAACCCACTGCTCTTTTGACATTCTTTTGAATCCATATAGTTAATTAAGGTATGAAAGTTTATCCAAAAATCTATACTGATTAAACCTGGATTACAGAGTCTTTTCCTTGCTCATTCCTAGTAACCATGGAAATTATGAATATCCAGATAAAGAAAGCAGCTCCAGTTCCTGTGTATTTATTTGATTCAAGATCTGCCATCAAAAAAAAGAGTGTCATTACTTGAGCACCAAGTCTTAAGTGGTAGATTCCAAGTGCATCATTTTTAGAGCCATTAGAGGTTATCAGGCCTATATGGTTGCTAAGATACCATGAATCTTGAAGAAAAATATAAGATAATGCTAGGCAGTCACTGTGATGTTTATCAGAGTATATTCTCTGTGTCTTACTTAATAGCATCATGATTAGGATAATTTTCAAGAGTTTCTGTCTATTTTCTAGCTAGGTGAAAGTATGCAACTCCACTAAGTCAGAAAATATTGTTTATAATTCATGCTTTGCCACAAGCAAATGAATTTGTGAAAGTTAAAATTTGTAATTGCCACAGCAGAATTTATTAACGAGGGTGTGTGTCTACATACAGGTTTCTTTCCTGGCTATTAAATAGTATCTTCAGACTTGGAATGAAATAATCCTTCATTGATTTCAAGTATATTTTTTGATAACAGAGAATGTGCTTTCAAAGAGTTTTAAAATTAAATTTGAAGCTGAGGTAATTGGTGTTGCAAAATTATGCAACTAAAGAAAAGCATTATACAGGAGTTTTCTTGATATTATAATTTAACTGCCTCTTTTCTAAATCATGAAATGTGAGATGCCAGATTAGGGCAAAGTATTACATTATTATTGAATTATTTTATGTTCTATCTCTGGAGGTATGCGGTAAGAAATAGAAAGATTAATCTGCAGCGCTATGAGAGTGCCCACACCATAACCCCCAAAGTGTTCTCTGGGTTGGCTCTTTCACTGCTCCAAAATGGTGAGGTCCAAGGTGGGAACATTGCCCACTCACCCTGACTTGCTATTCCAGCAAAGAATGTAACTCCTATGCCGATGGATAGAGACAGCCAAACAAGCTCTTATTAGAGAACCGAATGGGTGATGAGGAACAAGTTGCTCAGAGAAGCTGGGGATGCCAATCCTTGGAAGCATTAAAGGTCAGGTTGGGTAGAGCCCTGTTGCAGTGTCTTTCTGGTTAATGGCATGTTCTACCCAAGTTAATGGTTTGGTCCAAATCATACCCTCTCACCCACCTTGTCAATCTATGCTGAATTACCTGTCAATCCTTGTGCCAATCCTCTGCTTGAAATTCTCCTTTGCAAGCCCTCTAAAAATTCAACATCTCATTAGTCCATGTGACCCAGCTTCCCCCCTCCACTACCTCCCTCATTGTAGTAAACCCTGCCTTTACCCCTCACAATTTCTCCAGTTTGCTGAGGATTTGTACCCTCCCCATGAATGTCCCCCATATTTCAACTGTTGCACCCCTGCGGTTTTTTTGTCTTTTGGCCCAGAATTCCCCAGAGTAATAAATCCTCTTTTATCTTATGCAAAAAAACCTCCTCCTCCTCCTTGCCTCTTCAGAGTGCAAATCTGACAGCAAAAAGGCCATGGAGAAATTGCTCTAGCCAAATCTCAGGTCATCTGCTCCCAGGTGTGACTCACTCTTGGCACAGGGCCAAGTGGCAAAGTGAGTGCATCATCCAGTGGAGAGCATCCCTGCCCATGGCAGGAGGGGTAGAGCTGGATGGCCCCTAAGCTGCCTTGCAACCCAAACCATTCTAGAGTTCTTATCCGTCATGCACTAAACTCACAAAACCATGGACAGATGCCTACGTGGCATTTGAAGGAAAACACACAAAACAAGTAAGACAAAAACTCAACAGGTGGGCTTCCCTTATCCAAGCTTTTAAATAAAGCATCTTGCCAATCCACAATACAGAGGCATTTTAGTATGATATGTGAACTATCTTTCCTAACACAAAACAAAATACAGTTCAAGAGAGAAGCTGCTGGAATGCACAGCAGAAAACACAAAGCAGTCCAGGGGGTCAGAGTGACATTATGCTACAAGAATTTACCTGCATCTTCTACAAGATTTCAATTGGATCTCACACAGAATAAGGCTAGTGTCACCTTCCTGGAACTGTCCCATCCATGTTAGTGAAATTTTGTTCTACAAGCCCGCAGCTCTGACTCAAAGCAAGGTTTCCCTGTCCTTGACAAGAACCACAACTGGTTTTTAATTCTTTCAAGAGCACTGGAGATTCAGGCATTCATTTAAAACTCAGAGTTTGTTCAAAGAGCTGAAGAAAGACCACTCACAAGAACAAAAAGAGGGAGTAATATTTCTAATTTTCCTGGCACCCACAAAGATGAATGTACATTGACATCTGAGTACTGTAACTTTTTTTAAGTAAATGAGCCTTGAAGATTATCTGGCAGCTAAAATGCACCCAAGGGCTTGCTTTGCAATGTTTCCTTTTTAAACAATGTTTCTTGTAACTATTGTTACAACCAGCCAAAGAAAAATGTAGAGCCACCATAAAAAATACAAGTAGATACCCAGTTGTTAGAGTTGGTTTAGGAACAATCATAGGAGTGATGTACTGTGTGACCCAGGAGAGGTTCTTTCCAACCCTAATGATTCTCGGAATTGATTTTCTTTTGCAACTCACTTTCAGTAAGTCCTTTAGAAAAAAAAATAAAAATGGTTAAATCAATGCTGGCTTCAATGACACAGCCATTCCAGCTCCTGCAGCATTTTCTCACCATGGCAGTCTTTTTATCTTCTTGTTTATATGAAGACCATTCTCTACTCCTCTGTTCCTGGCTGTATATAAAAATAAGGGGATGGGCTCATAATTTGCTGACTACAGGGTTGAATGTGACATTAACTCAAATCAGTTAGCAGATAAAACTCTGACTACACTTCTCAGAGATGAATATACAGTTGTTCTGCTCACAGTTTGGGAGAACTAATATTTTCATTCATTATCAAAATTTCTAAATAGAGCCTCTTCTAGCTAGAAACTAGAACAAAAATACAAATATAAGAAATGTGTATTTTCAGAAGGATCCATTCTGTAAGGGTAATATTACACCTACACAATTTCATATAAATGAGTATTTGCATCAAACTCTTAAGGACAAATTTCCAACACTTCCTCACTTTCAGTTAGCAGTCTAAAAGGAGTACAACATTTTACCCCTGCTTCTTTCCCTTTTCAGTCCACTGACATAATAGTCTGGGCCTAATTAAGAAAAAAACCTCTCTGTAGATCAGGGGGAAAAATTAATCAGGTGAGCTCCAGGGCTATCTCAGTGTACTGAGTCATGTTTTCTGATGACACAGAGGGACCAGCACTAACTCATCAGCTCTGGCCTCTGGGATGGCCACAGAGAACAGAGAAGACCTCTCTTTTGATGGAGCTGCCTATTAGTGAAGAGCAAGAGGCACAAATATTTCTCAAAGGGCCGAGCTAGAATACTCATAGTTTTAGTGCACTATACAGTGACATTCTCCAAAGTGACTCTCTTAATCCTTTTCTTGAAAAGGATTTGCACCATGGAAAAGGGGAAGTAGAAAGGTGTAACACCAAAATGGCTCAATAAAGCTCCAATATTGAAACTCATCATGTCCAAGGATTTGTGACTTTCTACTATGCTATCTATTTCTCATTAGGTAGGAGGGCTTCAGGGGCACAGGATGCCGGGAAGCAGTGGTAATGGAAGAGGTAGAGGGACATGAGTTATCCCAAGCATTCTGATGTCCTTCCATGACTGTCACTAACCCGGGCCACCGTCTCAGTCTCACAGTCTCAGGCAGGCAATTTGCTGCTAAAGCTGCATGCAAGACACAGAAGCAGCACTCCAAAGGTGCACACAAGCAAGTCCTCATTTTGAAGCAGAAATCATTACAGAATGACAGCCCAGATGCACCCACGTCAATATTATTCATCCCTGGGAGTGCTGTCCCATTGCTTCATTTACCTCACATGCTTTGTGGCTCATTGCAGGCAAGGCTTAAATGTTGAAAACCGAGCAGCTAGAGGCAGACCTCTGCTGGCAAGCCATGTGGAAATCTCCCCTCAGGCAAAGTTCGTAGCAGTCAGTAGCCTCTAGTATTTGTCATGTATCTTCTTTTTGCATTTCTCACTTTAGAAGATCTCCATGCCCACAGGAAGACAGAAGCCAGCAATGCAGACAAGAGCTGGTTTGGCTGTGCAGGAACAAAGCTGGCTGTGGTTTTTAACTAGTTTAGAGAACTTTGACTTTTCACATGCCACAACATGTCCCTAGCTCAGGACAGAACTCCTCACGTGTGACCTGACCTCTGTCAGGTGAGGGCAGTGCTGACCTGTGCTGTTCGAACAGCCCTTGAGCAAGTGCAGCCCAGGACACCTCCTTTGCATCATTGCCCTGCTGTGCTGTCCCCTATTTGGGGGCTGTTGCAAAGAATGACCACAAGAAAGGCTCCCCAGCCTTGCCTGGTGCCACTCACCTGTCTCCCCAGGGTGGCTCATGAATTCCCAGGGTCAGCACACACTGTCTCTGACACAATTTTGTTCACCTTGAGCCAATGCAATCCAATCAGTTTGTAGGGCAGAGCTAAGACTTGCACTATGTTGCTTTTGGCATGTGTTCTTTACATTCTGCCTTCCAGGCTTGTCATCACCAAGTATTTTAGCAGCACAAAGTTACTTCCTCATTGTAGAAGATTTACATGATTAATAAAAAGGGGTTGGAATGGACCTTAAAGATCATCTAGTCCTATGAGCAGGGACACCTCCCACTAGACCAGGCTCCTCAAGGCTTTTTCCAATTTGATTTTGAACTCTGCTACATTTGGGGTGTTCACAGCAACACCCATGGCTTTAAGCACTGTCTAAAATCCCAGAAAAGTCCCTGCCTTGTGCAATTTTTACACTGTATTGCCTTTCTTATCCCACAGATTTTCTGTACCTTTTTGCCTTTTTTTTTTGCTTCTACTCTCTATTAAAGCCCAGAATGTTTTCCTCTCTCCCTTTTGCCACACTTCTTCCACTCTCCCAAACCTCTACCACTTCTTGTATTCACATGAACTCATCATGTGGAAAAGTATGCAATACAATTCAGAGAGATCACCTACTCTGCTCTTGATTTATTTTATCCAAGTCATCCTATTCCTTGTTGCATCTGATGTTTTCCAGACGGGCGATTTCAAGATGACACATGCATAGAAGTGGCACATATCCAAAAAGTGTTGCTGCTTCACATAACACAATATTTGGCCTGGTCTCATGTTGTGCTGAAAAGCAACTTTTATTGTGGGCAAAAGAACAAAGCAAAAAGAGAGATGCAAAGTCAATCTGGTCAAAACTTAGACTTTCAATTGACCTGAAATAATGAGGTTGTAGTATTTGTTTAGCTCATACTCAGGGTAAATTGGCACTTTTCCTTCTACAAGGAACCTTTCATAGAAATTTTCTTGCTTCAGAAACACTATGTTTCCAAAATTCATCCTGATACCAGGGGCAGCTGACTGAAATGTGTGTTGTTTTTCAGTCTCTGAGTTCTTACAAACACTTTTCCTTTGTACCAGACACAGAAACAAGGAGAGTCCCAACTTTTTCAGTTCAGCTCTCCTGGCTTTCTGAACCCCAGTTTTTTAGAAGCGATGAAACTATTTTGCCTCCAAGATAGTTTGGGACTCCTAGACTCCCTGAAATGAGCTCACTTTGAAGAATGGGTGTTTCAAGTCACTGAACCAATAAATACCAGCCAACAGCAGCTCACAGCCCCAGGAGTTCATAGCTGATCACAGGGAGCTGGACTCCTCTTTTGGCTTTCACTTTGTTTTACTTCTGAATCCTCCTACCTATACCGACAGGTTCCCATCCTCTTCACCCTGCCCAAATAAACCTGTCTTCCTTCAAATACTCTGTTCAAAGAGAATTTCAGTAGCAGAACACTATCTGGAGATTACAGCATTTTGAAAAGTTATAATTTAATGCGTGCTCAAGTAATTCTTTTTTTTTTCACTATGATTACACCAGGTCACATTTCCAGGAAGTAAAGGTAGGAAAGGGCCATGGAAATCAACATAGCTGATTGTACACAGTGCCCTAAATAATTAATCTATTGAAAACTCCAATGAAAGAGAAGGGAAAGCTTCTTGGAACTTGCCTAACTCCATTCAGTGTTCCTGTCTGATAAATGCTGGTGTCTGGGACATCCAAAAATTAATAGCAAAGGAGAACTCCAGAATTTACCATTTCTAATTCTGGACTCAAAATGCAGCCTCTAGAACAGCTGACCTCAAAAAAAGGAAAATTCTATCCTTGAAAGGTTTTTTACTGTTCTTGACAGAGCTGATTGATATATCATTTGCATCTCACACTCAAAATCAGTGTCACAAGACAGAAGAGCTATATTCTGATGTTTCATATGTACCAGCTTGCAAATTATAGCTGCAGTTTTATCCTTTCAGTATCTGACTGATGGCCACTTTACAAAATTATATTACCATTTTCCTGGTTTACAAAATCAGTAACCCACAAGAAATAGTTTTGAAATTGTGAGCTACTGAATGCACAGACTAGTCTCATCTCATTCGCAAAATGTGTTATCAATAAGAGGTTTTCATGTTGTGTTCCATTTGTTTGGTGTTTTCTTTTAATTTTAGTCTTTGACTATTTAAAAACCTCCTACTAAGTAGGTGTTTTATGTGATAGAAGATAAGAAAGAGATTAACCCAGTCAACTGCAGTCCACAGCTGTAATAACTCATACATTCTCAGCTTAATAATGTTCATCACTCAGATAAAATTTCATTAGCAAAAACTTACAGCAAAATCAGTGATGTACTCACTTCTCTGCATCAAAACACACAATTTATAATCTGATCTGTTTTATTTACTTTCTCTATACACCTGAAATTTCCAATAAAACTGCATAAAACTGAGTTTCAAATAAGCATTTCAACTCAGAACAGAGGTGGAAGCACTGAGAACACATTGAAAAATATTTTGATTTCAAGATTTTCATATCATGAGAGACCAAGAAGCTGGATATTAAGAATTGGTAATCTGCTGAGAAAACATCTTCTTTAGATTCCAAATAAATGGAAAACAGAAGTACAAATTTCTCTTTGAACTAATAAATTAATCAATAATCTAACTCCACAATACCATTTTTTATCATTTATAATTTTATCATTTATAATGTTATCATTTATAATGTTATCATTTAAGCAAGTGCAATCTAGTAAAATGGCTTAAATAATAAGATATTGTTCTCCTTTAAAGGAAGTCCCACAACAGGCACACAAACCAACAGCAAATTAAAATCTCTAACAGCAGTCTTTCTATTGGCTTTTTTTTCACTATCAGTACATGTTAATTAACATCATGCATGTTTAATTATGAGGACAAAGATCTGACCAAAGCATTTTAGCATCTCTAATTGTGTAGACTTTTAACAATGCACTGTGCAGTGTTTGTCATATGGTCTGAAAAACTATCAAGAGCTGCCTTCCGCAAACAGCATCTTTCCCATTGACAGAAACACTCAGCACCTGTTGCACTTCTTTCACAAGGAGTGTCTCCACTCAGTTACACACTCCTACAAAATATCTACTTGCTATAATAGTAAGAAATGTGGCTTCTGTTCCCACTTCTTTGGGTTTGTCATTTTCACTGGATGAAATTCAGATTAATATTGGACTCTATCTGCAAGGTCTTCTTTGGTTTGTTTGTTTAAAAAACTCTTAATTGGTTTTCAACACAGACTCATTTAAGTTAATAGGCTTGCCTTGCCTTGCTTTGCATAGATTAAGTCTGCTAGCAAGGGAGTAAAATCAGGGCTTTTCTCATCAAATTCAATTTAAACTTCTACACAGATGTATAGCACAGCAGTCTTACCTAGAAACTCAGCAAGATTTACAGTCCTTGCTAAGGAACAATGAAAACTGCCTTCACTTTGATTTTCTCCTTTTACCTTCATACATTGCAGGAGAGGTCTGGAAGTAGATTAAGTGAAGGAACAGAACAAATGATTCTTTTCCTTGTCACCGTCACATAACTAGCCCACAAGAACTGCAAAACTTGTGGGGCACCATGCCCTCTTCTATTGCATTTTTCTACTTAAATGTACTGTAGAAACTATACTTGGCACTTGATGAAAGTCCATATTTATGAGATTGCAGAAAGCATGGCAGAGAAGAATCAATTTGATTTTACAGAAAATGGAGGGAAACAAACAAATGAAATAGAAAACCCAAAGCCATCTGTGTCCTTGCAGATACCTTTATATGTGGAACCACAACAAAAGGAAGTTATTGGTGCCCTACACATCATAGGACTGTTTGGCACAAGAGTGCTATCTCATCTTTGTAACCCTGGGAGGAGTTGAAACAGAAATGAAATGTCAACATGAAGAATGCTGAGAGCTGCAGTATGGAAATGAGGAAAGAAGAGCTAAAGGTGGCCCCCTGCTCCCATGGCAGAAGACTTAATGGAAAATTTCAAAATGTCCCCAAAATAAGAAGGGAGAATGAGGATGCAAGGCCCATGCGTGCTTTTTGACTTTTTTAGACTTCAACACTTCAGAGCAGGGATTCTTCTTTATTCTTTGTTCAGCACAATGAGAGTAAATTCCTCAATGCCTGTATGAGATGTAAAGAGCAGAGGCAGTACCTAAAGAACTGCAGGTAAGGCAAAGTGGCTGAAGGCATTGAGAGAAAAATCCTGCTGCCAATACATTTTTTTTCCTTCTCAGTGTTTAATGTTTACTGTCCAGAGTATTTAAGGCTTGAGTTTTGCATTGACGTTTTTAGGACTGATGACAGGCTCAAAGCTAAACACACATTTAGATGCTTTAGCACAGCAAGAGACAATAAGCCCAGCACAGTAGAGGGTTAAATCTACACTACAGCCACTGCAGCCTTCACATTGCTTTATTGCTAATTTTTGCACATATGTCTGTGATCAGTTATAGGCCTCTGACATATGGTGAGTGCACCTGCTAAGTTAGCCAGGGCTATTGCCTCAAACAACACGGACACTTATGGCAGGATCTGCAAGAGTATAAATAAGAGATTATAATGTCCCTCATTCTGTAGTGCTTTGCATTCTCCAAACAGTGCTGTTGCAATGCAATAGCCTCAGATAAACAGTCTAAAATGTTTTGTAAACATGCTACAAAATAGATTCATCACTCTCCCACAGTTAAGCAAATTTATTATTAATTATGCAAGATTCAAATTGATAAAGTATGTTTTTAGGATTTGGTACTCATTTGCATGATTCAGAGTGAATTATGAACAGGCCACTTATCTACCCACAATCACGATTTCATCTGTAAAATTACATAAATTGCTCAAGAAATTGGCAACCACATTTGTGTGAGGGAGCCATACAGTTCAACCAGTCTTTGTCACAGAGCTGGGCAATAGCATTTACATGTTCCTCCAGCACCAACCTCCCTGATTTGCTCCCTCTGTGTCTCCCAGGGATATTCCCCCATTGCCCAATTAATGCTCTGTAAAATTGCTCACCTGCAGAGCCTTTCATTCCCATGCCTCTGAGCAGAGCTTTAATCCCTCTGCTACACACCCCTTCCTGCAGGGCTGCCGTGCTTCTTGATGCATTTTCAAGTTCAACCCGAGCACTGAACAGCCTCTCCTGCCAGTTTTCCAGCATTTAAAGAGGTTATTCCTTACCAGATCCTTTAGGCCCTACCTGTCCACCAGACTCTCCAGACTGCAGCTGTAGTCTGGATTTTAAAGCAACTGTTTGCACATATCTGAGAAAGCCATTTCCCATGCTTATTCTGCTGTGTTTCACCACATTTGTTTTGGCATCGGCCTCTTCTGCCAGATTGGAAATAGCACGACAGCAGCTCTGCAGCTGCCCATATGATGACTCTCTGTTAAAGGGCTTTTTAGGACAAAGAACATCAAGTTCAAATCTCAGAGCTTTCATGGCATTTAATACTTCATCCCTAGATCTGGTCCCCAGATCTAGGTCTGGATTGTGTCTGCCACACGGATTTTTGCAGGAAGTCACCTTGTACTTCACTTACCAGGAAAAAAATATTGAAAATAATGTATTTCACTCAAAAATATCAGGAAAACATATTTTAAAATTTGAATACAATTAAATACAAAATCTCAAAATCTCATTTTCAGTTTGGACTTGAATATCATTATCTTTTTTCTGTATACCCATATAATTTTATATTCTATGATGCAATATCATATCCTCAGGCACAAGAATAAGAATAGAAATATTTTAATTTTATTCAGTTCTGATTTTTTTTCTAAGGGTATTGAATGTGTGACTAAAACCACTGTGGTAGAGGTAATTAAAAAAGTATCATTTTTTTCTGTGTTATTTCCATAGCCCCCTGTACACTCTGGCAGTCTTTTTATATGATTTTTTTCTTACTCCTCAATTAAATTATTCTCCATGCTTACACCTGAGTACACAGAATATATAGTTTGAGTGACATATTTAAAATTCAGTCTTTTGAATCTCTCCTGTCCTAGTCCTGCTAGCAATTTTTGCCTATGGAAGACTCTCCAGAGCACATTACCATCAAAATCTGACAGAGACACTATGCAATATTAGTCAAGGCATCTTTAATAATGCAAGAAAGGTCAGCAGCTCACAGAATATCAAGCTGCATACCGAAGAATTATGAATCTTTTTCTCTGTGCAGATTTCATAGGTATCCTTTGGGGTTTTTTCCTGATTCATTTTATGGCAACAGCTGAGGACTTGTTTGATTTTCAGCATATACTAGGAAAAAAAAAAAAAGCAAAGCAAGAAAAAACCTTTCTTATCAAATGAGAGTGAGTGAGTGTCAGTATATAAATCACTTCTTATATGTCAGTACATAAAAATTGTGTGGGAATCAGGTACGTAACATACCCTTTGCATTAAAAGTAGCTGATTCCTAATAATTCAGTTAGAAACTGCATTGTAACTCCACGTGGGAAAGTGACAGCCAGAGTTCATGGCTGTGCAGGCCATGCCCTCTCCAGGCCATCGAACACAGGGAGCTAAATTCCATATTTTGTTCTTTCAATGCCACAAATGTTAATGTTGCTTTACAACTAACAGGTTTTTCCTGGAACAACTCAGGATGTGATCATATAGCAGGGCCCTGACCTCTTGACTGCATAATGCTTTTGTAATCAATAGCACAGAAATTAATGTGTTTATCATATCAGAGCATATTAAAAATTTCATACATACACTCACTAATTACCTCCAATGCCTATGATACAGCATTTTGAAGTGTTGGTCCATTGCTTTCAAAATTCTGCACAGGAATAAGTTGAATTAGGCAGTCTGAAAAATCAAACCCAACTAATTTCTTCTGTTCTCTCCAGGTCATTAATCTTCATGGGACAAATTACCACCAACAGCTCAACAGAGTGGCACTGATGTACTGGGGAGACAACAAAGCCACTCTGGCATAACTGAGTGCCTAGCATTTGCTTTGCATTCTCTGCAACTTCTTTCTTGAATTTCTTCATATTTCCTTTTTTTTTTTTTTTGTGCAAATTATTGGAATTATTTTTAATTCATGCATTTTTTATAATTACCCATTCAAGCTCATATCAAGCTGAACAACATGACTACTTTGACGGCAATTTGACAAAGAGATTTTGTGAGGAGTTTTTTTCTGCAAGTAATTCTGCAAGAATTCTGATACAAGAGTAGCAGAACAAGTCTTATAATATTTAGAAATTACACAGCATCCTGGTATAGTGTCAGAGGCAAATTATGAATATTAAACTAAAAAGCTGTTAGCTGAATTCAGGGAGGGTTGTCATGATGAAAATGTGAGTTCTCAGCACAAATATAACGGCAATGCAGGAAGATGAGTTCCAACTTAACAAAAATAAGATTTTAAAATCTAATTATAAACATAATACTAAAAAGTCTATTTCATTTTCCCAGACAAAAAAGTACACTCTTTTCAGTGTGGTGTGATATATGCACAAATTACCTCCTGGTCACATTTGCTTTTGTCTGAAAGCTTAAGGGGAAAGATACTCCAGCCTTTTTCTTTAACCTATAGCAGTACAGCCAAAGGCACTGATGAGGTCACAGCAGTACATAATAAGCGATCAGTAAAGAAAATGGTGCCATATGTTGCTTTTCCCTTGCTGTACTTAGTTCTCTGGAAAATGATCAACACTCGTTGCAGCTAAATCATAGCCTATTTTTCTGTTATCAAATAGGGTTAAAAAGTCATGCAAATAAATATACATGAACTAAACAGAAACAGCTGGAAAGTTCCCAGAAGGGACCTCTAACAACCTCCAAGTTGGATGGACCGTGGTAGATCAAGGGATCATTATTAAGATTAAAAGCTTACACCAAACCTGCTGTGAAATTCAATCTGCTGAATTTTAAACACTGATGGTACAAAGTAGAAAGCACTAAATGGTGAAATTTATTAATTCTTAAAAGGCAGGATGATGAGACAGTTGTTAAATTTTCTGCATTCCAAATGTGCATGGTGCAATTTGCTCAGATAAAAAAAAAAAATCTGCAGATACCTCCTGTGAAAGTCAAATACTTCAGGGAAACTCCTTCTTGTATAGGTTTTCTGAAGAAAAAAATTATCAGCACCATTAGTGCTTTTGGGTTTTCTTTTAAGGGCTTTAGACCAACTTCATTTTAGAGTAACACACCACAGAAGCATCTAGAACTAAATCTGAATTCTTGAAGGAAGGAGCTTTTCTACCTTGATAGACCTGTGCTATTTCAATTGTATTTGATGGGATTATGTTCCTGTGTCTAACAAATACAGTAATTTCATGATTATAAGCCGCACTTTTTTCATTGAAGAATCCAGCCTACCCCAGTAGTGCGGCTTATCTATGAACAAATCCCAGCGAAATGCCAATCCAGAAGCGAGAGCCAGCCAGGGAGGGTGCCTGGGGCTGCCTTTAAAGGCTTCACTGCTCTATGAAAACTGTTGCAACTTGAGCACCTGACACCAAACCCAGCTGGCAGCAATTCTGTTACTAATTTGTTACTTTGTTACACATGTATCCTCGCTTTAAAAAAAAAAAAAAAATGCAGCTTATATTCAGGTGCGGCTTATATATAGACAAATCCCTTGGTCTACCTGGCTACTGGGAGGTGTGGCTTATAGTCAGGTGCAGCTTATAATTGTGAAATTACTGTAACTAAAATGACAGCTGTCTGAGACTGCCAGCATTACTCAGTGTCTCACCATCCTTGTGGGATACCTTCTCCCTGAATGGTTTCTAAACTAAGTTAGAGAAGTGTCCTACAAGTCCCCTGCAAAGGAGATGCTCGGCACCTCTCCTGCAGGGAGATGTTCACACTGTGTTCACAATGCATGCTGAGTCTCCACACAGATGCCACCCTCTAACTCGCTCAGCACTTCTCAGCTAAGATCTGCTACCAGCCACAAAGTCCAAATGTTTCAAATCTCAACAATGTCTCTTGAATGAATGAACAAAAGAAAGCTCCCTGCCTTTTAGAGTCATTTTTTATCCCCCAAGAAGGCGGTGTAACAGTAATTACTTATTCTTGTTGAGATATTTTCACGGGAAATGCTCCCTCCTCACACAAGGCGTGTGGAATTTCTGTATATCTGGAAAAACACTTAGACTTCTGTCATGGCTTTGCCATCTGTATCCCTTGGCAATCATATTCCTTGGGCAAAGAGCTGACAATGTAAATTAGGTCAGAGTGACATTGGTCCTCTGGGGAGGCTGGAAAATCTTCAAAACTGCTGAAGAATAAGTGCATCCTATAACCTGGAAGTCTTTCCTCATTACTTGGGGCTGTATTTTCAAATGATAACTTGCCCTGATCCTTTTAGTCAGCACAGAGCCACATTCCATAGCTAGCAATCTAGTATCTAGTGCTTGGGCTGGCTCAGTCCGACCTTTGTCCACTGGAAAAATGAAGGATTTCACTTTAAGCATTAAAAAATATTTCTAATGGCAAAACTCAACTGCCAAAACACTACAATGTTCTCTTCAGAAAGATGGTTACAAAGAGTGACAAGACCCATAGTGTATGAGACGCTTGCTTTCTGCTTCAGCCAGTTCCCACATTGAAGCCCATTGACAATATTTTGGGAGAAAATCAAATAGGCTTATTCCTAAAAGCTTGACCCAAAGAGTTTACATTATCTTCTGGCATAGGGTAGCATATATTAATTGCTTTAAAGCTGCCATATCAACAGGTCCCTCTGAATAACCTGATACCTGTGTGCCAAAAACCTGGGAGCTCTAGGAAAATTTGGCTTGAGGTAAATATTGGCTGAGGGAGGGATCTATTTATAAATCAGGTCACAGGGGTTCAAGCTTTTAGCAAAGGGAGAAGTTTAGAGTAGAAGAGTATGGGGAAAGTAGAACTTCAATCTGTTATGAAGATGATTTTCTTTAGTTATGCTGTTTATAAAAGTTCATCTGTTTCTGCTCCTTCTTACTTTGATCTTAGAACACTTATAACCATGACACATTTTATAGGAACTTGGAAAAAGCTTCCCTGCACAGATCCCTGCATTTTGCCTATCTGGGATATATTCTTGGAAGATAAACTGATATAAAGAGACAGAAAAGTACCTTTGTGAGTTGATTTGTGAAAATTGTTTCAGTGAGTAAACAAATGTACTTCCTTACTCTTGACAGACAGCCTCATTAAGTTTTCATAAAAGATCTGTTCTTTCCTGAGGACTGGAGGTATAGGAATCTCAGGTGATGCTATGGTACCCATTCAATTAAACTTTCGATGTTATTTTTAAAAAGAACACTTAACAATGGACCAGGTGACTTGTTTTTTTCAGGACAGGGCCCACCCTTACAAACAGGAGAGAGAAAAACAACCACTTACCTATAAGTGGAAAAGAGCCTTGGTCACACTAGGAGCCCACCCTGCCTTTCTGGCATATCTTGCTTACAAAAGTCTTTTCAGAAAACAAGAATAAAGTGCTTCAAGGACTGTCTTTACAAGTGTCAGCTTCTTTTATAGCCATCAAAGTGTAGCATCTGGAAATAAAAAGATAAGAAATGAAATGTGCAAAAATATGCATAACCAGGTGTTTCGACCGCTCTTTTCACTCTGATTCCTGCCTATAAACATCAATTTGCTATTATCCTCCTTCCAGATAAATAGGAAAGGTAGTTAAAAGTGACCTGCCAAGAAACTTTTGACTTCTGAGCACATCGTCACAGCAGACACAAGATTTTTCCCTGATGAGCGCAAATTACTGCACCTGTAGTACTGGTGGGTCTCTGTGGCACACAAAGAGCAATTCACTCTACCCTTCGTAAAAGAGTGAATTTCACTTTGCATGATAATGAGCCTTTTGTATTTTGAAAGTCACTAACAAAGTACCTCTGCAGGAGGCCTACTGTGTTAGTCTTCATTAAAGGATCCAAATCGATAGATTAAGCAAAAAAAAATGGTAGCAATTCTGCCTTAGCCTGAAGCTTTTTCTTTGCACTCCTGAGGTTTATGGGAAGCACTGGAACCAAAAGAAAAGTTGCCACTGCATCAAGCAATGAGACTTTGAAAAAAAACCAAAACTTAATTTCAGAAATCAGCACTCAAGTAGAAATGAGGCAGAGACATCTGTAGACAAAGTCTAGAGATGGATTTGCTGCTAAGTAAAATAGAAGAAAATTTGGAAATCCCTGGAAGTCATTTAAGAGATGTGACATTGCAGATGCAGCAGGTACCCAGGTGCACCTCTTCTTGGCAGGCTCACTTAGCAGCTCCCTAGTAGATCGTGGCAAGTGGCTTCCTCCCTAACCTGTAGAAAAATGCCCCATTTCATTCAACCATCTCCAACAGACACAAACGTATCATGCTTTTGGCTCACCTTTATCACCTTTTGGCTCATCAGCTCAAAGGAAATGTCTGGTGAAACCTGGAACTCAGTGTAACTCATCAACCCTGCACTGCTTAAAATTAGTTGGTTGCGGGTAAGAGACCTATGCTAAATATTAAGGAAACATTGGGAATCCTAATTCTGATAAGCAAGGTTTTGTTGCCCTTTCTCTTTTGGAAGCAGCTTTAGTAACAACTTAAAGTAATCTAATAAAACTTCATATCTATTTAAGGATGTGAGAAAGAGCCCTGCTACAAGAGAGAATACTGGGAAAGAAGGAGACCTGAGGGAAAAGAAAAATACTTCTATCAATGAAGAACTGGGACTGTCTGTAAGAACTGTAGAGCACAGAAGCTTGGCACAGTAAAATCAGAGAATGTTTCTGCTTTCAAAATGGGAAGTTATTACAGTCTGCAATCAGAAAGGAGATGAAAGCTGCACCAATGAACTGAAACGCCAAACTCTCACTTGAGAAACCGTAGAACTAAGTGCCTATTAAAAAGCCAGAAATCAGACAGAGAAACATGCAAGGGACAAGGTTAACTATCATCAAAGAGAAGAATTGAAAGAAGGTCGATAACAGCTTGGACAGGAAAGGAAGATGAATAGAAAATTGTTCTGGACCACCTCAAACCCCTGCTTGGCAGAAAGGTATTGATGGGATTTGAAGTGACCAAGAAAAATGTGAAAGATGTGTCTTCCTTTCTCTCACAAAGTGAACTGAAGGGAAAAAAAAACAAAACAAAAAACCAAACCAAACCAAAACAAAACAACAACAACAACAACAACAACAAAAAACCAATAAAAACAAGACAGAAAAGAAAGAGAAGCCAAAGTCAGAGAAACCTCCTTGCAAGTTCCTGGGATTTGCTTACTACAAAGGACAGACTTTCAATCAAACACTAAAATCACCTTTTTAAACCACAATTCAGAAAAGTACTCTACATATTTACATAATACAAGTCACTGTATAATCACAGAGCTTTCTGTGTATTTCACTCTTCTGTGTATTTTATTCATATAGAATCACTTTTTATTATTGACAGAAAGATAGCTCATTTGAAACTCTTTGAAAAATCCCCAGCTGGTTCTCCTGCTTGCCCAGACAAGACCCAGAACAGCAGGTATCTCAAACACTGCAATAATCTTATCTAAAGCAAAATCTGTACTATAAAAACTGTTTATGAAAAGCAAATGGGAGGAAACTGCTCTGGTAAGATGGGAAATAAATCTGGACAATCTCAGAGAAGAATTTCTTCTGGCACAAGATACTCAGATTTTGGCCTCTTATGCTTCAAGTTCTTTACCCATTCAAGAGAAATAACAAGGTTATCAAGGCTTTGTGATTTTCTCTTCGGTGCAAACAATTTGTAGCTGTGATTTTCCGGTGACCATGGCCTCACTGCAATGAGCCTCTGCTTCTCAGCATCGCTTTAATGCAAAGAAATTTTAATTCTTGGTGCTCTCAGTGGGAGTAAATGACTTTCCAACATGCAACAGGAAATTTTTGGGGTGGGGGTTGTCCACAGTTGTATTGTAGTCATTCCAGCCTTTGGAAATGAATGAGGAGAAATATTTGGGAGGTGAAGTAAAGCTGCTTCTGGCCTCCAGAAGTCTAAATGGAATTGGGTGTGTGGGTCAGAGTCCAGAGCCACTGGTGGTAGAAGCTACAACCAGAGCCACCAGCCAGGCAGAGGGGACAAGGAGAGACATTTGCAGGCCAAGGAGGAGTGGGGCAACCACACTGAGCTCAGCAGGTCTTTCAGATCTGCCAGGGTAAGACAAATGGAGGGGACAGATCTGCAAACCCTTCCGTATCCTTTCTTTCAAATCTCATTGCTCTTTGCTTCTACGGCACAACACTGATTTGCTCACTGAGAAATGTCTTCAGCAAATGCCAGCAATGACCAGCACAGAGATGTCCAAACTGTGACAACCACCAAAAGGCTCAGTCCTGCTCTAAAACCACTTGGGAAAGCCACATGAATAAGGAAGTATAAAAACACCCAGGCAAACAAACTTCTTGCAGATCAGTGTGCTAAACAGGACAGAACTGATGGGCAAAATGGGATGCTGCTAAGAAGCAGCTCGCTCAGCCCCTATCCCATCTGTTATCTGCAGACAACACAGTTACATTCTGTAATTTTTCCAAATAACTTATTTCCAAATAGCTCTGTGTATTGAAAGAAGAGATTTGGTCAAGATCAAGGGTAGTGGTATTCAGCTGTCATGGTGATAAAAGCTTGAGAGATTGTCTAAATGAGTTCTTGACTTGTGCAAGCATAAGTAAAGCAGAAGCCAGCAGGTGAGAAAAATGGCTCCAAGAGAGCAAACTGAGTTCCTTCCAGGCGTACAAATATTAAACTCTGTTTTTTTAAAGATTTTGGGGAGGACTGAAGCGTAGGACCTGTGACAAAATCCCATTTTCTCTAGGTTTCCTTTCCAACAGGAATAAAAAGTTCCACATAAGCTACAGCTCATGAAAGGGACTTACTGTGTTTTAAAACTTGTTCTTCATTGCCGGAGTAATTGTGATGAATTGTCAATCAAGATAAATACAACCTGTTGATGAATTTAAGGATGTGAAATTAGAGGCTGGTAGCAAGACAATAACTGTTGGAAAGCGCTGTGAGCAAATGATAGATGAGACCAGGAAAACACACAGACCAACAGCACATGGGAAATTGATGGCAACTGTTCCAGCCAAAGAACAGACCTAACACACTGCCTTAAAGCATCATTAATTTTAGTATAAAAGCTATGTGTTACATAGACTTTATTAGGCAGAATCATGGCTGTTTAAGAACTTGATTAAGTATTTTCCTGACACAAGTGTTCTTGTTGCACACATAGATTCTAGGGGGCCTCACATGTATGCCAGAGTGATCCAACATGTTTGACATACAGGAAGCATCTGGGCAACTCTGGGAAGTGGCCTGCCTTGCCAGAAATGAAAATTTTGCCTAGTCAGACCAAAAAAACCCTCCATTTACACACGTGAAAGGACCAGTGAAGTGCCCATGTTGGAAACATTGCCACTTGGAGGAGTAGTAAGGCCGGCGGGAAAAGCAGTAGTGTGGCTCATGTTTGTAGCATAACATTAGTCAGCGATCCAGTTTGCCACTGGCATCTGTCACACAGCCTTCTCTGTGTGTACCTGGTCAACCTCTTTCTACAGCACAAGGTGGGCAGGTGCATGTGAAACACTATTCCACTGTGGTTCCCACTCAGCTGCACTTGTGTGCAGGCACTCCAGCATGCAAGAGAGAAGAAATACTGCTTCACTACACATCCAGGATTTTTTCCGTTAGCTTAGTATTCTACTTGAGTTCAGTTTAAAATAAACAAACAGTTGATTAATCCAGAGAAAGCAAAACCAAGCTCAGTCAGTGGAGAAGACAAATCTTTCCATAGCAAAGATGTGAGATATACAGCAAAGCTGGAGAAGAAATGGAATCCTGCTTGCTCTGTCAGTAATTTCTGTGGCTATTTTTGATAATATCCTAGAAGCTTTTAAAGGACATTCAACAAAAAGGTCACTTGAAGTGTTTGCAAAGATTACAGGGGATCAGGATGCATTCACTATGCACAGTCTGCTACATGCTCAATTCCCTGTCATGGAAGAAGAAAACAGCAGAATTAATCCTCACTGAGGAAATTAAGATGATATTGTGCTGGGTCACGTTCCTGGATTATAAGATTTCCACCAGTCAATCCTGAGTTATTGCTCTGCAAATACTCAACATAATTTGATGGATACTCTGGGAAAAAATACAATAAGAAATTACTTTCCTTGTGTTTGAGAATGAACGCTCCATAAAAAAGAGACACATTTAGCATGACACCACTGAATGCTCAGACCTTTATTAATGGGGGCTATATTTCAAAGTAGGTCTCTATCATTCTGTTGCTATTAGCCCACATAACAAGCATATTTTTGCACAGTTAGCATGAATTATTCTAGCCAGGAGGGAACACTTGGTGGCTTGTTTAGATAGAGGGCTGCTTACACATCTATCTGTATCTTTAAGGCAGAGCAAGATGTGAATTGAAGTGTCCAAAGACACAAAAAAACTTTTCCTCTAGTACCCCGTTATGCCATAGCACAGTCTGCCTCAGTCAGGTGCTTTTCTACAACTTTCACCCTGAAATACATGTTTTTTCCTTAATTACTTCTCACAAAATCTTGAGAACACATGCAGAAGTGATATAGGTGTTACACAGCTTAAACAGAATGTCAAAACACACAGAGATTAAAGATAGAATTTGATTCTCAGCTTTCAAGGTGACTTTGGCTCCTAATACAGGATTTTCTAAGTCACCCACACAGATAAGGGCATTCTGTACTTCATGCTATTCGTGGGAATCTAACCCCACCAGGCACTTTCACATTCCCTCACATGGCTCTTAAAACCCGTAAGAAGCAGTTCCAAAAGGATGTGTTTGGAGCATGGGAAACAGGCAAATCCTCAGAGTCCTTTTACCACATCAGATACTGGAGATTAGTGGAAATCCTCTCTCTCATCGGACAGAAGCATAGGGAGCCTGGCATACTTGATGGGATGCTTCAAGCCAAAATACAGGCCTTAAACCCATGGGAGTCACACACACATGAAAGGTGTGCAGTGGAGCAGGGACATACAGGGAGATGTCCTGTTTATGGAGAGAAACCAGAATGCCACTCCTGTGTAACTTTTTCATATCCTTTCTAGCTTAGTCATTTGTAGTGAGTAATTCAGCCCTTCCTGGCATTTCATAATTACAGTTAAGAATATTTGGTCATGTCCGAAAGTTCAGGATACTCATGTCATGCAGGAAGGGGGACGACTCAAGGAACCTGAGAAAAACTTACAGTCTTAGGACCAATTCCCATCCCAATTATTCTAAAATGCTTGGACATATCTCGGTAATAAGTAAGAACTTAATGGGCTCTTGCTCCCATACCAGATGATGTGGCTCTTCAAGTAGCCTGTTACCAAAAAAAAACAAAAAAAAAGAGCAAGCAAAAGAAAGGAAAGACAGGGAAACAAAGTCCTCCCAAGGTCACAAAGGCTGGGTATGCCACTCACAGTCAGTCGGTGAACTACTGTAGTCTGAAGGCAAGAAACAGTGTGAAGCATAAAACACTCTGGTCTCTAATAAATTCTGAACAGTTACTCACAAACTTATGCCTCTTTTCAAATAATGTTCACATTACTAATGTAGCCAGGAATGGTGTCTCATTATGCAAGACACTGCAAACAGAAGCAAAAAATGGTATTTGCCCCTGGGAGGTTAGGCTGTATTTGGAGAAGGCAGATGGCAAATGCAAAAACAGAGGTACAAAGGCAACGGATGGCTCATGGAGCAGCTCTGCAGATCAGAAGTCAATCCTCTCAAATATTTGCCTGATGACCAGTGCTTTGTAATTCATTGCTTCCTCAAGTCCTTGTCCTGCCTGCAAAGTGACATGAAAATGCCTGTAGGACAGCACAGGGTATATTTTCCATTGCAGAAATGTGTAGAATTTCATATGCTGCAAAAATTCATCTAATTCAACCAAACATTCCTTTTTTAAGTAGAACACACAGATGTAGAATGCTTGTGTGCCTAAATTCTTTCACTCAACCTGACATCAAATTCAAGCAAAAAGTCCAGAGAAAACATACCCTACTTCAAACATTTTAATTAGTCACACTCATTTAACTCTACATTTCCCTGCAGTACAAAGCAGTACTTATCTTTATGGTTCAGACTGCAAACTTCTCACTTCTCAAGATGCTCACAAAAGAAATCTGACTGCTTTGGGTGGGGCTATTGGCATCGATAGGAGCTCATCAGCAGAAATGGTCCACTTCCCTTTGCAAAGGACTCAGTTCTGTCGCCCAGGTTTCTCTTGGTGACTTGCACAGTCACACTGCACATGTCATATCCAGGCATGACAACATCAGTTCCAAAGCAAATAATTCACTACAGAAAATTATCCAGTTTGGTCCATAGCTCCAACCCAGTGTAGCACAAGCACTGCTACCAGTGGGGTTCCTCTCTGCTCAAGTGTCCAGCTTTTATCTGAGGTTTATGAAAGAGTTAAATATTGATTTTATAATCTCAGTGGCCTTCCCACCAGGGAATGATATTTCAGCATACCATTATGGCAAATCTTCCTAATGCCTGCCTATGGGGATATCTATGTAATGACACCATCTGACTCTTATCATAATTTGATTCAAACTCACATTGCTTTTATATTTTATTTGTCTTTGCCATTCTGGCTTGTAACAGCCGACAGCAGGATGAAATTTTACCTAAATGAGAGCATTTTTGTTCAGTGAAAGAATATTACTCTGTGCCATTTGCTTAATAGTTCACATTACTGTGTAGGGAGTGTTGCATTCTTAGGCCAACTTCCTGGCACTCAGTGTGTTAAAAGTTTCAAGGGCAATACAGCATTAGCTTCTGCATGGAAAAACCTTATTGTCTGGGCAAAATTATAGTTTCTCAGACAGACTAGAAGTCAAGAAAAATCTCAGCTGTATTTATGCATGGCAGAAATAATTTACAGTAATTTCACAATTATAAGCCGCACCTGATTATAAGCCGCACTTTTTTTTTTTTTTTTTTTAAGGGAGGATCCATGTGTGACAAAGTAACGAGTTAGTAACAGAATCGTACCAGCGTCAGGTGCCAGGTGTCAGGTGCTCAAGTTGCAAACAGTTTTCATAGACCAGTGAAGCCTATAAAGGCAGCCCCAGGCACCCTCCCCATGCTGCTGGCCCTGGCACACCCGCCCCCAGTGCTGGTTGCCACAGCCCCTGCCTGCTCGGTGGCGGCTGCGGCACCCTCTGGCAGAAAGGCCCTGCCTGCTCGGTGGAGCCCACGACAGCGAGCCCCAGCCTGCTCGGCAGCGCCCGCCAGCAGCAAGACCCCGCTTGCCACGGCGCCCCTCCGCAGCGAGCCCGTGCACTGCCGCTTGCTGTGGCCCTGCTGCCTCGCCCGCCGCAGGGGGGCAGGCGCTCGCTGCGGGGGGGGTGCCGCCGGGGCACGAAGACCGCTCCCCACCTGCCCCCCAGCCCACCTGGCCCCTGCCCCCAGCCTGCCTGGCCATGGCTCCACGGCAGCTCCACAGCAGTTCCCTCCCCGGCCGGCTTGCACTTCCAGGTTGGCATTTTGATGGGATTTCTCCATAAATAAGCCGCACCTGATGATTAGCCACACTAGTGGGGAAGGCTGAATTCTTCAATGAAAAAAGTGTGGCTTATATTAATGAAATTACTAAATACACGCTATACTCTTGCCACAAAGTGTCCACGTTTTCTTAATGAAAACAAACTTTATGTAACACTGCTCATTCTGCAAGCAGTACAGAAATTTAAGAGATGGACTGTCATTCTTTTGTTGTTTTCTGCAATAGCTTTCAATGATATTAATTACTAAAAATTTTAAAAATTTAAAAAAAAAAAAAAAAAAGTAACAGAAGGAAACTACTGAACCCAGGAGCTGAGTGGATCAATAATGTAGTGACAAGTGAGACAAACTATCAGGTTTACTGGAGTGTGATCCAAACCAGAGGGACCTGACTGCAGCAGGTGAGCCTGGCCCTTCCTGCTCCCTAGTTGGAAAGGGAGAACGGAGGTTGCACTATGGGCCAAGGCTAATGGCACAGCCCTGAGTGCCTTTCCTGGAGGAAAGGCCAGAATTTCTGCAGAATTTCCCATGTTTCCAGGACTCCACTGCAATGGATAGAACACCAGTAATGCCAAAAACTGAACTATGGACAATGGATGTTTGTGCTTCATTGGATCTTATCACGTTTGGAGACTGCTTAGATTCAAATCACACAGATAATCTGCAAAAAAAAATCAAGTTGCCATGTTTAAAAAATACTGTGGGACACCAAAACACACAGTAAGGTAGTATTTACATAGTAGGTATTTTGACAGTCCAAATGCATTAAATTGTAATTTTAACTTAGAAGACAAAGAGCATCCTGCCTGCCTTATCTCAGGTTCCTAGCTCCTTCCTCACAGCCCAGAAGTCATATACAACTGTGACAAAAGAAAAAATATATGTATTCTCAAGTTAGGGAAAGTGGCTTTGATCAAGCTGGAAAAATAGTTTCAGATTTAGATAAAAAGACACAATATAAAAGCAACACCCATAAAAAGGGGTATTAGCTACACCATCAAGAACAGAAAGCTATTTCAGACAGATTAGATTTTATGTCCCATGTTCCACGTACTCTGTCTCATTCCAGAAATAAGACAATAAATCTGCAATAACTTGGAGCAATTTGTCCCAGACCAAAGTACATTGCAAGCTTATGCCAACTACTAATATGCCTCAACACTGATCCTAAAACAATGTTAGCGCTGGTTATTTACCTCTAGATATTATTATTGTTCACACATAATATCCAGGCCATTTGAATCCTGCTAACACACAAATACATTTCAAAATTATTTATTTATGTCCAAAACAATATTAATCAAATTTAGTTTGTCCTTCATTTGTAAAACAGCTTTCAGTCATTTGTCATATTCCCTGTGAGGGTCGAGATGCGCTGGAACAGGGTGCCAAGAAAAGCTGTGGGTGCTCCATCCCTTGAAGTGTCCAAGGCCAGTTTGAGTGAGGCTTGGAGCAGCCTGGGAGAATGGAAGATGTCCCAGCTCATGGCAGGGGCTTGTAGCAAGATGATCTTTAAGGTCTCTTTCAACCCAAACCACTCTGTGGTTCTATTCTATTTCATTATCATTTCTTGAAATTTTTTTCAGCCTTTTGTTTGCTACTTCCCATTTGAGAATAATGCATTTTGTATTTCAAACTGCTACAATAAGGCATCAAACGGAAGCATCCACGCTTATTCAACCCAGAATTCAATTCATTAATATATTATCGACCATTAAGTTTATATTTACAATCTTGGAATCAAGAGTTTCCTCTGAACTGCTGTGCTCTCTTGTGTGAATAAGGGAATGCTGTGCGAAGATCTTCATGCAGAAAGGAAACCTCACTTTTCCATGCCCAGGAACCAGGGGCACTGCAAGCACTAGCTGGAAGGGCCCACACTGTGCCAAGCTCCAGTGCCTGCAAGGGTAACTGAACACAAACGCCCAGGTTTTCAGACTTGTCACTAGCAGGAGATGTGGTCAAAGGCCCTCTTTTCATCCTGAAGAATATTCTCCATTTGAGCAGTGAAACACACTGATTAGGAAGCTACTACACAGAATTAGTATGTGCCAATGCTCCCAAAGTATTATAGCAATAAAAGCCAAACTATAGTCTGAATTTCAAAGCATGAAAAACAAGAAGCATGAGAAAGGACAAAAAACAAACTAAAGTTTAAAATACTCAACAAGATGTATTAAAAATATATATATATACAGTAATTTCACAATTATAAGCTGCACCTTATTATAAGCCGCACATCCAGGCAGCCGGGTAGACCACGGGATTTGTCCATGTAAAACCCACACCCCAAATATAAGCCATATATTTTTTCTTTTTTTAAGCGCGACTCCATGTGCAACAAAATAATGAGTTAGTAACAGAATCGCGTGATTGCGGGGTTTGCTCTCAGGTGCTCAATTTGCAAACAGTTTTCACAGACCGGCAAAGCCTTTAAAGGCAGCCCCAGGCACCCTCCCTGTGCCATGGGGCCTGGCACTCCCGCCCCCGGCGCTGGCTGCCGTGGCTCCCTGCCTGCTTGGCAGCAGCAGCGGTTCCCTGCACGACACGAAGCCGGCTGCTGGCGGCCCCCTTGCCGTGGGCTCGAAGCCAGCTCCACGCCCCACCCACCCCTCACGCTCCGAGCCCACTGCCTGACACACCCTCCCCGCACACTCCAAGCTGGCGGCCCACTCACCCCTCCCTGCACGCTCCGGGCCGGCGGCCCGCCCCCCCGCCGGCACCACTCTGTCGCTGGTGCCGCTCTGCCGCCCGCCAGCGGCACCTCTCAGCAGCTCCACTCACCCTCCCAGCTTGCAGCCTCGCTGCCCCGCGAAGCCCGCTTCCCACCTGCCCTCAGCCCGCCTGGCCGCGGCTCCACAGCAGCTCCCCAGCTGGCCACAGCTCCGCGGCAGCTCCCTCCCCGGCTGGCTCTCACTTCCAGGTTGGCATTTCGCTGGGATTTGCCCATAAATAAGACGCACCTGATGATTAGCTGCACTACTGGGGTAGGCTGGGTTCTTAAATTAAAAAGGTGCCGCTTATAATTGTGAAATTACTGTATATATATATTTTCTGGAGTTCCATCTTCCTTTCTCCCAACAGCTGGTCTTATTTTTCCCCTGAAGAGGCTCAAAGCACATATTTAAGGGAATTTGATAAATATCTTAAATATCATGAGAAAGATGTTAGTTACTGCCAACCTGTGATACTGATCTAGAAAGCCATACCTTTTTTTCTAGGTTACTACAAAATACTTTTGTGGCTTGTGTTCAAATTATTTCATAAATTATTTTTATTAATAAACATCCCTCTGTACTTCCAAGCAGGTGATAGAAGTTTGATGTGCAGCTTTAAAATTCTGAGACTCAGTTGCTAGGAAACCAACAAATCTAATTCCTGTGTCTCTTATAACACAAAAATATAACTACATACTGATTCTCTCTGAAAAAAACTCATGCTATTTATTTTTCAACTTCACCTTTTGTCAGTGATTTGAAGCTTTATTTTCTTTCACTTAGGCCTAAGAGAGGGCACATCACTTAAGAAGAGATTGGTAAATACGTTAACAGTAAAAGAGATGGAATTTTGTTTTATCAGAATTTTTCATTTCTGGAATAAGGAATGTCTGAGCAAGTTATAAGGGCTTGAAATTTACTTCTAATATGGATTCACAAATTTTTATTTAATATTTCATTACCATGAGTGTTGATCATTTCTGGCTCGGAAGATGGTTTTGTAGACAATCCATCTAGTGTCATTATGAGAAACATTATTCATAAACATATGTAAAAGCCCCGTGCTTTCATTACAGCACAACCAGTTAACCATCTATCTATGTACACCCATCTGACCTTGCAATTACTGCCTTATCTATATGATGCATTGCAACACAACTAGTAATTCTACTTCCTTACACTTTTATTCTTTGTCTTGGCTGCTGTACTAGGAAGAATAACACATATTCCATTAATAACAATTACAAGTGACATGATAGGAACCTGAATAATATATTATTCAAAAAGTGGTATGTTGTTCGTGGACAGAGATAAATACAAATACCTTGAATTCTGGGAAAGTATTTTCTCAATTTCATCAAAGAAATGTTGCTGTATGTAAGAAACAGACACAATGTTCCCTTTTCTATAGGAGGAAGAAAAACTCAACAACATCTAACATAAAATTGATATCCTCTCCACAAGTTATCTCATATTTTCTCAACGTATGTGAATAAAAAGCAAATGCAGTGATGAAAAATATTAGGACAGCCAGTTTGTTCCCTTCTTCACGAGATGTCAACATTCCAGAGATCACCATTTTGCATTTTCTTTCCTTGGGACAAGGCAGATGCCAGCTTAACATCCTTTCCAACGTTGGTGACAGTGGCCAAGTGGCAACACCCAGACTCATGTCCCCACTACTGCCTCCCCCGTTTACAGCACCCCACAGGAAGGAAACATTCCTTCTTACAAAAACAAGAAACCTCAACTTGCAGAAACTACATTAATTTCACTCTAATAAGCTGCACCTTTTTGACTGAAGTTTCAAGCCAATCCTGGAAGTGCGGCTTTTCACCCAGTGCGGCTTATATATGGACAAAATCTGGCAAGATGCCAACCCGGAAGTGCGAGCTGCAGGGAGAGCAGGTGTTCCCCGCCCCTCAGCAGCTGCAATGGGGAGCGGGAATGGGTGGCCACGGCTGGCCCCAGGCGGCAGGAGCCGTGTGGGGGGAGCGGGAATGCGCAGCCGCAGCCAGCCCTGGGTGGCAGGAGCCGAGCAGGGGAGCAAGCGGGCAGGACAGGGAGCGCCCCCTCTGCCGCATGAAAAAAAAAAAATTTAAAATGGTGTGGCTTATCACCCTGTGTGGCTTATTTATGGACAAATTCCACGGACTTTCCCACAACCCGGAAATGTGGCTTATAACCAGGTAAAGCTTATAAGTGTGAAAATACTGTAGTTTTCTTCCCCAGTTTTGGAGCCAGGCAGCTGCAGCCCATTCCTGCTGTCAAAGGTGACATGGTAGAGCCAGAGGGAAGGCTCTCAGACCCTGATGATGTGCCATATAACAACTTCTGCAATGACTCAAAACAGACTTAGTTTTCTCTTTGCCTTTAACAAAATAAATTGGAAATGACATCCAATAAACTGTATATTTTAATGTGGTTTTAGTTTAGATTGCAAATCACACTCCTCAGTTTAAGAAATGGCAGATTTATGCTGCCACACAGTCTTTATTCTACCCTTGCAGGATTATGACATGTTTTTCAAATTCCATGATCCGACCTTCTCTTCCAAACACTTTGGGTTTTGAGAAAGATAAGAGCTCAGTGTTGAAAGATAAGTGTGGGAAGAAATCCAACATGCGTAGAATTAAGGTTGCACAAAAAATTACAAATTTAGATTTTCTCTCTCTCCAATTCTTGACCTTGCAATAGAGAGCCAAATTTTAATGCATATTTTTAGTGCATTCACTGTAGTGAATACATCTGTGTATACACTAATGGTATTATACACATATCTCAAATACACAGACAAATCCATTTTCTCTGTTGAAAATGTTTCTGTTAGGGAATAATTTTGAAAATCCTTTGCCCATTTATGCCCTGGGCATCTTTGAAGAGAAAACCTCTATCCTTAATGAAGCATCAGTTACTCCCCAGAACAGTATCTTTCCTTCACACCCTGCAGTTTACCCCTCATGGTTCTTATGCACACCTCCCAAAGAAGACTCTGGAGAAAGAAGGAGAGCAGAGCTTCTCATAAAATTGAGATGGAAAATATTAAGATTGTTTACATTAAGGAAAATTACTGAAGTAGGACCTGACAAAAGTAATGTAAAGCAGATACTAAACTGGGAGCTTGCAATCTACCTAAGATGAGGGGGAAAAGGCTTTCTTCTCCCTTAAAAATAAATTCTAATTCTCAGAGATTCCCTCAGCATTGCAAGCAGCACATTCTCCAGGACATGCCTTGCTACCCTGTCAGGTACACAGGGAACTGTATCAGTACTGGGATTTTCTATTTCAGCAGTAATATATGAAAGAATAATATAATACATAGCTTCCTCCCCAAAACACAATAGACTATTACAGCCTGTATTCACCTTCTTTTCCCTTATTCCATGAGCTCGAGGTCTCCATCACTCTCATCTGGGTGTGCAATATAAAGAAAGCCACAGCTGAATCAGAAACGGTATGAAGGAAAAAGTCCAGAGGACGTGGCTCACTGCATTGAAAATAACCTGCCCAAAGTCCCAGTATGACCGGGGCTCAGCAGGAGTGACCCAAACCCCAGTCACCGCTCTCTGCTACAGACACCACCAAGCTTCGGTTTTTGAGGTTTTGGTTACCTAAGCTTATCAATTGCGCTCACTTTTAAAAGCCATTTAATGCACAGTTGAAACAAGAAGCTTGCAATAAATACATAGAGATGGTACTGCTCAATCAAAAAGTGAAAAGGTAGAATCAGATTATACAATCAAACATTTATTTGTAAAATTATTGCTTGGACTGAAGTACAGTGAAGGGATAAAACAGAGTTAAACTTCAAGCACCTACCATTCAGCACCTCCATTCTCTAATCATCTGATATTGCTATTTATCAATGAATTTAATAAAAATTATATTGAAAAATAGAAATGTGTATATTTCCAAGCCAAATTAGATGGAATGATCTAAATAAAAAATGAAACAGAGCATCTGTGTAAGTTGGGAAGAAGTGCTGCAAGATCTGCAGATCACACCAATACAACAGATAGATTTATTGTTCCAAGCTAAAATAACTATACCCTCATTGCACATAAATTTTGCACATTTATTCTAGTTAAAGACCTTACCCAAATGCAAAAGAAAATTAATGAACTTAAAGAATTGTATCAATATCAGTGCTTTTGCACCACATCCTTATTAAGGAGAAAGTTTTCGCAGCTTCTCCCTTCCTTAATACTCTCACACACCTTAATAAATTTTGTTCATTTGAAATAATGACTACTTCCAGTATTACCACTTTTGAGAAGGGAAAAGAGGAAGGCAAGAGAAAAACAAACCGAAGATTAAAGAAAGAAGATCTTAAATCTAGAGCTCCAAGTCTAAAAGATAGCTTAATCTCCTTCTAAAATAATAGCTCCTTTGGCACTCTTTGGGGACATACAGGACAGGAGAATTAATTTGGTAGCTGTCTTGTATATGTGGTACATGAGCAAAAATGGCTTATACAGAAGTAATAGAGTTTATCCATTTGAAATAATCCTTTCACCACCTCAGTATCTTAATTTTTACTGATAGCTGTTTTACTCACAATAGAGAGTTTAGTTAAATTTGATTTTAGTTAAAGCAATATAGAGAAAAATCAGCTGAAGCTCAAACGTCTACTATAAGAGAAACCATGTATAGTTCACCACACAAAGAATAACTGCTTCAAGGTCAAGATTAAAGCTACATACCTTTTCCATATTGTATAAAATAGAGCATTTTGGTACTGTCTTAAGTTGCTATATAAGATGTGACCAAAAGTATGTATTCAATCACCATCTGCTGAAACCAGGTGAGGAAACGATCCTTATCTCCATGGGAGATATTTATCTGCTAAAGGGCCATCTGTTAAAATCAGGTGGGGCAGTAATTTTTATCTTTTCCAGAACCCATCCTTCCTCCAGGAAGATATCTTCTGTTAATGGGCCATTAAGTCCCACTGTGTGACTGATAAAATTACATCATCCCATTGGGAGGTGCTCCAGCCAGAGGGAAGAGCGAAACATTGCCTACCTAGATAAAAACTGAGATTTGGAACACCAGGGCAGCCTTCTTTCTACCGGATTTCAGAGGAAAACTGGACCTTTCCACATCATCACTGGACCTTCAGAGGAAAACTGCACCCTTCTACAGGACCACTGCTTCAATTGAACCACATCTGTCCCTGCAGGAGGATGCAGACACCATTTAGTGGGACTGCTACCAACACCCTGACTGATGGGGTGTCAGGTTGTATTCTGACTTTGTTAGTGTTTTGGGTTTGTTCTTTGTAATACTGTATTTCTATTTAAATTTTCCTAGTAAAGAACTGTTATTCCTATTTCCCACACTTTGCCTGAGAACCTCTTAATTTCAAAATTATAATAATTTGGAGGGAGGGGGTTTACTCAATTTCAAACAGAGGCTCCTGCCTTTCTTAGCAGACACCTGTCCTCCAAACCAGGACAGGTATATATTTTGCATTTTATACCTGTAGCCATAAAGAAAAGGGTAGCTCTAACCAATGGCTCTAAAGAACATGTTTCATATCCCTAGCACTGTCAGTAGCAACAAACAACTGATCTTCACTCAATAAATGTATCTTTTATAAGAGTGCTTCCTTTTACAATTTCTAGCATAGAAACTGCAAGAAAGGAACAGACAAGATTAGATGAGCACAACTTGACCTAATATTGAAAAATAGATTACTGTTCTCCTATATAACAGAGGTTATAAAACCATTTATTTATTTGTGGAACAGCTCACAAATACCAATTTCTTGCAGTAGAAACTGAGAAGATAATAAGGCATCATCCCCGCTAGTCTGAAATAATGCAGGAATGTTAGGTTCTTTATTTTCTCTCTCTCAAAATTCAAAGGTGACTTACAATCTACTGTGTCTCAGCAATAAATTGAGAAAAAAATAGAAAAGGTGGCTTGCTACCTGTACACACATATACTGTTCTATCATAATTAATAATGATAGTTTTATTAAGACCCATGTAGCAGCTAATCAATAGGCTTTGATACTTGCACAGTCAACAGTTCCTGTGTACTTGCATAATGTTCTCCATAAAACCTGCTGCTCCAGACAATGCATTTACTACCAATGGCCCAAAGTCAGCAGAGAAAACTATATTTACAGTCCATACATCATTCTTAACATTTGTACAGATTCAGGCTGAATGCTCCAGGGCACTGAGAAGAATACAAGCAGAAGACAAGTGCAAAAAACAAAAGGCAGGGTGAATAAGAGGTAGGAGTACTGGATGTTTGGCGACAAGAATCACAATTCTACTACTTCTGAACCATTTTTTTCTGAGTTAGCTCTGAAGAGCTATTCCATACTACCTCAGAAGAAACATTTCAGAAAATAATCCTACTTCTCTCTTATGGACAAGGTCATATGTAGGACTTGGAGATGTGACCCAAAGGCATCAGGAGAGAGAAGCAAGTTTCCCAAGAGCCTTGGACACATCTCTGTTTTAGCTACTGCAGGTTCATAAGACCCAATTTTTCCTACTCTGATTTTCAGGACATATTTTATTCATTTGCCAATCCTCGTTCATCTCAGTAACAAGTCACAGAGTGAGTTTAGTCAGAAGACTGAATTGTGGCTGAAGTTCTTCTAATTACATACAGTGCTTGACTTGAATTTTTATCTTCTTCAAATCTGCGATATAGCAAATATATTGAGAAGCTATAGGTTACCATAATCTTTCATTTGGAGGAGCCACTTTGGTTTCAAAATCATGAAGACTGAGTCCTATAAACCTTACAGGGCATTCTAAAATCAAAGCTTTCTGTACAAGTGTCTACACTGAAACCAACAGCTTCAGTATCTTGAGTCTTCCTGTTCCTTTGCTTTCATCTCCTTGCTCCAGTAGACATGGTGTTGCTGATCTAATTATTATCAGAAATAAAGTACAGTGTAATATATGTGTTTAAATGCAGAATTCCTATGTTTTTACAGCTGCTGTCTTGAGACTTACACTTTTCTAGTGTGATGGAGGCTACAAAAATGACAGTAGCAATGATTTATGCTCAAGGTTAGAAAATGCATAGATGCATAAGAAATTATGTTCTGGTTAGTTATGAGGAGCATCTTTTGTCTCACAGTTTGCATCTTAGGAACAATGACTTACACAAAGCTTTTCAAACTGTTCAAGGACTATGAAAGGAAATTTACTGTAATTCCTGCTTGACGCACTCTTAAACCCCTTAAAACATGTGTTCATTTTCTTTCCTTTCATTTTTACGGGAGAATACAGAATTTTCTCCCCTATGTTCTCTTCTTTTTCACTCATTCACAAGTATCTTCCACTTTGACTTTCTTCCCTATTCCTTCTTCAATATTACAACATATATAAATTTTTCACTTTGGACAGTTTGTCAATTTCTCACCTTTCATCTTTCCTACTACATGTAATCTTTTAATTTTTTTATTCTATATACCATTTTGTATACTTTTATATTCTTTCTGTGATGCTTTTCACTGTACCCACAATTTAAACACTACTCTGTATTTTTGTGAAATTTCTACCTAAAGAAACACCCACAATATTTTTCTCCCCTCTCATTTCCTTCACTGCTTGTCTTACCTGGCCATCTTACTCCTGACTTCTCCATTTTCAATTCTCATCCCTTCTAATTTATCTGCTTACCTCAGCCACTACTTTGCAATTAGCTTTTGACTACTTTTTTACACAGTCCCTGAAAGCCCTGAGCTCTAATCTTGTTTGCTCTTCCAGCCTGTTAATTCTTAACCTCTTTTGCATTATCCAAAACATTTATTCAAGTGAGCACCTCTTGTAGTTCCAACACTTTTTGCATCTCTGGGTGGACACTTCCGCAGTATTTGTGATGTTGAAGGAAATTTATTATGTCAGACAACTACAGGCAATTCATGAAGTCCACAAAAACTTGAGATGTGACTACTGAAAATAAACCAGTGCAGCACAATTATTTACTAGACCAGGTCACCAATTCCACCAGCCAGGGCAAAATCAAACTCTTCTTTACCCACCTGCCAAGGCAGTATACTGACCAACCATTTGTCCACATTCACTGTTCCTTTGTTGTTTTCCCCCCTACTCTACAGACATCAAGTTTTCCAGACTAGAAATACCCAAAGTTTGTTTCTTAGCAAGACATTTCTGGTCTTCATTAAAATAGGTATGGGAATTAAATGCATTGATATATATTTTGCTTTAGTTTCACCACTCCTTCAAGCACAAACTGGCCTTCATTTGAGTAATGAATGACACAGCATGCCTTTTACACACCAGAGAAATTTCCTGTGCTCTGAAGACTTTCTCTCCCCTGCAGAGAATCTGAACAAGACTAACAATCTGACTGACAAGAAGGATTTGGCAAGAACTCTCACTCCACTACCAGAAGTAGGCAGGGTTATTTGCGCCTGCCAGTGCTGGGGGAAATTTCACATGGGATGCACCAGAATGGGCACAGAAACATTGAATATTTACATTTCTGATGTCACCACCCATGATGATGCTACTGGGAACAGCTGGGAAAGTGTTTCTAGACTTGGTTTGAAATCACAGAACAACACCAGGAGTCAAATTTCTCCAAGTTCACTTCAGAGGAATACACAAACCCCAATATGTCAGGTCTTTCCTGAAGAAGCATCTTGTTGTATTACAGTGGATCATCACACACACCCCCACACTATTGACTACAAATTGCCCATGTTAAGTCAGGAGGAAATGCATAATCAATGGACGGAAAAGCAAATACTGCACTTTAAGTTGCCTTGGTATTGACTTCAGCTTTATTGGAACCCAGACTATGTCAGGAGTTACTTTTGCCTGGTTAGTTTGACTTTTGCAATACAAGATTGATTTTCTTCCAAACAGCCACCTTAACAGCTGCCCAGCAGGTGCTGTGCAAAACCCACTGCACTGCTAGAAAACAAAGATAATTGGGAAAGCAACCATAGTAGATCCTTTCTAGAGTACAGTAGTTTCACGATTATAAGCCGCACCTTTTTCATTGAAGAATCCAGCCTACCACAGTAGTGTGGCTTATATTCAGGTGCAGCTTATCTATGGACAAATCCCAGTGAAATGCCAACCGGGAAGTGAGAGCTGGCCAGGGAGGGCACCTGGGGCTGCATTTAAAGGCTTCCCTGGTCTATGAAAACTGTTGCAACTTGAGCACCTGACACCAAACCCAGCTGGCAGCGATTCTGTTACTAATTTGTTACTTTGTTACACATGGATCCTTGCTTTAAAAAAAAAAAGTGCGGCTTATATTCAGGTGCGGCTTATATATGGACAAATCCCGTGGTCTACCCGGCTACTGGGCGGTGCAGCTTATAATCGTGAAATTACTGTAAGCAGAATCTGAAAATAGTCAGACAGCTCAAGAATCTGTCCTGTGGCATGTTACAAGGTGCCTCCAGGACTGCTCTCATTTTTGGTAGCACACATGATGCCCAAGTTTCCAGTGGGGGATTCTGGGTGTGTTCAGGTCTCTACAAGCGGGCAGATAATATGTAGGTACCAAATCTACCTCTGGATCCTGAGCATGTCAAACATGTCCTCTCCCTTGTCATTGCTAAGTGATGTGTCACACATTTATGAGGCCTCAGGCTATAGGCATGAAAGGGATAGCCTAACATCCAACAAGATTTCATTACCTTATTAAAGTAGAAGATTCTCAGCGGAGGAAAAAGACAACGCTTGCTAAAGTGACAGAAATATTTTCTTTTCTGCAGCAACAGAGCATGGAAATCAGATATATTTGCACGGCACTACCTCACTACCTTAAGTCCTGGACCAGCATCAAGAAGAAATATTAAATCTTATTATCTTTTAAATTTTACACTTACTTTTTAATCCGTTTAATGGGATTTCATTCTGTGATTCCTACATCTCTGAAGGAGGTCAGAGTACATGATCACAGTAATGTCTTGTGGCCTGCAAATCTAGGAAATCACTGGGCCATTATAACCTCTAAAAATATGCAATTAAGAAGTAGTTTTATTACCAGCAGCTGCCTGAGATTCAAAGAGCTTCTCTGGCTTATCTGGCTTAGGAAACTAGAGGAGCAGAAAAAAAAATCAAACTGTTAAAACTTTCATAGTTTCCCAAGACTTCTAACAATAGAAGTAAGAAATCTTCATATTTGATATGACAAAATGGTACCCACCAATGTTTCCTATATACCTACCATCATCAATCTTTTGAAAAAAACAACCAAACATTGAATTCAGTTTGAGCCAAAAGGCTTGTTTAAAGACCATTTTTGAAATAGAATTTTTATGAATGCTAGAAGGAGAAATTGGGTTGGACTCATTTTTGGTGGTGGTAGGTATAAAATGGGATTTATCAGGGCCTGCTGCAGTTGCTATATGCCTGAGAGGCTCAGACGTCTATTTCACATACCTGGTGAAACACAGGGGCAGGCAGATGCTGAATTGGAGACAGAGGCTGGGTGACATTCCTAGTTTAGACCCATAGGAAAAGTTTGCAGACACTTGGATCTGAAAGTTATCACCATCTTATCAAAAACACAAAACTGGATTGATCCTAGAGCTACTCTCTGACTTCCACTCTTCTAGTTACTCCTGAAGAAAACCTTATGTTCCACCACCACAGTATTTTCTGATTAAGTGAGGAAACAGCTTTCTAAAAGACCAGTAAGTCAAATAAACAAGGTGGTTACAAAACTTCAATCATTTATATTTGCAATTAATGTTATGGGAGTAAATGTTGAAGAACACTCAGTTACTCAAGCCTGAGCCTACAGAGCATTTTTCCATCCCAGACACCCCACACAGCAATTCAGCAGCCTCCCAACATTTGGTGATCACATCAAAACCAGTTGTTTGTAAAAGCTGGAGAACATTGTCAATATTGTGCAGCACTTTTCTCCAGTATACTAATATTGCTCTATGCTAGAAGGGAAACTCTGCTGCCGCCCGAGGGGTTTATTTTCCACTGGTTTCTAGAGGTAACAGAGCACTCCACTATCATCCTCACTCTTACAGTAACAGCTGCCTCTTGCTGACCCTGCAGAGCACTAGGGTTAGATAATAATGACTTGGCTTACTTTGCAGGTGAGATTTTATTTCATATGCTATACACAACCTTTAACACATTGTACAAGGTCAAAGAATAGGCTGCTTATAGCAGAGAAGTCAGCAAGTAGCTCATAGCCCTTAAAAGTGGAGAGAGAGCTGTGTCCCAGGGAGCAGAGCAGGGTCAGCATGGCTCTAACAGGAATTACTGGCAGTTTTGCTACTGAATTCAGTGAGAAGGGGAAGGCAAAAGCATAATGAACACAGTTCTCTAAAAGGGAAGGAGCTGCAGAAATGCAAGGGGGTAAAAAAGTACTAGTAGAGAACTCTGGAGGTGCAAAGTAGTTAGGAGAAAGACTGCAAATGCAGGTTTTCAGTGGAAATGGAAGGGTCAAAGGGAAATGGAAGAACTGTCTGGAGAAACACAGAATTAACTTCTCAGCAATTACTTCTCATCCCTAATAGGAAAAAAACATGAAGGAAAGCCACCTGTACAAAAGCAAATACCAACTGAGCAAGGAGTTATGTTAAATAAAAATGTACTGTTCAATTTCTAGTTCTGTGAAATGAAACTGGAACTGAATACAGACAGCTCCTATTCTTTGGGTTCTTACATTTCAGAGGTGAGCAGTGAAAGGCCAACTTACTTACCAGCACCAATATTTACCACCAATGTATTTCTAAAGTTCAGGCACCAGCACCCTCAATTACAGTTTGTTTTTACATACAACAGTTTCACAAATCTCTTTGTTCTCTAAAGGAGGTGAATCAAGCTCAGAAAACACCACACATTAAATAGCTTTATCTAAATCCATCACAGACTCTCAGAATAGTTTGTGTTATAAGGAACCTGAAAAACCATCTCGTTACAAGCCCATGCCATGGGCTCAGATGCCCCATGTTGCTCAGAGCTCCTTCCAGCCTGGTCTTTGATAGATGCTCAGTGTAGGCTTAAAACCACTATTAGTTAAAGGCAAGGAAAAGGGCCTCATTAGAGGCAACACTACCAAAAAGAGAGAGCCTGCACTATTTACCATATGTTCAACACTGAATTTCATTGCAATCCATTTGCTGTGAATTGATTTAGCCAAACAAAATAGAAGAGTTTATTACAAGTCCTTTCATAAGAACTACTAATTAGAACTACCATTCACTCAATTACACATAGTGGAGTTTAGGTGCAGTCTTAGACACTCGTGTCTGAGGTAATTCACCAACTGAGGGCAGAAATTTTCCTTCTCATCTCCAGTCTTGGAGATGGTTCTTATACCATTTGGAAAAAGTCTGTAAAAGATAAATGAAACCCATCCCATGAAAAACAGAGATAAAACAGGGATTATGTACTTCTCATAGACTGCTGCTCTTGCACTTGATGTGAACTGAAAAGGAAGAAACACCTTCTTTGGAACTCTATTTTTCCAGATGTCTCCTTCATCTATGGAGGGTTCATTTAATGCTTTTTGTGGCATTATATATAACAGAGATGAATTACCATTGCGGCAACAGCACTGGTTTTCTTATATTTCCAGTATACCAGATAATAACAAACACATGTTTTATGAGACAACTAAAATGGTAATCAAATTATAGTTCAGGATCACTGGTGACTCCAGCCTCAGGATTGCCAATGAGAAATCTAAATTTAACTACAGCAGCACAGCCAGGCACTCAATCAAATTACTGTTTTGTAAAATTATTTGCCTAACACATTTGCTTCCCTCAGTCATGGTAGGAGATTACTTGGAAAATTGTAGATATTGTGTATTTCAAGTTTTAAAAACAACTTTAGTCTTCATTTCAACAGGCTGGATCAAATTCAAACTTGCTGTTTGTAGATCTCCTCCTTTAATACACTACTAAAAGTGATTGCATAATCAGGCCACTTAGTTATGATATGACCATTCATTTACATGGTATGTTTTATTGAATCATTAATATATTCTGTGGGCACTTTAAGTAATCTGCCCTTTACTTTGGTATTTCACAATACACCCCAGGCGTAATGGCCCATTAAAAGATGCCCTGTTGAATCTTGTGGCTTAATTGATGTACTTTTGCTATTTTGATATTAATTTCAGGAAATTTGTTTTTGTTTTCAGCAAGGAAAGACAGCACTAAATTAGAAATGAGCTCAAAAGGCCATCTATTAAATGGAAACATGGGTGTTTTCTTTATCATTTTTTGAATCCTCCTGGCGTTTAAGATTATGGCACATTTAGATTTAAATTACCAGATTGGTTGATCACAGCAGGAAACAGAGTAAGCACATTACTTCTGTTTTGACAGAACAATATAAGATTTTTATGCATTTCATTAAACAGAACTACTTTAAGGAAAAAAAGTCTTACTGTGTAGCACCATCTTTTACTCATGAACATCCTGTTGAAAATCCAATCAGTATTTGCAAAAAGAAAAGAAGCTGTGCAGTTAAACTCCATTGTCACAGAAGACACCATAATTATGAAATGAAGTTCTAATATTTTTTTTCCATTATCAACCTTTGCATTGTCAAAAAATTTATCATAAATTATACTTAAATTAGGATTTTTTTCTTATCTGTTTTTCTAATTCATGCAGAGAAAATGGAAGTACATAAATAAGCTTAATAAGAACTCTGAAAGCATTAGCCTATCTGCAAAGAGGAGCTGGTCAGGAAAAATGCTGATGAGTGGACTTTTCTTTCATAGCAATGTTTCCTTCTTAGTGATCCCAATAATACATTGTGAGACTATATTTGTCTTTTTTCATAGGGAGAAGATAACTGGGAGCATAGCAATTTCTGTTAATTTTAACATTTTAACTGATCAGTATGCAAATATTAATGTCAAATACATGGGCCTTGACACTAGAAACTGAAGGTAACAACAATTACTTCTCTGCAAATTTATGTAAGGAACTCTTTTTATTATTATTAATCTGAATGTTATGTACAACAAGAGCAAATGAATTGGCTGGTTACACGAGAGATACCTAAGTCCATGAATGATAAAACACTAAAGTAAGTAGCAAGAACTTGGGACTTGGTCTGTTTCACACCTGTTGTAACCAGACACAATGAAGCTCCAGTAACTTCAGTATGGATGGTTTCTTCCCAAAACCCTGCTGCTGTTGTTTTTCCAAACATTAAGGTAATGCTGTTTGTTATCACTCATATTTGAGAAACAGCAGTGAATGTGCTTCAAGAAATGCTTAGTGCAGCACAGAACTTTCTCCCTAGAGAAAAGTGTCTCATAAGGAGGTGCAGCAAACAGATATTTGGGGTGCCACAGGATATTAATTCTGCCTAATGGAAGGTAAAGGCCCTTAAATTACATAATGAAATACTAAGGCAGAGGCAAAGAAGGATAACACAGATGATAGCAGGTACTTGAAACATAGTGACATAAGGTGACTAACACTGTGTCTTGGGTTACAGTACAGAATGTGATCAAAAGTATCTATTCTATCACCATCTGTTGAGA
>VRYO01002184.1:12240602-12262165 GCA_009812075.1 Sialia sialis | reverse complement strand
CACTGCTTCAATTGAACCACATCTGTCACTGCAAGAGGACTGTAGCCACCATTTAATCAGACAGCTACCAGCACCCTGCCTGATGGGGTGTCAGGTGGTACTCTGACTTTGTCAGTGTTTGCGGTTTGTTTATTTTGTAGTACTGTATTTCTATTTAAATTTTCCTAGTAAAGAACTGTTATTCCTAATTCCCTTATCTTTGCCTGAGAGCCCCTTATTTTCAAAATTATAATAATTTGGAGGGAGGGGTTTACATTCTCCATTTTCAAAGAGAGGGTCCTGCCTATCTTAGCAGACACCTATCCTCCAAACCAGGACATACTGATTTCTATTCCCCCCCCGCCCCTATATTTTTTCTCATTCATCCCCACTGAGAAACCATCCAAAATGAAACTACAATCTAGTGATTCAGACACTTAGTCTGAACTGATCTTAGGCTCAGACTTAATTCCCTATGTTGATACAGACCATCTCTTGCCTGAGCAATTCATACATTCACACGATTCATTGTTCTCCATGCCCTAAAACTGCTTATTCCCATTTCCCCCTCAAAGGTGTCAGATGCTACAGTACTACAGGGATATGGACCAGAACTGTAGTATCCAGCAGGATATATATGGCAGGCAGTCTTTGCTCATTATCTTCTTCCACCTTTTAATGCTTTCCAAGGTACCTTTTCTGCCAGAAATCTAGCACACAGTCTAAGCATAAACTAGAAAACTATTAATAAACCTCAACCAAATTATGTGCAGCTGCCTGTGTGAGATGGGACAAACGACTTCTAGAAACACAATATTATGAAATCTGCATTCGGGGGTGGGGGGCGCCGGGGGAAGACAACCCAAAAAACAGCTTACAAGAGTAATTCTTTTGGCAGTGAATCCTCCAAAACACACAAGTGTCACAGAATCCTGGCTAATACATACAGGGTACTAAGTAATGCAGCACAGCAGATGGGCTTACTTTAAGGTAAACAGCCGGTTCTGATGGACAATATCCTGCTGTGTGCTTTTGTGGATAAGGGGGGAGGCATTTTGAACTGTCTACTCTGATCCAGTGCACAGGGTACAATGCAGCATCTTCTCCCAGTCCACCTGTAAAACAGAATAATGTAGTTGGTTTTGCTGGCCAAGGCTGTTCTGTGAAGCAAATGAAAGAAACTGTGGATTGTTGGGAGAGTCACTTCAGAAGCCAGCTTCCAATCTGAAATGCACCTTTAATGCAAATACATTCTTGCAACACATGAAAATCTTTCACTGTGGCATAAGCCAGCGTGGGAATTTCAGTGTACCTAGTGGCATCCTAGAATTATCCAAACATGCTATAAGGCAATACGAACGGCTTCCAAGCAGTGCAATAATATGTTACAGTTTGAATGCCAGGAGCAGGATTGCAGGTGAGCTCTAACATGAAAAGTTAAAATCCCCACATTTCAGTGGCCCAGCAGGAACATAACAGAGAAATAATTAACAGCACCTCATCCTTCTGCAGCAGTACTGGTCTTATCTTTCCAGTATCTCAGAAAACAAGGAATATGGGGTTTGTGAGGCAACTAAAATGATAATGGTAAAATGACAGTTCAAGACCAATGGTGACTCCAACCTTAGGTAGCTTAAGAGCACGCTTTATATCACTCCTAGCAAAAAGGAAAGCAAAGGATTAAGTATGGCCGGAGTGCTGTGCACCAATGACCAGAATTTGGTTTTCTAACACCTGGTGTTCTGAAAGTTCAAAAAATCCAGGCTCAGTGGCATTTAGGCCATCCATCATCAAGCAAGAAATTGTCTTACTGAGGTCAGCTGTCACAGCAGCGAGCGGTGGGGAGGTGCCGCGACCTTGTGGGGAAGCGTCCTGTGAAGGACGTCCTAAAGGCACACGTCTGCTCTTCTGTGAGTCCTTGCTTTGGCCAACGCTGGAGGAAGGGACAGGAGCCATGTGTGGTGTTCCAAGGCGAAGCTTTATTAATCTTCTTCCTTGGAGGGATCCAGGGACAAACTGGCTCGAAGGGTCAGAGAGAGTAGGGTTTATATAGGGTAGATAAGGGGTGGGGGGGGGCAACTGACAAAACAGAGTGCACAAGGGTGGTACAAGGGGGAGAAGGGCAAATGGGGTACAGCCAATTTAACACAGAATAGAGAGGCAGTCTGGGAGTAACTTTGTCTATCCACTATGAAGAGGGAGTGCCTACGGGCATTCCCTCCAAGGGAGAAAGACAAGTTCTCCCCCAGTCAGGCCATCGGCCTCCACAGTCAGATGTCATAAAAATATGAACTTATGTCATAAAAAAAATTCATTAACATCCTTTCAGACTTGCCCCTATCTCCCCCACATTACCACAAGCAGCCACAGCTGGGTTGCTGCTGTTCGTGCTCTGCACAGCAGCCCCTTCCCTCAGTTCACCAGGAGACTGTGCCTGCCACAATCCATCCTGGCACCTGCTCTGGAAACCTAACTAGCACTCCCTGCTGAATGCCACAGCTGGGATCAGCTCCTGCGCTAGTGCATACTTGGATCCATCTCATACAGCCTAGGAGAGTGCTTCCAGTGGAGGCAATTGGAATTTTTCAGTCCTGAAGCCAGCACCACAGAGGAATACCATGCATTTTACCTAGTGGGCATATAGTATGCACTTTTCAGAATTCACACTCTATTAAAAGCAAACAAAAAAAAAAGACCCCACTTTGTTAACAGATCAAGCTAATGAAGTGCACACAAAATACTAAATTGAAGGCACTAGACCAAAAATATTCTGGTTCCCTCTGCCCTCCTGTTTCTCATTAATATGTTGTAAAACAAAGAAAGAATAACAGTCTGAATCTATGACACAAATTAAAATTATATATACAAAGCAAAGAGGAAATAGCGTATACACTGGGCTCAGAAAATACATTCAACAGCCAAATGAAAACTTAATACAGTGGGAAAAAATATACTGCCATGTGAACCACCTTCCCTCCCCAGGGATAAAACAGCACTTCAAATTGCTTTTACAGCCAGCATCTATATTCACTAAGGCAGCAAGTGACCAGCTACCTTTTGCAACTGCAAAAGCACAAAGGAATCCACGGCTGCTCCATAGTCATAATTCTCTAAATCATGTGAGCCACATGAAACCACAGCAAACCTGGTGACCTTTCACAGATCTAGACTGTGGCATATTTTCCAGCTCAGTTTTTGCACCAGTGAAACCCAAATGCCTTCCCCTCCTTTTCCTGTGAAAGTGGAACTGTCAACTTTATGTCCAGGCCTGATTTAAAAACATAAATTCAATTTGTACTTTTATCCTAGCAACACAAAAAAGTATCTCTCTGCACCAACATATCCTAACTGAATTTAAATCTTTTCAGAGCTATCTACTCATTACTTTTAGCTTAACAGAGCACGACTGCTCAAAAATTTTCTTCTCTTTCCTCAGTCACTGCCAACAGTACAGTGCTACTTGTTGCAATCCATAATCTGGGATAACCTTCATCTCCCATCCTTTTCTCTGTCTCCATATGTAAATCCTACAGGTGCTCTCTATATAACAAATTCAGATATGGCTTTTCTTGTCAGATCACACTGGAAAAGCTCTCTCTGGGCTCCAAACATTTTCTTTTTATTAAAGCAACATGGAGTATTTTTCCTGGGGTTTGACAAATGCAATTCTGTCCCTGCTCACCTCCATTTGTATTATTTTTGAAAATATGGTTTTACTACTCTGTCATTTTGACCACATCAGCTGTCCTCTCTGTCATCTTTAACATCATTTTTTCCTCCTTTTATGTTCCATCAAACAAAAAGCATCTTCATTTTCTAAGCTTTCCTCTGCTTGTTTCAGCCTTGTCAGCTCTCATTCCACAATGAGAAACAGGCTGTCACTTATCCTCAGCCAGTGACTTTCACCTTCAGCATCCACTCCCTACAAAAATACAAAAGCAGCTTCATCCTCTCTGCCACTGAGCTCTCTGTTGTAGGAAGCAACATACTTTGAACATCTCCAAAGTTACTTACAGTCCCTCCATCCTCTGCACAAATATTTCCTTTCTGATATAGCTAGGGAGTGGTCAGCCTTGGAGAGCTGTATACCAGGAGCTAGCATGCCATCTATTGCCACCACTCTGCTTCATGTCCCCGAGCCTTTTAGCAACCACTTTTGTCTCTTCTGTCTGTTCAGCGTTAGGGCAGAGCAGAGCACACTTCTTTCCTGCATAGCCCACGGCTGGGCTGCTAGACACCCTACAAAAGCAAATAGCAATAAATAAAACTGCTGCCTTTTCCTTGCACTTGGTGGGCTGCTGCTTATGGAACAGCTTAATGTGAAGCCACGCTCCTGCTCTGCTGCTCCTTGGAGTGCAGTGTGGACACCTGAGAGTGCCACGTGCTTTCCAGTGCAGTCTAGGCTCTTGGTGAGTGCTAAGGGCTCAAAGGATTTTCAAATCATCAAGTATTGACAGGTAAAAGGTTTTATATTGGAGAAATATGAAATACCGCAGGTCTTGGTCGTCTTTTAAAAAACACATTTGCCACAAGCTTTCATTTTGAGTCATGAGAGTTTTGCTTCTAAAGATTAGAAATCTGCCAAAAGGCACTTCTGTGCCCCAGCAATAATTTCCAGGGCAGCAGACTTTCTTCTAAAGTTGAAGGTCTTTATGTCTTGCAGAAACAGTTCTGCAGAGGTCTCAATTTCCCATCCTTGGCAAGTGATAGATGCTCAGGTAATTTATTATATGTACTCAATACAAATAAGATGGAATTTTATTAAAAAACTAGATAAAGCTATAGTAATGGTAACCTGGGTTATCAATTTAGACTGAAAATAAACCATCAAGAATGAAAAAGCAGGTCTTGCATCTTGAAATGAGGACTAAAACACATGCCTGGGCACTGGTAAAGACATCATTAAGGTATAGAGTTCCAGTGTAATGGCATCCCAAGAGTAGAGGCAAAAAGAAAAGAGGAGTTTGGATAACCTAGGAAAAGCAGAAAGAGAGAGAAAGGGAAATTCCATTAGAAAAGTGCAAGAAAGTTATAGATATTGAACATGCTTGGAGTACTTCAATTATTCTTTCCAAAGAGAAAACAAAATTAACCATAATTTTGGTTCATAAATCTGTGTTAAAATTGCTTGACCTAATAAACTCACATCAACTTCCATCTTCACCTGTGCTCCGGACTGGGTGGCAGCAGGACGAGTATATCTTTCCAAAACCTATTGGACAGTAACTAATTTTAAAGATTGGCTTGCAGTTTGTAATGACATGTTTCTTGTATATACTCTGTATAAATCAGTACAGTCTCGCATACTACACTGAAGAAATCAATAAATCACTTACCAGTAACACTTGCAGACCCTTTATTATCTGGTGCCTTTTGAAACACTTCCTTCCCCTTTCACATAATATTTCCTATCTTTAGTTGTTACTAGAAAGATATTTTATCATTTGTCTGTCTGTCTTATTGGAGACATTTTATGCTTAACTGCTTAGTTGCTCAAAGATTCGGCAGACTCACATGAATGTTTTTTCCTTCTCCTCAATACCCTTGAAAATTCTAGTAAAATTGAAACAAAAATAACATATGGAAGTGTAAACCACCCCCGCCCCCCAACAAGATAAACTCTAAGATGAGCAACAAAATATTATAGGATTTTTTTTCATTAAACCAAAATAGTTAAATCTTCTAATTTTCAATGGAATTTGCTTATAACTGCCTATGACCAAAGAACATGTGGATAATTATTCATCTTACTCATCTGGTGAGCAACTTTGAAAAAGAAAGGATTTATTTATGGTGAATTGGTGAAAAAGTGGGTTTGACCAAATAAATTATCAATTACAAACTGTTTTAATTGGTAAATCACCTACAGGGGAATTAATGTACATTAGAATGCAAAAGGATTTGGAGGTAGTCATGTAATTGTTTGTCTTCATAAACAAGAACAAAGCCGTTCAAGACAGAGGGTAAATACATTTAGATACCTGAATAGGATAGAAATGAGTTATGTTACCTAAATAGCCCAGCCATTCCATAAAGTTTTCTTTTCTAAAAACACCTTTATACTGCAACAACCAGCTCCTGGTGTGTGCTGGGGAATCAGCAGAGGCTATTGGAGAAATGAGTTTTCTTTGGATATTCTCCTTTATCAGTTGTTCCATACACTCAGTTCCACATTGTTCTTCTGCTCAGCCCATGCCTGGGTTCACAAAGTCCAAGTGTAGCTCAGCACAGCCGAGACAACAGAACCAGAGCTGTCCAGGGCACTCAATTGGGCCTGCCTGGCCCAAGTAATGTCAGATATTTTACCTGAAAACATCAGAAACAAAATATCAACACAGTGAACAATATAAATAGAAGCATAGTCCTCAGATCTGCAGGTAATTCTAGTCCAATACCTAATATTCCAACCACCTATCTCAAAAGACAAGGTTTTGAAGAGCAACATTAGTGGGTCTTTCCAGTCTGCTCTTCCCATGCAGCCAATAAAGAGCATCACATGAACCTGTGCACACCAAATTTCACACGGCATTTAGCAGAAGGAAGGGATTTCCACAACAGCAAGGACTGGATGATGGATTTTGTTACAAGCTAAACTTTTACCAGAAGCTAGAGCAACAAATCTGAGCTGAACCTTCTTCCAAGAGAAAGCATGTTGTGCATATGTTGTAGATTTATTTTCTACAGACCTTCTCTGGTCCTTGTACTAGTTAGGAACTTGGCACAAAGACATGAAATTTTAAATATCCATATATTTGACCTAATGTTTCAGAAAAAGCAATAGCAATCATCTCCAAACAAAAATATATTAACAATCTTAAAATCTACATTTTTTAATGTAGTTTTACTAATACAGTTAGCAGTTTAAGCCTTTCTGAGCGGCACAACTTAAAACACTAGGATAAATGTTCAAGGCTTTGTTAGGAATCATTTCTTCCCCAAGGCTTTTGTAAGTTGACAAAGCGAACTTCTCTTCTGCAAGGTAATCGGTAACCTTTTGTACTAAGAAATATCTTTATGTTATGTGAAAGTGTACATATTTCTCATGTGGCATTGGATGAACTACAGTGTGTTGGGAAAAAAGCAGTAATGACAACAAAAACTTAGTAAGTGATGTTAACTAGGCCTTGTAATTTCATCTGAAGAGAGCTGTGCATGTGTAATAGGTATAAAATGCATGAAGTTTTATAACATGTTGCCTGCTTAGAATCTCTAACATTTATAGTACATTTCAATTATTATTTGCCATAAATTGCCTATGTTTTTTTACACTAAACATAAACTAAACAGCTAAAAGGTTTTTTTTCCCTTGTAGTTGACAGTATCAAAGAAAAGAAGTCTAAAACTTTCAGCTTAAAGCAGAAAAGAAAGAAATGAAAGAAATGATCGCTAGTGAATGAACCTTGATCTACTTTCCATCTCATTAATACTTTGCCTGATTTTGGGGATTATTCCTCTACATTAGCTTTGGAAATTTTGTCTCCCTCACTCACAAGAGCTGGAACAGTCAGCAGCACTTTTTAATTTGATTCAGTTTGTCAGTAGCAACAACTGTAACACTCCAGGATCAATGCCCACATAGAGCACAAAGAGCTTCACTGACTTTTTGTTTTATTGGCAGGCAGGGGACAGGGACCTTGCCATACTTCCTGCAGCTCTTGGTACTGGGTGAGCAAAAGTCTGGAAACCAGCCTAGTCCTGCTTTCCTGAGTGAAAAGACAGAAAAGGGAGCAACTGGAGACATCAGCTTTTGCTTCATCTTCTCCATGTCACATGCAATCTGCACAGGGTACACAAGTGGACCAACCAGCACAGTGGTACCCCATCTACATTGTTAAAACATAAAAGGTATGTGTGAAGGCTGGGCATCCACTCTTCACTCCTGTTCCCCTAGCTAAGCTGGGGACTGTGGGTGTACACTGTGCCCTCCCTCCTTCACCACTCCATTCAGTCACCTGAAAGCAGACGGAAGAGCAGAATGCTGCCAAAGGAAGATTAATAATTGATGTTTACATAACGAACATATAGCAGCACTCATGTCAACAGGGAACAGCTAAAACAAGAGTTCAACAGCAAATATGCTTTTGTAATCTCCTCTTTTGTTTCTCCTTTGTGGATGATACAATTCCTACAAAGCCATCTTCCCCCGGCCCCAGGAACTTGCTATAATAGATAACGTCTGCTAGATACCAAGGCTGAGTCAAATTCCTTAAGTTTGGTCACTCTCCTAACACCTTGAAAGATAATTGGTTAGAAATTAGTTTGTGTAATTGGTCAGTTCACCTTTAGAACTTCTGACTTAGATTGGATGTTGTTTTTTTGTATAACTTTTCTATTGGCTGTAGTTTGAATTCCCCTTGAAACTATAAATATGACTGTCTGCCCTTTGTCTTCGGGGATGCTGCTTGACCACTTTTCACATGAAACAAAGATTCTTGTGGAATGCATGAAGTAAGGCCTCTGGTCTTTCTCTGTTGGCTAAATGTAAGCTACTGTGAGATCGCTGATCGATATCAGCACTCCCAGGTCCTGGTAAAACAATCACCAGAGACAAAAATCAAAGTTTACACTCCTTCATTGGAATGACACAGTTTTATGATTACTGGAGTGAGTTGAGAGATCTGCCACAGAGCTGCCTGGAAAGTCTGATGCACAAGTCAGAGGAAGCTTTAGGGAGTTTTGTATAGTGTAAGGTGGGAAAAAACCTTTCATCAAGGGAAATTGAATAAATCTTAACAAAATGCACCAAAGCTGGGTTTATGGGACTGTTATCCCAGCAAACTGGCATACTAGCCTCACCAGGCTCTCTCCACCATGACATATCATTGCTGACCTCAATTCAGAAAACAGCTAAAGATCTCACAAGTACTGGAAATAATACACAATCATTCAGAGAATTCTATACTCCTAAATCAGTTTGCAGATCACTGCAGACTAGAGAAAACGTCTGGCTTTTGGAGACCAAGGGAGACAATCATATTTTCCCTGTAAATTTTGGTGTTCGGTCACTGCCACAATAGAGCAGAGAAGCAGATTGCCTCACATATGATCCAAACCACCTGTTCTGAAAATACTACTTATCTTTAAAAGTACAGCTCAGAGGTAATCCCAAACTTTTTTTCCTCCTCCTACTGAGTAGGCTAGAAGCTAGTGAAACAGTTGTTTTGAGTTGCAGGACCCAAGAGCTCCTGCTCCAAGCAGAAGGTTAGAATCTCTGTCCTGCAGAAGCCCCATCTATTGTTAATGAAATACTATATAAAATATGTGAAAGAAAATAATACTTTCCAGGTTATCTAGAAATCATATGCGGTTTGTGGATTTTTTCATTACTTGTGTTGTTAGCTGCTTAAATGCTTCTAATGTGACCCCAAGGCTGCCAGCATTCCCCTGTTGAAATCTCCATGGAAATTAAAGTCATCTCATGGCACATCCTGCTTTTTCCCTTCCCTACTGAATAAAGGTAAGTGTTTCACGACTGTTCCTGTCTTCACTGTTGACTGACAATTAAAAGACGGGTCTGTAATTGACTTATATTGGATTACACTTTGCAAAGACAGACAAAGCCTTGATGACAGGTGAAAAGAAGTAGTTTATTCAGCTGTCTACAAGCTCCAAGAATAAAAGCCCTTCACACCTCATGCAGGAGAACAGTGGAACTATGCCGCATGTCTGCAGCAATTGAGTGCTCAGTGTCTGTAAAACTTCTAAGATACGTATAAGGATAAAATGTGAATTACATAAATTCAGAGCCTAAGAGATGAGAGCAATTTACTGCCAAATAATCTATTCTTGCTCAGAATAACCATTAGTTGGAGCAGTGAGGGGAGCCTTTGTTTTATACGTCCCACAGCAGCTCAGTCCAAGCTGAACATTGAGGAAGTAGCAGAACCAATGGTGCCCATGGGCCTCCAGTATTCTGTGTGCTCAGCTGCAAGGACAGACTCTGCAGTGCCAATTCCCACAGCTCCTGGTCCTAATCCCAATTACCCCAAACCATGTGCTGACACTCCTAACTCCCTGCTGAGTGGCACAGGGGTCCATGAGACCTGCTCTTAGCCTGAGGGGCAGTCCTGCATCCTGACCTTTACATTCACAGGTAAATACATTCTTCTAACTAACAAGAAACTGCCATTTGTATGACTTCACCCACTATAGGCACTGTCTAGCAGGTGTCTTGTCATAAAAACATATTCATTTGGAATCTGCAGTTCTATTTCTAGCCATGTCTGAATTGTTTTCCAGCAACATCCCAAACAGGAAACATTGAACCACAGTAAGCAAACACTAGTATCATAACCAAAAACCACTCTACCCTATCACTGTGTGTGCACATGCTCTTTGACACCAGATTTGAATGTCAGGTGCATGGTGACAGTGGACGCAGCCCTGAAATAGCATTAAAAAAATGCAAGATCTTGCAGTGAGGCGGAAAGAGCATGTGCTCACATGTACAACTGCCACCTTTGTCGATTTTATTCCTAAATTAGTAAGGCAAACAATGCAATCATAAAATAATCTTGTGGTAACTCTTTTAGCATTCACTGTGTGCTTGTGCAGTCTAAAAACAATTTAGACTGAACAAAAACTAGAGCTGCTTTTCTGATTCTGATATTGAGTTCTCTTTCTCTCTGCTATCCCCTCCATGAATACACAGTGAGTCAATCTGGTATGTCTTGTTGGTTGAATAAGCTTTTTGATTTTTGAATTATTTTGAGATTAACTGAATTTGAAATGTGTGCTGAATGCAATGTCTTGCTGACACAAAAAGATGAGCTTTGCTATTGACAGAGAAATGTTTCAAACCCACATTTTTCATTACTTCTCTCTGTTGCTGAACTTGTGCTCCTGTCAGACTGCTGCCTGCCAAGACAGCAGGGGCTGCCAGGTTGAAAAGTTCAATTTCTAATATTCTCTCCTGACCTCCCTGAACTTCAGAGAGTAACAAAGCAGTCTTTTCTAGCATGATAAAAAAACCCAACAAATCTCATTTGTAAATAGTAAAAGATAGTGGGCATTAAATGAAGCCGCGTGAAAGCTGTGTAATGCCAAGAGTATGTCACACTCAACCTGAAAAATATGGGGTTTGGTCAGTATGATCTATTATGGCATCACAAAACTTAACTACCATTTCTAAAAGTTCCCTCTGTTGATGTTCTGAGGCACCATTCATCAGGAGCCCTGAAGAGTTGGCTGGCCACCTGACAACTTCCAAGACTGTAAAATGACGTAAGCATAGGACAGAAGCACTTATTTCCAATGTTAATTTCCATGCAAATTGCTATTAGTGTTATAATTGCCATCGAAAAAACTACATGCCAAAACTAAATCGCCAAGCTGAATGCAGGAAAAGACAGAAAGAAGAATCTCATCAGATATTCCCCCAAAACCCAAACGCAGTCTCCAAGAGCCTTTGCCCCTGGGAAGAAGATGGGAAGGAGAGCACTGGAGCAGCTGCTTTTCCATAACAACCGAAACACGCGTTGGGAACAACATTCCTCTTTCCTGTCTCAAAAATCACCCCAATTTTCCTCCACTGTTCTTCCAAGTAGCTTCTAAGGGAGTCTGCTGCCCACAGCCTTTGACCTGGCCAAACCAAATCAGAAGAAGGGACTTCAGTCTGTGTCCCAGCAGAATACAGGTACAGAATCTAGAAAGCCCCAAAAGTGACCTGACAGGAACCAGCAAGTGCATTTCCTATTTGGCCTGAGCTGCCCAAGCTCCAAGGTCTGCTAAAAGGGAGAGCATGACTCAGAGACTATGTGCTGCAATACCAGGGTGTGAAGTAAAGCCGCAGAAAGCTTGGGAGTGTTACCTTTCTTAAGAAGTGCAAATTTGGGGAAATTTGCTGTTAGCCCACAGAACTAGGAGTCGGAGGAAAAACAGCTTCTTATTTTCCTCTGTTTATTATTACCTTCCTTTCATTTTGTCTGGCCAAAAGTATTTTGTGCATAGTGAATGCAATTGTACTTTTCCTATTGCTTTTGCAGCACTTCACATCATCTCTCTTTCTTAGCCTTTGTTCTCTCGCTGACCTCAGAAACTCCTCTCATGTTTCTTCTCTCTTGCCCGCTCTCTTTCATTTTCTCATTTCCTTCTCCCTCCTTCATCCCTCACTTCTTCCTTTTATCTCAAATTTCTGGTACTTGGATTGAAAGTATCTCAAGCTACAAAGATTAATTTTCCTTTCCTATTTAGACCTGATCAGCAGGTATACCAGGTGCTTTTGAAAGGCAGGAAAAGAGCTCTTGTGCCAGAGAGAATTGCCTTGTCCATTTCCAGAAAATCTATGGTGCTACAGTAAAAGCAGCATTACTAATACCACATTTCACTACCTTCTCAGATGGCTGGTTTAATTGAAATAAATTATGAATCCCACATGTGCTACACTAACAGAAAGCAATAAAACACACTATTTATGAATAAAATAGTAATTATCTTATTAAATCAGACAGCAAAGTTTTTCTGTCAGAGGACTCTTCATCTCATATTATAACCAATATGTTTATGAGTGTAAAGAAAAGGCTCTTGCCATTACTATAACTAGTTCACATAGATTTTAAGAAGCACTGAAAGATTTTCTGTAGAAAGTAAAATTTGGCAGTGTTATAACTGAGATTTTGAAACAATCTATTTGGCTTTTGAGGTAGGAAGTCTTGGATATCAAACCAGATTTTGACACAAATATCAAGCTACTGTAATTGTACTGACACCAGTATTGTTGTCCAAGATTGATGCCAGCATGACTGGGATCAATCTTTTAAAAGTTTTTGTTTTTAAAGGCTGAAAGACTTTAGTAAGACACTCAGATGTTTCCATAGTTCTGCTTCTGTAGGTGGTAATTTTCTATCGGTGTAGCACACAAGCTTGACAGAAAGAGAGAAATCCAAAACTTATGTCTATTTCTGGAACAACTACTTTACTCATTAAAGGCAAAAATTATCCCCAAGAAACATAGAGTTTGTGCCTCTGTTTCAGTTCTATATTTAGGGACAGGTTTGACCAAGATTTTAAAAACAAGTGATTCTGACAATTCAACTTTGTGCCTATTTCCTCAAGATTTAACCTGGTTTTTCAACAGATGCACCCATTTAAAGGTGCTTTATAGAGCTTACTTAAAGCTACAATAGCGTTATTCATGTAAGAGGTAAATATATTTATTAAACTTGAGTAATCTATACTAATTACTTCCACCAAGACACAAAATATTAAACCTGTATGTCACACTACTGCTCTTATTCAAAAGAAGAAAAGAGTAATTCTAGGACAAAATTATTCTTTTTGACATTATTTTCTGCTTATTTTTTATGGAGGAAAAAGGAAAATTCAGTCACTGATCAAAGTAAACATTTCTCCATATGGTCCCAGTACAGCCATACACCTAATCAGTTAGGAAACCTTTATTTCAAATTTAAAATTCTCCATCACCCTAAATGAGTAAGTAGCTAATAGAGACAACACTGAGTCCTGTGACATGGAAGCAGGCTATACATTGTCCACACTTCCTTGGGCTGATACTCTCAACATTGCTCAACAGGAGACTTGGAACAGGAGTTTCTCAAAAAACACCAGCACAGTTCAGGGCTTTCTGCTGATGTGAAGACTAAGAAGGACAAGAAAGGAGGAGAAAGAGAAGGGGAGCTTTTTAAAGGGAAAGTTATTGAACTCCAGGAAGGATTTAATCATCCAAAAGTTTAATTCGTGCAAGAGGAATATGCAGAATTGTCATGGCTACCATGGAGCATGTGAAAAAGTCATAATATAAGCTAAACACAAACATAGCAAGGCAACCATTTAAAAATATTTCCTGATCAATTTAAACTGGGAAACAAGCAGCTGCCACTACATGGGAAGTAACAGCAGAAAAAGAGTTCAAGGAAATGTGTCAAGGTAGTGACACTGCAGCTTCAGCCAGAAACCAAGGATCCTGAATCTTGGAAAACTTCTACTCCACTTGGTATGCAAATACTCACTCCACTCCCCTTGCTGTATCTGCCTTTTTTCAGGTTGCAGACAGTCTTATAAGGACAACTCTACATTTAACATTTCTCTCTTGTTTTCATTCTCCTCTGAAATCAAGGGCATTTTAGATAACGAGATTCATATATATTCCTTACGATAAATTCAGCACAAGTGTTTTGACACCAGACAGCATGTATGATGCAGCTGGACAAACTGAATAACAACAGAGCTCTGAAAAATTTTCCCAGCAACTCCGAAAATCCTGGAAAAGTCCCCTGACCTCGTGCTCCATTACTTTCAATTAACAAGCTTGGCCAGAGCTCTCCGATGTCTTCTGGAGTCTGTAATTCTTTCAAATAACCTTTACTAAGTTCTGTGTGAACCTACCTAGATTTACAGCTTTAGGATTAAATCACTCAAACCTCAATAACTCAGTGCAAAAATGAGGTGAAACCACAATGGTTTTGAGTTCTACTTGCAATTTTCAGGCTTTGACCTCAATGCACAAAGCAAAATGCACTTTAAGACCAAGTAAGGAGTCATTTGAAATACTGCTCTCTTGGAGTCATAGTAGACAAACCACCTCTGTATATTACTGGTAGCTTTCTTCCATGATAAAGGGTCAAAGGAGGGAAAACACATTCCTGCCCTTCTGACTAATAATTTCCATGTCCCAATTTCAAATATGTGTCCATATCCTTTCATTAGTTTTCTCAGCCAAGCTCAAAGCTCTGTTTCAGAAAATTTCACTTTCTACAGCCTGATGTCAAAAATAACCTATTGTGAACTCTTGAAAGCAGCACTCACTTCCTCCACTCTTTATATCTGTTTCCTCCTTCTTTTTTAACAGCCTACAATATATCATAAATCCAAGGAACAGACTGGTCATGTTACTCATATTCCCATTAAATACTCCAGCATTCAAAAATTCAATATACCTCTCAGCAGATGCCTACAAGCAGGGTTTAACCTATAGGTTCCAACACTTCTTTCCTTTTGCAGGCACAGACAAAATAGAAATCTTTCTGCTGATTCTTTTCCGCTTCCACTAAAACTCCAAATTTAGCATGTATTGATCTAACCTGTAATTGATGACTTATTGACCTTGATATTTTAACCTAACCAAATCCTTTTCTCCCTCCACCTCTCTCTCAAAAAATATAAAGAGGAATCCAGATCAAAATTAAGGGAAATTGTAGGATATTTTATTTTGTCTTTCTAGCCTGCAATAAGCTTGGCCATTATTTTCAGATTTTCATGTCCTAAGGCATTCTCCAGATCAGCTCACAGTCCAGAATCCACAGACCAAATGTTGAAACAACAGCTATTAATATATTTAGCTCATGATTGCAAAGGATACCATGAAACTTTCCAACTGCTCTGGTAAACCAGTTAAGACACCTTTGTTTTTTACAGACACAAAAACCAGCAGGTGCCAATCTTCAGTGATCTCTTTAGAGACTGTGCTGATGTATATCAATGAATTAGGCATTTGATGATTCATTTGAGAACAAGTATGATAACTTTCTTGTACCAAATCTGGGTTCTTCAAACTAACTAAATCCCTTCCTTAAAATGCTGGCGCGTTTCTGTGGCTTCTACATAAGAGTGTTCAGTTTGTGAGTCTGTTTGGTTGTAGCCATTTTACTCTTGCTTTAACTATAAATTAGAAATGCAACCTGGGAACTGAAAATGAAGTAGTACTTCTACCCTATTCCACAAAAATCACTATCAACAAGTATTTAGTCAATAATAAAGAACTAGTACTTAACTCATGGTTCCATATGCCCATGAAGCAGAACAGAATTCACCTCCATCTCCCAAAGCTATATTGAGTTTGCAGCGTTAAGATTACCCAAGTGCAAAGTACAGTAATTTCACGCGTATAAGGCGCACCTTTTTGATTGAAGTTTTGATCCAAACCCAGAAGTGCGCCTTATACTGCGGTGCGCCTTATATGTGGACACCGTTCGGAAAATTGCCAACCCGGAAGTACAAGCTGGGCGGGCAGCCACCGCCGCATGGGCGGGCAGCCACCCATGCTGCCACATGGCTCCGCTGCTGCCCCCGCTGCCGCCCTCACTGCATCCAAGCAATCAGAATTACTTCCTGAAACAGGTACAGTGTAACAGCTACATGATCACTAACATTTCTGATGTGGAAGGCCTAGATCTGTGAAGCAGCAAGAAGTCAAAGCCTAAGAGGGGAAAAGAGTCTGCAGTTCTGCTGGTGAAGTACATGCTCCCATTAATACAGTCTCCGTTTCTGATTTTTAGTGTCAGATAAGAAAAGAGGTGTTTACAGCCAAGTACTTTATATCAATTTCCAGGACACTTTATAGACCATACTAGACACATATAAACCATGGATGCTGACAGTGGTCACAAGACCTTACCAGAATCTAAGAGCATTTTGCTTACTGAGATGGTTACTTAACCCAGTACTAATGCTTCAGCTGGTGACAAAAACAAAAAAAAACAAACAAAAAAGAAATCTTGGTTCTGCCTTTCCTGCATTGGAGCTCTGCTGTGCCAGGGGAAACAATGGTCTAATACAGTACCCAGTGACCCTGTTAATATACCTGTGCAGAGGCCACCATATGGGAAATGCAGATTTCATGTACTTTTGACATCTGAAAGTTTGTGAATTTGAGCAAACTTTGGGAGATTTTGGTTCTCAGCGAAACCTGTCGAGACAAAATATAATTCTTAGAGATGTTTTACCCCAGTCAGAGAAGCATAAAGTGCAGAACGTTCACTGGACATTAATGATGATAAATAGTCCAACATATTTTTTCACAGATTCAAGATTTTAAATGAAAGAAAAGTGCTGTGCAAAAGGGGGTAGAAAGATCAGATGAAGGGTGCAAGAAGGTGCTCTCATTACAGTCCCACCACAGATATACAACAGCAGGTGCTAATAGGAACTGTAAGTGAACAGCACCAAAGCTGAGGAGCAAGCAAAAGAACAGAGAATAAGAGAAAGCACAGGTAAATAGTGGTACAAAAGTGCCATCTACACTTATAACCAAGGACAGCACTTAAGGTTAACAAATGCATTAACATTCTCAGGTGATAACCTTGTACGCTCGTAGAATTAGAGCACTTTAACATGCCTTGAGTAGCCCATTAAAGGAGGACAGGTAGTGCTCCATATATTAAATCAAATACATTATGTGATCATATTTATTTTTATCTGCGCCTACACCTCTTGAATATTTTACTATCTAAAAAAAAAAAAGAATATAGATATGCTCTGCAAACCCATCAATTCGTCAGATTTAGATTTTGAAATGCATATAAAATTTATACTCACGGAACATATTTTTATACCCACATAAAAAGTTATTCTGGCAGTGTTTTGCTAATGTGTCATCTACAAAGTTTTGTTAAGACTATATATATATATATATATGTATATATACACTATACATATATACAATATTTCTATATTACATATTATACATTATATAGTGTGTTATGTATTATATATTATATGTTATATATTTATTATACATATTATTTATATATATTTATATGTACACTATATATACAATGGTTATATATTATATATTATATATTATGTTATATATAATATGTATTATATGTTATATATTTATTATACATATTTTTTCTCTATATATGTATCGAGGGGACTTAATACAGGAGCAAATGTTGCCTCTCTGTTGAAGAGGTTTGCATCTTAGTCATATGAGGCACACTGTAAGCATCACTCTGCTCATATTTGAGATACAACATCTTCCATCTGAAGACAAAGAGTGACCACAAGATCACTGAAATGGATTTCAGTTCTTACAACAAAGTAGACTGCAGCCGAGCTCTGCACAGTTCTCTCTGGGCCAGCAAATCTCAGGGTCTGTATGGCTCACAGGACACTGATTGCAGGGGACATGGTGCCACCTGACTGCTCCATCTCCCAGCACAGACACACAGAGACTGGGCAAAGATTGCACTGGCCAGATTACTTGCTCCTACAAAACAGATGACAGCTGAAATGTCCGGTAGCCTCAGCATTACAGCTATGCCTCCTTCTCAAGGCAGGCTTAAGTGTAAAACTGGGCGACTCCAGTCTCTGCACTTTCATGGCAGAAGTCATCACTAGAGAAAGATGCAATCTGGCCTCTTGGCTGCTCAGCACTGCAGATGCACCTTTCCCATCCCACCACCCCCCTGCAAACCCCTAGGAGGATTCTGCAATGCTCTGAGAAAGCAGAAAACTGCCAGGCATATTGACTGAATGCTGTGTCTGCACTCAAGAAAAACTGTCACAAAAGCTACTGACACCTTTTCATGTATCCCTCTATATGCAGCCTCAAATCTCTCACTGGGCATAAAGTAAAGCATCATCCCTACAAAACAAAAATCCATAAACATACCAACATGTAACAGTCAGTAGATGAAAGATAAAGGAGGCAGATACTTCTGATGGCAACTTGGAGAGAGGGCAGGGTGTGGAAGAGCTTAATATGTTAACTAAAGATTGCCTACTTGAATGTAAGGTACAGAAAAATAACTTTTACAATTACTCTGATTTTTATAGTCATAGAAAACAATAACACAGACGTCCACCTTCTTCTTAAGGGAAGTACCTCTCACATCCTGCTTGGTTCTTTTCATTCCCTGACAGGCTCCATTTGATTAGTGAGAGATACCTTTCAAAAAACAATTTCAAAGGCTTTACAGTGCCCACTCATTTTTCCAAATGCATCTTTTAATGGGTTCGGCACATTCTATGTTGTCCTAGGTTTTGTATTAAATAACCATAGAAAGTCATTGTGATACTGCTTCAATGATGAACTAACACAGATTTGATTATATGATCCAGGGGAAAAAAAGCTTTTATGCTTTCTCTGTGCCATGGTTCTACGCTCTGCTTGCCTTTACTTGTGTGCTTTGTACTCCTGTCCGCTTACTACCACCAGGATAGCAATTTCACAGAATCTACGTGGTAGGTAACTTGGCAACCCTACCAGCCAGTGAAAAATAACTTCATATTATAATTTGTCTCAAGCTGGATAGATGCATATGAATTTAAGGCTATGTTTAGAGCTGTGTCTCTGTGTCTCCATTGACTGTACACATGGAGAGTCATTTATTGGCTTCCACAGAGGCCACCTAATTCCCGTTGCATTGCAGGAATTTATTGACATCCTTTAACACTTAAGCCCCTGTTTTATCTTCTCCTCTTGTAGTTAAGATGACACTTGACACAATGAGAAAGAAAAACCTGTCTTTGTTCACAGGATAAGCAAATACATGAGTTAACATATGGAAAAAGTCAAAAAGAGTGAGAATATAAAATCCTTTCTTCAGCTCTCTTTAACCGGTCATGATGTCATATCTATCTTTGGCAGAAGTAAAAGCAGGGTTTTTCAATTTTGGTGTTTAGATTTTTATGGTGAGTAGTACATGGCATCATCTCACCCTTCTGTATTATACCAGGTTCACGCACATAAACAAGGAGAACTCAGCTCCATAGTGGAGCCCCAGACACTCCTTTTGTTCTCATCCCTCTTATCAAGAGTCCAGGCACTGATGAGACAGCAGAGCCCACAGCAGCACTGTGCTGGTGGGCTGCATCCTGCATTTCTGCATTACAGAGACAGAGAGCTAGGAATGGGAGAACTGGAAACAATGCCTTTCCTTATTGCGGGAGATCATGTCTTCCTCAGACATTGGGAGTACAGAAGAGTTTGAGCCAAGACTGAGCCCACAGCTGCAAACAGTCTACCACAGTGCTTTCAAACTCTGACTCAGTGAGCACACTGAAAGTTGTCTCATTAATCTATTTGTAATTTGAAATGGCAAATTAAGACATATTAATAGTATGTATTTTCATTAATGTAAATCACACAGATAAGTTCCTGTCCTCCCCATTCCTGTAAATTTTCTGCACTAAACAATACCTTTCACTTCCATATCTCATCCATAAACATTTTCAGATCTGGCTCTTAGAACCATAGTACAATTTCATCTGGGCAGTTCTCATGCTCCTTCATATGTGTGGTTTGTCACAGGGTATATATGTATTAGGCAATTAAATGTTCAATTGCAATCAGATTTGTGTACATAAAGTGGCAAAATAGTTTGAAGCCTAATTTTAACTGCCTCTAAGGATCTACTATGAATCCAAACTTTAATTCTTGAAAAGGTGACTTCTAGCCTAGAGTTAGACATATTTAATAGCTGGCTTCAAGAAGACTTAGTTTTGTCCCCATTCTGTCCCCTCTCCTGCTCACTCTCTGATCCCACTGAGGTTGTGATTGTGAAGCTGAACTAACAGGAGACAATTCACTGCTTTTCCCCTTGCCCTCCAAGACTCATTATTTTTCCACAACTTAGTTCAAGGTATCAGACAGATTCCTGGAAAAGCAAGGAAATACACAGCGAAGAGAAAGACAACTGATCATTACAGTAATTTAAGTTCATTGCCAAAGTGAATGACAAAAAATCAAGGGCAAAACTACTTTAAATTAGAGCAAAATCAGGCCCAGCATAAATTGAAAGCCCAGGGCTTTCAAGCATAGATCCAGTGTACTAACAGCAACCTGAGAGACAAGAACACCTGCAGCTCATTTCTACCAACTGCATTGACTGCATGTTTCTATGTCCTCTTCGCAGCACGAAGTTCACCTGCTTTCCTGGTATAACTTTTGAGGCTGTTACAGAGGCTCCAGTGTATAAATAATAATTAACTTCTGAAAGCAGAGGCTTACAAATGGCATTGCTTGATTTGAAATACATTTCACTCAATTTTTATTCTGAGCAGAGAATTCTTAAGAAGAATGCTAACAAACAAGCAGCATAAGGTCTACGTATTATTAAAATTTAAAACACATGCTGCACACACAGAATGTCAAAAGAATATGTTAATCAAGTACAAGCAAGCCATCTTGATCAGTTCTTTTCTGTGATGGTGTAAAGCTGGGGAAGTTGCCAGAAGAGTTACTCTGGCTCCTTGTAACAACAGAGGATTTACCCAAACTCATTATAGAACACATACACACCTACTCTTCAATCTCATGCACTTCTTATATTCTGGCTGATTCATGCTGATAATTCAGAAAACAATGTAAAATTTTTCAATTTTGTTTCGCTGTAGGGCATTTCCAGAACTAGGGCATTCAAACTGCAACCCCAAGCTATGAGAGTGCAAGGAGGAAAAAAATTGATCATGAGCTATGGCTCCATGCAGAGCTTACCAAAACAGAGCAGTCTTTAAAATACCCTTCATTCATGATAGCTCATATCTTATCCCTCTCCTCTGTTGCTTTGGCAGGAAAAAATAGGAACTAAAACACGTATTGGTTTCTACAGACTGGATTCTAACTGTATTTTCACGAGCATACGGCGCATCGGATTATAGGGTGCAGTATCAGTTAACGGTAACTTTTCAAACTATTTTCATATACAAGGTGCACCGGATTATAAGGTGCACTTTTTTTTTTCCAACTAAGATCCACGTGCAACTTTCACAACTTCTACCATAAAATTGGGAGGGACGGACCCGAGGGACATGTGCATGCCTCCTTGCAGTCTAAAAAAAGCTGACCCAGGTGGCTCCCTAAGCTTTTAATTGCTCAAGACAAAAGGAATGGGTGGGGAGCT
>VRYO01002184.1:12201097-12239602 GCA_009812075.1 Sialia sialis | reverse complement strand
TGATGTTGTTCTTGTTTGTCTTGTAAATATATCAGTAAAAAAATGTTTTTCCTAAACCCATACTTTTTGCCTGAGCGCCCCTTAATTTCCAAATTATAGTAAACTGAAAGGGAGGAGGTTTTCACTCTGCATTTTAAGAAAAGCTCTTGCCTTTTGCTAGCAATGCCAGTGCCCCAAACCAAGACAGATTTTGGCGCACATGTCTGCTCACGGTCATTTGATTGCGAGCTTCATGTTTGTTGCTGTGCAATGTGAAACAGAAATTGTTTTGAGATCCCTTCAATACTCAAGGTTCATATATAAGGTGCACCAGATTATAAGGCGTACTTCCGGCTTTTGATCAAATTTTAGGATCTTTCAGTGCGCCTTATAGTCGTGAAAATAGGGTACTTGAAATAATTTGAAAGCGTTTATTTTACCTACAGCAACTGAAAATGTACAATTTTGTTTCCAATTGAATTCAGTTTCTCTCATTCAAGCAAGAAGCAGGTCCTAGGTTTTCATTTCCTTTGCCACATTTCTAATACTCTAGTATTACCTGCAGTTAAAGGTGTTTGATCACTGAAGAACAATTTTGTTTTTGTTCTAGGTTACAATGTAAAGATGTGCCCAAAAGTATGTATTCTATCACCATCTGCTGAAGCCAGGTGGGGCAGTGATTCTTATCTCTATGGGAGATATCCTCTGCTAATGAGCCATCTTTTAAAACCAGATGGGGCAATGTTCTTTATCTTTTCTATGACTCACCCTTCCTCCAGGGAGGTATCTTCTGTTAAAGGGCCATTGAGTCCCACTGCATGACTGAAAAATCTACATCATCCCATTGTGAGGTGCTCCACCGCAGGGAAGGAGCGAAATATTTCCTACCTAGGTAAAAACTGAGATTTGGAACACCAAAGCAGCCTTTTTCCACTGGATTCCAGAAGAAAACCAGACCTTTCCATGTCATCACTGGACCTTCAGAGGAAAACTGCACCCTTCTACAAAACCACTCCTTCAACTGAACTACATCTGTCACTCCAGGAGGACTGCAGTCATCATTTAACTGGACTCACTCTAACTAGCGGGGTGTCAGGGTATATTCTGACTCTGTCAGCGTTTTTTCCTTTTGTATTATTGCATGTATTTTATTTTTCTTTTTTTTCCCTATTTAATTGTATTTCTGACATCAAGTCTCTCACTGGTTTTGCTTTCAAAACCATTACAGTTTTATAAAGTGGAAACACCAGAAATCTTTTGCTAGGTTTCAAATGCTTTACTCTTAGAAAAACTCCTTTAGCTGACTTGGCTATAAATAGTATTCATAGCTACCTCTAGTTTCATTTTACAATCATACATTTGTTGGGTCTAGGGTTGGTTTTTGATTTGTTCACTTTTTTCACTAAACAAAGAAATCTCAGATTTATAGAGGTTTAGACCCAATAAGAATTTGTGGATGCCATTACTGTGCAGCATCAGAGATGTATGTCATAAGGTAATTCCCACTGATAGCAGTTTACAGCACAAAGTCACCATTGCGGTGGCACATGCAGTGCTCCAGCCACAGACAGACACCTGTCAGAGGCAATTCCCTTTGCTGTACATTCATTCTGGGAGTAAATGAAAATGGATGGAATAACATTTTTATTCAAATGCCATGGGAAAATCTTATTCTGCTGAAGCTAGGCATGTTCTGTGCCATCTAACAGCAGAATTCATTTAAATTTATAAATTCACTGCAAATACATCTAAGGGGGAGTGGGGGAAGGGCTAAATTGGGGAGGGGGGTTGTTTGGGTTTGTTTGTGGGGTTTTCCCTCTAAAGGGTGAATAATGAGCAGTAACGTAGCAGGTCACTGCCCTTTCACATTCACTTACATTATATTTACAATGTACCTCTTAGAGTGGCATTTGCTCCTTTTAATCAAGTTCTCCTATTGTGAGTGTTCATTTCTATGGACTTCACAGAATTTTTGCTAATTTTTTTTTTCCCATTGGAATGATTTGCTGTGTTGAAACTGGTTTTGCTGACAGTTACCCTTTTCACAGGAGTTCCCATAAGTGGACTCCAATGAGTTACTGCTTATCCCCCTGATCTGTGGCATGGGTTGGGAAAAGATGCACAAAGATGCACAGAGAATACTAAAAAGATGTGATTGGCCAGTTTTACTGCATAAATCCCTTTCAGACCTCAAATATTTCACTCTGTTAGCATAAACTGTGCGCAAAGGGAGGCATAAAAACTTCTTCAACAATTTAGACCTTAAACGTTACTAGTTCGGGGAATTTCAACGGCCAAAATACCAAGCAGGAAAACTAATGCAAAGAGAGACTCTTACAAGGGGACTGATGCTTCAAGCACTACTCTTGCATTTCTGTAACTAGTGCTGCTTTCACTAGGACTGTAATTGCTTCTTCTATTTGAATAACTGCCAGGAAATTTTCTATACCAATAAACTCCATTGTCAATGTGAGATTGATATTACTCTCGATAATAGTTTTAAAAAACAAACACAATTATTCATGAAAAAATTTCAATCAATACATCCAAAATTTATATTCAGAAGACATCTTCACTTTTAAACAAATAATTTCATAATCTACATCTCAGTAAAACTCAAAATAAGTTTTCACATTATATTACAGGAGCAATGGCTATCCAGTTCTAAGTAATGGCTCCTTTGCTAAACTAGTCAATGGAAATTGATTTGTTTCAGCCTCCTGTGCTCACACACACAAAGCCTGTGTACAACAATCCTATTGATTTCAGCAAACAGTATTCAACTTTGCATCCTCAAGGGCTCATGGCAAAATTTTTAAATCATTCCCCTCCAGTGTTGTATCCTTTATGGAAAAAGACTGCATTTAAATGTCAGTCTATAGCAATAAGGCTAGAAAAAGAGAACTGGTCACAGAATTGAAAAACTACTTTATACTGAAACGTACAGCAAAGGATTGGATGTAAGAATGAAGAAAATTAAGCTGCATTGAACTTCAAAATGAAAAGCATTGACTGTACATACAGTAAAAGGAAACAGACACCAACACCCTGTCTACACAAGAGACTTTTGGCATACAAGCCACCCTAAGGGCAAGCCAGGCTGCCTGCCATAAAGCTCCCATCTGCACACAAAGTGCTACGCATGGCACAAAGGCCTTTTCCAGTTCTGTGTGTACTGGATATTTTCTCTCTTCTTTAAACAAGAACATTTAAAAACAATTAAAAAAAAGATTAGGGATATTAGCATAAAGAGACATATCAGAGATAAGAGACCATATGGTCCATCAAAATCTGTAAATATAAGACTTGGAAATGAAAATCAAGCATATTTCCACCCTTTTAATCCATTTTTTCCTATTTAGATCTGATTATATAGCGAGACATGGGAACGATGGAGTTGCCTCAAAACATAAAGGCTTTTAATGTAACAAAAACAGAAAACATACAAACCGCAGAGTACAAGGGCAACCTCCTAAGACCTTGAAACCCAGAAAGCACAGAAATATATAGATAGGGTGGAGAGCACAGGATACAGCCAATAATGAGAATAAGGAACAGACCAAAATGTGTACCTGGCAGTCAGCCAACCATATATTGAAACCAAGAACAGCATCTTATTTGTAACGAACTGGTTAACGTATTAGCTCCCATGAGACAACTCTTCTCTCTATTCTCTCACCATGATGCAAAGGACATCCTTCCTCCTAGCTAGGTGTCTCCCAGGATTTGAAGCTGAAGCTCTCTGTATCTGCAGGTGAAGCCACCTCCCTGTCCACTCCAATTTCCACATCTCCCCCTTCCATTTGTACCAAAAACACCCTCTGTAAACACCACTTCAAAATCTTAAACCTACATCCTATCAAATATGAAAACAATAATAACACTACAATAATGATTATAACAATCAATAAACCTGTCTTGCTAGCGAAGACACTCACCCTGGTAGATCCCTGTTCCCAAACAGTCCAAAAGTCCAATCCTTGTCATTGTGTTTTGGAGTTTCTTGACCCCTTCTTTAAGAATATAAATACTATGATGGATGGACTTGCTGTGGTCAGAGAGGTTTATGCAGCACATGCCTTCAAAGTCTTCACAGCCATGCCCTTGAACTAGCAAAAGGAAGTCTATAGCAGCTCTGTTCTGTTGGGTAGCATGTCTGATGCTGACAACGTCTGTCAGTAGCTCACTCAGTGCTTTAGATGTAGCACTGGTTTGCCTACTTAGCCAACAACCAAGGCTGTCTAACATTTTTAATGCTTTTGCCACCCAAAGGGACCAATGCAGATGCTGCTACTCTGTCCACAATTCCAAAAATTAATTTCATCTTTGCAATCTGTTTCAAATTGATGAAAAAACCTTTTTTGCCTGATCTTTCTGTTACGGATTATTGTGAGGTTGGATGTTAGCAGGGTAAGCCTCCCCAAGGTGCATGGTCTACCCTTGATGTGTGATAGGAATCCAGACCATGCCCTGTCTCCACAAATGACAGAAGTTCCCAATGGTAACTGTAATGGGAATCAACTTTACCCCTACATATCCAAAAGTAAATGTCATACCTTACCTTTCAAGCACATCCATAAACAAAAACAATTGCGAAAAGTCTATATCTGAATATCTTCAAGGCTGATGCTTGAGCTCAGGTTCTGAGCTAGTCACCATCTCACATAATGTGTTTGTTCCTACTTGTTCCACTTGCTTTTGACCTTTTAAATAACACTGAAGAGAGCACCTTTGCATCTGAGAGATTGCACAACCGCAGCTTTGTTCATACACATCGTGGCAATATTTTCACTTATATTTCACACAATGCCAAGAATGTAGTGACTGTTCCCCAGCAATTATTCTGAAGTATTAAGATGAAGAGTTATTTAGGGGATAAAAACCTCTGAAGTGGGCACTTAAATACTTTTTATGTTGGCTAACCTTCACCAAAAGGGATGACCAGGTCATTTTTGTGTTCTTGCTGCTATTACACCAGAGTGAATAGCACCTTATTTACTAGTTCAGTGAGCTAAGTGACCAAACTAAAATCTGAAGCTTGGCAGAAATCAGTCTGTTCTATTCCTTAGGTTTTTGCTATTTTGCTGTATTTTATTTTATAAACCAGAAAGGATTTACCATGCACGGGTAGTACATAGCACACCATGGCATTGGTGAGGTCTTGGTGAGGCTGTATCACATATAAGAATGAATAACAGTAGAAAACAAAAATGAACACCCAATGCAAAATCTTTGCTTTATTTGAAGAGGTTCAAAGGGTTTAAATACATTCTTATTAGCACAGTTTATCTACATTCCTTATAATGAAAGAGATTTTTTAATTTCTATACATAAATTCGAATGTTGGGATTGGAGTCTGTCCACTAAATGTCACTTGAGATGTTTCTCATCAAACAAACAATTCCTATATTATCATATCAGGTATATTAACATTTTCTCTCTTCATCCGTATTATCTTTATCCGTAATGTCTTTATTTACTGTTTGTTTTAAAACTCATTTCTTTACCCAGGTTACAGAAGCAACTATTCACTTCTCAAAAATAACCTTACAGATATTTAAAATTACTCTTTCCCTTTTTTGATCTAACCTTGCCTCTCCTGTCAATCACTTCTTGATTCCTTCATTAAAACAAGAAATGTCCTCTTTTGAGTGATTACATGAATTAATATGCTCATCAACTGAAAACACAATATGAAAAAAGAAATCTGACCATAAACCACCAACACTACAAAAACCTTTCACATATCAGGAATGCTATTCTGGGAAAGGATTTAGACACCTGCCTGCAGTTTGGGGAGTTATGATTAACAAGGAAAGAGGGCAATTTTACAGGAAAAGTTCATTATAAAAGAAAAAGGTAAAGAATTTTGCTTGTTTACCTAATTAAGGATATAAAAATCCACTATCAGTATATCATTGGGACACACATCAGAACAGAAGCAACATCATATACACTAAAGATATGAACTGAGAAGCAAAAGTATTCTTGTTAAAAGTTATTAGAAGATTCTGCATCACCAGAGAAACATGGTAGCAGTACGGACACAAAAAATCTTTTCTAATTATTTCCTTTCAAAACTGAGGCTTGACTATCTTAAAGAAGAAAATATATCATACATCCTTGTAATAGCAGGGGATTTGACATGGTCATGGTGATCAAGAAGATCCTTATCCAGTGTTAATATGAAGGAAAGATGTTCAGTGTAAACATGGGGCTTGTATAGCCAAACAAGATTATCCTGTTCAGTATGGAGTATTTGCAAGAACAAACAGCTCAAGAAAGATAAAAGCCATATATTTTAAGGATGAAAGCCTTCTGCTCAGGGGGAAATAAATGCCAACTACTTTCAGAAGCAAACAAGAGAGAGCAAGAGAATTATTATTCCCAGTGTGCTGGATGAGGTTTTGAGCACTCCAGCTCTGACACAGCTGGTGGCAGCCAATGCTGAGGGGCAGGAATAAGACATAGTTTGCTCTACCACAAATAAGGCTGCCTTTGAGAGGGATCCCCCAACAAGAATGTGCCACTTCTGAAAATACAAACTATCTTCTGACTAAGTTGTGACGGGTTTCATGCCTTCAGGTTTCACCAGTGCAGCTAAGAAAAATTTAGGACGAGAAAAAAAGTGAGAAACATGGCTCAAAAGTCCTTGCCTTAGTAAAACTCTTGTAAGAAAGCCCTGGATAAAGTGAATTCTAAATCTATCTGTATTCAAAAGAAAAACCAAAAAACCACAAACTCTCAGCTGCACTACTTCACAAAGTATCCTGAAAAATGACCAAAGGCTAAGAGCTAATAATCTTGATCTTACTGAACTCAAACTCCCATTAACTTCCAGTGAACAAGTCTCAACTCAGGAATCACAGCAAGTGAAGGAGAAACAGCAAAAGATGGACATGGCAGAAGCACAAAAGCTGAAACTACGTCCTAAGGCCCTAACATGGTATCCCTGTCCTATATAGTCTGTAACTATGCATAACATCTATCTTCATCTATTTTGGGTGTTTGGGTTGAGGGGGTTTTTTTGCCATTAGAAGTTCAGAGGAATAAAACACTGTCTACAACAGCTGTGAAAGAAGCAGCATTCAATCCCAAATCTTCTATCTTGACCCTATCTCCTTGAGGACCAACAAAACTGTTTCACAGAATCATTTGCCATTGCCTGGCATCTTTAAGAGAGTTCAGTACCTGAAAACTGTAGCAAAGACTTTCTCTAGTGTCTCAACGTTTAGTATTTCATTAAATCATCAACTTGAATTTCTAAATTAAATATTCAGTCCTTGAGCTGGCAAGAAAAAGATTGAGACAACTGTAACTAAAAGGACCTCAATGTAGAAAATAAGTGTGAATAAACTCACTTGAAAAGAAATAGGAAAAAGTATGTTTGATTATGCAGAGCAGACTCAAATCTTTGCTTGGGTAGCACTGTGCCAGACTGGAGTGGAACACGGGGGGAGGGCGGTGTACAGCAAGAAACAAATCACACTCACATGCATGAAACCAGGCAGGGCAGGTGACTACAAACTGGTTAATTACCAGCATGAATATTAAAAAGATCAGTGGTGAAATCAAAAACTGCAACTGATAATAATCAGTGGGAGAAATAACAATATTCAAGTGTACCTAACTTAATTTTCTTTCCTTCTTTTCTATGGTGAAAGATAACAAATCTTTAAATTAATTTTAATTACAATGTCACAAACTGAGCAGTGTGTGAGCCTTAAGAAGGGGCAGGCAGCTTCTTTATCGCAGCTGCTCTGGGTCATCACACTAGCTTATTAATTAAAACCCAATGTTAGAATTTGAACCACAGCACAGTTTATCAGTCCAAGGTAAGCAACAAGAGACATGTCTTGATCCTAGGACATGATGAACAATCAGGGAAATGTTACTTCTCTCATTATCTGGGGTATTTTGGCAGTGTGAAACGGTGCCTTGCCATTTCATTCTGATAACAGACAGGCCTCCAGAGAGGAATAACTGGATGCTAACATTCAAATACTCATGAGGAGCACAGCATCTGTATTGGATAGTCAGGACCAAAACACTGCCAATTCACACTTTGTACAGTTCTCAAAACAAAATGCAACCCACTGCTCTAAATGCATGAACTCTGCATGCCAAATGAATCCATTGAACATTCCACCAGCCTTTATCATTTCACACCTCACATTTCTGGTGTTGATAAATGAAATACAAACTCCCCAGCACTAGTAATGAAGGAGTTAACAACCCAGCCACCAAGAAAAAGAAACAAAAACCTTTTCTTTTTCTTCCCTTTGTCACTGTTTTGCAATTTAACATTTACCAGAATTAATTATGGAAGTCTCCATTAAGACTCTTAACATTTAGAGTGAAAGGTCAGCATAAACTCAGGGTCACTGTTTACAGTGCTCTCTGAGCAAGCATTCTTATTGCTTGGGAGTAACCGTAAATGTTAAAAGGTACAAGGCAAGTATAACAAGGAAATGAAATACAGAACTCTAAAAATATCCCCCTGATCTACACATGTAGTGTAGTGTCTGACAAATTCAATTAAATATGTCATACATCATTCCTACAATGTCACTGATAGAAACATAGCAGTATTGAATTTTAATTATTCAGCTGGTATTGATCCCACGATAATCTGGTGAAAATCATTCCATGTTGTCAGTATGCCTAGGAGACAACAGCTATTATCTAATTATAAATCACACTGTGTCATTTGACAATAAGTTAGGGCTTTCTTTCTACACATTTTTGCAGTCAGGTTCTCATCTTTAAATCGGAGTGATGACGATTGTCTGCAAATGCTTATGCTTTGAGCATCCATTCCATTGCCATGATGGACTTGTAAAAGTGAGCTCTTAGTGCATGTAGCAAATTCCCAGACATGCAACACTGATAAATGAATTGGAATTTCAATTTTTATTCCATACTTGACCTTGAGCAGGCAATTGTAATGCTCACAGGGTTTGCATTTCCCCCAAGGACAAGAGTGGGACAATATTCACAGAGCCCACTCTTGTTAAATGCTTTCAGATCCTCAGAGTAGAGCTGCTGAGCAGCAGCAAACTTTCCTTTTCAGCTTACATGAAGACAAAGAGGCTGGTTAGCAATCCTAGTGTTCTCATCTAGAAATCTAGGTTTCCCTCTGCACTGCACTGCCATCATCAGGGAACTGGGTGGCTGAGGCTATTCATCTGTTTTCTTTTCCCTCTTCAGACACTGACCTTTTATCAAAGCTTGGGCCCAGAGGAAGGAGCACACATTCCCAAACCATGGAGTCAGTCATAGCAAACAGCTTTTTCATCTGATGGCAGTTGGCTTTTGGCTCAAGCACCCTCCACTGACCAACAGCAGCAGCACAACCACACAGGCAGAGCCCTGTTCCGTTGAAAGCCAAGGGCAGCCACTGCTGCTCCCCAGAGAAGGGAGGCAGAGGGAATGTTTATGGGCAATCCAATAGCCTCTGACAGATGCTATCCTCACAGGCTACATTTATGTATAAGAAAAGAAGGTGATAAAAGTGCCTGATCATTGCTCCCTAAAATACAATGACTTAAACAACTGCACTGATGGTCTGTAATAAACACACTGTTCAGTGCCATTCTGGGACTCCCTTTTTTCCTCACACATGCCTTGAACTTTATGATACAGAAATAAGGATAAAATAAATGATCAGCGACAAATGGCCTAAACTGAGAACATGAAATCTGAAAGGGGAGGTTAAATATTAGGAAAATTGTAAATGTCCTCCTTTAGATTTGGATTTTATCTGATTTGAAAATGTCACTACTGAGTCAAGGACAATTTAGAGACTAAGAAATTTTTCAGCTGAAACAAGGGACATTTCAGAAAAATCAGGTTCAAATGAGCAACATACACATTAAAGCCATCAATTGGCACTCATTGCAGTCTGCAAGCCCTGTGTGGGCTTTGGACTCACTTTATTCTGTAAAACAACGTTTTCCCTCGTGCACCGGAGACCCGCAATACCGAGATATTTTCTGCAGCTCATGGGTTTCAGAGATTCTGCAGGGAGAGTGACTACAGTCCTTCATTCCCTGGCACACATCTGAACTGAAGGATCGCTCAGAAGAAAGACACATTATTAGCAACGCCTAGATTAGCACCTAGCCTATGCACTTCTGCAGGAGTGACGGACTTCCAGGGTCTCCCATGCACACTATTACCAGTAATTTTTAACACTACAATAGATTTTAGGTGCTCAGTGGCTTAAGTTCTAGTTTGAAAGGAGAATTGCCATGGAATAACTCCAAGACTTCATTTCATTTCACAGAAATCAAAAATACTAGGTAGCATTAAAAGCTCCTCTAGCTAACCTTTGTAAACTCTCTTAGTACATCTACGTGAATTCAGGACTTTGTTCACTCCCAAGTACTTATTCATTTCTCAATTTCTTTCTTTCAATTACACCAAAACCCTCCCCCATAAAGAAATTCAGCGAGACACTGCCGAAAAGAGAAAATCTCCAGCATGATTCACTTAAGCTGCTGCACAATTCTTAGTCACTTTCCATTCCTAAGTTCACCACAGCCATCTAAAATAAAAAGCTGTATGTCCTAAGCTACCTTACTTCTTTTAAAAGACTGTTTTATTACTCCTTTCTATCCTTGTATATGTCCTTTCTATTTTCAGGCCTTGCTTTATAAGACATCAATCTGTGACCAGCCCTTTTTCATAATTAACCTCACATATTCATAACTACCTGTGTTTTTTACTTACTCTGAACATAGCTTCTCATTTTGCTTCATCTCTAGAGTATTTTATGTTGTGCTCAAAACTTCATGAATAAATAAATGCACTGGGAAGCACAGAGTCTCAGCAGGGTGTAGTGTCTTGTGTAGTTACTCTACGAGCATGAATAGCGCAAAGCCAAGGGGAATCTTCCAAGGAGACATAAAGGAAAACAGTGCCAAGAAATGCCAGGCTCACCATATGCCAGTTCTTGCTGTTCTGGCTGCAGCAACATTTGTCTTGCACACCACAGCCGAGTTCTGTAAGTCCAAGCCCACCTAGAATTCTAGATCAGACTTACACCCCTGTCACCACTGACTCACAGGTCACAGGTGGTGAGGCAGAAAAGCATCATTTCCTTCCCAGCATGGTAATCCAGAGACCTAAGGAAAAGACGCACATTGTAACAACTTGTCACCCAGAACTGAGGTGATGCCTAGCCATAAGGGAAAAATTCTGCAAACAAAATGCAGAAGAAAACCTACCTGTTAATTTTGAGGTAGATACAAAGTTGCAAAGAAACCCAGATTTTATACAATTCAAGGGGTTTTGAGAAATTGAGGACCTGTGTAGTTTGAAAAAGCTCCATGCTTCAAGGCTTGAATTATCCCAGACAAATGACTACATGTCACAAGCAGTACAAAACCCACTGACTAGGTAATGGCAGCTCACAGGTGTACATAAAATCTGCATCTGATCAAAGGTAAAAATAAAGGCAAAATTAGAGCAGGACTGTGAGGCTTTTGGCTTGAAGAATTTTCACATGGGTGCCATCCAACAAATTCTCTACTATGCATGAGCATGATATCAGACCCAGGCAAAATGTAACGTTTTATCTCCATTGAGCCACTTGGCTTTTTTTCCATATGTATATATACTTGTCTCCTGAAGACTTCAGCATTAATGAAACAAAGCTTAACTAATAAAAATTAATTTGTTTCAACAAAGCAACCCTAACATTACAGAGATAAAATAGAAATAACCAGAAAGATACTTTCCACTGAAATATAACACTGATATAAAAGATGTAGCAGAGTTTGCAAACTACAGTAGCATATTCCTAAACCAAACACAAATCTGAATTCTGGTCAAATCTCATATTTGTTGGTAGAATGTGCAAGCCTTTTCATCTGATACCCATGCTATCAATTGATCTGCTTTAGAGTGGTGTATATTGAACAAGTAATAAGATAAAAAAAAAACACAGAGCCTCTCTAGCAAACCAAGTGTCTCTTTCTGATGTCCTTGTTGACACTGTTTCATAAGAATTATGAGAAGTGATGAAGACTCACAATGAGAGACAAAGACAAAAGACGTCGTTGGAAGGTAATATCTGCCCCTCCTCCCTTTCCACTGGACATACAGGAAACACTAACTAGCCAGAGCTGTGAACTCATCACATTTCCATCAATGAATCAAAAGGTAGTTGTTTTCTGAGAAACATCCCAGTGAATTTTTTCCTCTGTCCTGGATGCTGGCCAGCTCTCCTGCACTGCCACAGCCACAGAGTCTAAGCTTCAGGAAGAAGAGCCAACAGAATCAGGAATATGTGCAAGGTATGAAAGGAATGATCAGCGCATAACCCCAAGCCCTTGATGTATCTTCTTGGGCACTCCACTGCTTTGAACAAAAGTAAAAGCATTACTGGGTGAGCAATTTGTTCCAATTCACTGTAGGGCCATGGGGAGGTGAAGTGCATTTACAATCTCTGCCACTGATGAGCCAGCCTCATCATCCATGATGCATCACTTCTCAGTTTGCTTCAGAAGGAAAAAGGATATTCTCAAGTTCAAGTCAGGCCTAGTATTACTAGCAAAAGATGCTTAAAGAGCTTACAGATGCAGAAACATACTCTGGGCAGAATGCTTTATTGGCTTCCATGTCTCAGAGAAAAAGCCCACCAAAGTAAATAAAGCTGATTTCAGAACGGTAAACACTTAAAAATGTTCTACGACTACAGAGCGGGTTTTAAGGCACCACTCGTTTCACTTAGAATGGGCCTTAAGCAAGGACTTTTTGTGAATTTTCATAGAGCAAACCAGACCCTATCAGTACAGTAAGCAAACTCTGATGGCAAAATTCACCAAGCATAAAATTGCTTTCAGCTCTATTTTATGGAGGCAGAATAGACTAACCTGTGTTGGAATACATGTTCTTCCCACACCCTGTAACAAGTTTCTTAAGGTTCACACAATGATACCAGCTCCTCTCTCTGAACTATGAAGTAATTTCCATTCTACATCTAGAGCTGGATTTGGTAGTCTCAAGAAAAAGTCCATAAAAAGGGACACTAAAATTTAAAATTCTCCACGGGTGAAATGCAAGAGTTGCTACCACTGCCAGCAAGCAGCAATAACTAGGACCAGTCCAGCTGGGCAGGTTAGTGGCAAAAATAAAGGGATGGGAACAACAAGATCGACCTGGAACACAAAGCAATTTAATAATTATTAAAACAAAAAACAAAGAAGCCGTGTGCAGTACAAGGATCTTGAGGACCCTGGAACCAGGAAATCACAACAATGTATAGGGTGGAGTAGAGGGCCCAGGATCCAGCTGATAGCGAGGATAAGAAACAGAACCATATATGCAATTGGCAGTCAGCCAACCATGTATGGCAAAAAAAGAATATCACCTTATTTGCAACAAACTGATTAACATATTAGCTCACATGAGACAACTCTTCTTTCCATTCTCTTGACAGGATGTAAAAAGATGTCTTCTCTCCTAGCTAAGTGCCTTCTGGGGTCTGAGGTTGAAACTCTTTGTCTATGCAGATGAAACCAGTTCCCTGTCCCTTGCCACCAGATCCATTTCCACAGGTTGCTCCCTGAATTCACAAAATCACAGAATAACCAGGCTGGAAGAGACCGTCAAGATCATCAAGTCCAACCCACACCCTAACACCTCAACTAGACCATGGCACCAAGTGCCACATCCAGTCTTTTTTGAAACACATCCAGGGATGGTGCCTCCACCACCTCCTCAGGCAGACAATTCCAGTATTGATCACTTTTTCAGTGAAAAACTTTTTCCTAATATCCAACCTGTGTCTTCGCTGGCACAGCTTGAGACTGGGGCCTCTCATTCTGTTGGTTGCTGCCTGGTGAAAGAGACCAACCCCCACCTGACTACAACCACCTTTCAGGAAGTTGTAGAGAGGTCACCCTGAGTCTCCTTTTCTCCAGGCTAAACTGAGTGCCTCAGCCACTCCTCACAGGGTTTGTGTTCCAAGCCCCTCACCAGCTTCTTTGCCTCCTCTGGACACGCTCAAGCATCGCAAAGTCCTTCCTAAACTGAGGGGACAGAATTGGACACAGCACTCAAGGTGTGGCCTCACCAGTGCCAAGTACAGGGGAAGAATGACCTCCCTGCTGCTGCTGGCCACACTATTCCTGATACAGGCCAGGATGCTGTTGGCCAGTGCTGGCTCATGTCCAACATGCTGTTGACCAGTATCCCCAGATCCCTTTCTGCCTGGACACTGTCCAGCCACATCATCCCCAGCCTGTAACACTGCTAATTTACTACTGAAAGACTCAATACCCTCACCCATGTCATCAACAAAAATATTGAACAGAACAGGCCTCAGCACAGACCCCTGAGGGACACCACCAGTGACTGGTCACCAGCTGGATGCAGCACCGTTCACCACCACTCTCTGGGCCTGGCCATCCAGCCAGCTCTTAACCCAGCAAAGACTGCTCCCGTCCAAACTGTGGGCTGCCAGCTTTTCCAGAGTATTCTGTGGGAGACAGTGTCAAAGGCCTTGCTGAAATCCAGGTACACAACATCCACAGCCTTTCCTGCATCTACCAGGCAGGTCACTTGGTCATAAAAGGAGACCAGGTTGGTCAAACACGACTTTCCCCTCCTAAACCCATGCTGACTGGGTCTGATACTCTAGCCACCCTCTAAGTGTGGTGTGATGCCACTCATTATGAACTGTTCCATAACCTTACCTGGTACTGAGGTGAGGCTAATTGGCCTATAGTTACCAGGATCCTCCTTCCCACCCTTTTTATGAATGGGTGTCACATTGGCCAGCTTCCAGTGATCTGGTACCTCACCAGTGTCCCAGGACTGCTGGTAAAAGATGGAGAGAGGCTTCGCAAGCTCATCTGCCATCTCCCTCATCACCCTGGGATGGATCCCATCTGGGCCCATAGATTTATGAACATCTAAGCTTCTCAGCAGTTCTCAGACTGCCTCCTCCTGGATAACAGGAGGACCATTCTGCTCCTTGACATCACCTACCATCCCAGGAGGACAGTTGTCCTGAGGACAAGCTGCCTGTCCACTAAAGATTGAGGCAAAGAAGGTGTTAAGCACTTCTGCTTTCGCCTCGTCTGCAATTACTAATTTCCCTCCTTCATCCAGTGAAGAACAGAGGCTGGAGTCACTCTTCCTTTTACCATTAATATATTTGTAAAAACATTTCTGATTATATTTTACAGAAGTTGACATTTTTAGTTCAAACAGAGCTTTGGCCTCTCTAACTTTTTTTCCTACATGCTCTAGCAGCTCTCTTAAATACTTCTTGAGAGACCTGACCCTCCTTCCAAAGATGATACATCCTCTTTTTATTCCTAAGTTCCTCCAAAACCTCCTTGCCCAGCCAGGCTGGATGTTTGCCTCATCAACTCACCTTTCGGCATACAGGGACAGTTTGTTCCTGTACCCTCAAGATCTCTTTTGAAGCACATCCACCTTTCCTGAACTCCTTTGTTTTTAAGGGCTGCTTCCCAAGGAACTCTCTGAATAAGTCTCCTGAATAGGCCAAAATCTGCCCTCCAGTGTGAAAGTCTTATTGATGTTATTCCTGATTTCACCAAATATCAAGAACTCTATAATTTCATGATGACTATGCCCCAAGTGACTTCCAACCACCACATCTCCTACCAGTCCATCTCTATTTGCAAACAACAAATCTAACACAGTCCTTTTCCTGGTGGGCTCACTCACCAAGCTGCATCAAAAAGTTGTCCTCCACACACTCTAAAAACTTCCTGGACTGCCTTTTTCCTGCTGTATTAAGTTCACAGCAGATATCTGGCCAGTTGAAGTCACCTACAAGAACAAGCGCTGATGATCCTGAAACATTCTCTAGCTGCTTAAAGAATAGGTTGTCCACCTCTTCTTCCTGGTTGTGTGGATGATAACAGACTCCCAGTAGGATATCAGCTTACCTATAGGCATTCAATTCCATCATTATTTATTTAAAAACCTTTGGCTTCAAAGGTCTCCCTAATATAAAGAGCAAACCCTCCACCTCTTCTCCCTTTCCTATCTCTTCTGAAGAGCTTGTAGCCATCCAGTGCAGTGCTCCAGCTGTGTGAGCTATCCTACCACATTTCCATGATAGTGAGTACATCATAGCTCTGCTGTGGCACCATGGCCTCCAGCTCTTTTTGTTTCTTACCCATGCTGCATGCATCGGTGTACAAGCACCTCAGCTGGGCTACTGATTTCATCCCTAGCTCATACTTACCACCCTCGGGCCTGCCTCCAGACAGCCCAGCTGCTCCCTTTCATGCTCCAAATCTAGTTTAAAGCCCTATTAAAAAGGGCTGCTAATTCATGAGCTAAAAACCTTTTTGCCCTTAACTGAGAGATGGATCCCATCTGGTTTCAGCAGAGCAGGTGCCATAAAAGTTGCCCCATGATCAAAAAATCTGAAATTCTGCCAATGACACCAACCCTTTGTTAATAATGTGAGCTCACCTATTCCTTTCACCATTTATCTCAGCCACCAAGCGGACTGAGGAAAAGACTACCCCTGTCCTATCAACCACTTGACCCAATGCCCTAAAGTCCCTTTTAATTGCCCTAACATTCCTCTTTCCAGTCTCATCACTGCCAGCCTGGTATATCAACAGTGGGTAATAATCACAGGGCTGAATCAGTTCAGGAAGTCTCTCAGTGATGTCCCTTACCTTGGCCCCAGGGAGACAGCAGACCTCCCTGTGGGATGGGTCCTGTTGACACATGGGGCCCTTTGTTCCTCTCAGAAGGGAGTCACCCACCACAACTACCTTTCTTTTCTTTTTGATGTTAGAGGTGGTGATCTCTCTGACAGATGAGCCACAGTGGGGAGGATCAGTGGGCAGATAATTTTTTTCTAAATCATCTGGCTGACTCTTCAGATCCAGGACCTCATAGCTATTCTGAAATGGCACCTGGATATGGGGTGGGGGCCAGGAGGAATTTTTATTATTATCTCCCTGAGCAAGGACCCATTTCCATTCCCCTTCATCCACCAGGTGCCCTTCTACTGCCAGACAGTGGGAGGCATAGGAGTCCTCTGACTCTTGCTGGACCTGCCTCAAAGATGGAAGGGCTGAACTCCACCAGACTATTTCCCTCTCACTTTCCCTGATACTTCTTAGTCTTTCAACTCCCTCCCTAAGCTCAGCCACCAGTGAAAGGACCCCTGAAACCACTGAGGAGCTCAAACACTCCAGGCAGCAATGAGTCTGTACAGACACATCCTTTTTGAGCATTCCATTTGGTTACATAATCTTGTACTAACCGCAGTTTTTGATGGAGTAAAAGCCATTACTAACAGAAACTCTAACACCAACAAGTCAACTGAAACAGTGTAGACAACATACAGCAAATTTCATTAGCAAGAAAACCTGCAGCCCTCCCTGCATGTCCTGCCCGCGCAAACTGCCACATAAACCACTGCAGAATCATACAAGATTCCCTCTCTACCCACTCCTGTTCACCACGCTCCCTAGAGGCCTCTTATAAGCAGCCTGTTAATGACGCAGGAAGCCCCACCCCATCCCTGCCTGATTCACAAGTCACAGCAAGCTACCCTCTTCAGCTGAATTTCCTTTGTATTACACTCCTTTCATACCACCTGTCATAAGACTCATACTGATAAATAAAAGATCAGGCAGAAATTGGGAACACAGCCAGGAAGCCAGGCAGGATTGTTGCTCTAAATTCTTATGGGGAACTGGTTGTGAGCTTTGACTGACCTTCAGACCCTCACCCGATATTTCCTAACCCAAATTATTGCATAATCAACAGGACTGCTTTTCAATTTGCTTATAACTATAGCTGTTGCTGGGAGATTCTCCAGGACTGTCCTATCTACCACCAGATACACTAGACCTGTTGCACCTGAGCATCCCTTCCAAATGCCTCAACTGGATTTTCAGAACTTTGAGTCTTTTTACTATTAAAATCTTTTGACACCATACACACTGTTCAGTGGGCAAACATGATCTTGTTTACTGTCTTGTGCTCTGAGAGTCTTCCACGACAGGACAGGATAAAATATACATGAAAAGCAACAATCTCAATCAGCCCAGGATGGACAAGGACAGCACAGCCTTGATTGTGCTCAGGTGATGCTTTATGACACAGGACAGGAAATGGAAAAGGCTCCATTTCAAGCATAATGATAAGCTGCATATATTGGCTGAGCTGCTTGCTATAAAATGACTCATTTCTGTCTTTGTAAGTATTTATCTATAAATAATATCAGTGCCATTCATGGGAGTTGCAGTGTGTTTCTTCTTAATGGTATGTTCTGTTATTGCCCAAGCTAATGGTGCAGTGCAAAATTATACCCTCCCACCCACCTTGTCAATGTATCCTAAACTTCCTGACAATCCTGCTTTGTGCCAGCCCCCTACTTGGATTCCCCTTTGGAAATCCCCTAAAACTGGAGGCCTCATTAGTCCATGTGACCTAGTTTTCCCCTCTACCTCTCTCATTGGAAAACGCCTTTGTGAACCCTACCCTTTATCCCTCCTCAGAATTTCTCCAATTTGCTAAGAATTTATACCTTCCCCTTGAACCTCCCCCATATTTAGGTTGTTGCACCTTCACCATCTTCATCTTTTGCCCCACAGATTCCCCAAAGTAATAAATCCTTTCTATCCTATGCAAAAGACCTCCCCCTCCTCCTTGCCTCCTTTGAACACAATCTGACAGCCAAAAGGCTATGGAGCCATAGCTCAAGCCACATCTAAGGCCTCATGTTCCCAGGGTGTGACCCACTCTAGGCATGGGGCCGTAGTGGCAAAGTGAGTGCAGCTCTGGCCGTTGCATCACATGGGGTTGTATTTCCTCTTGGCTTGTGGTACTATCACACTCACTTGACCCATTCACCTACTCCAGCTGACCTGTGCAGGAACTTCTGCAGTGACCCCAACTTCACTGCCTTTTCCTCTCAGACTGCACCAAACTGCAGCATGGGAAAATAGCTCCGTCACTCAACTTACATATGCTGCCAAAGAGCCAGTTACTCTGAAAACCTCCACAATTACTTTGCTCAATCTGTTTCACTCCAGGTGTGAAGAAGAATGCTTTGCATTCACTTTCTTTTTCTTTTTCTATATTGATGGAAATGAAGCCACATCCATTCCAACTATTAGTACTATCTAAAACCTTTCCTATAATGAAGCATATGGACAGCTAAACATGCACAAACTAATCAGCTTTTACTGATGCCTGATAAAGTGTCACACTTATCGTGTTCCCTGATCAGCCAAGCTTATTAGTTCACTGCATATGACAGTCACAAATTTGCATCTATTATACACTGTCTGGAGATTTAAAAGCTTCCTGTTATGCAAAGATTATCCATCAATGGAGGCAATTCTTGAGGGAGAGAAAAAGAATATGTTAGTTCAGTGCTAGCTTTGCTTGGAAGGCCTTGTTGGATTTATCATCTTAATCTGTAAACATTGACTGAAATCATTGCAGCTGTCTTTATCCAGCTGTCTCAGAAGTGATTGGGAATGTATTAGTAATAATTTTACTAAACATTCTTCTGAATCCTTGAGAGCACATGTCACATGGAGCTTCTTTTTCTTTGCTTTTACCATTTTTCAGTATATGCTACTAAAATCGGTACCTGAGCAGGTGTGAAGTACCTTTGGGTGGTGCAGTGCCTGGAAATCAATGCCTGATTCATTCTGCCCATTAGGGGGAGAAGGAGCAGAAGTGAGAGGACAGGGCATGCTCTGGCCCCTCTGCAGATCATGGGAAGCCAAGGCACTTTGCCTTGCTTATTGACCTTTTGAAGAGAGCAATTAGGTCTTAATTTTTGATTTACACCTTAGACAAATGGAATAAAGTGAAAAATTGTTTCAAAGCCTTGGCTAGAGCTTCTTGGTCTCCATCGCCTCCCCCTGAAACAAGAGCCTACATGATCTTTGCTCTTCCACTGCAGTCAGTGGCTCCCACTGCCCACAGTTTTGGTGAGGCAAGCTGTCCTCTCCTCAAGCATGAACTTTTACATCCTAATGAAAAGATGTGCAGTCAGTCTCCAAAAATAAATTACAATCTTTATCTAGTTATATATATTCCAAGCAGAGGAAGCAACAATTGGAAATTGGAGCCAAATAGTTTATCTTGCAAGCATCTTTGCTAACCCACACAGAGTTCTATACTGTTATTTTATTTTCTTAACTGTGCCAATCTCCTCCTCATTATTACCTTCAGTCGGTGGGGGGTGGGATGGGGGAAAGAAAATGGCTGATACTTATTCCAGCCATGAATCAGCCAAGAGAAAATAGTACATGAGCATTCAGGCTGGCATCTTCCCAAAAGCGAAGGATTGTGGCAAGCTTGCTTGGTCCTCTGCCACCTCTTAGTCCTGCATAAGAGTCTCTGCATGGCATTTCCATTTGCCATCCTGCCCCTATAAAGAGCATGGAGAGTTAGTTTAATTGTGCTCTCTGACAAGCCAAAAAGAGGGAATTAGCTGCCCTTTACTTTCTGCTCAGGTCAGTGAATGCTCAAGGCAGTCAGGCAAGTGGCAGAGAGAATGTCATACAGAACTCACATCAGGCAGAGGAGTGAGTCCAGCAGCAGCAGTTGTACCAGCTGCCTCCAAATCCGGAGTGTGAGGCAGCAGTGGAGGGGAGGGAGAGCTGGATTAACAAGGCTGGTGGGTGTATAATCAACCCTTCCATAGGCCTACAGCAATGAAAAGCACAGCTGAATAATTAAACTCATTCTCTTGATCTGCTCAGAAGGAATTGGTCTACAGACCAAAGCTTAAAAAAATGAGATGGTAACTGGCAAGGCAATTCTCAGGTGTATGTGATAAGACTATAAAATCATTGTTATATTTCTCCATTTCCTTTCCATATTTCCAAGAAGTTATGCCCAATCCAAACAATGTTTGTGTAAAATTACATAAGGATTGTAAAGACCAACATGCTTAAGGTCATGTCTTTCATAAATATGTTACAGCATCTAGTGACATTAAATCAGGCGCTTGTAACATTGGTGCTGCTGCTGAATACACACCTGCTTGGGCTAACCACTGCACCTCCCTTGCTTGCTCCAATTTCACAAATACTGATCATCACTGAACCAAATCAAAAGCTGCAGCAATCAGGGAGCACTTCTCTATGGCAGCCAGTAAGAGGCAGGATTTCTGGCAAAAGCATGAATTCTCCATAATGGATTTATGATAAACAGTAACAAAAAGCACAACAGCAGAAACATCTATTTAAGTCTCAATGACTTAACTCTCCAAGACTGTGTGACAAATGAAAGAAATGGAGAAAGTAACAACAACTTTGTTGTGCTAAGCAGTGCTTTCCTGCTTTGCAAGATACCCTTTTGTCAGTTATGCCTGTCATGCATAAATGCAGAGCCATGTAAGTGGTGGAGAAATCGAAATGTTACCTGCATTGCGCAGGTATACCTTAGTGGTCCAGCAAATAGTTCAACAAAAAGTCACTACTGCTTATAATCCTGTTCTGTAACTGGGCTGTGCAGCTCAAGCACTGCCATCATTGAGCACAAGGGACTTAACAGTCACCAAAAAAATACTGTAACTTTTCGGGTAAATGTCTTCAAAAACCCATAAACCAAGCAGGATGAACCACACCTGCCATAAGCTACCATTTTTAATGAAAACTAAGAGATGCTGTGTGAAGAAATTAATCCTCTCCATTTTAGCAACTGGGAAGCTGAAGACAAAAAAAATGAAGACTACTTTGTGGCTGCCACCCACAGCCACAAAGCAACCAGTGGCCTGGTGTCTCACCCCTCTGCTCCACCGGTTTATTCTTCACCTTGCATTGCTCCTTGAGACTAAGTAACTAAATATTTATAAGAAAAGAGGCATTGAGAAGAACATTAAAGCAAGGGGGGGGAAAAAGAAAAATAAACAAAATATTTCACAAATTAGAAGCAAGCCATCCCTGCTGTTAAATAGTTTGTAACTAGGGGTATTGTGCCATTCTCTGAGGTCTTTTTCACCCAAACTATTTATTTCCAGGGGCTATACAGGTTTACAGGTTTAATTCAGTCTATGGAGGTACCAAAAGATAAGCCATTCATTGAGGCAATTTCCCTTCTCTATTCATGAGATTTAAGCCAAGTTCTGCCCTGGAGAAGAGGCACACCAATCTCTATTGACAGCAAAAATACAGAGAGATTCAAGTCCCAATTTAATTGTGACTATTTAAATCACTGCAAAATAAACTGTTTTCCCAAGGGCTTCATGAAAGAAAATGGAAGTCAAAACTATTTTTTATTCAAATAAACAAACTGAAAGAGTAGACAATTTTGTTAATGAAACACACTAAAAATAGCTGAAAGAATAATGCCAAGAGCTGCAAATAAGACACGCTGTAGAATGTGGAACGGCAGCTGATTAGCAGTCCCCGTCTTTATTTTCTAATGGTAATTAGAGGTTTCTTAAAGGAGATGCACATGGCATTTCTTCAAACTAAGCACTGGCTCTGTTTGCTAAAAACATGAGGCTTCCTTCTTATCTCAAAAACACGTTGCAGCACCAGGATGTGCCCTTTCTTAAAGCTGTGTTCTCAAATAACTACTCTACTGCATGTCAACACCATAAGGCTCATTCTCTGAAGTCTTTTAGAATGTCATAGAAAGGAGTATATTTTAACATTCCAGCCATTATCTTTTAGTAAAAAGGAATGCATAATACAAAGAGTATATTTGTCAAGGAAGCTGACTGATTTATCTGAATATTTGCACAGCTTTTGCAGCAAATTCACTTCACTGTTTCTTCTGCATTTTCAGATCAGAGGGAAAAAAACCCAAAGTATTTCAGTGGCATACAAATGAAGCAAACAATATTGGCCCCAAGAGAGTGGGGAAGAAAAAAAAAGTCTACAAACACATGCAGGAAGAACAGAAATCAACTTTTTCACTGAGTAAGGGAACAACTTCATGCAATCATGGACCTTATTGCAACAGAGTTGGAACAAAGCAACACAGTATAAGTTGTGCAGCTAAATTAAACATCAGCAAGTAATGACATAATACACCTCTCTGGTGTAGAGTGAGCAGAACACTCAGATTTTCAGCATGGTGTGCGCTTGAGTCTATTTCTACACAAGTCATCTCACTGCTCACATCACAAATTATCTCAAGCAGTACATTTTTTCTACCCCAAAATGTAGTTTTTGCATTTATGTTGGAAATGCCACTGTACATCCTAATGTCTACAACATACAGAAGCAGTACATGTGTACCTGAGGCTCACTGTTCCTCCCAGGGCACATTTCTTTGTTCAACAAAGGCATTAAGACTCCTCACTGAGGTCCTCCAGAATGACTGAACTATTGCTATCCAAATTCTACACTTCAAATGGCATGGAGCTTGTGTCTGGGGAAAAGTCACATATATGGGAAGAGTTTCACCTTGGAAAAATCCCACAGAGAGCTAAATTTGGAGCTAGTCTGGTTCTAAACAAACCAAGGAAGGAAACATGTTCAAGTCTCAAATTTCTTTCTCCCGATAACTCACTAGGCACGCATATCCCTCACCTCACCCAAATACTTGTGAGAAGGAAGAGCACGAAGGCTGACAAGCTTTAGGTGTCTTGTTCTGCACAATTTGCAATTACTTTTTCATTTGGAAATGTCAAACCACCCATTTCCAACTAATTGCAGGAAAAGCCACTGGAACAGAATCAGAGGGAAACTGCTTTGTTCTGCCTTGCTCACAAAAAGAAGCAATCAGCCCTCCTGGACAAGCCTGGCTGGGAAAGAGTAGACATTACAGTGGTGGGATGTCACTTCCTCCAGACCCTTTCCCAGGAAGCACAGGCATGCAGCTCTGTTCTTGCAATCTGTTGACACTGTTCTTGCAATCTGTATTACCAACCTTTCTGCTGAGACATACCAGACTTTAACATATTGTCAGGTATTTGAGGAAGCAAAACATGTCAAAGCACATAATATCACAATCTATCTCACAGAATACTTTATTCTACTGGCAGAAATATGCATTTTCCAAATTCTTAAATTGTATATGTAACAGCTGATTAAATGTCTAACTAAATTTTACTTCAGGCAGATGGAAAATGCTCTAAAAATCATCCATCAAAGAGATGCAGTGAAGTGCAGTAAGGGGTTATCTGCATGTGCACCCAACAGTGTCTCACCTGATTGAAGAGGCATTGCAGGCTTTTTAACAGTGGCAGCATTTGGGCATCAGGCAGAGACCTGGTTCTGCAGCAAGGGGACCCCAGGTCCATGGGCCCCCAGGCTGCTGGGCAAAACACACATACCTCAAGTCCTGCTGGGTCACCATTTTTTTCACTCTCCTCTGGACAATTCCTCAGTTTTACCTGGTAACACAGTGCAGCTGAAGGCCTGCAGGTTCTGCAAGATGACAAATAAGAAACCACTACCCTTTTTAAAGATGGGGCTTAAAAAAAATCAAGTCCCCAAGTCCCTCTTGAAACACATTCTCCACAGACACTCCTACCTTCAGGGTTTTACTAAAACTTGTGGAGCCAGAATTCACAAGAAGCAAAGCACTACAATGTAGAAGCAGAAAACAAATGGATCTGATGTTTATCTCACCTTGTTAGTGACCCAGAAAGTTCATTGCAATTATGAAGGCTTTTCTTTTGAGTCTAAGCAGGTGCCTTACAAATATAGCCACAAGCGAACTTGTAGATAAAATCAGGTACTGCAACCATATGCCTGAGGTCTTGGTGCCAGACTTAAGATCCTTCACTTTTTTCCACATTGCTTGTGCAATACTCAGAAAGAAAGACCAGGCTAACATGGATTTTGCCACAGAAAGTTTTCATTCACTGTGGACTTTTCATGTTCCAAGAGCTCATAAGAAGTCACAAATAGAAGGTCACCTAACTTGGTGACACATTTCCCACAGAAGCAAACTGGATATACTATCTCAGTTCTGTGCTGAGGCACAGCAGTAGTCAATGCTGGAAAACAAAATAAAGACATGAGTCAATCAACCATAAAATTTCAACCATCTTCAGGGTTAAATGGCATCTAAGCAGACTTTCAGGATTATAAGCTTGGATGGCTCACTCAACCCCTCACTAAGCACCTGTTCTCAACTTGGGCTCTAGTCTCAATTCTTTGTCTGCTAAGGAGAGTGAATAGAATTTGCTGTGGGGATGGTGTGGGAGTTGGCCAACCTGAGGTAGTCATCAATTTAAGGCCATGGGAATTGGGCCTGTAGGCGGAGACTAATGTTTAAATTAGTGTGAGCAAAGTTAAACGTGGAGGGAGCAGGGCCCCCTGCAAGACCTCTTTGGAGAGCTATCCCCTAGATAAGAATTGCTGAGTCACGGTGACTAGGCTAAGAAACCCTTTTCCCTGCTTCAACATCTCTGCTTTATCTCCTTGTAAAATTACTGGTCACATTCCCTCAACTTCAAACCATTGGTTCTTCTGTCAAGCCATACTATCCCTATAAAAATCCCCACTTTTAGCCAGTTCAGTGGAATGCCACTGTCCCTGAACTCCCGTTCGCAAAAGAAGACAATAAAGAACTCTATGGAACCTCTACACAGGGTGTCTCAGTCTCTCATCTCTGTGCCAGCCAAGGTACCTCGCAAGCCAAGCTAAAATTACTATAGGAGCTGATCACCTGAATTCCAGGCACTGCTTGCATATTGGTGCCTTCATGGCTGAGACTGCCTAAGATTCCAGGAAGAGCTGTACCTTGCAGGACCCTCTATCCGGGATGTTGGTGGCAGCCAGGGGCTGATAGACCCCATGCACCCGCTGCTACAATTAGAGAAGCAAGGACCCATGAGAGTGGACATGCTAACAGGCCTGCCCATGTAAGGTTGTTGACACACCCTCACCCCTCTCTCTGACCTTCCTGGCTAGCTCTCAGTCAGAGATGGGGTGGGGTGTCATGGACAAAGCAGACAAAGGAGGCTCAAACCCCCTGGATGGGCTCCAAGGTTTATTCTGGAAGGGATCCAGGGAGAAGGAGGGCAATCACATGGTACACAGGGGTATTTCTCATCAAGGAAAGGGGTGGGATGGAATTAGGATCTCTGCCAGCTCTGTATGGTCAGAGAGATAGGGTCAAGCCACAGGGTCAAGGAATGTGCTATCTAAATACATGTTGGGTAGTGGAATGCAACAGGTTGTGCTTCCAGAATGTTCCCAAGTTCTCTTCCCTGATTGGTTGTTGTTTGCCGCATTATTTTGCGTATTCCTAATCCTGGTTTGTGATTGGATCCATGCCCTCATATATGCCCCCAGTTCTACCATATATATATATTGTTGAAAACACGCATTCAAGGTCTTTCAGAGCTGACTCTATGTACTGCACATTCACCTTTTGCTGTTTGTTATTTACCCATTAAATTTACTTGTTTTCGGACAACCCATTCAACCTGTCCCTTCTTTGTGCCATGAGGCTTCCCGATGACTCAATCCTGAGGTCATTTTTAAAAGCTATTGACAAGGGTCAGTTATGTATGATGCTTAAAAATCTAATTTTTATTCTTTCCCAAAGGCAGCAAGTTTACATTTTCATGCATATATGTTCCCACATTTCATTACCCAGACCACTGAGAGAAGGTAACAAAACAGGCTGATACACTTGCCATTTCAGCACAAGTAACACTACCGAACATCTTTGAATAAGCAAAACTTAGTCATTCATTCTTCCACCAAAATGCTCCTGCATTACATCATATGTTTAAAATCCCAAAAGATCAAGCTAAAGCAGTTGTGAACACCTGCCCTATCTGCCAAAAGTACTCCTTACCACCTATAGTGGCAGGAGTAAACCCTCGAGGGCTTCAGTTTACAAATTTACATATTCTGATGTAACCCACTACACGCCCTTCAGAAAATTCAAATGCTTACGTGTATCAATAGACATTTTCAGTAGCAATATTTACTTCTGCACATGTGGGTGAAACAGCTAGAGATACCATCAAGCACCACTTTCTGGCATTCACAATGTTAGGCATACCACCAGATATAAAAACAGATAATGGACCTGCTCACACCTCACCTATTTTCAATCTTTGGAGAATTAAACATAGAACAGGTATTCCCCATTCCCCTACAGGACAATCAATTGTTGAGAGAGCCCATGGGTCTCTCAAAAAATTATTAGAACAACAGAAAGGGGGAGCAGTGATCCCGTCTATTATAGAGAGGCTCAGTAAAGCTGTACATGTTTTCAACTTTTTAAGCAATTTATTTGTGGAACTTCACCTGCTTATTATTATATTTTTCAAACACTATGCAAGCACAATTAAGGAGAGATCCCCAGTTATAATTAAAGACCTAGAAACAAACCAAATGTTGGAACCATTTCCACTGATTACCTGGGGAGAGGATATGCTTGTGTTTCCACAGGTAAAGGACCTCAGTGGATACCAGCAAAAAAACATAAAACCATGTCTCCAGCCATTGCTAGAATATACGCAAGAAGATTACCAAGAAATACCCCCAAGTAAAGGAGAGATAGATGCATCCAAAGAAAGAGCTACAGACAACAATCCTTAATTGTGTGTCCACTGTTTCACGGTCTTATTTTACAGATTCAAGACCGTGACTAGACATGACTCCTAAAGGACTTCTGCTCACTACTTCTGTCCTGGTCAACGCCGTGCTCCTATCAAAGACCTGAGAAGTTCTGCAGCCAAAAGAAAATGTCTGAGTAACATGGGCTAATACCATGCAGCAAGAAACACCATGTCTGTCAGTAGCCATTCCAGGCAACCTCTTTTCCACCTGTTTGGTGGGGGTGCCAGCAGATGAGTGGCCATTAGCCAAAAATGCCATCCACAAATTGCATCACCACAATAAGTAGATGCACAATCCCACTGATAACTGGGATTACTGGGCCTGGGAACTACCGCAAGCACCACTAGAACCCCAAGAACTGGAAATTTTGAGTTCTGTAAAAATGGATTTCTGTGTTAAATTTCATTGCATTGACAAAATGGAAACAATACTGGAAATACAGAGTGGCATTGATATTCAACAAATATGAGATAGGCAAAAAATATGGTGGAATGTTTCCCCCAATCATCCTAACTATATAGGAACAAAAGTTCCTATAGTAGTGTAGTGTAAAGTAGTGTAGTAACACCTCAGCCATCTTTTCCTGGTCCAGTGATTTCCAATTGCAGGGAACATTTCTCATCTGTGGGGACAGAGCATGGCCCGCTATTCCATCACACATCGAGGGCGGACCACATAGCCTGGGGAGGCTTACCCTGTTAATACCAAACCTCACAATGATTCATAATAAATAATCGGCATGAAAGAAAAGATTCATTTATCAATTTGAAGAAGATTGTGATGACAAAATTTACTTTTGCAATTTCAGGCAAAGAGTAGCATCATCCACATTGGTTCCTTGGGGTGCTTTAAAAATGTTAGACAGCCTTGGCTGAGTAGGTAAACCTACACTGTCTAAAGCATTGAGTGAACTACTACAGACATGTAGGCATGCAAGCCTACAGAACAGAGCGGCTCTAGATTTCCTGCTGCTAGCCCAAGGACACGGCTGGAAGGACTTTGAGGGTATGTGCTGTATGAACCTTGACGACCACAGAGAGTCCATCCATCATAGTATAAAAATTCTTAAAGATGGAGTCTAGAAGATCCAATAGGAAGATATGAAAGACTTGTTTAATGGACTTTTCAAAGGTTTAAGTCGGCCAAGTTGGCTGTTGTCTTTGATTAAGATGGGATTGTTAATTCTCGCACTGTTAACTCTTCAATGTTGTTATTGTAGTTATGTTGATGTTGTTACTATGTTGGGTTCTATGTTGAAAGGTTTTGGGAGTTCTGTACATTCATTGTTTTTAGTAGAAAAGAAAGGAGGAGATATGGGAGCTAGCCAACCTGAGGTAGCCATCAATTTAAGGCCATGGGAATCAGGCCTGTAGGCAAAGAGACTAATGTGTAAGTTAGAGTGAGCAAAATTAGAGAACCAAGGACCCATGGGAATAGATATGATAACAGGCCTGCCCATATAAGCTTGTGCTTCTAGAATGTTCCCAGGTTCTCTCCCCTGACTGGTTGTTGTTTGCTGCATTATTTTGCATAATCCTAATCCTGGTTTGTGGTTGGATCTGTGCCCTCATATATACCCCCAGTTCTACCATATATATATATATATATATATATATATATATATAATTGAACACACCCATTCAAGGTCTTTTGGAGTTAACTGCATGTTCGTCTTTTGCTGTTTGTTATCTTACCCATTAAAGTTACTTGGTTTTGGACAACCCATCTGACCCATCCCTTCTTTGTGCCATGTGGCTCTCAGCTGACCCGATCCTGAGGCTGCAAGACCCTGCTGCAACAGGACAGGGGTAAAATATTGCAAGAACATCAGTCATAAGTACCGGTGAAATCCTGAACAACAATTGTTCAACAAATTTAACATTAGTGCAGGAAAAGGTTGTGTTGGCTTAGATATAGGGTATCCTGCTGATTAAAATTATTTCTGTTTTACAGTGTTAAAATGTCTCTGTGCAGCAGCATGTGAATTTTAAGACTAATTATATTTAATGAATGTTTGCTTCCAGATGTAATACAGCTATTATTACTCTAATTACCCATTATTACTGTAACAGTATTCAAAAATCGATCATTCAAAAGCCACAAACCACTTAGCAAACATTCTTTTCTCACTGGGCAGTGGCTTTCATTATTTTGCCCTTCATTAAATTACTTACTGCCACTGCCTCATTCTTCATAGATATCTTCTGAAGAATGGGAAAAAAACCCCAAACAAACAGCTAATCAGGATTAAAATTTCTTCCTCTGAGGATCACACTGTTACTACCCAAATCAGCTTGCCCTACCATGCCTTCCAGGCTGTGCTCCTGGAATTATTTTGCCTATGCTATATCCAAGTCAACAGAAGGGAAAGTAAAGTAGGCTCTGAGGCACTGATGAAAGAGAAACCTCCTTCCTAAGCAAAAGCTGCTTCTGGAAAAGGTCTCAGTGAGCAGCTTGTGTGCTGTGCACAGCAGAGCCATAGGTGCTCTCCATCAACAGTAGGACACAAGGCAGCATGAGATGCTCTACTAGGACTGGGGGACTTAAATCCTGTTTTTATCATAGGATTAGATGGCCCACAACCACAGTGGGCCAGCTGTTTTCTATCAAGAATAAAGAGACAGCACAGCACTCCTCCAGGAATACACTTATAATGACAAACTCATGTATCCCCAGAAGTTGTTTACTACTCTGTACCTTTCCTACAGCAAGTGAGAAAAAAGACAGGATTTGAATGTGGAAATGACTTAAATGTTGCAGTGGGAAAGGGGACTGGAGTCTAGATTCACTCCCCAATAGAATTTTTGTTTCTCTCCTGCACCTCTACAGTAAGCAGAGATACCAGTGTGCAGTAGCAGTGACAGTCTGCTAATGCCAGGGTTAATTTAATCTCAGCTGTGTGACACTTCAGAGTGGGAAGAGCCACTCACCATCATTGTCCAATGTTATCAATTTCATTGCTTTTCACCAAGGAAATTTCCAGTCATCTTCCTTTCTGGCTGAACCAATCGACTGGAGCCAGTCCTCAGCACTACTGAAGTCACCAGAGCTATGAGCACCCACCTAACATCAAGGTTATGGCATGATATGAGCCAGACTAAAAGCCCCAGTGTCTCTTGGCCAGGTCCTGCCTCTTAACTCACTGCAAGGCTCTCCCACCTGCCACCAACAGTCACCTATCCTGAGGAAAGGAAATCTGGCCTCGAGAAGAAAAAATAAAAACAACTCAAAACTAGGTGACTCAGCCAGGTCAATCATTTTCTTCAAGATTGTCACTGGATGCAATCCTGGAAGGGGAATAGGGTGAAATAGTCCCTGTCCCTAGGCACAGGGGACAGATAAATCACACACCTGAATTGGAAGTAGCAGAAATCCACTGGTAAAAAATTGTATTTATATTTAAGAGGCAGAGTTGGTGAATTAATTTTCATTCATCTAAACCCAGCAAAATGGGTGGTCCTGATTTTCAACACTATCTGTCCATGAGGCCCTCCTGTCACCCCACCTTTGGCTGGAAAACTACAGTAATTTCGCAATTATAAGCTGCACCTGATTATAAGCAACTTATCTGGGTAGCCAGGGAAACCGTGGGATTTGTCCATATATAACCCACACCGAAATAAAAGCTGCTTGGTTTTTGTTGGTTTTGGTTTTGTTTGTTTTTTTTAATTTTTTTTTTTTTTTTTTTTTGGTGAGTATCCATGTGCAACAAAGTAATGATTTAGGAGCAGAATCGAGGGATCGGGGAGTTTGCTGTCAAGTTGCCCAATTTGCAAACAGTTTTCACAGACTGACGAAGCCTTTAAATGCAGCCCCAGGCACCCTCCCCGTGCAGTGGGCCCCGGCATTCCCGCCCCCAGCGCTGGTTGCTGCAGCTCCCCATGCCGCTTTTGAGCAGCAGCGGCTCCCGGTGCGAAAGCGGCGGCAAAGCCGGCAGCGGCTCAGCGGTATGGCTGCATGGAGGTGGCGAAGCGGGCTCGGGGCCACACGGCAAGGCGGGTGGAGCAGGCTCGGGGCGGCGCGAGGTTTGCTGTCAGGTGGTCAAATTGCAAACAGTTTTCACAGAGCGGAGGAGCCCCACACGCCTTCCCCATGCCACGGGCCCCAGCACTCGTGCCCCCACCACCCGCTCGCTGCCCCGCCGCCCCGTGAAGCCCGCTCCCCACCTGCCCCCCGCCCGCCTGGCCGCAGCTCCACGGCAGCTCCCTCCCTGGCCACCTCTCACTTCCAGGTTCGTATTTCGCTGGGATTTGTCCATAAATAACCCGCACCTGATGATTAGCCGCACTAGTGGTGTAGGCTGGATTATTCAGTGAAAAAGGTGCAGCTTATAATCGTGAAATTACTGTAAATCCATTCTCAGTCTGTTGAGACTGGGATCAGCACAGCAGCCCTGAGGCAGTGGGTACTTGATACCCCTGTTTTAGGAGAGCTCCCCAAGTTCCTTCTTAATAACTTAGGCGTGACTTCATTGTTCCATTTCTTTTGTACAATGAATTCATATAAATCTGCATTTTAATTTCTAAATCAAGTTACATTCTAGTGTCAGCCTGACACAAGGGACACCACCACGCTAGGCATGACTGGAATGTGATTTGATCTGCTGGCTTTCCCTCTGACTCAGCAGATAAGAGCACATTCCAGTATTCCCTGACACTGCCACCCCACAGCTGCTGGGAACCCTCACCACAGACTGTATTGACTATAATTTTGAGTAAATTCAGGTTCCTTATACAGAGTGAAAGAAAACCTTTTCAGTCTGGATTTACAAGAAGTGAAACTGCTCAGGAAGCTGAGCAGCCCCCATGAGAGCATGCTGGGGCCAGGGCTCTGTTGGGAGCCCACAGCTCCCCTGGGGGAAATGGCTCTCCTTGGGACTGAAACTGCAGCCTGAGAAGTGGCCTTGTTCCTCTCATGGCTGCAGAGTCCCTTGAGTTCATTTTCTCCTCAAGAAATCATCCTCTCCTCTGACACACCCTTGAGCAGTACCTAAAACCTCAGGGAGGAGTAAAGTATACAGCTTCCGGGAAGTGTAGAGAAGTATTAAAGTGTAGTTATATATATTAGATATGCAGGCATATATGTGTATGGATAGATTTTGTCATACATATTTGACCTGTTGTGACACTATCCCCCTAAAAATAACTCTACTTGGCACAGGAGTTTCACCAGTCACCTTGCAAGGAATCACATGTTTTGGATATAGAGAAGGTGGATTTATAGAGTTGCTTTATTTTCACCATGTTTTTTCCATGTTGCATAAAGCAGAACATTACGTAATTTATTGCTTGTCTGGCATCTTTTACAACAAAAAGATTACAAAAATGTTTCACTGCCAATTACAGTTATTCAGCCTCACTCAAAAGCAGCAGGGTTAACACTGAACCCCCACAAACTCAGAAGTTCATGGACAGATGAAAAACCTCAAAGCTCAATTACTTTTCATGGTTAGAATCCTAAACATCTCCCTTCTAACCATATCCTTCTTGGGAAGAAGGATCTGAAAGCTGAGAAGATCAACAAAGATGGCTTGAAAGGAAATCTCTGAGGCAGGCTGGCTCTGCAAATACATGTAACAGAGCGTTCCTAGGCATACCATGCAGGCAGGGGAGAAAAAAAAAAAAAAGAAAAAAACTTGAAAAAAATAAAGAAAGGTCTCCGCTCAATATGGCAACGATGGACCAGAACAATGAGCACAGTTAGAGTCATAGGATAAGAAAGAATGGCTAGGGCAACACAGCAGGGAAATTTTTAAATGAGCAGGATCATTTTTATTTGACTTCAAAAAGAGAGGATATGACTATCCTCAGCCTGGTGTGGAGATATTTTTATTGCTTGACTTTTACATGAACCTTTAAAGTTAGTATTTGGACAGTAAGAATATATTTCAGAGATGTATCAGTATGCCTATAGTGTGGCTGGCAGGGACTTGCAGCTTCTCTTTTCCAAGCCTCAGGCAATAATGTCCTGGGTGACGTGTGTCTGTGTGGAAGCACTGAACATCCATCAGATTAAGGCAACTCACAGTGCTCATGTGCTGACTTCAAAATCCATGAAGTATAGATGGCACTGAGACCTTTTTCCTCTAAAGGAAGGATTATTCTTCTTTTAGAAGATGGTTTAGAAGCCAGACAATATCTAATGTTTTGAAGTCTCAGCTTTAATTAGAGAGTTAAAGAAGCACATCTTCTTTTGTTAAAAGGACAGGCTGTATTGAATGTATGACAATGAACCTGCTTGGACAACCACCACAGATGTTCCTGCAAGAAACTGCGGAGAAGGATGATAAAGAACTCACTCTTCACAAACATTGCCACCTTTGTACTTTTGTGACTCATCTCCTACTGATTTTAGTAGTAAGCAGAAAACTTTAAATGCAAATTGTATTTATCATCTAGTTTTATCAAAGACAACATCCAATGTTAAATCTATAGTTAGTCAATATTTAAATACTTTAAATACTGAGGAAAGGAAGAGATGTTCGTGTGGAAACTTATGAGGCTATTATTACAGAAGTAAAATATGAAAGATAAACACATGAAAGATAGCAGGCCTTTGGGACAGGGCTGATTTAGTTCTCACAAGTGCTGCTCCTAAGAGTTGAAGCAGATACTTATTTAATAGAGTCCCCTGCAAAAATATGTCAGTCAAATACTGTGCATTGCATTGAGAGATGCCATTGTCTAGCACTGTCAGAGAGCAGTGTAAACAGCACAATTCAGTCTTCTTCCTTGGCTCACAGCAAATAGCAAGCAAACCCTAAAACAAGGCAAACAATCCCCACAAGCAGTGTGATTAGGTTTGCTATGAAACACCTGCACGTAAATAAAGACAAAGAGAGTGCAAGCTTCTATTTCCCTCTCCAGAAAAAACACAACGTCCATCCCTCATGTCCTGATCCACAACAATGAAATGACCCATGCTGCAAGGAAATGTAAACAAGCAAAAAGAGATTACAAAAATATTATATTTAACACTACAACCTGAGTTTTCCTGACGACAGATTTCAGACTAGATTTTCAAAGGCCAGTGTCTAAAAGAACAAGTAACAATCTTGTCAATGCTACCTCAAAGACTATCTAAAAAATAATGCAAAGAGGGTTTGGCTGAGGTGAGATTGGAAATGCAATCTCTGGGGGATCTGCTTTCTCATGAAATTTTAAAGATGTGCATAAAATAGCAATTTAGGTTGTATGCTTAGAACTGTATGGATTCAAGCAAGAGTAATAAACACTTTCTTTGCACCCATTTGTTACATGAAAGAATGAGCACTGGCCATGTAGATACTTAAGATTAACCCAAACCCGGGCAAAATTCCTTATCTTCCCCCTAATCTAAGGTGTTTGCTGGTTCTTCATCCCAGCAGTCAGCCTACGTTAACTGAAGGTCCCCTGAATTTCAGAAAAAATGTTGTTTTCCTTGAGTAAAATACAAAATTGTACTTAAGGACTGAAGTTTTCAGATTTGGCACTTAAATTCAGGGCCAACAGCCTTGGGTGAACTGGTTCAGGCTGGAATTTGATGCTGGAGAATGCAAGCTGGAGTTTGTAACAACTCTGGGACAATCTCTGGGCTGAGCTGGGTGTCCCAGGATGCTACTCAGAGCTGACAGCAAACTTGTGTTACTTTTCCCAAAGATGTCATTCCTTACTGTGCCAGACTTTCCCACCCCTGTCCTTTCAGCAGTTTCTGTTCCCTGCAGGAACTCCTGTGTAGTCCTTGGACCCAAAGTGATGGACTGGAGCAGAAGGTATCTCCAGCAGAGTTAAACTGGTGCCTAGACTGAATCCCAATGACAAAATCAGCACGAATCACTCTGCCTTGTGGACAAACAGCATCACTGTCTCAGTCTAAGCATTCTCAGTATTGCTTAATTCTCGTAATTTCACTATTATTCACATTATTCCGCCTAATCTTGTCATTATTTACCACAAAAAAAAAAACAAAAAAAAACAAAAAAAAAAACCTACTCAAATAAAACCACAATGTCTCAGTTATTCCCCTTGCCAGTTAATGCATCACATGCAGCCTTGCTTTGATTTGCCTGCCTTAAGGATCAGCCAATTTGCTGCAATGCTGCACAAAATAAATCATAGAGCAAAAAAAGAATGGCATTAATGAGTCAAAGACAATATTGCATTACCAAAAAGAAGATTAAAGGAATTGAACTGTTAATTTAAAATAAGATTTGAAAGCTTTACAGAGCCTAAGAAAACAAAAAAGCCATGCATGAAGGAAATACAATAGTTCTAATTCTAACCACAGAAATACAAATGTTATTGGTAGAAAACATAACAGGGCTTTTTGAGAGAACACCACTGAATGAAAGCAAGAGAAGTAAAAGCTGGATGAAAGGAAGAAAGGATGAGACAGATGAAAGAAAATATGAGAGCTGGGTGAGAAAACAGGAAGGTCATTTCTTTATCTAGACTTGCTAACCTCAGTGTTCAGAAACAAAGGCAGTGACCCTTCTTCACAAAATTGTCTCCAAGGACTCTGTAGCCCATTTGGTGATATTTTTAAAAATAGTTTGAAGAAAAAGAAAACTACATTCTTTAATGTCACTCAGCAATAGTTATGCAGCTGGGGATTTCTGTTCATACAATGGTTTAAAGTTTTTTCTGCTCTAGTTATTTCATTACAACCACAGGATTTGTTACATGGTAATTCCCTGAGCTCTTGTAAATCTATTTGGGGATAGGAGGGGAGTTGTCTTATGATTCTGGTCTGGCAAAAAATTTCCCATATAAAATTTAATCTATTGTATTTCAATTTTGTATAATAAGATCATTAAAATGCATTGCTAACATGTAAATCTCAGCTAACTTCATTACCATAATTATGCTCCATAATTATTGAATAAACAAGCATTTTAGAGTTTCTGAAGTCTGCTGAGAATGCTTTTCCAGTTTGGGAGTGGCTTTAATTATGTGCTTCCTAATCATTATTATAAACCTTTGTGGCAATCCTGCTATGTGATTGTTTTAAATGCTGCTCCTAATGACTGGCAAGGACCAAAGGTTCATGTGTTGTGAGCACATCAGACAGATCCCTCAGTCACACCCTGCCTGCAGGGCTCCCCATGCATTAATATCATTGTTTAATTTATAGACAGGGCTTTGCTCACAAACCTTCATGCATTTTCAGGAATTATAGCCAATAAGTCAAATTCTGCTTTTCCCTCTCTAAAGAGAGTTAGTGAGTGAACATCTCTGAAGTGTTCTGAAAAAACATGCTCACCATAGGTTTTACACCCGCAATGCACAGATGTCCAATGAAATAGTTTTCAAATGTGCTGCCTACTTTTTGGGGTTTTTTTTGGGTTTGTTTTTTTGGGGTTGTTTTTTGGTTTTTTTTTTTTTTATGGTTTGGTGGTGGTTTTTTTTCAATACGTAAATGTTATTCAATAAATGAGGCATAAGGTAAACATCAGATCCCCAGCCAATACAAATAGCTTCACTGAAGCTAATAAACTTTTGCCAATGTATGGAAGATTCAGCCCATTACCTTTGGAAGCCATCATAAGCAGTACCCTGCTGACTTCTGTAAGCCAGTTTCATCTTTAATGAGCAGCACATCGTTCTAGGACTACCATTGTCAAAACATGTTGCATCTTGATCTAAACATAAAATGGATAATTATTGTCCTTGCAGACCCCCAGGAAAAGAGATCCACAATCTGTGGCAGATTGTAGACCAAATGATTCATAAATTATCAATAAGTTCTTGGAAATGTTTGAGTATCCTTGACCCAGAATGATATAAACAAAAATACCCATGAATGTTATTGACCATTTCTCCTTCTATAAGAGTTTTTGTGCAGGGAACCTAATTAAACTTTGTCTGACTGTAAGAAGGTCAATAAGAGCAATTCATACAAATTTTCACAGTGAAGTTTTTTTAAAGTGTTTGATCTATACATTAGAAAAAGCAAGTGTAAAAATTGTAGCAGGCATATTAACAAACCTGCTAGAATAGAACAAACTGATTAACACCACCCCTACAGTTCTTCACTTCAACAGAAAATACAAATCACATACAACGGCAAAGGTCTTTTGATCCAAAAAAAGCCCCTCTAACAAATAAAGACATCTCAACTAAACAGCCCAAGAATCAGATTAATTTAGTGCTTTTTATAGAGTCCTAGGCCTCAACTGATTTTCTAATAGCAAACAGGAGAAATAGACTGAAAATGCCCCATCTCTCAGAGGATAGCTCATTTTCTCCACCCTGTCCTCTACATATTCAGTCTCTGCTTTCCTGGAAAGCAAACTACAAAGGAAGATCAGATTCAGGAAGTGATGAGCATTACCATTCTGGCGAGCTGAAACTTGTCAAGCTCTCTTATCCTTTAGGTCAACATCACATTACTGGACCACAGGAAAAGATTTGATGTGATATTACACTTCACTGTGCATTTATAGGACAGACAGACTGTATTATCTTAGATGGAGGAAGCAAGATCAGAATCTTTACATAGAAGAAAAAATTTATTCGCATTCACTGACAATAGCATCACCTTGTAGGCAATGACCAGTGCTTTTTTCCTCTATATATGGATTTTGTGCCCTTCTGCACAACTTTTTTTTAAGAGCTTTGGAAAGAAAAGTGACAGGAGCAAATATCAGTGAAATAAATAATTTGCTCTTAAGGAATTTAAGATAAAGAATGAGAGGAAATTTAAATTATATAAGAAACATATTCACAGAAACACGTTAACTTGGAATTTAAGCACAAGGAGCTGGCTAGGAAATAAGTCTCAAGCTAAATTTAAATACTACTTAAATTTAAACCTTGCAAATCCCGAGTCCATCCTTTCCTCACACAAGAATTTCCAGGGCAAGGAAGCTGGTAGGAGAAAAGATAAGATTAGTGCTTTGTTCAGTAGAAAATCTCAGCTCAATGCAGGGCTTAGAGTTCTCACCAAGAATGACACTGACTAATAACAATAATGCTTTTCATTTCTGTAGTGCTTTTCAGCAGAGAATCTGGAACTA
>VRYO01002184.1:12181819-12200097 GCA_009812075.1 Sialia sialis | reverse complement strand
AATTGGGCTTATAATTGTGAAATTACTGTAAATTAGGGAGGAAGCAGGAATGGCTCCAGCAAGGGCTCCAGTGGCCTGACTGCTCCCTACCTGTGTGGGTGCAGATGGAGTCAGAGGAGTGGGCCCAGCTGAAGAGGTTTCTCATGCTGTAACACTAACTTGTTCGCTCCTCCTCTGCTCAGGAGCTTATAGGATCTTGTCTCAGGAATGTAGTCCCTGTGTCACCACGGAGCCTGTGTGTGTGACAGCTTTTAGACTTGCAGGCAAACACTCACTATCATCCCATACACATCATTTCCTTCAGCAAAAACCAGTGCTGATTCATCTAAAACAGATGTTTTCTTGAATTGCAAATCTTGGGATCACTAGGGGCAGACCTACCCAGTCACTGAAACAAGATGGGCCATTCTTTCACAAAGAGAGGTGTCTGCTTGAGCCAGGGCACTGCACAGGGTTTAAAGGCACCATAGCACCTCCCATCATGTGTCTCTGCTACCGTCTTCACTCACAACCATCAGGACAGGGGAGACTGCAAAGCAGCTTCGTGTCACCCATCCACAAGCCTTCTAACAATCCTCCCTTGACTTCAAGCAGGAGATTCCACAAACTCAATATATGCCATGAGTCACTGGGATGAGAATCATGAGCTGGCCTTACCTTTTCTTCTGCCTTCATCTCAGGATGAAATGTGCTCTTTATATTGGAGGTTTATTGACTGACCTTAGGATGACACACACACAGGGACCTTCCCACTGGCCTGGAGATTATTGCAAGATGATGTTCAGAGCACCAAATTCAGTTTCAAATTCTCTGTTTCCCTGGCAATTTTTTTTCAGCCAAGAAGAGGGGAAAAAAAAAATAAGGGACTGAAATAACCCTCCTCTCTCCTTTCTGAAATAACCTTCTGTCCCCTTCTTCTTTTGTGTATCTCTGAAGTGGAAAAGAGCTGTTATTTCACACTGCACATGTTTGTGACACTTGACTTCAAAAAAAAGAACTACAAACCTCTCTTCCTGACGCAGCACTAAAACAGTTAATTACATTAAGCTAGTTAATAGCCTTTCATCATCAAGGACTGGTTCTTCTGCACACACAGAGGGACATAATAAATTTATTTTTTATGTATATTCTTTTATTTATCTCACTCCTACCAGCTGTATGATAATTTATTCTCTGCCACTATTCTTAACTCATGAGTTCATTTAAAGTGCGATAGCAGAGAAAATACATTAACAGTTTCAGAGAACAAAACTTTTCTGAAAACGGAATCCAGCACTTTACTTTTACAAATACAGAATTTATACATTTGCACTTGGCTATATTAATTAAATCCATATGGGAATTACTCAAACCATACAGGAGGGCACAATATATATGTTGGTACCTAATTATCATCAATTTAGGCAGAAATTGATGCCAGAAAAAAAAGGGAAAGCCAGAAAACTGTCTCAATATGAAAGATGTGTTGGGACTGGCCAAGGAATGAGCAGAGAATCCGTGGTGGTAATAGCTGCTTTGATGTGGGTTCTCAAGCTGACTCCACGGTAGCCAGAAGGAATGGACCTCCTCTTCCTTCCACTTATCCCTGCACACCTATCACTTGTGGCGCTTTTAGTTCATTTATCCAGCTGAAGATTGAACCAGTTTGGGAAAGGTTGGCTGAGCAGTGCTGGAAACAGCTGGCAGCCAGAGGAGGGCTGGGGACAGCTTGAGAACAACCTGAGCACCTCACATAACCAGACTGTTAGAAAACCTCAGATTGTTTTCAATCATAAGTCTCTAGGATCTCAGAAAAAAAAAATATTGGGGAGTCTTTTTGCCATGCCCTTCCACTACATGAGAGCAACAACACTCTTATCTTTTTTCTCAGGATGTGAGTTTGCAAAGGAGCAATCTCATTTCGCCTGTCAGGGATGCTGACAGCGCTGTGCCCCCAGCAGCAGTTCCACAGCCCTGGCACAGTCCAGCTCAGCCCTAGGACTGCAGCTGAAGAGGATCAGCTGCTCCTGCCTCAGGAGATTAAAAACCTGAGCTAACAGATCGAAGGGGTGGGGTTTACTTTTTCTTTTCTTCTTTTCTTTTTTTTTCAATGAACAAATTTTTCTATTCTCCTTTTTCCTCTTCTGTGTAATTAAGAGCAGTTAGAAGAGAATTAGCCAGGAAAAAGCCATCAGATTCTTGGGTAAATCAACCAATGGGCAGAATCACTTTCATATCTTGGCGTGAAACGTCAGCTGTTCTTTGTAAATGGCCTTCCAGAAGAGGCAGCTCCAAGACAGTGCAGAGCTCCTGGCAGCAGCCAAGACTGGAGGGACAATCTGATGGAAAATGCTGCCAAACTGAGAATACATCAGGTCTCCCTGTAGAGACAACGGCCCAGCTGCGAGGCAGCCTTCAGGATATGCAAATCAGCAGAGGAAAACAGGAACCTCTAAGAGTTTGGAAAAAACACACACCCACAATCCATTGTAACAATCATTATTATTGATTTTGCTGCTGCCTTTAAGGGAGGCATCTATTACAGGAACCAATACTTCATGAAATTAGAAAGAAACACATGCTTTCCCATAAACACGCCGGAGACAATTGCCCATCACCACTCATTTGTTACAACTTTCTGGATTCAACCACAACCTGGAAATAACATTTCAATATTCATGCTGCTCTTAAGCAAACACGTAGAGGGGAAAAAAAGAAAACAAAAGGAAAAAAAAAAAAAAAAAGAATGGTCCTTATTCCATTCCTGCTCAAAACAGGTTAATTCTCACCAGGAACACTGAATAGAAGCATTCTCTTTCCACCAAGAAGCATTATTTGTGCAGTTACTTATATGCCCTAGTCAATAATACCCAAGTGGGAAAATAAGAACCCCAAAATCTATTTCAGTCTTCAATCTTCATGTTCACCTGTCATGGCCCAGCTCATAAACTGTTAATTTGATAAAGCATTAAAAAGCGAAACACTTCTCAGATTTAAAGTCATGGATCTACTAGTCAGTATCTTGTAGCTACAAGTTTCTCCATGTACTTTAAAATAGTGATGTGAATAACAGAATTGAGTACACAGGGCATAATTTTTTTTTCTAGAAATTTAAATAATTTTCCTCATATTTAAAAAGTGTCTGCAAAAAGTGTATTGACAACTTGAATTTTTGTTTTCAAGTTAATGTGAAACATGAGCACAAGTTGTTTCTTTCCAGGTTATATCAGTGGAGCTCATTTCTGAACTCCTAAACCTGGAAGTCACCTGCCACAACCTCAACTCAGAAAGAAGCTAAAGTGTACAACCTGAACTCTTTCACAAAGGCTTTTAGCTACAATTCCCTCAAAGTTCCTGCACACTTTGTCCAAAACAAGATTTTTTACTTCAGCTATTATACAGTCAAACAGCATGATTTCCCAGAGAAACACCAGTGAGCTTTTTCAGATTAGCTCTATGTACCAGGTAGAAGATGAAAAAGCAAAAACATTTTATTTTATTTACTCTGAAATCAGGCTCTTGGGGCTTTTCAGGTTAAAGAGGTGATTTCTGAAGTTCTGTTTCTATGTGACATAAAATTACTGCACTTTAGTGTAATTCCTATTCTCCAAAATACAATGTCACAAACACAGAGCTGGGACTATCATGAAAATCAGGCTGTAGCGCAGACCTATCAAGCACTACATTATACTCCATTTTAAGTAGTATTATGGCAAACCTTGAGGGATTTTTACAAAACATAATAGGCTTTTTAAAAATAATATTTTAGAGAAAGAATATGTTTATATCAAATAGTACTATACTTTTTAAAAGTTAAAAAGAGATCCCACAACCTATTCAATTCTCAGTTCTTAGAATCACTTCCATAAAACCATTTTTCGATCCAGAGTCAGCCAAATCTTTCTCAAGCACCAGGTTTAAACATATGACTTGTATCACCCCAGTTTCATACAACACTTCAGCCTGTGATAATTTAAGCACATTTAAGTCTCACTTAGGCTAATGCCAGTAAGAACTGTGGGGTCCTACTTTCCTTTCAAAGCACTTTGACTCTATGCTGACAGAGCAATGCAGTCCTACTGCTCTCTCTCAAAAGAAAATTAAAATCCTCATACGGAGCTGGGTGGAAGACACTGACACAGAGGCTGCTTTAGGTCCCAGTTCAGGGTCTGACTAGAACTGCCAGAGAGGTTGGCTTTGTAGCAGGCTGTAGAAGAAATGGCTGTTCCCTGCTCCTGCCCAGCACTGCCTGGGCCTCAGCTGCTGCACGAGTCATTTCCCCACCAAGGCTCTCACACTTTAGCTGCACCTCTCTGCACAGAGATTAGGTGAGCCACGGCAATAGAAATGAATCAGAATTTAGGAGCAAATGATATAGCTTCTAACATTTAGAAGCTTTAATATTTTGAGTTTTACTTCATCCTTGCACAAAAGCAGTCCCTGTCTTGAATAGCCTCCTAGTGCAAAATCTTTTGTTTGAGCTGCCCCCAAAATCAGCAAGCAATCCAGGTTTCAGTTTCACCTGGTTTATAGCCCAGTGACTAAGGCTGCAAAACTAGGCTGTTCCACACATGCCATTTTATAATTTAGGAAGCATGAACAAGAGAAGTGGAGCTATACACATCCATATTCCATCTCTGCGCTGAAGCAGAACAAGCTCAAAATGAGACTATCAGAAGAGCCTATACAAAATTCCTGTAATGTGTGCATTTCCACAAGTTTTAAATCATGACAGTCATGATGACATCTGTGCCAGTGAACATGCAGTGCTTTGTCACGCTATTGTTGTCTTTCTTCTCTCAGCAGCTCCAGTTATTTGTGTGCTTCTGTGAAGAGCTCCAGCATGTCCTCCTGGGCAGCAGGACACAGAGCAAAGAAAGCCATTAGCAAATCAATCCTAAAGTAATTTATTTCCAAGTGGCAGATACCAAGCAGGTACAATATATTTATCATTTGGACAAGGCCTTAATAAAGATAGATTCGAAGTGTGAGTCTTTCTAAGAAACAGCTTCAGCTGCAGACACATGCCAAGCTGCTGTCACTGATTATTTACATTCATATACTTCCACTGGGATTTAATATTCAGGATGTAGAATATTAATTGGTCTTATGAATATTACAATTGGTTCTCTAAAACTCCAGGTTGTCCAGGCCCAATAGCATGGAACTCTTTTGAGATATCTATTGATTATCAGTTTTGGAAAAAATATTAAAAATCAAAATGTTCTCCCTGAGATAGTAATTGCCATAAAATTATTACCTCAATAAAGGTATTTTAAAACAACATGGGCAATACTGAATCCTGGAAGACTCAAAATAAATGACCAATCTAGGACAGTAAGAGCCTTGCTTTAAAATAAGTTCTTTTCGTCTTTAGAAACTGAGCTCTGTAAAATTGGGGGGAGGGAAGGAGAAGGAAGCAGCTCACAGTTTCTTTTCATCCATAAAAATACAATAACCCTCCTTTTATCTCTGCATAGATAGCCATCCATCATATAAATCATCTATTATTTACTGTAGTTTACAATAATTTCTGTGCTGCGTGGTACAGTTTCCCAGTTTCTTTGAGACTAACCTAGAGCAAATCCCATCTTCTTACATAGATATTTCTTACAAGTCAGTGGGAGGACACAGATTGTAGAAATGAGGTTGAGCTACTCAGAGGGATTTGGAAACACATTGCATCCAAATTGGGAGAAAAAAACCTGCTCACTTTTAGAATTTTAAAGGTTCATTAAATGTGAACAAAAATACAACAAAAGACTGAATAAGGAGAAAAAGCAGCGCTGTGAGTCCCCATGGCTGGCACCCACACGGTCACTCACAGAGAGGATGCTCAGCCCTTTATACCCCTAGGCCCTCCTGAAGTCTTGTGGGTCAACTCCTCTGTCATCTATTAGTGGAGACTACTTTGTTACGTCTTGAGTGGAGGTCAGGTATAGAAACAAGCTGGTCCTCCTCAAACGCCCCAACTCCCCATCTCCTACAAGGGGGAGGGGGAAGAGGACTATGAGATGGATATATTGCAATAACATAATTATACATCTACAAATTTTATCTTAACATACACACAATATTCATCCTTCAATTGTGAAAGCCAAACATTGCATTACTCATCTATAACAAAAATGAATGAAAAGTAAAGCTTCTGCATGCCTTGAAAATCTTATTTGCTCCTCTAAACTTAATTCAGCTATACAAGCACTCTCTATTTTACCTATTCCTTTATGCAGAGTTGCCACAGCATAGTGTGCTCTGTAGGATGTCTATTTGCTTTATGAAATACAACCATAACAATGTCAAATTTCAACTATAAATAACTCTGTATTACCAACTGACTCTTCAGCACTCCTGCCCCACATATGTAATGCGAACCAGGCGCTTTGTTCAAGCACTCTGCCATCAGCCAAGAATAACCTTTCAGAAGTCAAGGGAACCTTGTGGAATAAACCCACTTCAATTGCAAAGATAAACACTTCAAAAAAGACTAGAAGGGAATGTCTGATCTGTGATTTCTCAGACAACCAAACCCACTATTCCACTGAAGTCAAAGATCGGCCCTAGTATCGTTTTTCTACTCTCAACAAGGTTAGAAGAGCCTCTCTAGGGACACAATCTGCCAAAGCAAAGATGCCAGTCCACCGGAAAGGAGCACAGAAATAACCCATGATCCTCTCCCATTCACACAATTCCTACAAACACCAGCACAATTGCCCAAATGGAAAGCAGAGCCACACTGCACCAGTTAGTCACTATCACCCATTTTTGTGGATGGCAGGAACATCTGTATAAACTGGAAGCCATATTAACATCAGATAAGACTTCTTAAAAATGAAGACACATAAAAATATTTTTTTTAAGCAGTTGTAATGAAAAATAAGCTTTTTGCTGGCATTTTCTGTTCTTAAGTGCTTCCTCCAACCCTTTTTCAAGTGAGAAATCCAACAAGAAATCCAAACAATGGTACCCACAAATGATCTTTGCCCCAAGAGCCTCAAACATTTTTTTAACACCCTATGTTTCAAACCAGTTATGCAAATGAACAGCCCTTCTTCAAGGCGACTGCCTAGGGACCATCTCCAGCCTGGAGAAATCCATGTTTTCCTAAACCTTTTAGGGCATCTCAAAGTATGACAAGTGTTAATGGCTCTGATCGATATTGTGTTGTAGCACATCTCTTCCCTAAACAGAGGGGTCAGAAGAGACCAAGGAAACATCAGAGGAAAGTGTAAGGCTAAAATGCATGTCTTCACCCTCTCTTGGGAAAGGGGAGGTAAAACAAAACATAACGGATGAAATTCCTTGCAATGTAAGAAAGAGAATCAAACAGTTCTTCGTATTTCATACTGTCACAAAGCCCACACAAATGCACAAAAACACACTGGAATTAATTTGTAGATAACCCAGCCGGTGCTCTTGTGTGTTGCTCAATAATTTCCCCAACTTTTCACAGCAGAAAAGGCTGCTGAAGTGCAAAAGACCTGCCTGAATTTAGGGTGGAATTTGACGAAGGACTTCCACCTGATTCTCTGTGTGAGGAATCCAGCTGAAAGACTCTAACATGATGGGTAATCTGCAGTTCTGGATGATCAAATGCCACCTGACATCTTTTTTGCTTTCCTTGATGCATCTGTGTTAGACAAGTATGGGAACACAGGTTTGCTAACTTAAGCTAAATGCCTCAGGGTACAACATTAGTGAAATGGAACTTTTATAAAATACTTTTTATTTTTCTCCTATTTTGGAAAAATGAAATGTATGTTATTGGAGCAGCACTGAAACTCTGTAGCATTTATCACAATTTGCTAATTTTAGAAATTAACTTGCCCTCACTAGGAAAAAAGTATGGAATATCAGGGGTGAGAGATCAACTGCAATGCTTTATACAGAGAGTTTTTAAAGTCAGCTTTTACTAGGCATTGCTAATTCTATATCTTAAAAATGGTAATCACCACCTGGCATCCTCCATCAACACTTAGAAAATCAACAAAATGAGGCTGCACTTTACATTTAGGCGGCACATCAGAAAGGGAGGGAACATATCCATGTGCTAATGTAGGCAGACACATGGAAAGAGAAAGACATGAAGTAGTTTCAAGGGCATTATTTAATAATTGTTGGCATGTGTTGGCTTTTTAACAGCAATGGCTTTAGAAATTGGGCAGCAGCCCATCAGCCTGCAGGTGCTGAGTGGAGAATAAATTGCTTATCTGTCCTGCTGCTCAGTCTCAGGAGAAATGCTGCATTGTGTCATTCAACTTGCTGATCTCTTCAGACAAGTCTCTCCATTGACAGAATTTTAGGGCCAGAAGTGTTGGTTCACTAATAACAAAACATGGCTCCTGTGAATTGATGTTTCTCTATGCTGAATACATAGAGATCTCCTTGGGTAGTCACAAGGAGAACCATTTTCTATTTAATTCATCCACACATCTCCTCTTTTGGTTATACATCTGTATACATCAGTAGTGACATCAAATTGTCTGCTAACTTTATCAGAAGTATTTCTTTCCCCTAAATTTCCCAGGGGCTGTATCAATACCTCTGTCCCTAAATGAAAGTGGCAGGCAGATGTAAAGTGAGCATCAACTGACTCCCCTATATGGCATGTCTCCAGTGCAGCTAACAGTTCAATGTGGTTATTAAAAGGTCAGAGATCATTCCAATTGACAAGGCACCGACTCCAAGTGACACTCATCCAAAAGTGCTAATGGAAATGGAGACAGAAATTGGAAAATCTGTAGGAGACATTTTGACAAGCTCAGCTGAGTAAAGATCCCTGAAGGCAGACAAAGAACTAACATAAACCAGTATTTTAAAATACCTAAAAACAAACAGGGAAGCACACAGATATAGCCATTGACAGACCAGCATTGAAGAGCATTTTGAAAATTACTTTCATGGTTCAGGAACATTAAAAGGTAAACGTCTTCAATTTGATACTGCTAACAGGTGGTTTGTTTTCAAGAAAATGCAAGTTTCCCTTCTGTTACCACCTCTACTCTCCATGTCTTTGCACGCTTTTGCTTTCTTAGTGGAAAAAAAATGAAACAAAATACAACCCTGTTAAAGGGATCACATTTAATGAAAAGGAATTCTGACAACATCAGATGTCAAGAGTTGATGGTGTTCCTTATATATTATTGTATTCAGAAAATCCTACGAGTTCTCAGCCAGAGAAAATTCCTTGACTTAAAATCAATACCCAACTAAAGTCCTTTATCCTACCAGTAATTGCTTTTTGCATGCAAAGCTGCTACATACGCCTTCACTGGGTGAAAAACTAGTAAGAGTTTCCTTAGATTGGCAGAAAAACAAAGAACTCAGATGTCTCTCTTAGCATTTCTGTGCCTGAGTGGATTGGTAGGAGATGGTAATGGCCACATCTTGTGAAAGTCAGGTGAAACAGCTCTCAGTTTCTTCAGTGAGTGCAAATCTCCAGATTGCAGCTGCCTGTATAAGTTGTGTCAGCCCACTGACACGCAATTCCTAATGTGCTGTCCAATGTAAGTTGTTCCTGGAAGGGGATGCCCAGCTGCTTTGCAGGTAGGGGGACAGAGAATGGATATCTAAGCTGTATGAAGTAGGGGTCAGAATGGAAATTATCACAAATACCTATTCAAAGACAAATCCTGACACACCCTCGCCCCTCTCTCTGACCCTCCAGGCTAGCTCTCAGTCAGAGATGGGATGGGTGGTCATGGACATAGCAAGACAAAGGAGGCTCAGACCCCCTGGCTGTGTTCCAAGGTTTATTCTCAAAGGGATCCAGGGAGAAAGAGGACGGTCACATGGTAACGGGGGTATTTCTAGGGTCCAGGAAAAGGAGGTGGGATAGAAGTAGGATACAACTGGTATGGTTAGAGGGATGGGGTCAAGCCACAGGGTCAAGGAATGTGCTATCTAAATACGTGTTGGATAGTGGAATGCAAAAAAATCCTTCTGACAAAACCTTAGCAAGCTGAAACAAAGACATGAAAATTTTACCTCTCTGAGCTGTCCAGACTGCATGAATTTAGAAAAGTGGATCAGGAATTTATTTTACTCAACCATATACCACTGAGGTGATATTGGTTTGAGGGTAGCAGTCTTTTCTGAAATCTGCAAAAATATCGAAGTTTCCTGTTCTTACTTCTTATATGTCTCAACCTTTTCCTGTTAGCATGCCTGTCTCATGCACTGAGCCCTGTGGCACACCCCCTGCAATTAACTAAACCCCATGTGCTAAAAACACTGTTTCAAAGCAACATCCTGATAATTAATTGAAAACATCTGTGGCAAAGCTGCTACACAGTTCTGTGGTCTCTCTTCTCCTCCTGGCTTCCCCAGAAGAGAGCTGGTTTGTAGGGCACAAACCTGCTGAACTAGGAAAGTGGAATCCCAACAGAAGGGAGCATCTCTACATGCCTCACCAGTGGTGCAGTAAGATATGGGCAAGATCTGTTTCCAGCTCTACATTGAGTCGTTTGCATTCATCTTTCTCATTAGTCACCTGGAAATGGAGAAACAGGAAAAAAAGTTGCCTAAAGAAGGCCAATGGACATTTGTTCTATGTTTGTTCCAATAAAGTGACCAAATATTCATTTGCTAGCATTTTCCAGGTATATTCAGACTTTATCACATGTGATTAGACAGAAGGTAAGCCATGTCACCCTGAAAGGATCCTGATGTGGGAAGGCCATGCTCATCAAGGTTAATATGTGCAGAAGATCAACTGACATTTTATCCGCCTCATAGCTACCTTCTTTTTTTACAGGAACACCTGACATTGATTCCTGCCCCAACCCTACCATGCTCTTCCTTTGAGATCAACTGATTTTAGTTTAAAGGAGAGTACAAATAAAAAGCACTGAATTCTATAGATCACATATATTCCAAAATTTCATAGGATGTGTGTTCTCTGTGTTGAAATTGCAATCTATCCCCTATAGCATTTTCACCTGATCTGGTAGTGGGTGATATTTGATCACCTCTGTTTGAAAGATTCTACCTTTTGTTCTTTGTGGTTGAAGGGACATTTTAAGCTGTATTTTCTAGCCAGCCTTTCCATAACTTCTGCAAATGCAGGTAATTTCCACCAGCACCTTTAATGCCAGCACTATCTAATCCCCTCCTGAAATGCAAGGGAAGGGAATTTAGAAGCCAGTGAAAGCACCTGGATGAATGAAAATAGAGCATATCCCAATGTTGAAACCTGAATTAATTAGTGTGTCTGCATGCAAGTTGTTTTATTACTGTCCTGACCATTAAAATTGAGCAGTTGATCGCCACGGTGGAATAAGAGTTTGAGAACCTCATGAGTTCTCAGTGAATCAAAATCACTCAATCCCTTGTGCTAAATAACTGTGCTGATGTGCTCTGGAAATGCAGAGACAGTCTATGCTCCTTGCTCAGCCTGTTTATTACCTCAAGTGGGCTGCTATGAAAAGTACATCTAATTAAAAATACAATGAAGCAATGTCCAAGAAAAAGTCAGGATGACACAGGAAAGAAATTAGGTGTGTAGTCACACGTGCTCCTACACTGACCACTGACATTCAAGTTTGAGGCATGTTGGGTGTGTTTAGGGCTTTTCTACTGTATGGTAGAATTCAATTGCATTCTGTGGCGCTAAGGTCTGATGTTCAAGTAGGCAACTTATCGGTATGTGGCAGTTCCGCCATCAGACCACTCTAATTTATAATAAGGAATGTGAGACAACAAAGCTGAACAGGGAGATGTCCTGGTTTGAAAGACAGGTGTCTGACAAAGAAGGCGGGAACGTCCCTTGGAATGGAAACGATTACACCCTTCCCTCCAGATTATCATAGCTTTGAAATTACAGGACTTTCAGGCAAAGATATGGGGAAAAGAACCACAGTTCTTTGCTAGTATGTATATGTAGAACAACGCAAGCAGCAGCAGCAGCGGCAGCCCCGAGGGACAGCCTCTCTCAGCTGCGGCACCTTCCCCTGCGCTGCAGTTCCGGGCACAGCCAGCAGGGGCGCTGGTGGCTCCCGGCCGGGCAGGGCCAATGATTCCCCTGCGCCTGCAGGGGGCGCTGTGGCCGCAGCTCCCTCACAGCAATGGTGGGTGGGCCGGGGACTGGAATGGGCTGCAGCAGAAACCTCAGAGTGGAGCTGGAATGGCAGAGGCAAGCAGACTCCTGGGGACAGTGAATCAAAGAGTAGCACTAAGCCCCAAGCGGTGGCTGAAGGGGAAGCAGTGGGGGAGTCCCAGTGAACACGGGGTAGTGGGATAAATTGTAGCAAAAAAAGCCCAGAGCAGCAGCAAAAACAGCAGGGCAGGAAAGGAGATGTGTCCTCCAGGAAGGGATTGAGGGTCTTGGTCCCATTCCCAGTGAGGTTGGATGTCAAAAAGGTCCCAGTTCAACAGTTGCCCTTATAAGCAGAAGCTCACCCACATTAAGGAAAAAGCAGTGCAGGACAGAACTCTGCAATAGCAGCAAATTTTCCCCACAGTAGCTGAGCCAAGCCCCTCACTTCCCAGCCAAAATATCACAGTATCTCTGCTCTTCCCAAGAGAAAGCCCCTCAGCTAAGAGACTGCAGCCAGCTGCACCTCTCCCCACACATTGGCTGCTTCTTTTGTCTCTTTAAGTATCGTCATCATCTACTTGGCAACAAATGGGAGAAAATTCAAGAAAGAAAGACAGAAAAGAAAGAAAAAGAAAGAAAGAAAGAAAGAAAGAAAGAAAGAAAGAAAGAAAGAAAGAAAGAAAGAAAGAAAGAAAGAAAGAAAGAAAGAAAGAAAGGAAAAGAAAGAAAGAAAGAAAGAAAGAAAGGAAAGAAAAGAAAGAAAGAAAAGAAAGAAAGAAAAGAAAGAAAGAAAGAGAATCCGAACTTCCAACAGGGAAGTGGAGAAATCTGAGCCTGTTGTCTACCCAGCATTATCACCAGAGTACAGGTTTCTTAGAGAAAAGGAGAACCTGGTCTGTACCTTGGTCTGGTCGGCTGTTTTCTACCACCTCAAAGCTCTATCCTACCCTTGATCAATTAGCTGTGGATCTCTTAATCAGAATAATTTACCCATGAACGGCAGCCTCATTTCTGCCTCAGTGCCAATTTTATCTGTTCCTCAAATCTTGCCAGCACATACCACCTCCTCTCAGCCTCCCTCTCCTGAAGTAACAGCAATGCAATGCCTCCCAGGAGAGCATGGCAAGAGCTATGGCCAGTACTTGGCCCTATGCATCCTTGGCAGGAGAGACACCACAGGGTGGGAGGGTGGGCAGGCAGAAAAGCGAACATGGAGACAGGAAACTCTCGGCTGCTGTGCTGGCTGTGTGCTAAATTCTTCTTATCAAATTCATATCCCTATGTGGATTTTTTTTTTTTTAATTACTCTTGAATTTCCCATGGTTTGAGGGGCAAAGTATTAATGGCAGTTATTTAATTATACAATACTCCACGGAAGCAGGAGTCCTGCCATGCTCTGAACTGCATTTACCTGTGATGACCCCACTCCAGTGAGGCAGCAGAGCTCAGCAGAGTCCAGTGGACTTCACCACTTGAGTCTGTTTCGAGCTGATGTACACAGATGAGCTCTGCAGTCATGAGGGCCACAGACTGCTCAGAACAGAATCATGTGCCAGTCAGATCAATTTTCACAACTACACATTTGACAACGCTGCTTTAAAACTGTTCTGTGGATTTCAGGGACCTGTAAGACTTTTGTAAAGGAAAAAAAACACCTGTGTCCTCCCCAGAAATAATCTTTATTAAAGTAATGTAAGGGCAGGCACATACATCAATAAATCTATCTAGTAAATATTTCTGCATCATGCACTGTAGAAAAATTCTGAGGACTTTGAGTAGCAACAACATGTACTAACAACTATCAGCAGGAGCTCCACAGCAGCTGCTCTCAGTGACTGTAAGGAAATGAGCAACCCCCTACAACAAAACCTGGGGTAACGCTGCCAAAAGGGAGCAGTGCTCCATCCTGTTCGTGCAGCACAGGTTTGAACTTTACTGCAGTGGCACAATACCACTATGAAGTGGTGCTTCCCTTAATTAAGTCGAAACTAAGATTACCATGCATATTAATGAGCATCCTAATGAGCATTAATTTTTTATGTTCCTTGTTAACAAGGATTATAAACTATGACAAATTTCTGTTTGACTGAATGCCAAAATTTGGATGAGCGGAGGTTTGGAATTGTAAATCTGCATACTTCCCCAGGGCATTAGAGCACCAGGCAGACACTCTGGAAGCTTGCATGTCAAAGAAGTATAAATGTCACAACAGGCTATCATCCACTGCCCTTCTACATGTGTCAGCAGAAAAACACTCACATCTTTCAAGGAGAGGCAATTCAGATTCAAAGAATAATAAAGGAAGTACCCAAATTTCAAATGGTAAAAATGAATTATTCTTCTCTCATTGAAAGCAATGAAAACACTTTAATATTGAGAGCTGTGCATGAGCAGAGGTGAACTCACCCCTCTGAGCTGTGTCTGTGCAAACACTTAGACTTCTGTGCAGGTCTAGTAAACATGCAGGTTTGTATCTGGTGTCATGACATTGGCATAAATAAACTAAGCAGCTTTAAAAGATTAACATATCTCAAAAAAGTCTGGCTCATGCAACACAGTTACAAGAAATTCTAGAGGATAACAACCCATATGGCTGTTCCATGCAGATATTTTCAGGGCTGTCCTATGCAAGCTAGATTTGGTGATTCTCGTGGGTCCCTTCCACCAAAGGACATGCTATGATTCCGTGATTCTGTTCCTGAGCTAATTTTTACACACGGAGGACTTCCTCAGCTTCAGCTGACTCAAGCAATGAGCTGCGGGGCTCCATCACTGAAACACACACTCTTGGTGTGTCTAAGACACTGTTGCATTGTTCATTTGAAGACAAACAAAGAAATTTTTTTATTTTAAATTCCTACCTTGCTTTTGTTCTAATTCTATCACAATCAAGCCCCACTTTGAAGATGATAAACATGACTCACCAAGTGAGGCTCATAACACACCAGCTGAGGCTCATCTGCACTTCTTGGCCCTCACTGTTTCAGATGGAACAAACTGGTGGTGTAAGGTTCTATTCTTAAAAAAACACAAGGATAATGAGGAAGGAGGGAAAAAACATGAGGAGGAGGAAAGCTGCAAAGGCAGGACAGCCTGCTCTGCTTGCAGTTTCACCAAAATCCTCCAGCAGTTCACTACTACCCTCCACCTTACCTATCTAACCATCTTACAAGTGTGTGATCTAGACTGCCAGACATTATGATTCTTGCAACTAAAACAGGGGCTTCATAAAAAATGACTTTTCAGAATTATTTCTATTTCAGAATATTAAAAATGAGAACTTTGTGAGGCTTCCCCCTTTTTGTTTTCCTCTGTATTTTCTTCTAAGCATCACTAAAATCTGTAGTGACCTTTTGCTTTGTTATCATCTGGCATTCAGAAAGGAAATGCAGCACTTTTAATAAATTTTGAAAACTATACTTTTTCCCGAAAGAATAAATTCAGTAGTGTTGATACCTGCCATCTACCCTCACCCCCACAGAAATTTTCCTAAACTAACAAAAACAACATTTAACTTTCAAAAAACTGCTCTCCATGAGCAAGTATGGGGAATGTCTAGCAGCCACACAAGGTCACCCAGTTCTCCATAACACACATGGCAAAACTCAGTGATCACTGATCTTCTGTGCTGCACCTCCTGCTGACACTGCACAAAAGCCTTTGCCTCTCTGGTTACTTAATTTAGTTGATTTTATCCTGGATGTACTTGAATAGACTTGCTCCCCTTATTGCTCTCACCGCTGTTAATAAATTAGAAAACAGATTTTAAAAAAACCCATTACTCTCGTCTCTATACATCAGCTAGTCCTGAATTGCCATCTGATTTTCTCTATGATTGCTGACACTTTCAGACAGCAGAAATATTTCTGACACTCACATTAAACCAACCTGGATGTTTTACACCTGCTGAGAATCTTACAATCCTCTCTCCCCAGCTGAGAAGATGGGAATAATGTTGGTCTTTTCCAGTGATCCATGACAAATTTTCACTTTTATTTTCAGGTCACTTTCTATTGGTGTGCCTTTGATTTCTGTTTTGATGTTGTTTTCAATAATCAAAAGAATAAATCCAGCTTTTTACTCACATATTTCAAAACTATCATCAATTTATGACAGTTTCAGCATCCCAACAGGACAATTCAAAAATACCTTCCATTAATATTTAGAGAGTAGGATCTCAGTCAAAAGAAAAATGAATTAACTCACAACTTGCTGAGGTCAGGAAGGTAGTTGTAATTGAAATGTATCATCATCCTTATTCTTCTGACAAAGTGAATGATAACTGATAGCAGGATTTTCTAATTATCCCCCATATTAAAAGTATTATGGAGAAGTTAATTATTCTTTTCTTTGGAACTGTGGAAAAATTTGGTCTACCTAGATTAAATGGCAAATCAACAAACATTGAGCTAAAAGTAACCAGTTATCCTAGATGAATAATGATGCTTTTGCAGTCACTTACTCTGCTCTGGAATCTGTTATAAAAAAACAAGTTCACACAACCTAAGCATCTGGGAGAGCAATGGGGGCCACTCCTCTCAGTAATCTCCCTGATGCACTTCAGAAAAGGATGGAAAAAGAGATTCATAATTACAAAAGTCATATTTTGGAGAATACTTTTCCAACCGACTTGGAAATACACTTTTTTTGTAAAAACCAATAAAGGTATTTCCCCAATTTTAGTGTTTCAGACAGTGATTCAATAGAAGCATGGAGAGGAAAAGCCACCAACTGCTGCTCAAAAAGGCCTCCCATTTTCAGATGAATGAAATCAGAATTGGTGTATCCTGCAACAGATGGCCATTTTATCTGATCAAGGTGTGATTCCCTAATTATAAAAGGTATGAGTGTGTGTGTGTGTGTGTGTGTGTGTGTATGCATGTGTATTAATGGAAGTGGGAAGGAAGGTTCTCCACCAGGAAAAATCTCCCTTTAAGATGCCAGGAAATCTGCCAAATCACCACGCAATTATCAAAATATCACTTGAGCTTATTGCTTGGAAGTACCACTAGACCTAATTTCAAATAAAAAACCAAAAACAAAAAGAAAAGTCAACAAAAAACTAATGTTTTTATCTTGATTAACAGAGTTTTACTGCTCAGGACAGATCAGATGACCTTCACCTCTGTCAACACATATAAGAATTGAGCTCTGAACATGCTGAAATGCTAGATCACAGATGTCAGGAATCATGGACAATTTGGGGAAAAAAAACCAAAACAAGATGACAAATAAAAAAACAAAATCCAAAACCCCATGCCTGCACTTTGCATAGGCTCACACCCACAGACACAGACATGAAAGCAGACCAGCTGCCAGACCAGGTGTCTGCTTCCCACTGCTGCCCTCAAAGAAAGCAAAGTAGTGAAGGCATGAGGACAGACAATATCTCCTGGCACTCCATACTTCAAAATCAATCACTCTCTGTCACAGCATGGAGCAGCGGGGGCATGTTTCTGCCCAATGCTGCTGGGAGAAAGGGATGAGTTGATCCACTGGGTGCCCACAAGGCCTCTTCCTAGGGGAGAAGTCTGCAATGTGACACTGGAAAAGGCAATCTGAGCTGCAGAGAAACACAGGGAAATGACAGGAATCCCCCACTGCCTGAGACAGGAAGGCAGCCTGCTCCTCTCCGCCGGCAGCTCTGCAAGAGGTTGGCAGCAAGAGGACATCTGCAATAGCATTGTAAGCCTGAGGCAGAAGATATCCTGCTGTCCTTTCCCTCAGTGCTGTCCCTTTCCCCTCTTTCCCCCTCTCTTGGTCCAGCACAGCCCAGTGATAATGAGAAATTTAATGTTATATATAAACTGTGCTGGCACTGTGTGCATCGAACTGGCTTTTCTTAGCCAGCAGTGATGGGTTCAGTGGTGCATTCCTGACTCCAAGCACATTCACACTGAAAATCTGCCACCAGGCTGCCAGGGCAAGAAGAATGGGATCATCATCAAAAGCTGTTGTCTTTCTCACCTCAGCCGATTTAAATACGTGTTTACAGAGGTTGCTATTGTTGTAGTCACTGAGAGGACACAAATAAACTTTCATTAATATTGCCACAACTCAGTTCAATAGATAAATTATTACTATTTAACATAACTCTAAGAATGGTTTCTAAAAGGAGAAACTTGCATTTCATACCTCCTGTTCATGAACAAAAGTTTTAGTGAAATTTAGCAGTGCGTTGGCTGGGCTTTTTGAGTTAAAGGGACAAATTCCATTAATTTTCTGCTGGTAAAATGTTGTTTCAACTCTTTCTATTATCTAC
>VRYO01002184.1:12165625-12180819 GCA_009812075.1 Sialia sialis | reverse complement strand
AATGCTTGCTCACCCGCGCGGCGCAAAGGCAGCTTGCTTGCTCATGTGAAGGCAGCGAAGCCGGGCTCGGCAGCTCCCCACCCACCCGCTGCCTGCCCAGCCACAGATCCACGGCAGCTCCCTACCTAGCCGTCTCACACTTCCGAGTTGGCATTTCGCTGAGATTTGTCCATAAATAAGCCACACCTGATGATCAGCCGCACTACTGCGGTAGGCTGGGCTCTTCAATGAAAAAGGTGCAGCTTATAATTGTGAAATTACTGTCCTTTTCCCTTGCCAAAATCTCCAATTTGTTTTTTCCCTTAGTATTCCTATCTGTGCTAGAGGCTACATAAAACCAAAGCTAGGCTGTGGAATATTTCCTTTATTGCCTGTTGATACGCTGGCAGTCTGCAGGGATTGCTCCATACATCCTGTTCCATACAATAGTCCCACAAGTTGCTGTTGATGTGCTACCATTACTTTGCACAACAGGATTTAACTTGCATCTATTCCAGTTTCCAAGCAGTGAGATTACCCATACCATCAGACATTCATGTATGTGTATTATTCAGACTAGAAACTTTCTTCTAAGATAAAAAATAACATATTAACTATTACAATATTCTGTTTTAACATTTGTGACTGAACAGTTGGGCCACTACATGAGATCACTGTGAATCAACCCAAAACTGATTTATCTGGTTTCTCTTGACAAGCTGAATGACAAGATGAAAACTAAGGCAACCAATTATGTATTGAAAATAATTGCCTCAAATATTTGCCTTTCTAAAATAGTTCCTCAGTCCATGATGTAGGATAGAAGTAATAAAGATCAGCACAGCCCCCCTCCATCTTGGCAGATACAGTGCAAAACAAAACCTTGCAAAAAAATCTCAAAAAAAAGAAGAATATTACAGTGGTTTTGATTTGCTCATTTGAGATTAATTGGCTAATTTAAGTGCTGAATCTAGCATTGGCTAAATCACTAATGCACCTACTAGAATTATTTATTCATTTCTTTCTGTGAGATAGGGTTAGGAGGGAAGGCAAAGCAGGCTCAAACTTTAAAGTGTATAAAGGAAAACTTTATTAACAGAAACTGAAGGAAATAATAATAAGAATAAGAATAAAACCTTCAGAACACTTCTCCCCCCACATCCTCTTTTCTTCCACGTTGACAATGTGTACAAACAAATTAGTCAGTTTACCATCTCTAAAATAGTCTTTCTCTAATTTATTTGGGAGACGAGTCTCTCTCATTAGTTTATGGAGACTTCTCCGCAAGAAAATAGTTTTCTTGTGGTTTTAATTTCCATGAATAGCAACTGCCTGGGAAATCTGCAATTGTGAAATCCCTCTGATCTTTTCACAGCCTTCCCACAGCTGAATTTATGGGCCATGTCAACTTATGGGACACATTTTAAGGATTAGCAGTTCAAAAGCAAAGATTCTCTCCATCTAACTCTGAGATCATATTTATTTCTGGGAATAGAGGTCGTCTTCTTCTTCCCTGGGGGCAAAGGGTATTCATCACTCTTCTCTCTCTCTCTCTGTTTAAGCTCTTTATGGGATTATAGCTACTTCAATATATGCTTACTTCAGCCCTGGTGCCTCTGCTTAAGACTACAGTTAGAACGCTTAATCTACCTGTAAGGGTCGTCCAAAGATTCCCTGATCTGACTCACAACCGTCATCAGAGACCCTGAGACCCCTACCACTCACTCTGGACAGGAGTTTCTGGCCTGGCCAAGGTGGATGCTTGCCAAGGGACTGTGTACAGGTGTGCTTGCCAGTGCTGCTTCCATGGTATGCTGCTCTCAAGCAGAATACTGGCTGTAGTTCTGTCCTGCACCTGTTGTTTGGATCAACTATCTGCACGCACAATAGTCCATAAATCTCCCCATCTTTTGGCCGGAGGCCACTCGCCTTGGAAATGGACTATAAAATGATTACTTTCTGAAGAGACTCTTCAAGATTTCTTTCTCCCCACGGATGGAAGACGCGCCTATCGGCAGGACAACTCGAGGACAACAACCCATCTGTTGGTAGCTATTCCCCCATCCTCTCTCTCTCTCTGTCCCCCCCCACCCTCCCTTTTACTTCATTTTCCTTTTTTTCTCTCTCTCCTCTCTCAGAAACTAAGTTGTTGGCACTCAATAAAGTGCATTGTTGCTTGCTGCTTAAGAAAACTTGAGTCCCTTGTTGTTTGTCTTTTGCACCCTGGGGTCGAATGAGCCATCACGACTCCCACTCAGGCTGGGCAGATCGTGACACTACCCTATACTTTTCATGAGTTCTAGGGGAAAAGAGTCTGATGTATCAATCATATCTTGTCTATAGTTTATAAGAGAATTTTGGTCCAAAACATCTCATCCCTTCTTATCTGGGACCTGACTCTTTTTCCTTGTCTGACTTCAATATCTATGTTGTTTCTGTGTGTATGTTTGTCTTTTTCTTTTACTCAAGAGAGAAGAATTGATGTCTGTAGGCATTATTTGTGCAGTGAAAGACAATATTTTGCTGGGGTAGTGGCTGTAGTAGTTGGGGTGGCGTATTTCCAGCTGTGCTGGGGGTTGGGCCAGGATTGTAGAGGCTTAGTGAGAAACAGTGGTGGTTGCTCTAGCTGCATCACTATTTTTTGGCTGCTCCTGGGGCCCAGTGGACCCCAGCTCAGCCCTGGCCGATGGCAGGGCAAGGCTTAATGTTGGCTAAATGTTAGCAGTGGCATCATTTCAGCTGCACTGCAGGCCCACCTAGACATGCTGGTGGAGTGTCACAGTGGGCAGTGCTCAAAGTGCTGTGACTTCCCTAGAGAAGCATCTTTGGTAAGTTCTCAGGTACACTAGCTTCATCAGTGTGATTATCAGCTCCTCTGTGAGACGAGCTTTTGGGAGAGGCAGAAGCAAGAGACGGTCTTCGGTCTTCGTGTGGGGTTCCACAGAGAGCCTTTATTAGGTCTTGCCACAAAGGGTCCCAGGGATGAAAGAAACCCAGGAATGCAAAGGAAGCAGGGGTTATATGGGAAAGGCAGGGGGTAGGGTAGAGCAACTGGGAAGTTATCTGAGAGTACAAGGGCAGAGCAGGAGGGGTAGGACAAAGAGGATATAGAGAATATACATGAGTTGCAAGGCATGCTGGAGTGGTTTCTTGTGTCCCCATGACTCTAGAGTTTGGGCCACCTAAGGGTCTCTCTTAAGGGGATTATGTTAAACCTTTTGGCCTTCAGGCCTTGTCTCTCCAAGGGAGCACAGATATCCTTGGGTCTGATGGCCCACTGCACTGCACAGGGTGGGGGACCCGGGTGCCGCCAGCGCTGTAGCAGAGGCAGGGCCTGGCTCAGTCCACCCCTCCCTGCCCCGCCACCAAGGCGCACAGGCCACACGGGCCTGGCCTGGCCTGCAACAGCCTCCTGTCCGGCCAGCCTGTTACCTGTACTGAGGCAGAAGATAGGAAAAGAGTTTCCTGGGGCTTGTTTGTGTTAAAATGTGTGTTCACAAAGGCACATCTAATTTTTTCATTGCTGTAACAATGAGTCAATATTAAAAATCGACCACTGGTTGTTTTTTGTCAGGTCTAAAGGAAACTGCTAAGGTCCTTACAGGGAATTATTTCTATAATTGGTTCATTTCCTTCCTTACTAAAAGAATTCATTGATACAAACCACCACAAATATGAATTCAGGACTCTTCTAGTAGAAGAGAATGCAGTTTATACCTCTGACAACTTGATGTTACATGGAAAATACTAGTTAAAAGTGAGACATTAATGTAAGGAAAAGAGGATAGAATAGAGAAGGTGAAGAAAAGAAAGCAAAGTTTTTTTCAGATACTCAAAGAATAGCTCTGAGTGCTTTTCCTTACTTAATATATTTAAGGCTACCAGTAATTGTGCTAATGAAAAAGCATTAGCTGATGATGTCATGTTGCAAGACCTGATCAATACTCCAAGGAGGAACTGAGTATACACAAGAACTACAAGAGGAAAGCTGAACAACCTAGTATTTAAGAACTATAACGGTTTTGCTGTAAAGTGGAAACAGTGAGAGAACTGAGAAAGACTTGGGTACACTCATGGCAAAAATAGTCCTAGTGTTCATCAACCAGCCAGCTTCAGCAGGGACACACAGGCACTAAGGCAACTCTCCAAGGACTGAAGGAAATTCAAGGCTGAGAACAGTGATGGTTATTCTCATCACATTTTTAATTAAAGAAAATATCTTAAACATAAATGCTATTTTTCCTGCCAAATGAATGAGTATGTATTGACCAAAAACTGACCGGAAACAAAAACCAGTGGGGGGAAAAAGATTATCTAAGAAAAATATTCGGCAACAGTCTTTGAATAATGGAAACAGCAGAAAAGGAAGTAGCTTGAATTAATATATTTGTGAATGGCAATATTTTGTATGATATGCCTGGAGTTTGTTGATGTGAATTCCCTGCATTGGCAGGCTACTGGATAGTGCTCTGGGAAGCACTGCCCGGCCCAGTGCTCTTGTGCTCCACTTGGCAAGAGTCACCTTGAGCTGGATGATTCTGCAGTATTAAGCCCTAAGGGAATTCATCATATTTAATATTAAAGAATTTACTTTGACACAATTTCAATTGACTACAACAAATCAAAGCAAACTCTGCAATAAATGTCTTCATAATGCCTTGTGCTGTAGCTGTACTTTGAAAGTCCAAAATCAATAAAGGCAAAATGGTGACATATGTTTGCATTATTTGGAAAGCTAAATGCATGCAAGGGATCTGTCACTGCAGGATTAATAGAGTACAAGATGTTTTGTTTGTTGGGCATCTGATTGTCTGTCTCATAATATGAATTTTGAAATAGCTAGGGATTTCTGCTTGTGCATTTGCAGGTTTATGCTGAATTTCATAGTAACAATAAATCATCCTGTATGTATAGTTCTCTTTTTCAATTCACTGCAACATAACTTCATCAATCCACACAGGGAATAAGACCATATGCATAATGAGTAGAAATTTGATAATAAAATATTAAGTAAGATAACAGCAAAAACATTTGAAATATTAATACCAAGGCTCTAAAATACCCCTCATTGCTATTCAGCCTATGTTTGGGTGCACATACCTCCTACATTTGGGTAGAGTGACAGCAGCAGAGCGACAAGTAGCCTATCCTAACGACTGCAAAATAATCTACTGGAAATTAGGAAATCCATTTACTGATGATGCAAATGAAAGTAAGATGCATTCCATTGTGAGGTGAAAGACATTATTTTTACTCTAGTTGTCAAAATTACCTTTCACCATGTAATTATTCACTACCTTAGATCCTTTTCTCCACACTGAGTATTTCGCAAAGTGAATGCGAGTGTCAAGACTGATCCTTGGCCATCTCTGTGTCTGTAATAATGAGGCAGAGAATTCCAGACCTATGTGGTGCCAGACACAGCATGGCCCATGCTAAGCCTATGCTTAAGCATTCCCTTGACTTCCACCACCACTTTCCAGCAGACATTGCAGCCCATGCTTTGATTGGAGCCTATGCTAACACGGGCATGGCAGTAATAGGAGCTCTGCACATACCCATGTACTCACCTGAAATCAGGGCACATGCCCTTGCCCTCACCTTTTTGGTATCTCCTGCAGATTCAGATACTCAAACTGCTGGAATTAATTGAGTCTTAGATTCAATTTTTAAATACGTCTATATTCAAAACCCATAGGCGAGATGTTTTCAAGATCAAATGTGTTTCTACAAAATACAGCTCTCCCATCCCAAGTGTCATGCAAATAGGCTCACGAATTGAGTAATTCTCCTCAGCTCACCAGGATGATATTTATTTAACTGATGTGAACAGACAAAGAAAAATATACCAATTGCTCAATGTGTGCAAAATTTATGGTTTGTAGCTAACGTAATGTGTTTAACAATTTTATCCAAATTTCAATCTAGGACAAAACAAATATGTTCACATAATCCCAAGCAATATTGCAGCAGTTGCCTGCAGTAAGTGATTTAAAGTTTTAATTAATCATTAAATATACTGTACACATACAGGTTTATCTTTTTAAATAAAAATATGCAAAACTTCCAGAGTCATTAAGAATTTAATAAGCTGTTTAGACAAGAGAAGTCTTTGAAATGCTTGATCTGTGTCTGTGCCTTCTAAGCAATCATGCAATAATTCATGGTTTTCACAAATTGCTTGCCAGCTGGACCAAAAAGACATGTTCTTCAATTATCTCCATTCTGAAAAGGGTCTATATAATCTTCATATCAATGGATACAAGAAGTATATGCAATCAGGTTAAACATATTTTTAATTGAAAAAATGTTATTTGGCCTTACCTATGTCATTAAGACCTGCAGAGAACCCAAGGAAAAAAATGTTCGGTTGCCAGATCACAGATCACATTTTGTTTGCAAGAACATCGACAGCAGCAATAATGACCAAGTGGAGCATATTGGACTTGACAGCATAAAGTGAACTGCAGGACACCACTCATGTAACCTTTTGTCAAAAGGTCATCATATATCTTCACCTGCAGCTGGAAGGTATTTACCTGGACATCCACCAGTTTTACCTCCAAATCAGGCTTAATTTTTGCCAGAGGAGGGTGACTTAGTTATGAGGATGATCTTCATGATTTCAGAACCATTTCAGCTGTCCCCTACTTGAGCTAGAGTTGGGTTGGCATGGCACAAATTTTCTATGTAAGTGAAACAGCACATGTGCAGCTCAGGCTCCACTTTTCTAGTCTGGGTATTAAGCAAGGAACAGAGGCAGGAAAGATCCTCTCCAGCACTTATGTAATTTCAGTCACGATTTGTCCCATCATATGAAGTTCATGGTAATGCAGATGATAGCAGTCCATTAAATGAACTATCACATACACACAAGGGAGAACCCCACAGTGACTTGCAGCAGAAACTCCTGAGCGTCAGCTTTCTCCTCGCTACATTCCCAGAGCCATGTGACCGCCTACAGCCTACAGAAAAATCTCCTACCAAGAATAAGAGCAGTTTGAGCGAATATCGTGTCTAAAGGCACCAATTTCCATAATTTGACTCTTGGCTCTACCTGGTGTCAGGCAGAGTCACTGTGTAAAACTGAAACACTGAGAAGTCCACCCGCAGCCTGGAGACTCTGAGCTTGGGATAAGAACTTCACTGGAAATTTGACAAACATCAGGACCAGCCCCATCTGCCTTTAGAACCTGAGTAAAATCATCCAAGAAATTTGCCCTCTAGCACTCCCTTGTTTCAACAAGTGACCTTTTAATATCTTCCTATTATTGCCACATGGTATTTAGTCAATAGAAAAGAAGTCTTACTGCATTTGGAAGTCTGATACCAGTCTCTAAGTGCATCTTATGAATACAGCTGAAAAGTAGCCATTACTTTACTTGTTTACACTGAGATATGCATTCTGGTTTTATTGTACTTTTAATTATTTAATTAATATTGTTAAAGAGAAACAGAACTAGTCTAAAATTTGGCCCCATTGATTTAAATATCCAATTTTTGCTGTGGTACATGAAACATCCCGTGGAAATTTCTGGATAGAGAGTAGTGATTAATCTCATCCAAATTCATGTATTCAATACACTGCACTCACAACTTAATAATTTAGTCCAAGTTCTGTTTTCTGCTTATAGAATCTTGTTTTGTAAGGATAAAGTTTAACCATTTTTTAACTGCAGAGGCAACAATGGTGCTTGTCAAGCCTTTCTGGTTTTTAAATAGCCACACTGACACCTCACCATGCTGAATCATTACACCTCATTCCCAAATCATTGTACTGCATTTGCAGAGTCACATTGCTTTGTTTTATGTTACTGAAGTGTAAGAATGCAACACAATTCACTTGACACAAAAAGAAACTGGAAAACAACTTTGGTATTGAAAATACAGGTTAAGGAAGAATCTGCACATCTCCAAGCCTGTACCTTTCAAAGTGTTCTGTTTGGGATGGCTTTCTAAAATGCCTTTGACAACACCCTCAACCAAGCATTGTGAATTATTTTGTTCATTTCACATCCAAGACCCAATGGCTCTACAAGCATTAAAAGCATATACTCCTGCATATGGCACATGAGCCAGCAATGTGCCATGGTGGGCAAGAAGGCCAACAGCATCCCAGCCTATATGGTGTGGCCAGCAGGCCCTTATCTTGGCACTGCTGAGGCCCCACCTTAAGTACTGTGTCCAATTCTGTCCCCTCAGTTTAGGAAGGACGTTGAGACACTTGAGCGTGTCCAGAGGAGGCAACAAGGCTGGGGAGGGGCTTGGAACACAAACCCTGTGAGGAACGGCTGAGGGAGCTGGGGCTGTTTAGCCTGGAGAAAAGGAGACTCAGGGGTGACCTCATCACTCTCTGCAACTTTCCGAAGGGAGGTTGTAGTCAAGAGAGTGTTGGTCTCTTTCCCCAGGCAGCAGTCAACAGAACAAGAGGACACAGTCTCAAGCAGGGGAGATACAGGTTGGATATAAGGAAGACGTTTTTTGTGGAAAGAATAATAAAGTGTTGGAATGTTTTGCCTAGGGAGGTGGTGGAGTCACCATCCCTGGCTGTATTTAAAAAAATACTGGATGTAGCACTTGGTGCCATGGTCTAGTTGAAGTGTTATGGTGTGGGTTGGACTTGATGATCTTGGAGGTCTATTCCAACCTAGTTATACTGTGATAATATGATATAAACTGGAAATAACAGACTTTTGAACTTACTGATTGCTACTGAAATTGCAGAATTAGTACAGAATTGAAAGGCTTTAGAGACCAAAAATGCTCAGTATTAACTAGAACAGCCACCCAAAACCAAGTGATACATTAACAATGTCAATGAAACAAGGGAAAGAGTAGTAATTCTTGTAATAAAGACAGAGCAGATAATATGTTTTATTGTGTTGCTAGCATTGAACCATGGTGGTACCAGAACTTGTAAGACTGACATGGCAAGCTGGGAAGAGAAACTCTGGCTAGATGGCAACAAGGGGACATCCACCAGTGGAAAAAGCAACATGCATCAACGGACATGTAAGAAATACTTCTGGAGCCACAGAAGTGTTTTAATCTTATGCTAAGTTTTTGGCCAGGAAAAAATGGCACACTGAACTCATACAAGTCTAATACTTCTAATTATATTATCCTATTGTGTAATTTGACATGTAGAACTGTATAAACACATTCTCTCTAACTTACATCCTACAGGTCTCAATATCATATTCCAGACTCCGTAGTAAATTATTGCAATGTCAGTGGGTCAACTGCAAAGACCAGGTGAAGAATCTATAGCAAATTAAGTGGAATAAACTGTTCATCATTGGAGTCTTCAGCATTTATTCACTAGGATCAACTTGATTCAAAGTAAAGATTGCCTTCATTAAGCTGAAGTCTTACTTGGGTTATAGGAAATAACACCTTCTGTGTTTCAGATACTTTGGGACAACCTCTGAATGTAGTGCTAAATAGAAATGTTTGTTCTTAGTTACCTCATATATTTTTGTTCTGATTTTATTGCAATTGATTCAGTCTTCTGAGCATTATGAACCTTTTTTTTCATTACACAGTGTGCCGATCTCTCATTAATATCAGTGAGATATGTGTAAACTTCAAAAGCCACTCAACATTTGGTAGGATTAGGATAACTTGGCAAAAGCAGCATTGAAATAGAGTTTCAAAAAAACCTGTAGCATTTAGCACTGCAGTGGCATGTTCTTTGTTACTTGCATGCCTTGATGAATCTTAACCACCAACTTTTATGATCCCCTACAGAGGAGAATGAGTATGCACCTTACTTGTATATGTAAGAATTTTGAGGCCAGCTGAGGATTTATGCTTTCTGAAGTACCAAGGGAGATAACTCCAGCTGGGTTGGAAATGTAAAGCCAAACCAAGAGACATAGAAGCAAAATACTGCATCACTAAGGCAGTGACATCCAGTGAACAGATTGAAATAGGTTAGAAAAATAAATAGAAGTCTGAAAGCACAGTGTAAAGCTATGGATCCAGGCTCTTATATAAGAGTTATATCATACAAAAGAAATAAAACATCATTTGACTTACATTCCTCACCATGCCATCCATTATAGTGAGGTTGCCAGACAAGAGGCAGAACAGATTTATCCCCATGCAAGTTGTCTTCCAAATGCTAGTACAGAAATTATGATATTCTGTCCTTATATGAACACTCAAGTGGCACTGAAGTAGATATTCATGCCTCACAGCCTCACTCTTCCACCAATATGCAGAAATGGGAATCCTCAGGCACACACATTTACAAATTAAGCAAACATTATCTGTAACAAATGACTACACACTTGGAAATTATTTTAAAGCAATCTGAAAAACAGCCTACAGGGGTTCTACAGATTTATTGCAAAACAAAAACAACATTAAACCACAAAACATAGAGAAAAAAGTAACATCATTTTCCATATGCTCAATGTGTGAAATGGATATACAGCCCTTTAGGAGCAATTGTAATAAAGAAAAGTCATCTAGGTCATATGGCATATTTCTATTTATTATTAGCATAATTTAAACTATACTTAAGGTGTACAGAGTGCTCTAAAAACAAATAAAAATCTGACAGAGGCCTTCCCTGAAAATCATACAACATGCAGTAGGCAAATGAAAGCATAATAATGTCTAAGGGTTTGCAGTGAGGAAAAATGTCACAACACAAACAGGTTTCAAAGTTTCTGGCTATGAAGTGAAAGGCTAATTTAAGGGTTTTTTTCTTTTTATTACAGAAAAAATAACAGTGTGCATTCAGATGGGCTCCTCCACTAACACAGTTGAAGCTATAAACAGAACTATCTCTAATACTACCAAGCAAACATAAAACAACAAGGAGCCCCATAAAACAAAAGAAAACTCAGATCTCATTTGTTGGGTGCCAGCAGTGCACTATATATATTTCAGAGGAGCTCACACAGAATGAGGCAGACAAGACAAGGCAAGGCAAGCCTCGGGTCATTAAGCTAACAGCAAGTATTTTATTAACCTGTCTGGGTTGTTCTCAGGGTTTTGGCTGGCCCACACCTGTGGAGGAGACCTATGTCCCTGGTCTTTGGCCCTGGGCTGGTGACAGAGCAGCCACACTCCTGTTTCCAGGGAATTTGTAAACAAATTTTGAAGCTACTCCTCATCACAAGCTCAGAGGGACCGACCTCTAGGGGCGTCTCTGGGACACCCCTTAAGGACCCTCACCCTGAAGAGGATGATAGATGAAGGGTACAGAGCCTCTTCAACACAGAGGGACCAGATGATAACAGCATGTTTGGGGAGCTGGAGTCTTATGGACAAGTGTCTTATGCTCAAATTAGATAAGTATAAGCAAGAACACTTAGCTGCTCAAGTATCAGGTCTGACTTTGCTGAGTGAGCCTGGCACAATAAAAACAATCTTCTTGTCTGTGTAGCAAGTAGATTCTGTTGCATGCAGATGAACCATAAACTCTTTAAAAATACATAAAAACTAATTTCTGATGCCTCAGGGCATAAAGACATAAAGGAAATGCAGAATGGATGGAAGTGTTACAATTTTACTATAAGAAGCAGGGTACATAGACTGCTAGGGAGAGACTTAGGAGGAACTACAGACATAGCATACCATTTTAGATCACAAAGGGGCACACACATGTATTATCGTTATCATACGGCTGGGAGCCAAGAAAGCAATCTTGCGCTCAGGCTGCTCAAGGACAAGAACTCAAAACAAAGATTAAACACCTGCTAGAGTACGTGATATTATTCACGGAGTGTGTTTCTGGAGGAATGTTCCTTCTCTGCCCAGTGAATTTTCTGTAATTTGTTTTGCATGATGTGTACTATTTAAACCCATGATTTCCTTGAATAAATTGCACTTCTTCACCTCAAGGAGTGCCATGTTACTCTCTCCATCACCACTCTGGAACCCCATACAGTAACAATGTATAAATACATAAAACCAAAAATTACACACTAAAGCATTCTTCTTCTATTTTCTCCTTCCTCCATGTTAAAACGCAATGCATAAAGAAATAATTTTCATTTACAGAAGTGTCATACATAAAAAATAATTAAAACATTAAATTTTTCCAAATAGATGTGATGTAATAAATGAAACTCAGCATTTAGTGAAAGGGAAAAAAAGCCCTTCCTGATATGGAGAAGACCAGCTTCCAGGTCTTCTATCTGTTTTTTATGGTATCATCATACTTTTGTCCACCTCACTGTTATCCTCTCCCCAGCAGACTATATTAACTAGTCCACACCACTGGAAACATCACTTCCAGCCATGCTCACAGGTGCTGATTTTATTTCTATCTGTAATTTCTTTAATATAGTGTGTGCATGCGATATCCAGTATTTCAGCTCAGATTTAGACAACAACTCAACTCCTACATGCAAGTGCATTTCTCCAAATTTGGTTTCTGAATATAATGCAAGAACATTTTTCTTACAAAAACTTTGTTGATTAGTAACATAAAATTGTAGGTTGTTTATGGCTCACTTGTAAATACTGGGCCACATTAACATAAACTTGCCAAATGGAGGGTGGGGGGAGAGTGGGCTATTTTCCTTGCAATCCTTCAGCAGGACACCAAAAGAATAAATAAAATCAAGCATGGTGGGAAGAGTTACTATTCATTCTTGTAATTCATCCCTGGCTAGGGATGACGCATGGAGATGCATGGTCTGGAGGACATGAGCGAACACAGCTGTGGCCAGATCTCCTTATTTACTGCCCAGAGCCTCAGCCATGTTTGCCAGCTTGACTTTACAGGAGAGTGTGTTGGCTCATCTTGTGAAAATATATTGTTAGGCTATATATTTTAAATGCTGTCTACCCTCCTTGTAAGAGTCAAGACCTAATCAATCCTTTCTGTTATAACCAGTTGTAAGTCATAAAGGGGTTGTTATTACAAAATTTTATGGAGTGAGGCACTTAGGTACTCATGCAGCACAGGTTATAACATCCTCTGCACCCTCATGTTTTCAGATACTGGTGTCAAGATTTCCACCTAGTGCTCAATTTTAAATATTTTCCCTTAGTCTGAACTCACTGGTTTTAAATTTAAGAGTTGCCTCTGCTGTTGGCTCGTAAGAGCAAAATTCTTCAGCCACAGAGTGAGCTGAGTAAGACTCTCCAGGGTGTTTCAACTTGGTGGCCAAAGCTTGCTGTTGGTATGGCACTGAATTTGAGTTTGCACTTCTGGGTTTAAAACCCAAATAGACTTCCTCATAACTGGATTTTATATGCATGCTGTGGATGTGCGTATGGTTTTCAAGCTGTCTTCTCACACATTTCCAGCAATAGTCTTTGCTCACCTCTCCAGATTCCAGCAAGCCCTTAAGTACCTTAAGTCCCACACACTGAGCCCCACCTTTGGCAGTGTCTCACTCTGCTATTTTTGTCCTAGGTGATTCTGACTCCTCTGTAATTTGACAGAGTAGCTGTAACTCAAAGGATCCAGTTCCCACCCACGAAAATTGAAAAAAAAGTAGGGCTAGACAAGATACCAGGTATCCACAGTGCTATTACTGTTATCTTGATAGAATAGCAGGGACACACATTCTGCCTGTCACAATTAAGGTGATAAATGCTTGTTTCTTTCAGACTAGTTTGGAAGTCAATTATGCAGATTATTTCTAGAATACAGACAGATGGAGTTTTCTCCCATATGAGACAATCAAGTTGAACTTTGATATGTGCATAAAAATACTGTAATTTGTCAAGCTCCAATGGGGCCATTTTATCACAGATAATCAAAAGGCTACATGGATTTTTATATTTGCCTCTTTTCGATTAACACAGACTATGTTTCTTTTTAATTCCAATTTTTTTAAATGAAAGCTTTGCTATGTTTCATCTTGAAGCCAAATATTGATCTTTCAGTTTAGTCTTCAGATTCTGATTAACACAGAAGGTTGCCAAGTGAACGGCTTTTTGTTTGTTTTCTGTTGATTCTTTTTTTATTATTCACTTGCTGCAGTAAATCTTGCTTTTATTGTCCAACCACTGAAAAGAAAAAATGGAATCATTTGAGCCCCTAAATAATTTACAATGCAGAGCTTTTTGTAAAGACTGATGCAATGTTGACCTTCATTTTTGCCCCTTCTCATGTTGACAATAGAACATTTTTGATTGACTTGAAAGAAAGGAAGAAGATTGATTTTGACATGCTAATCATGGTTTAATTTGACTAAAGCTTTAGAAAATGAGTGTTTAGTAAGATGTTTTTAAAAGAAAAAAAATAAGCTGTTGTAAGTGTAAGAATTATTATAAATATTTTCATATTTTCCTCATCATTGTAATTCTCTGTCAGGCTAAATTTCATGCTCCTATTTAAAAAGTGATTTGGGGGGTTTTTTATTAACAAATGTTCTGATGACCTGAATACCTCTTCATCTGCTCCATAAAAGGTTTGCTAAGCAATTAAAACAAGTAGAAAAGCTCTGACAAATGTAAAAAAGGATAGTCTGAAACAGACTGGGAGACAAAGATCCTATTTCTTGAAGAGAGTTTTTTAAATCATTTTGGGCAAATGACTTGGGCTCCCAGGGAAACACAGCCAGGGCAAAGCACCAGCTCCAGTCCAATCCAATCCAGGGATGCCTTAAGCCTGCTTGCAATGGAAAACAAGACCTTATCTAGGCTATACATATGAACTAATGTGCAAGTTCAGAACATATGTATTCAATAATAAATGCTGTTACTACCTCTCTGGGGCTGTGCTAGAGGAGGTAAGGTAAATAACACCTGCCTAATCAAGGAATGTTTTTAGGTCTCTTGATGGAAACACAAGGTGTTATTCTGAGATCTTTTTAGATACTTGGCAACACTACCTAGAATATAAAGCACAAATAGCTGGTAAAAAGAAATCATATAGGTTTAGATGCAGACTGGCATTACGCCAATAGGTATTTATGTGAAACATTGTACCCATTTCAGCTGTCAGAGGTATGAGGTAGATTATCGAGGTTCACAAAGAGACATGGATATCAGAGTCACTAAAAATCACAGCATTTCTGCAAAACACATGAACAGGCACTTCAAACAGCTCTCAATCTATCTGCTAAAATACCTGAATATTTAAAAAGTTTCTGTTCAACCTGAAAAGGCAATTTCAACAACTTCAGCTTTGCCAGATCAGAAAGTTGCTCTCCAGATATGTTACCAGCTCTGACCCCATCCACCTTCCAAATAGCAAAATGCTGCACAGTAACCTACAGTAATTTCACAATTATAAG
>VRYO01002184.1:12074534-12164625 GCA_009812075.1 Sialia sialis | reverse complement strand
GCTGGACACTTACCAGTGAACCTGTTCAATATTTCTAGTATCTTTTCTATTCTGGTGATTGTTTAATGCCTCTGGATATGCACTACCTTCATTAAACACCACGCAGTCCATTAAAGACTCTCCAGATTTTCACTGGCCTCAGATTTTCACTAAGAAACCTGGATCCATATAAATAAAATACTACGTGAAAGTAATAAATATTTAAGTTTTCTCTTGCAAATGTACTGCCTCATTTTCACTCCAATGGAATATAATAAAAGTAAGTACTCAGGGGTATGGTAAATGCATTGTTACACCTGCCAGATGTGCAGGTGTATGAATTCCATGTGCTAAAGAGTATAATGGTCTTCTCTTGGAATACAAATTAAATTAGGCCATTTTCTCACTGAATTTCTGATACATAAATATCACTATTCTGGTAGCAAATATCATCATAGAAATAGTAAAAGCTGAAGACATGCCTAACTGTTCTGGACTAGAGCCTAAATTAGATTTCCAAGTAGAATAACATATGCCTTGAATGTTAAGCTCCCCCTGAAGTCAACACTATTCTTTTGGACCACTTTGTTTCAGACTTTGCATTTTTTTAATGAAATAATAATTTTAACACTATACAATCACTCTTTTAGTCATTAAAAACTTACAATAAAAAAAAAAAAAAAAAGCCCTAAAATGAGCAAGCCTTCTGCCTTTCAATCATGAATTCCTATTTTCGCCATTTTATCAAGATGTTATTGAGACTAATAATTTTCCCCATATGAATAATATGTGTACAAGGTAAGCACAAATGTATTCTAGGACTGCTTATATCCATGATGTTTGATGCTCACAAAAAACTTATACAAGTGGTGAGGTCTCTGCAAAGGTCAGGAAGGCTACATAACATATTAGACTAAATCTGGACAGTTTACATGCAGAAAGAAGCCTGAAAAACATGAACTCTATGTATAAAAAGAGACATAATTTTATTGAAACTCTATTCATAGCAAATAGTTGCAAAGAGGACATCCCAGTGGACTTAACTTCTCCAGAGAATATTAAAAGATCATCTTTACAATCGACTGTGTCTACTTTCTTTTGCATGCCTCTTTAGCTGGAGTAGAATTTCATTTATGCTATTGAGTGTTGGATCAAACATCACAATGTTTTCAGTTCCTTTCTTTCTTTGTTTTGTCTGAAAGGTAGAGTTCACCACTCTCCTAAGATAAAAATGGACCAGTTCTTCATCCAGGCTCTTAGTGCCCTGCAGGCCAGTGAGCTAACTGGAAGCATTCAAACACGGACGCAACTGCTTCTCTGCATTAACTTGGTAAGAAATAATATTTTAAAAAAACCAAACATTTGTTGGTGGAAATGTGGAGGGTGAGAAGGACCAGTAACTTAACAGGGCAAAGGCTAGTTCAGTAGCAACAAGGCACAGCCTCTGCTTGAGACCCCTGCTCTCTCTCCTACTCCATCCTACTCCCATTCTGAATGTAAGGAAGGATTGGGCTACAATCCTTCCATGCACGAACAACATTCAACTTATAGTGGGAAAAGTCCATTGTAGTCCTTCAGTGTTTCAAGGAGAGAAAACACAGAACGTGAAAGGATGAATACATGCTAACAGAGAAATCCACAAAATCACAAATGTAAGGGTTTTATTGACTTTTTAAAAGCACATTAACTTTTAAAAGCACACTGTAGATGAAAGATGCTAGTGACATGCATTTTCAATAAACAAAATTTGTCATCATTAAGTGAAATAATTTAAAAATTGATTAATTTTGCACATCCCTTTTTCTGTTTTCAACTGTATGTAAGTTTACAAGGACAAATCAAACCTTTGAAACCAGCAACTTAATTTTTAAGGATGTCCTTGAAAGACTGCAGCCATCTATAAGTTACAGGACACCAAAAAAAGCACCCTGTAAATAACAAAAAGTCAGGTTGAATGTCAGAAATGAAAAACATACATGCAACTGCTGCAAAATAGATTAGTCAAAGCTGCTCTTTACACTCAAGAGCTCATATGGCAGTGTTTTAAAGGTCAACACTGAAGGCAGACATATTAGAAATGAAGTTGAAGAATATGAAATCCAGTGTTCAAATTATTTCTTTACCCAGGGTCCTTATTAGAAAGGTAATCTCTTTTCTATCACTGTTTAACAACATATCATACTATGTGAAGTGTTTTAAAGTACCTGGAGTACAAAAGATTATATTTAAAACCAATTCATTCTAGTAAATCCCAAACAATACATAAAAATGGGAAAAAAATATAATGATGTTAATTACTGGTTATTTTGTAACACTGCTTGAGAGGGAGAGCATATAGCGCTAACTCTTAAAACTAAATTGCAACTACAGGCCATTTTGTCATGTGAAAATTACCAAGGGATGATAATTCTTTTGTGGATTTAAAATAAAGCTTCTTGGACTCTCTCACACATTGTCCTTCCCACTCTTTTTGCTATTAAAAACAACTTGTGAAGTTATCCCCCAGGTGAATTTTTCCAAATGCATGTAGTTTCAGTGTTAGAACCATGCCTTGCATAACAGAAAGTTTACATGAAAAGTCGATGTTTTGATGAATGTCACACTTGAAAGCCAATTAAGTGTGCTGAAAGGAAGACACAATTTCCCATTGTCTAATTGCCTCACAGCACCTTCAAGGTAATAAATTTGTCACATTGAATTATTAATGAGGAACGAATATTTGACTTGAAGCCTTGAATAGAAAGTAGTTCATTATCAGTTGGCATTGTTCCTTCCAAATAAAAGAGGGGCCCTGTGGGAGTTAAAGAAGGTTATCAGAGAAAGCTTTCCCTCACATCACTGTCTCACACACAGAATGCACCTTTTACATCCTGTAAACGTACCAATGAGGGGGAAAATTTATGATGCACTTAATTCCTAATTCTCTTTGGTCTTTGCAGCCTGACAAATCAACTTCCATCTGGATTCCCCAAAACACACTGTGGCAGTCGTGGGAGATGGTCAGACGACATAACATGCGGCAGAGAAAGCTTCAATGGCATGCACAGCTCTTATATCAGCTATTCAAAAGACTTCAAGTTCGAACCTGAGTGGCTATGATTTGGTTTTATGGTTCCCACCCAGCTCACTGGCCAATAGCTACCTGCTTGGCTGGCTCTCTGTAGCCAAATCCCTCCTCCTCTCAGTGCCCTCTCTAGGTTTATCATGTTAAAGTCAGGAGTCTGTGAGGCTCCTAGTCCAGCTGTTCCCCATCATAACATGCTTTAACTGCATAACTTCAGACACTGAGGTCAGAAAATTTTTAGAATTTGCCACATAAAAATACAAGGAGCACAATAAAAGCAGAGGTCAGTTTTAGGTTTATGTGGATCTTACAGGCTTTCTGTTTTATCTCCTCTGTTCATGCACTTGCTGAAGCTGGGGAGACAGGTAGATCAATATACTTATCCTTAATCCACAGTTTCTAAAGCAAATATGATGCACTTGAAAAGCATTAATTTCAGCACAGAAGACCTTTCTAATGGAGAAGGAATCTCTGCTACACATCCTATGAACAATGAGAGATGTCATAGAAAAACCTGAATCCAGATCCTGGTTTGGTAATTCAATAAATTATGAAATTGAGTTCATTTGAGCATATCTTGGCTTTCTCAACAGGCCAGGCTGGCCATGCAGTGTCTGGGACCCTGCCCGCTCCAGACCACATGACTGTCAGCTGCTGGAAGGATACACCCCACAGGCAACACCCGCCTTTGCTGCTGTAAATTGCAGCATCCTTCACCACATTCGTGGTACTCCAGAACTTTATCATGGGGCACAGAAGAGCAATTGAGAAACCAAAAGCCTATTACAGAGCTTGCAGTAGAGCAGCTTTGGGCATTAACACTTGTGTGGGGGAGGCTTGGCTGCAGTCATGTATAAAGACCAAATCTTGTTCTCCTTGGGCAAAAGCTAAAGTGCTGTTAAGACTCTTTTGAGATGCAACATTTGCCAGAGAAGTTTGTTGATCTAAAGAGGTACTTGAAAGGCCTATTCCAAACTCGTTTGAGCCCCTAGTAAGAAATCTCTCAGACATTTCTGGCACTCTATCAGGACTCTGCAGAGATGAGGATGCCTTGGGACTTCAACAGCTTTAATTTTGTAGTGAATCTGACTTGGTGTCTTTCATGTATGTACCAGTAAGACCTGCAGTAGAAACCTTAGAAGTTAATGAAAAAGACAGTGAGATTTAGAGATTTGGGCATATAATTACTATAGCAACATGTGCTCTTTCTTGCACTACCGCGTAAGATCTATTATGCATGCTACAGTAAACCAAATAAATCACAGGTCACAAAACACAGCAGTAAATCCTGCCCATATTAAGTTGCAAAGTAATTAAAACTGATATGATATTTACATTGCAAATTCACTAATAAGATCAGAAAAACATTCTGATTACAAGTGCATCCAAAGCAACTTCTGCAGCATTTCTTCAACTACTAACATGAAACCCTGCTTTTTCCAGCTGGGCAGACATATGAAAGTTTTTAGATATGTACGTGTGCCACAGACTCTTCCTGAGGCTTCATAAAAGTTCCTTTCTTGGTTAAATCTCTAACATCACTGAAATACTCTAAAATACTCTAAAAGTAAATTCTACAGGAACACACCAAAATAGGCAACTTCAGCTAATTAAGATTTTGTAAACACTGAATAGTACTATTTAGACTGCTTAATAACAGCTTGAGTTTCCATGTCCCAGTGCCACCTCCACCCAGGGTCAATTCAACAAACAACAACAAAAATTAAAGCAGATGCAGCCTTTAGTTCTCCAGTACAAGTATTGTGAAGGCCCTGAGTGGAACCTGACCTCTTGTTTCCACTGAGCCTTGCAAATAGAAGATCTCAACCCTCAAAGGTCCCCAGGCCAAAATCTTTCAATATTGCTGAAAAAAAGAGGAAAAACAAATGAATTCGCTCATATAAAATCTTACAACAGTGTAACACTCATTATTATCTCCTACTTACAGGGCAAGTCAAGCCCTTAGTCATCCTGGTCTTAACATACTGCTACAGATAGCTAACAGTTTTCATCCTTTTTCAGAATAAAGCATCTACTGCTGATCATACTCTGAAATTAAACTCAAACTTTCATTACCCATGTGGTGGATTTTATTATTACATTTTTTTGTTTGTTTTGGTCACCTGGCAGTAGTTACATGTCCTCCTCAGGATGTGGCAATTAGACATCTTGTGCTAGACACTGATATTGCTCAGTCCTGGGCTTGCACTCTATGCAGTGACTCCCAGTACATCATAAAGCCAATTGCAGCCAACCCCTCCTGGCAACCTATGAAAAATGCTCTATTTTGAAACAATTTTGCCTCTGCACTGCATGATGTATGTTCTGTTTTTCCTTTCCCTTGCTCTTCATTACTAAGAACATTTGCATGAAAAATAGCATCTTTCTTTTTCAAAAAGTTCAGTTGTTCCTGCTGCTGCTATTTTTTTCCTTGCACTTAAACTCATAATCTGCTCTTGATAATAGCTACAGTGGAATGCTGTGATAATGACTGCAGTATCAGAAAAAAGAATAACATGTAGCTGTTGATGAGTTCTCAGAAGGAAGGCTGAGGGCTAATGTTGCCCTCAGTACTCAGCACAGAAACCAAATGGGCAGGCGCCAACATCTAAAATTTTGCCACCTTCAGCAGCAGTTCTCTGACTGCCAGCCTTCACAGCTGTAAGTGAGGCTGGAATATCTGCAGGCATGCAGCACATCCATCTCCACGATGTTGCACACCATCTGGATCCAGACCTCTGCCTCTTCCCTTCTACCTCCCTCCCAGAGACAGCACAGACAACCACAGTCTCTGGAGATGCCCCTCTGAAATCACACACAAGCAGGAACCATCAGAGGTGTGTGCGACAACCCTTGAAAAACCTTTTCTTTTGCATTGTTGCTCAAATCCACTCAGCAGAATACAGCAGCAAGTGTATTCCTAACTCACTGCCTTCACTCTGCAGAGGTTACTGACACTCAGCTCTAGCCCCTTTCCTCATTGTGTCACAGGCCACCTGCTACCAAATACCTTCCTCCCATGCTGACCCTTGCACTCTGGAGGGACTCTCTAGAAAACCATCCCAGGGCCCCCTTTGCTCCTCCCAGTCCATTTTTTTTTAAATTCCTCAGTGGCAACAAAGAACCTCACCACAAACAAGTAACTTCTCCTGGCTGATCTCAGCCTGTGCTTCCCCTGTGCTGTCAGGACATCAGTTGGTTCATGCTCCAGCCCCTGCCTTTCCTGGGAAAATCCCATCACTTTGTCCACTGGAATTCTGGTGCATGGATAATGCTCCAGTTTGCTCTGGCACAAAAAACAGTGCATGTATATAATAAGCAAGGCTGTAATATGAAAAGCACAGGCATATGCTCATTTCACCCATTTCACACTGGTTTTGCTCCCTAAACATCAAGCTAAACTATGAAATAATGTTTATGGTGAAATAAGATCTATTGGTTTCTATCCAGTCATTTTTCCTGGTGTAAAACTAAAACACAGAAATGTTTTCTAGTTTAGAGCTGGAACATTCAACTTCCCAGGGAGAATATTTCTGCAAGAATGCAGCCAAGGAAATTTACCCCAGCAGAGAGGAAGCAAGAACCACTTACATGTGGGAAAAAATTAGACCAGAGCAATGTGAGTGGTACAGAGATTGTGTTGGCCCTCCACAGGGCCTGAATTTTTCCCTGCATGCTCATTCCCACACAAAGATACAAATCTTGTTGCTATCAAAGGGCCTGCCCCAGATGGGGCTTCCACTGCAGCCCTCAAATTGCTACTCTCTACTTTCATTTTCCAGGATGAAATTACAGTAATTTTACACTCATAAGCCACATCTGCTTATAAGCCGCACTCCGGGTAGCCAGGAAGACCATGGAATTTGTCCATAAATAAGTTGCACGGACTAATAAGCCGCACTTTTTTTTTTTTTCTTGCAGGGAGGATCCATGTGCAACAAAGTAATGAGTTAGTAACAGAATTGCGCGAGCGCAGGGGTTTGGTGTCAGGTGCTCAATTTGCAAACAGTTTTCAAAGACTGGTGAAGCCTTTAAACTCAGCCCCAGGCACCCTCCCCGTGCTGCGGGCTCCGGCACTCCCGCACTGGCTGCTGCAGCTCCCTCCCCGGCCGGCTCACACTTCCAGGTTGGCAGTTCGCCTGAATAAATAAGCTGCACCTGATGATTAGCCGTACTTCCGGGATCAACTCAATTCTTCAGTGAAAAAGGTGCAGCTTATCAGTGTGAAATTACTGTACTCAGAGTACATTATAGCTCTAGAAGGAAATGAGCGGGGAAAGAAGCCAACAGGGCTACCACATGCTGTAAATGCTCAAAAGATGCATTCATTAGTCACACTGTGCCTTTTTCTTTCTCAGGAGGAGTCAGCTGCTGACTGGTAAGTTTTCTGTCCCTCCCTTCTTCTTGTGAGGATTACTATAATAATTTGATTATTCCTTTCTATGCAGTGGACAAAAACAACAATCACATTAACCAAATGTTTTAGGAAGTTAAGTTTCACTTTCAAAAGATGGCTATGGCTATCTGCATACTTATTATTCATAATGCCTTTAAACAGAATCTGTTTTCCCTAGTTGAGAGCTCTGTCATCTTCTGGTGATCACTGATTTTATTTTTTAAACACATGGTAGGCTGTATTCATCCAATCACCTCAGCAAAATAGAAGAGATCCACACAATTAACCTAATTTACAGAGCAAGTATAGTCTCCTCAAATCCAGTAAGAGATGACCACAGAGGTACAGGGTAGAAAAGAGCAGCAGTTGAAAGCTAACCACCAGAAAAAGGAAAAAATACTGCAAATGCAGAGAGCAGAAATGGAGGAAAGCCACAGGTCCACACATCTTTGTGAAAAGTAATTCAAAAAACTCTCCATGCTGTAACAGAACCAGTTGGGATGGTGAGAGATGAAACTCCAGCTCCGACCATGCCTTCCTACTAGTTTTCCTCCCCCTGGTTGATAATGCAATAAACACAAAGGCAGAAAATATACTTTTAGGAAAATCAATGTTTTTTAAGATGAAACATCAATGTAATTCAAACAGCCCAAGTCAACTGCCTATAGTAAATTAAGTTTAAAATTTTAACAGACCGTCATGTAAAACTGATGTTGTCTGACAAATTAAATTACAATAGTAATACATCATTCACAAAAGTATTATTGATAGCGACAGGAAGATATTGAATTTAAATTATTCATTTTTATTGATTAAACAGTATCTCTTCACCAAGAATGGGGCAAAACAGCTGACAAACATTCAAGATTCATATTTTAGCTCCTAAAATAAATATCTGTCAATCCACCTATGCTGGGCTTTTGTGTATTCCCCTGCAGTGGATCAAGTCAGCATTAAAACTTCGTGCATGGAGAGCAATTCACCTACTTTTCTTGTAGCTAACACTGAGTTTCAAAACACTCTTTCCCCTCCCAGATGTCACTTTAAAAGCTGTTTCTGTGAAAATGCACACAGTCATGTGTCCCTGCAAGCAGCTGCCTTACCCACCTGCATTTCAGAGTAGACATCCCAGGCAGGTGGAACACCTTGTCTCAATACCAGACACAAAATGCCATCCCTGCTGCTAATTCCCTTGCCCAGGACCAGTTGGGAGATATCAGCTGAAGTCTGGACCTTCAAGTCATTCAATACCACCATTCTGAATTTCATTCCTTGCCAGCAGCAGCAATATCCCAAACAGAATGAAAGGAGTAATTGCTTTCTGAGTTTAAAGACTGAACTGAGTCACACTGAGAATGCTGACCCTAAGCAGCTCCAACACATGTACTCCAAGAAAAAAAACAATCAGGGAACAGAAAGTTGGGCTGCCTTCAATAACCAAAGTGCACTTCTTCCCCTCCAACTATTACCAGGGAAAAGTTCCGTGGATTGTTATTTCATGTAAGTTTCTCGTTCCTTGCCCAAATTCTGTCCTTTGAGATTTTCACCCTGATGGCACTGAACATCATAAATTAAAAGTAAGTCTACACCAGCAAAGTAGGTGGAAGTAAAAGAAAAAAAAACCTAAAAACGCTGAGCCCTAAACCAAACAACAATCTTTTATGGGAAGGAGGCCCCTTGCATCCAGACGACATGCATTTAATTGTTTTTAGAGACTTTTGGCCATGGGAGCACATCCATAAAATCCCAAGCTGCCTCCTACTATAAGTAAGGGAATGTCAGGCTGAGAGTTTGGGTATTTTTGTGCTGTTAATATTTTTACTTATCTGCACAATCTAAGGGCTGAAGGAAAATAAACAAGCATGAGTGTACATCTGGGTGATTTTCATGCACAATCAGGGTGGCAGAACTGGTGGATACAGTTCTTCAGTTTCCCGTAACAACTCACTCTCACATCAAAGCATGGGGAATAAAAAACAATTTTCCACATGAAGGTGCAGGGTAACCCACTCAATGACTGTGCACATCATTAGTATGCACATGGAATGTCAAGTAAACCTTTCTTCACCATAATGCCTTTCTGGTGGATTTTTAGGAGAATTTGAAGTTATATTGCCTTTGTCTATATCCAAATGTACTAATACAATGCTACACTTTGTTTATATCTGACTGTTTTTTCTCCTTGGAGCGTTAAATTTGAATCCTCATAGCTTGAGCACTATTATCAACGTAAGATAACTAACATTGTTACTAACATAAGATTACCATAAGAATATAATAAGATTATCCAACAATTTAAAAAAAAAATCATATTGCTATTCCAGACTGGCAAAATCTGTGTGCCAGTGCCAAGGAAGGGTTTGCACTCTCACACATGTTGGATCTCAAGCCACGATCAGCACTGGCTGTTTGATAAGCTCACAGAGCAGACTGCAAGTGCAGGGCACTGGGCAATTCATTAACTGGTCCCAGGACACACAGCCTAACACGGCCAAAACAAGCCAGAGAGACTGGTTTTACCATTGGCCAATGGCTCTTCCCATGTTTAATGTTAGATTTTTAATTCCAAGGGAGGTATTCATTCCTGCCCCAAATTTTCAAGAGGGAATGGAAAGGTAATGCCACAGCTCTGTGTCAATGAAATATTGAAGTGGAGCAGTGAGAAGAACGATTTATTCTTTTCCCTGGTCTACAGAACAAGGGAGAAATAAATAAGATTATACTAATGAAAATTTCTACATAGTTAATAATCAAATTTATTTAGATAACCAGTTGATTTTTATAGGGTTTGGAGGTTTTTCAGAAAAAAAAATCCTCTCTCACCTCCAACTGACATTTTTATTTCTTTTACATGAAGAAAAAGTCTTTCTTGTCTTCTGGTACAAGAACGTTCAGCCTAATACATGTATTATTTCTGTCTACTTGAAATGAAGAGGAATTTGTTTTATATATTTGACCTTTGATAAACTATTATACAGCAAATCTTTTTCATTTTCCTCTCCTTGCAGATGTGTTTGGTCCAGTGTAAATACAGCACCTTTTGGCAGCTCTTAGAAACTTCAACAAGGGACTGTGGAAAATTAGTTTGTTCCTAGCATTACTATGCTCTTGTTTAAAGCCCTATGTGATCCATCAGAAAAATACATCAAATAAAGAACCTCAATGTTTAAATGATTCACAGCCAGTCTACCAAAAAGCAGTGAATCCTAGATGTTCCAATACCTCTTAACACCTTAACATCTAATTTAAATGCCACATTTGATAAAAGTCCTAAGTTTAACACATTTCAACTACTCAACAGAAATATACTGAACTGTTAAATTAAATGGAACTTCTCAATCCTAATTTCTTACTTATATTTCCCAGCTCATCCCCTTCATATCAAATACATGGTCAAAACCTATAGGAGAGTCTTTGGATCAATCCCCAAAGGTCTTCAGCACTGGAATAATTGGACAAGATTTGGTACCTATTTAAACCCAGAGGCTAGACTTTTTTGTGGGGAATTAAATCTGAATCCCACTGACTTCCAGTCACAGCAGACTCCCATTAGAGAGACTCCCTTTAGAGAACTCACCATACACATCTGAGTTGTACCATCCTGCTGGTCATGGCACAAAAGAGAAAGAACAGATGTTTTTCTGCAAACAGGTGAATAAGAGTCTGTAACTGCCAAGAGGGCTGCACAAAAAAAGAAAATAAAAAAAAAACAACAGATGGGGTTTGGAAGAAAGACAAAAAGTTTCCAACCATTCCTTCAACTGAGAGAAATCTTTATTTCCACAGGGAAGAATTTACAGACCTTTCTCAGTGATTTTCAGTAAACATATTTTAAGAAGGGATCATGATGATAACCTCTCTTTTATCTTCTGCCTAGCCCCAAACTACCTTGTGCCAAGTCTCTGAGAAAAAAGTTAGCGAGTTCTTCCTCTGCAAGATCATTTTGCTATTTGGTAGTTAGTATTTCCTGAATCTTTGTACTTCAGTTGAAAACAACGACTCTCACTAAAGAGACTAGAGGAAAAAGTTAAACAATTTCAAATAATTTTCTTAATTATTCAACAAACTCTGTTTTTCTTGTTTAGCTTTACTATTCTGCACATCTGTCTGGTTATTCAGCAACTAATGCTAAAAATAAAAGCAGCTTCTTAAATCCTCAGGAAGTAAGTCCTATGCCAAAAAACACCATTAAAAAAGCCATAAAATTGCTGGGTGCATCTCTGAGATGTAGAAATGTCCAGCTGAAAACATTCAGGTAGCTCAACTACCTCAGTGAGCCTCTAAGTACACCAGTACAGACAAAATTTCTGAAACCATCTTGAGTTCAAACAAGTGAAAAAAGCATATCATCATTGACCATGATTATTTCTGTGAGGCTCTTGTTACGCACTATATGCTGTCCAGCCTTTTTAATAATTACATAGTTTGACCTGTTTGTATACTAACAACTGGTCTAAGCAGAAAGAAAATGCAGCATATGATTTTGAAATGCAAATACCTAAGTAGACAGACTGTAATTGTAACAGCAGCATTTTGGTTTTCTCTGCCTTACCCCCTCAATTTTCTTTACTATAATCTGTTCTTTCTACAAATTTTGAGGGTTTTTTTCCTGGTGATTAAAGGTTTTCCATCACACAGAGCTATTCCCTAGGCAGCAGCAAAGGCTTTGTCTTGCACTATGTGCTCTCTGAAAATTCTCCAGGAGCTGTAGGTCTCTGCACCAATTGGGGACTTATTTTTACTGCCAAATCCCAGAGCTGCTTCTAGGCAGCACAACTCTCTTTCTGTGGAGACCTGGACCAGTCATTTTATCACGAGGGAAACTTCAGGGAGGTGGACACAGCACTGGCCTCTCCCAGCAAAGAGTAATTCCATCATATCTCCATTAGGATGTTAGAGAAGAGCAGCTGACACACAGTGTGCCCAGGGCACAGGTAAAGGAGGCAGCTGTCAGGATGCTGCCTGCAGGAAAGGCAGCCTGTTTGCTCTGCATTTGCCAGAAGATGCTGGGATGAACTGTTTCAAACCACTACAGCCTCCTGCTCTGGGAGAAGATGAAGACATGCAGGGCTGTCAGACTAGGCAGCTCTGTCCTGCTACTGCTACCACACACTACCCCAGCCCATGGGACCCTTCTCACTAGAGTCCTCACCAGGGACCCCATGCAGATGGTGCATACACAGTGCCAGGGGTGCACATGGAGAGGATGGATTTACCGGCACACAGCACTGGAGAACTGGGTTTGCTTTATAATTTCATCCTTACCATCTGTGCTTCAAACCATGTATTTCACTTGTAAGGTAAAAGAAACCTGAAATCCAAATCACCATGAGCAGACTGAGCTGGTGAAGTTGCAAGGCCCATTTTGCCAAACCAAGGAGGACAGTCACCTGCAATGTCACCCCAGCCATGCTGGCCCCACAGCACACCCTCAAATCCATGGCAATGGTCTGTTCTGAGGCTGAGCAGCACAGCCCAAACTGCTTCCTAGGTGAGCCTGCAGCAGCATTTCAGTACCACCCGCTCTAGGGCTTCAGATTCAACTCAGCACAAAGACAAGAAAATCTTACAATTTAGGCAAGTGGAAAAGTGTCTTTGCCTGAATACAAACAAAACTTGGTATTGTCTGGCCACAAGCTGGGTTTTGGCAATTAATAATTGGGAAAGTGTAGTAAAATGTTTTGAAAGATAAAGTTTCTAGAGATTCCTCCTGTTCTTTCATAAGTGTCATGTGAAATTGCTCTTGATTCCATTGGGGTCTAAAGACAAGGGAATAGCAAGCACTGCTGAGAAAACTAAAGGACAGCTCATGCACCTATAACAAATTCTCACTGTTAATTGAGATACTCATGAATTTAACCAAAAGTTATTTGTATAAAATGTCTCTTTCAGAGTTTGTGGTGTTCATCATTGTCTCTCTTAATTATTTCTGACATATTCCATACTATTTATGGCCTTCAGTGACTCTGAGAAATTAACTTTCAGTCCTCTTTAAAGCATATGTGCCAAGAAACAGAATTAAATGCTGCACAGTTGTATTACAGCATTCAGGCATCTGAAGTAATCAAGCCAGTGCATGCAATGACATGGTGGAAATAATGCTCATAGAAATGCCTACGAGGAATGAGAGCGTCTCTAGGCAGATTTTTGCTCTCTCCAGTGTCTTGTCTAAACTTGATTGTTCAGAGAAATTCTGAACTTCCAAGAAACTTAATGAGCCTGTGGTGATAGAAGACCAGTCCCAGCATAGCTTGCATGAGGGACTTACAGAGAGGAACAGAAACATTTCTCAGGGAACACTCACCCCAGAAATATCTATCAGTCTGGAGGTGTGTGAATGGTGCAGCTGTCCCAAAGTAGGAACAAGATGCCAACCCTATTCATCCTTCCCTAGTATTTGTCCACAGTCTCTGCAGCACAATGGCTACACACAGTATTTTTTGGCCTGTTTAAGAATTCTGTTAATGCAACCAGTAGCCTCAGATAGGAGCATCCATGATGTACTTTGGAAAGTTAATGAAATCTGCCCACCAGAAAGGCTGAAAATTGTTGTCCTTCAGCTGTGTCTTATTTACTTTCCAGGGCTCTTTCTTTTTCAAAATAGTATGTGGACAGAAATAGTTTTCCTTCTTGTGGCAGGTGCAGGTAAAAACTTACGATCCATGGAAAAATTTATAACTGGAGTTTGATACCAAAAGATAGAAACTGAAGATTAACTCTTACTGCCTTCGAATCCATTAAGTTCCTGGCTGTTTCTGCAGGTCTCTAAATCTTCTCATGATCTGCCCTGGGGGCTCAGTCTGGGTTGGATGCCACTGTCTCTGCAGGGGAAAACAATAATGAAAGTTTGCTACTTAAGCCTTGTATTTCACTAGAGCTTAAGATCAGCTGGGCAGCTTATTTAGAGGTCCATCTTTACCCATAGAGAGTAGCAGAAAGATCAATCAGAGAGCAGGATCCTAAAATACAGTAACTCTTCATGTACATTTGAAATCAGACTGTATGATCCATTGGCTTATCTCCCTCCCTGTTTCATCTGCAACCTGCAAACCTTTCCATGAGCAGACTCGTATACACATAGATGCCTGTGAAATAGCTGTTCTTCAGATGAATTTGGATGAAAACAAGGCAATATTATGCACAGATCAGAGTCTGAGTTCTTATTATCACTACGAGGAAACTGCAGACAGGCACACAGACGCAGCTACTCCATCATGATGAGGGTGCTGCAGGGCCAGAGCTGCACCACCATGATAGAGAGAGTGCCCGCAATGGGTACCTTGTGCTCTGCATCACCTGGTGAGACACAAGGAGTTGTTGGAGCAGGTTGCACCTGGAACAAAATAAATGCAACCATTATATCTGTTCTGATAGAACAGCTGTCACAGAAGAACAGCTTTTTCATAAACATCACAGTACAGTATCATTAAAAATTCACCTTTTCTTAAAAAATACTTTCTTTTTTAATGCCAGTCATGCTGAAGATCTTGCAGTCAGAGCAGTCTAGTGGCCTGCTAGAGGTGTTATTAAAAGTCTAAGGAAATCCTTTATTCATCAACTTACAGTCTTAAACAGGTTTCTGCAAATAACCTGATATACTAATAAATCATTTTTAAAGTGGTTATAACTAATGAAAATTAAAAGGGCTAAAGTCACAGAATGTTATTAATTGGTCAGATAGCACCTGAGGATACTAAACAAGCAAATTGGCCACATTTTAAAAAGATTAAGTCACTGTCACAGAATTGTACAATTGTTTAGGTTGGAAAAGACCTCTAAGACTGTAGAATCTAACTGTTGTATCAGCACTGACAAGCATGTCACTAAACCATGTCTCCAAGTGCTGCATCTACACATCTTTTAAACCCCTCCAGTGCTGGTGACTCCACCACTGCCCTGCAGAGCCCTCAATGCTTGACAACCATTTCAGTGAAGACATTTGTTATAATATCCAATCTGAACCTCTCCTGACATGTTTCCTTGCTATCTAGGGGAAGCCTACCTGGCTACAACCTCCTGTCAGGCAGTTATAGAGAGTGATGAGGTCCCCATAGAGCCTCCTTTTTTCCAGGCTGAGCACCCCCAGCTGCCTCAGCTCCTCCTCATCAGCCTTGTGCTCCAGACCCTTCCCCAGCTCCATTCCCTTCTCTGGACACACTCCAGCCCCACAGTGTCCTTCTTGACATGAGGGACCCAGAGCTGGACACAGGGTCTGAGGTGCGGCCTCAGCAGTGCCCAGCACGGGGGGATGGTCACTGCCCTGGTTCTGTTGTCGTACCATGGCTGGAACAGGCCAGGTGCCATTGGCCCCTTGGCCACCTGGGCACACCTGGCTCACGTTCAGCCACTGCCCACCAGCACACTCAGGTCCTTCCCAGCCCCTCTGCCCCAACCTGGAGCACTGCAGGGGCTGTTGTGACCCAAAAGCAGGACCCAGCACTTGCCCTTGTTGAACCTCATCCACCTCAGCCCATGGATCCAGCCCGTCCAGGTCCCTCTGCAGAGCCTTCCTACCATCCAGCAGATCAACACTCCCACACAACTTGGTGCAAAGTGACTGAGGATGGCCTCAATCCCCTCATCCAGATCACAAGTCAAGATACTAAATTGCAGGGCCCCAGTACTGAGCCCTGGAGAAGACCACTTGTGACCAGCTGCCAACTGGATTTAACTCTATTCACAATCACTCTCTGGGATTGGCCATCCAGACAGTTTTGCACCCAACAGCAACCATCAAAGAAGACGATGTGACAAGAGAATTCATATTGATAACACTTCAATTTTCCATTATTAACTTGATCTTTTGATGTCCAGATCAAATCTATGAATGGGAGTCCTGACATGATTAAAACAGACATGAAAAGATTAAGGGTTGCTTAATTATCTTACAATTCAGCATAAGATTTAAGGGAAAAGTGTCACATATGAGAGATAGAAATTAGAAGATAGATGGAGTAAGGGTTAAGCTTATGCATCAAAGACAAGGACTTGACACAGACATGAATGAGATACAGAAGCTTTCTGAGAAGGCGAGATCCATAAGGACCCTACATAATCACCCTTTAATTAACATTTGTCCTTTTCATCTGGTTCTACATCTGCAGATTAAGGAGACAATTATTTACCTACCTTTCCAGTGCATTATTACCAAATCAAACCACCACACAACCTTTGGGTAGGAGATGGCAGAAAACATCTCCAAAATATGAGCAAGGGCAAAATAAAACCAGAGGTTTTAGTGGTTTTAATTTATTGACTAGCAGGGAATTATCTCATGGGTGTCTGATGACAGCAGATGAAAAAGCTGCTCCAATTCATTGGTATAAGTGTCAGCACTGAACCCAAGCAAAGCAGAAAATGTGACACCCTTCAACCAACCTTAATAAGAATATAAATGGGATGTAAAAGAATTGCAGTCAGGTCTACAAATAAAATGTTGAGGTGCTTAGAAAAAATTAATTATTGTGATAACAAAATAAGTGTTATATGGACCAATAAGTCACTAAAATTGTCACTTCTTAGAAGATAATTTAAAAATACAGAGCTTTGCAGTTGTCTGGAAGCATGTCATGGACTTTTTTTTAATATACATGACAGCCAGTACTTTGTGTAGACTCAGAGGAATTTCACATTTGCTTCTGACTCATTATCTTAAATAAATAAAAAAATCTCCTGCTTTTATTTATCTAATGAGGAAGAGTGTGCATATAAAATAAAAGACTAAATTGCACTTCAACAAATCAGCAATTGTTTCCTCTCTCCCAATTTCAGTGAAAGTATTTTTCTGAATTATGTCAAATCATAACACGATTATGTTAAATCATTAACAACATACCTGAAAATAAAATAATTTTTCCCCTCTGCAGCAGATTTTGGCACAGAGAAGTTTCTTCAAATCAGGAGGGACACAACAAGCAATAAATCTAGAACACACATTAAATTAGTCATGTCCAACCCCTCATCCTTATCACAGAACCAACTAGAACATAATCATTCCTGACTCAACTTTGCCAAAATTTTATCCTAAAAATTCCTTCATCATGTAGACTTCTTACCTAGGGAACCTGTTCTAATGATGTGCCAGCAAGTTTACCTCAGGTTGCCCAATACAAATACTTGGAAGTCTTGTGTCGGGCTTTAAGATGACTTTCCTTGAGTTCTTATAATTTTCAACTTGGTTTATGAACCTTGAAAGTTTGCATTAGCCTCTCTGAAATACGATTTTTTTTTCAGAGACTGATAGCTTTTCATAATAATTTGAGTCTAGATGCTGAAACTTGGGAAGCAAAAATATATACGTCTTCCAAGTGCTGACAGTATTAATTTAATTTCTTACAACCAGGGTGGAGAGAATAGTCCATTGTCCTTCAACCTCCCAGGGCTGAAAAACTCCCAGAAATGCTGCCCTATGAACAGCAGCCATCTGGGCTTTGCTGGAGGCCAAGGGAAGGTGCCTCTGGGTGCCCTGTGTCTTTCATGTCATGCCCCCATGGCCCCCAGCCCTTGTTATGACCATCCCCTTAGCTCCAAGGGACCACACTGCAGCTGTTCTGCTCTTGTCTCTCCCTCCTGTCCTGTCACTTCCTCTAAGTACATTGATCCAGAAAGTATTTATCTGGTTCTTTGCTCCATCTGCTGCTCAAACATTAAATGTGAAAGAGTAGAGACCCTAGACTACAGCAGAAATGCTGTTTAGGGTATGATGCTACTGCAATTCACTTGCATTATCAATTTGCAATAAAAGCAAGATGCATTGCAGGGGATTCCAGGTACTGGAGATTTAGCTTCCTTACATTTGGCCAAAGGGAAAAAAAAAAAAAAAAGAAAAAAAAATCCCCCAAAAATAAAATTTCTTTTAACCACCTCCCAATTTTCCAGAAATTCTTTAATTCTAGCTAGACTATGTGACAGAGATTTATATTTATGGGGATATTTTTTCCTCTGCTTTTGATATATTTATTTTCTTCATTGATTCAAGAAATTAAATGGGAGCAAAACAGGACAGAAGAGATTTGCCTTTTCCTTTCCTGAATAAAACAACAGCACTGACTGATTACTGGACTTTTGTTTCAAGGTTGTTTGTACAAGACACCTTTATTTTTTCTAAGAAAATCTTAGGGACATTGCTCTGGAATTTAGAGAAAGAAGGAGCTCTGTGCATGTACCACTTTTTTGTTTAACATGGTCCCAGAACATAGGTGAATTTTAGCACTTTTGGGCACATGAATTTTAGTGGGTTTGGACATATATGCTACTTCTGCATGAAAGTCAGTAAAAATTTAGTCACAGCCTCATTCATCACTGGCCTGTTCCAACTTACACTGAAATCTCTGGCCACAAAACTGGACCCATGCACCCAACAATTCTCCTCTGACCAGGCTAAAAATAACAGAGGTCTTGTATGAAGCTAAATATAGATGGATACCAGACAACAAATCATTTTAATAAATAATATCAAGAGAAGAAAATGAGGATTCAAGTCAAGCTCTAGATTTATAAACTATAGAGGTAAAAGATCTAGCAGCTGCAAAGAAACAAATGGGTATGATTGACTGGTTTGTTCTGTTTGCAGATCGACTTTGCAATTGCAGCTCCAGTTAATAACCATACAGGAATCCTTAGCTGTAAGCACAAAGAGAACAATAAAACAGCAAAACTCCAAAGTTATAATGTGCAATGGAAGATGGAAATTGATGCAGCAGGGCTTTGCCTTCCTCCTTCCTTTGGCAGTACGGTCAAAGCGACATAATGACTCAGAAAATAAAGAACACATAACTAAAATTATGTCAGAATAAGCAAGAAGGGGAAAATCATGGGTTTGCTACCAGTCTCTCTCACTACTAATTGCTGATTTTGATAGCTTTGAGCTCCTTAGCAGGCAACACATGGAAGGGGAGGGGGGGAAATATTTTATTCAGTGCTCAATAAATGCACTGCAGCTTCATACTGACATGGCACTCAAGACAAAAGCTTTTCACTGTGCTACCAAGCAGCTGAACTTCTAGTCCTGCCTGGTCTAAAAAAGCAAGTAAGATGCCCCTTCTCCCAGTCAGATAACACATCAGTTGCTGTCGCTGCTGTCAAGCCTGAGTTATAATCATAGCATTACTGCTCATACAGCCTGCAGGCAAACCAAACAGCATCAGACAGGAAGGCTGCCAGGAAGGTGCAGTCACTACCTCATCTGCCTAGTGAGAGGAATAATGTTTTCTGCAACAGATATTTCCCAAAGAGCAGTGATCTTTGCAAACTACTCTGAGAAGTACAGTAATTGCATGCCTGTAAGGCGCACCCTTTTGACTAAATTTCAATCAAAACCCAGAAGTGTGCATTATAGTCCAGTGCGCCTTATAGTCCAGTGCGCCTTATATCTGGACAAAGTACAGAAAATTGCTGACAACCCAGAAGTACACCTTATAGTCCGGTGCGCCTTATAGTCATGGAATTACTGTACTCGTGCCTTTCTGACCAGCCTCCTTTTCATTCTATAGATACAAGAAATCAACCTTCACATCCACAGCTGCTAACAGTATTTGTCCTCATGAAGTTTGAGTCTCTTTCTGTCATACTCAGCCCCTAGCAGACCATCCTCCTGGTACTGTATTTGGACACAGGTTTTGTGCGAGGTTTCTGATCTCCTCATGCTGCAATCCAGCTCTGATTATATGGCTGAAGTGCGTGAGAGCTGCAATGTAGAAATCAGCACATGGCACAAAACAGTGACCTTTCAAACCAAATAAAGGCAGGGTTATGTCCAGTAGGATTATTGTCCTGCCATGCATATATCCTTGTGTGTAATTTCATTAAAAGAGAGATCATTTTAAATTTTCACCTGAGAAGATAAAGAACTGTATACCACACATTTCAGTATGAATCAAGCAAATGCCACTTTCTTATTCTCGTCTAACCCTAATATACAGTTTCTCTATCCCTACACGGGATCACGCAGCTTATCATTGGTAGAAGCCTTCTTGCATGAGGCAAACATGCAGACTTTTCATTGGCTTCAGAGTTTCTTGGCATTCACCTATCACCTTCAGCTCTTCGTCTCGCCCCTTGTTTTGTCATTAAGCCACAGCTGTTCTTCTTCAGCTCTGTTTTGTGGGAGGATGGTTTGTAAGGATAGTGCCGAAGGCAATTTTCCTCGATGAATTACAGCTGTACTGATTATGAGGCATGGAAACAGCCTTGTCTGCCCAGTGAGGATGGTTGCTATAAAAGAGTGGGTTAGCTGGTCATTAGAGAGTTGGAGTTTGCTGGCTGTGCTGTGAGGAGGAAGGGACATGTAGCTGTGTAAGGGACAGAAGGGTTAAGAGGCTGGGTAAGGGATAGAGTGGAAGTAGCCTGTCATGCAGAAAGAAAAAGGAAACTTGCAGAGAGAATGGGAAAAGGAGTCAGCAGTTTGTGGAGCTGCCTGTGGGAAAAGGAGTCAGTGCTGTGTGGAGCTGCCCGTGAGAAGTCCACAGAAAGTATGAGAAATTTTTAAGATAATAAGGGACTGATGATGATGTCAGTTGTGTCTATCTCAACTTTGACACTCTTTCAGGTTGACTTTAAGGGCAAAGCTACAGGACTAGCTCAGGTTCATAAAAGCATTCGTATCCCTTTCCTGGCTTCTTCAGTACATGTCCATTTTCCTCAAAGAACATTCCCACATTCACCTGCTTCCCAACACGTGAAATTTCTCCCAGCACTTCCAATTCTGCCAGACTGTCTCAACTCCCTTTAATGGACTTCAGTTCTCCCCCCAACCCTGCCAGGCAATGTACTCACATTGTTTGTTTGCTGACAAACTGGAGCTTGCCCTGGGGTTTCCATGCCCCTAGCAAACAGCAGTACAGATTCTATCTCACCATCCACGAGCCAGTAGGTGTGGTACAGGCAGGGACCAGCCTCATATCTCAACATCACACTGAGCTGCCGCTGTAGCAGCAACAGATCCCTGTCAGAACATCTGTCCTACCAAAGCTCATTAGGGAAAATAAGCAAGGAGTGCTGGGGAAGGATCCTGTCATCATTAATAATGTCAGACCCGTTTCTCCCTTGTCTTTTCATGTTAAAATTTTCAGAAGAACATGGAGGAGCCACACTTGACAGGTCCTAGAGTACCTTTGACACCCTGATCAAACTTGGTACCTACTACTTTACGTCTAGAAAAAATGATCTTTGGTGCTCACATACACATCACCTATTAGCATATGTAGCTTTTTTTGAATCTATTTGATATGTATTATTCTGTTTAGCTGCATATGGATATACAGCTACCTATTCCTTGGCCTATTCTGAAAGGGATTCTCAGGCAAATTCCCATTAGGCTGGCCTCAAGGATCATACTTTTCTCAGCTGCACAGTTCATTAAAGAAGTAGGTGACTCCTGCTAGCCAGCCACAAAGACTGACTACTTTTCCTTTCCCCTTCTGATAGATAAATTATGGAACATATAACACGAAAATTTTCCTTTAAATTTATTTACAGTTCATCCACAAACTACGACAAGCTGTTACATTTGAATACCTTTCTCTTATGAGTCTTGGGCTGACCTCTCTTTTAAAAATAGTTTCCCAGTTATGGTGGTGTATAATCTCCTCCCAAACATAGTTGCCTGTGTTTTATCCCCAGTTCACATCTCCAGTGTGGTGTGAGAAGTACCAAGCTCCTGAAAGATGCCAGAAGGCTCCTACCTTTGACATTTTTACTCCAGACTGCCCGTGAGCCACATTAACTTCCTTGCAGCTTGAAATTACACCTGACTCCACAATCTCACTGAATGCAGCAGTGTGGTGACTGAAGCATGCACAGCCCCAGCTGCAAACACATGGCTGGGAATCTGACTGCACCAGCCTGCAGCTGGTTTCTGATGGAGCACATGAAGGAAATTCTTCAACAAAAACACTGACAGAAAACCCTGCCTCACGAGTGCTAGCAATTGTAGCAGATGCCACAGGTAGCCCAGGTGTAACAACCTTCTTTCCCTCTCTAGGATGCCTGTAGTCACCCTGACAAGCTGCTCTGCATCCCACTGCACACTATGAACAGACTTTCTATCTATTGTGCAGAGCTTAAGAGAGTTTTATTATCAGTCTCCCATTATTTTTCTGTATATGTAAGGAAAGGTGGCCTGGTTTATTTAATGAGCACGCCCAGCAGTGTCAAAGGGCATCAGCCCTGCAGCCCATCTCTCCACAACAGCCTAGGCAAGTGGGGCACTGGAGAAGGGGCCTGCTCCCATAGATACTGGGAGAGCTGTCACTGCTGCTTTTCTGGTGCTTCCAGTGACACAACCCACACACAGTTTCACTAAGTTACTTCAGGATGTGCATTTCCTCAGCTTTGTCACTGGAGCTATCAAAAACTGCTGCACAGCATTTTCCCTTGATGAAATTAATTGCCCACAGGGAACTCATCTGAAATTTTCTCCCAGATCCAAAACAGCACATAGCACCATAGCTAGATTTAACTCAAAACCCAAGAACTTCCTATGGCATAACTTGGGGGCTGGCAGCCCTTGCTACTTCCCGCACCCTCCTCCTCCTGCTGTCTCACCCTTGCTTGTTCTTTAACTACCAAGAATCCATAATTTCTGATACTGGCTGTTCGAAGTCTCACATATAGAGGAATCATCTCCCCATCTTGCTTATATTACAAAACAAATTAGAGATATTGAACTATGTTAATCCTGTAATTATCATGGTTATAATGAGGCAGTTTAATGATCTTGCTAATTGTCTGTTCAGCAAGACTGAATTGGAAAACATTCCTTACCCCATCCACTCTTTTAATTCTGCTTAGATCAGATGTTCCCTGTAAGTGAAGAGTTGTAGCTATGTTTATCACTACCCCAACACCTCCAAATTAATGTTTAAAAATTGCTTCAGGTCTAACCACAGGCCAAGTACTATATTGTGAGCAATGTTTATGTGGCCACAGTCAGTAGCTATTCAGCGATAGATTAATTCATATGAGATTACCAGAGGAAGCAAAAAGAGAAATAAAACATCTCTGTGAGGACTAAAATTTTGCTTAAGGATTGCCTCTTAAATGCCTTAAAATTATCAGCTGAAATAAGCTGCCTAAAAGTTTTTTCTGCCTAATCAACTGCTTTCTTGTTTATTCTGCTGCAACAATCTACTCTCAGCCTCTGGCTGTGGCTAAATACAAGAGCTGTCCCAGAAATCACCGGCAGTGTCCCAGGATACTTCATTCTCCAACTCTTGCACACCTTGGGACCAACTCAGGACCACCTATGTGGGTCGTCATAGACATTAAAAATCATCTTTACAAAAGAAAACAATCAAGAAGGGGTACACAAGTAAGTGTTCACTACTGCAAAAAACCCCATGATTCCAGCACATCAGCTTCTCTGCAGGAGTTGTCATGCATATGCTAATCCTGGAGTAAACTGCAAGTAATTCCAAGCAATGAAGCAGTAATTTACCGCATGCTTACTGTAAGCAGCTGATATAGCCCTGCATTCCCTGCTATGCCTCATTCAAAACCCCACATCTCACCCTTTTTACAGCTGAGAGAGCTGGAAGGATGAGCTAAGTGTTCCTGTAATAGGTAAAATTTACCAAGCATCTCAATGTAGAATTCCCATTTTGAGGCTGACATCTGTGTTCCCCCAGCAAATGATTGCAGGAGAATTTAAAAAGAATGAAGAGTCTGTCCATTTAGCCAAATACACATCTCTGAGCTACAGAGATAACTGGAGAACTTTTCCCAAGTACCAACCACCTCTCTGAGATCCCTGCCTCACCTGCTGCTAAAAAACAAAGGTAACTTGTCATCAAGCCTGGTAATAACAGTGCTGTGAGCAGCCACCCAAAACGCAGAGGTCAGATTTAAACTGATATTAAACCAGCAAAACTCCACCAGTCAGAAAATACAGTGATTTACAAGCAGCTGGGGACTCAACCTTTGTAACCAGAAATCTTTGCACCACATTGCACAGGCAAGCATCCCAGCACACCTAGGCAAAGCTGCCCAGAGCAGCAGAGAACAGACAAAAATCAGGAGTTATCTCTTACTGCAGCCAGACATTAATGCTCTGCACCTACCAGATTTTGTTTCTAGTACATTTGAAACTAGAGAAATAATGAATTGTTACTGTATGCAGTTCCTGGATCGGTGATGGTCACAGTAACATGGCAGCTTTCTTACATGAGCAAGAAAGAGCATTTATTGAAGGAAATCATGGATTTAAATAGAAAAAAAATTTAGAGACATTTCATTGGGCAGAGCAGAAACACCCTTTAAAAAACACACTCCATGAGGCTAGTCACATACACTGCAGGTGTCATAATCTTTGTTTTGGGTTTCTGTCCTTGAAGAGCCTGAGAGCAAAGCTCATCCAGCCTGGGAAAATCCTGGCCGGATTCTCCTAGGCCTCAGTTGCCCACAATGAATAGTAATTTGTATTAATCATTGCAAGCTCCACTGCAATTAACAGCAGTGGTTAGCGGGCGGATTATTTACGAATACAGAAGTGACATATGGATCAGCCCAAAGATTAAACTAACCCACTATCCCGTTTTCAACAACTGTCAGTGGCAAATGCCTGGAAATGCATTTGTAAGGGAAAGGTAGGCATCAAGCAAAGCTTTCTCTGAACATTCTTCCAATCTCCAATGGCTCCCAGCTGAGAAATTTCCTGAACCAAACAATCCTGCCAGGGCTATGCATCTGAGCAGCTGGCACCCAGCAGCACCGACAAACTCCTTTTGCTCTGCAGAACATCTCTGCCTGTGTCTCAAAGGCCAAGTTCCAGAGGGAACAGGCAAGTTCTGTGTATAGCACTATTTCTTTGCTTACTTGAGACACAATTCTCCTAGCGTCACTGCATGAGTGTTGCTTTGCTGAGAAAAGGGCTCACAAGTGAGGCAACAACAGGTAATGCATCTACTATAGTCTAATGATTTCCCCTGGTGGGAAAAGGAGGGTTCAAGTTACAGCAGTATCTATTAAATGAGTCCATTTCTCATCTCTCTTCAGCAAATAGAGTGGAAACAGCAGAGTGATGACATTAGGTGGAATCACCAGCAAGATGAGAATCAAGCACCAGGAAGATGGGTAAAAAAACTAAGGGGATAGGACTGAACTCATGACCTACATAGACACTTTTATTCTGCACTTCACATTCCTGATAGCACCCGCAGGCTGCTCAAGTCATAGACAAGTTTATTTGATAACTTCAGACAGGTTTTGGTGTAAGCTCCAAAAGGCCTTCCAACTCAGCTGGGCTATGGCTGTGTACAAGTCAGCTGTTGCACCTGAAGAAAGTAGTCTAGTGTGAAATTTTAAATAAAATACATGATGGTTTTCAAACACATGTTACAGTAAGAAAACCATTGGAGATTATGGAGAGCCTTGCTTGTTTTTTGGGCTTTTGGTTTTGTTCTGAAACAATTTTGCAATAACACCACTTCAAAACAAGCTGCTATATATGAAGTGGCAGAGTCAATATTACATTTTAAATAAAACACTCATTTGTTTCTCACCGTGCCTTCAAAATTACAAGCTTCTTTATTGCAAACACCTTTCTCAGAAAACCTCCGATTAAGAGGTATGGTGCTAGCAGCCAGGATTGTTACCAGCTTTGTATGATCCTCAGCAATATAGTCACACTACAAATGAATTTGCCTACCAGAGATATTTGGGGCCAAATACAGCGAAACTGCTCATTATTCCTGAGCTGTAACATGGCTCAAAACCATCCCTCTATACATTTACCCCAGTCCATTAACCATTCCGATATTTATTGGTCCATCTCCAATATGAAAAACTGGTGAAAAGTTTGGGGTAAAAACTCTGCGAAGATAAATTTGAATCAGAACCAATATTTATTCCAAGATTGTACCTCTGTCCATTGCATCTACTCCCCAGCTCACCACAATAAATCACTTGGGTTCCCAGTATACTAGAGCACATCAGATCTCAACACATAGATTAGAATACACAGCTGTGTTTATGTGAAAGAGAAACCAATAAATGAAAAATTATGAGTAGAAATTGAATCTGCTAGACAAATGCTCAGCAATAGATTAACATATGCTGCATTTGCAGAAAAAAATAATACTTCAGCTCCAGCTTATATTAAATATTGAGATCGCCAAGTTTTTCTCAATGTTCTGCATGTCTTGATGTATTGTAAGCAAGCATATTTCATTAGTTGCAGATATCCATTACTCTCTAATAACTTTCAAACTCCTGGACTCCTGTCATTTGGACTTATATTTGAAGAGACACTTGGGACTATAAAAGAAGGGAAAAAAACCAAAACCCAATGCTAAAAGCAATGTTCTTTCACTGGTTTTGTCAGTGGAAACTTTCTTCTGGGCTGTATAATTGAAAAGCAATGCAGTAGCACAAAATATTACATGAGATGAGGAACATTTCAGTGACAGCCTCACAGCCCACAAATCAAAACATAATGCATTGTTTATCACAGATAATTGCAGAATTTCCATCCCGTTTTAATCTTTTTATTAGCTTTTAAACAAACTCTCTGTCCCAGTTTTAGAGACAGGAATAAGAAAAACCATTTGCATTCTCTTTTGAAGAATATTCATTATTCAGGGTAACAGAGAGAATAAACTGGATCTTCTGCAGAATATACTACCCTGCCCATGGTATCTACCCTTTGCATGATAAGATATAAGTCAGTGAACCATCACCACACGTTTACTTTATTTAACTTTTAGGAAGCTGTAACTAAGCTGTAAGCTTCTCTGTTTCTATTCCTTGGATTTGAATTAATTTTCTTATTTTAATATTTTCTAAACTTAAAAAAAATCCCACCAAAGTCAAACCTTTTTCATGCAGATGAGGGTGATTCATGAGGAAATAATTCAGTAGCAGATTTATCCCTGAGAACAGGAACACATTTAAAAAGTCATATCTCCATTTTTAATCATTTTTACAATTTAAGAGGGTGCATTTTCTAGCGAGATATTTTTCCTCCTGCCTGGACTGTTCTGAGCAGCCATAGTCTATGTAATATCTGAGGTGCTGAAAAATCCATGAGAAGGTAAAAAAATGTAATTCTGACACCAGTTTTAATTCAGCCTAGTTCAGCTAAAGTAATTTAAGGGAGGGAAAACAGTTAGTGGTCAATATGTAAAGAGAACTTCAGCGCACCCCTATGTTACCAGCTTCATGGACATCATTGTTGATGAATATTCTCATTTTCCTTACACATCCATCCACAGCCTGAGTATTTGCATGTATAACTGATACAACTCATCTCATAGAAGTCAGCAGAACTCCTAATGTTTGCCCGCTACTGCGAATTAAAGCTCACTGCCTATCACTCCTTGATATCAGCTTCTCTCCTCAGGTGAACCAGATTGAACTCAATACCCATATTTAACAGAAACCCAGCTCCCCTCCAGTGTGATACCACTGTGCTATGTAAGTCATATTCTGCAAAGACAAGGGCCAACTAATACAGAAAAACCTGTGCAAAGTCAGCTCAGTTTGCTGACACCACTCAAGTGTTGCTCATACCAGGGCGCCTCCTCTAACAAGATTTGCAGTGCATTTTTTAATGGAACGCTTGGTTAAATTAGTTATCTGCAAACTACAGTGCCACACAAGCATAATGCAGTGTGGCAGCTCTGAAGATTTAGTAAGGCTGTACAGAGAAGCATCCATAGTGATAAATAAAAAATACAGGTTTTCAAACTAACAAACTTTATGTCTCAAGACACTTGTTACTTGCTCAGAGAATGAATGGAAAACTACCAGAAATCAGAATAGGTGTTCTCATTAGGCTGCTCATAATTTACTACTCTGTTCTGCACTGTCAGCTAACCAGACCTCTCTGGTTGGGCCAAAACTATTGCTGTCCCAAATTTAGTCAGTGGGAGAAAGACAAGTACACAGCAAAACCTGGAACCAATCTTAATTTGATCAAGGTATAGGGATGTTTGAAGGATAGCTCAGAAGGTGATAAAGGATATTAAGTGTCTCAGTCACTGATGTGACTCTAAGGATAGTGCAAGGTCTAAAGAAGTAAATTGTAATGCAGTGTTGGTGTCTAAAACATTGCAGAAGTAGGAGGATTGAACTCACACCCTTGTGTTTCAAAGGCATGAAGCTCCTGCTGCTGAAATGGAGAAAGGACAGTCCTGCAGTTCTTGGTAATATGTGATGTAGCAAATTTTTCCATAAGACAGAAAAAGAAAGAAAAGAGCAATTCAGGAACACAGCAGGGTTTGAAGGCACAGGTTAATAGATTTCAATATTATTCAGATTAAGGTAGAGCTTACTATTATGGATTATTGCCCTTCAAGTTGCTTCTTTTCATATGTTTATTAATTGGGTATTTCCACATATTTCCTGTGCAGAAGTGAAAAAAATAAAAAGGGAAATTGATTTTCAATTTCTGAACTATGCTCTGTCTTATGTCACTATGTCCCTAATAGATATGTGCTTCTAACTTGCATCCTACTGCCCAGGAGCCCAAGGGAACAGCCCTGCCATCACTGGCACCACAACACAGACCCCTGTCCATAGCCCTTTCCCTAAGGCTCTCTATCTGCATCGCCCAGGTGAATACTGATCCCTCACACTAACTCTCTCACTCAGTTGACAATTCCCAAAAGAGGAGCATTTGAATAATCAACCAGCCATTTGCACAGCTGAAATAGCAATAAGTCAATACCAGCATCATAAACAACTGTTTCAAGTTCTTTTTTGTGATAGATTGCTTGCAAACATCTCTATTGGCTCTAACAGTAAGACGTTGGAAGTCATGAGTGAGCAGAACAATTCCCACTGTAGCTGGAAAAACCCTCCCTTCCCAATCTGTTACAGTTGTAACAAGATAGACATGGCGAAATAGTGTTGATTGAGGTGGAATAATATCCACAGCAGAATGTGAGGTTCAGCCACAAATAGATTTGTTTGTGGAAGCAGCTGCTGCACCCATTAGAATCTTTTAATAAACTGTTATGAAGATTGACACCTTGGAAGTAATTAAGTATTTTTTAGGTAATTACTGCAGCAATAACATAAGTCGTGCTCATTTTAAGAATGAGGAATTATCTGTATCTCCCATTGCTGTGCTCGTTTTAATAATTCATAAGAGTTTGACACCAATGATTATTACTCCAGCTTTCTAACTTTCCAAAGAAACAGGAGCAAAAGAAACTGTTTACAGTCCAGGGGAAATCCCACCAATTTAACACAAGCTGATTATATGAGACTTCTAGGGGAAAGCACACAGAAGGCATGATGTCAATGCACTGACAAACAGCAAAAAATCTACATGTAAAGCAAATACCACTAAGTCAAGATGCTGTGTAGAGCAACAGAAAAAATAGTACAGCAACACAAGTAGCCATGAGAAAATGATGTCTCATTAACAGGCATGTTGCCACGTATGTTAGGACACTCACCCTGACTGTGATGAGGAAGGGATGTTTTCATACAATCAATGTCCATAGACCACCACCCAAATCAAGCTCCCCAGCTTCGCTCTTCCACTGACACCTGAACTTAGACTTGTTCCACAAGCCCTTTGAAGGGCACAAGTTCATCCTGGATGTCAAATCACCTACTTTTTCCAAGTGAGACATCAGAAACTCTCCTGGACCCACACTCGTTCTACATTCACACAGACAGCATATTTACAACTGCACACAGAGCCAAACTCAGACTTATGCTGCTTTAAAGCAGCATTTTATCTGCTAATTGCAAAAAATACAAAGCCAAAACTTTCCATAGGCACATTTGTTATTTTTGCTATGAACTGCCCAGTTAAACCACAACAGACTTCCTGTGAGGTAGTATTGATAGGATCTCAACATGGAGATGGGTTTTCTCAGCACAGAAAAGCTTAACTGTGTTCCTCCTGCAGAGGAAGTGTGCCTATCCTGAAGCCCATTTTAAGAGCAGTGACCAGGCCAGATTTCAGTGCTGTCCTCCTCTTGCACAGTATCACCACTCCAGAATTCAGTGTCCAGAATTCAGCACTCTTCCTTGATCCACCCGGTGCCAGTGGGCTGGCATGACATCCTTCAGGCCGTGACAAGTTGAGAGCAGCTGGACTCAAAGAAACTGCTCTGCCATCCTAAAAGTAATTTTGAGAAAGAAAAAGTAAATTAGTATAAATACACATCAATTAGACAAGAAGGCCAAACCCTAGAAAATGTTACTGAGTTAATAAAAAAACAGAACCAATAAAGGTTAAAACAAATGGTCTTATTGATAAAAAATGCTTCAGTAGTTTTAAAACTACTTACGAGTGGCTTTGGCCTTGTTACTTTCAGTAAATCTGGAGGTTTGTTTTGTACTTAAATGTCAAGTTATAAATGCACTTTGAACTGAAAATATATTTTTTAAAAACCCTTTTCAAAATGGCACATTTACCAATACTAAATATTTTCCCATAAACAGGCTTGGTTTTGACAGAAGAATGTCAGCATAAAATATACCCACAACTTCATTCTGAACTGTGTGGCCCCTAATGAGAGGATATTCCTAATCTGGCCATCTGGAAATATCTCTCAGTGCCCTACCACCCAGGCATTTCCATACAGCCTTTTTCCACAGCATGGTCAGATCTGGTGCTGCTTCATGAGGATTTCTAGCTGCTGCCTCACTCTGCCCTCCTAGCAGAGGTGCTCATCAGGAAAGCTCAGAGTCCTTCTCTGCAACGATGGGGATTGAGATAAATAGATATAGTTAGATTAACCCCCTTTGTCTACATTTGCTCCCATCACAGCAAAGACAGAAATATCTGGCACATACACAGCCTCTGCCCAACCCCATTGACATTTGGTTAAAAGAGCCACCAAAGGAGAGATTAACAGCTCCTCATTTTTTTAAAAATGTTTCCTGTTTTCTTTTTGAAATGCACCATCTGTGCTTCTACCACGATTTGCTAATGAAACCTGGCTCTTGGTTGTTTTAGGGCAGTGATTTTAAATGTACCAGTAGGTGAGAACCCATACCCAGAAGTTGCAGCTGTGACTGTAAGGACCCTGTGGTAATGGCACATCCACCTTTCCACCTGGAAAAGCTCATCCCCACAGCTGCCAGTAGCTGTCTGAAGAAGGTTGTGAAAAAACCACCAGCAACATCCAGCCTCTCACAATTCAGATGTAATGAGGCCAAGGAGATTTTAGAATCCAAAAAGTTCAAGTAATGATGGGATTCAAACAGCTGGAATTGAGACAGACTCTCACAGATGGTTGTTATGTTTGCTTTTGTTGTGGTTTAGCCAGTACACATTGGGATAACTGTCTTCAGGTTCCCAAGGCTCTAATAAAGTTTCATTTCCCATCAGCTCTATTTTTATTTGCATTGCTAGAGGAGGTAGCTTGGCATCTGCAAGACAAAACAGAAAGGCTTACAAAGTGCATCGAAGTGTGGATTAGGGCACAAGTTCACTCTTCATATAAATATACAAAACCAGCAACTAAACTGTCCTTTGAAGAGGAGTTTTAAATTTCATTAAATCTATTCGGTGCTCTCTGACTGTGCACACAAGACAGTCACTCAAGACTTTTATCCTGCTTAAGCAAGCAGTAGTTAAATTACACACAAATTCTCTCAGACCAAAGCACATTTCTACAGCAGATAACTCAGATTAAGGTAATAAAAGAATGGATAAACTTTTTCTCCCTCAGATGGCAATGCTGTTAAAACACAAAGCCAAGTGACCCCATCCTGCCTAGAAAAAGCCCATCAATTTTGTGCAAAGATTACTCTTATCAAATAAATTTCATGATTATAAGCCACACCTTTTTCATTGAAGAACCAGCCTACCCCAGTGGTGCGGCTAATCATCAGGTGCGGCTTATTTACGGAAAAATCCCAGCGAAATGCCAACCTGGAAGTGAGAGCCGCCCGGGGAGAGAGCTGCCGCAGAGCCACTGCTGGGTCAGTAAGCCGGAGCCACTGGCAAGCGAGCAGCGGGCTGCCGCTGGATTGGCAAGGCCAGCCTGGCTTCGCCGCCTTCACAAGAGCAAGCGAGCCACCTTTGCCGCGTTCACGGGGGCAAGTGAGCCACCTGCGCCACCGCAAGCGAGGCGCCACCACCTTCACTGTTGCTGCGGCAAGCACGCTTGCTGCCGCCGTGTGCCACGCCTTTGCTGTCGCTGTGGTGAGCGCGCTTGCTGCTGCTGGCACCACCGCCTTCACACTGGGGAGCACACTGCCACCACCACCTTTGCACTGGGGAGGGAGCTGCCGCCGCCGCCTTTTCACGGGCGAGCGAGCCACTGCGCCACTAAGCAGGTGGGGGCCGTGGCAGCCAGCACCAGGGGCGGGAGTGTCGGGGCCAGCGGCATGGGGAGGGCGCCTGGGGCTGCCTTTAAAGGCTTCGCTGGTCTATGAAAACTGTTTGCAACTTGAGCACCTGACAGCAAACCCCTGAGCTCGCGCAATTCTGTTACTAACTCATTACTTTGTTGCACGATTCTGTTACTAATTTGTTACTTTGTCGCACATGGATCCTTGCTTAAAAAAAAAAATAATAATGCGGCTTATATATGGACTTATATATATGCGGGTTATATATGGACAAATCCCATGGTCTACCCAGCTACCCGGATGTGCGGCTTATAATCAGGGGCGGCTTATATCTGTGAAATTACTGTGATATTTCCATTTGCTCAGAAATTACCATCGTCTGGGGGAGACAGAGAAGGAAGGAAAGGAGGAGGAGGAGGAGGAGGAGGAGGAGGAAATGAGAGTGGGACAGAGGTGTTAACCCCTGCCTTTAAAGACATTGTTCTATTTGGTAAAAGTGACATAGTTGTGCTTCTAAAGAGATGAAAATCTGAGCCTAATATCAACTGTCTGGCTTTTCCTGAGGAACAACACCACAAATTTCAACATCTTTTACCCACAAGGTGAAGTGGTATCAGTTATCATGGGAGAAAAATAAATCAGGTTTCATGTCCAGACCAGAAATTAGGTAAACTCTGCAAAAGCGACAGTAAACCCTGAAAACATAAAGTTTTATTCTGCATTAAATATTAAACAAATCTACTAAAAGCAAGGAATTTAAAAGAACAAGTTTGAACTATGCCTGAAGAGACCTTGGCCATATGTGCTGCCATATTCAGAAATTTCTTTCTAGGCTGCTGTGCCACTGTTCCATTTGTTAAATTATTTTTACATTAGTGAGAACGATCAGGTTTCTTGTGCAGTTATTGGGACCTGAAAGGCGCCTTTATTTACCTCATTTATCATATACAGCAGCATTCAGCTGAAGTGTAGAGGTAAACAATTTTAAATAGCAATATTCTTGCTAGAATGCAGTCATCTTGACCTCAGGAGCTTTGGAAAAATGCAGATTTAAACTGTTCACATTACTGTTTTATCTGCATTTCAGTCTGAATTACTAAATTATCATCAAGCTCAGCAATAAAGAAACACGGAGGGAAGACACTAAATATTTATGCCTACAGTACCTTACAGGTTTTCATTGAAATATTAATTGTAAAACAAAAGCACAACTGTTCCAGCTACCAGGAGTGGTAAAGGCAAGACTTAAATCCAACAAACAGTGCCACAGCTAATTTAGTTTGGTGTGCTAAAATAATTGTTAGCTCAATTTAAATTTGTCAAAGGAAATACTTTGAAAACATATATTCAAAATATGTGTCAGTCACTTTGCAATCAGTATCTTAAATCGCTTGTATGTTACAGGATAAACATAACTTAGGGAAATATCTCCCTACCCAGACTCCCCAGGTTATGCTGAATTTCTGTCACAGGATTTCCCGCAGCTTTGCACACTCACATGTTAGTCCTGATCTCCAGAGCCTGGCCTGGCCACAATGGTTATGGCCAAGCAAGTGCAGTTTCATACCAGTTTCAGCCAGCCTTTTCTCATGCCATTTTCTTAAAAGGTGGTCGCTTCAAGCAGAGAATGTCTTTTAAAGTAAGTTTCAATTACTTTTTACAAGAAATAAAAGCTTACTGCAATCTGAAAGAAATGAAATGTGGTCTTTGCTGAAAGAGCTTATTATAAAAGGCAACCTGTGTGGGTGAGGAGGGGAGAAAGCCAGCTAAAATGGCCTGAAGAGAAAAATCAAAGAGTAGGTGGGATAAATTAAGAGAAACTTCTTCACAGAGATTAAATTATTAATTATCCTTGAGAAAGCCCTGTGTTTACCTCACACACATTCAGTGCCTTAACAAGGGCCACCATCAGTGCTGCCTTGTAACAGCACAGCACAGCACAGCACACACTGAGCTGCTCATCTTATTGCATTACAGTGGATTTTAAATACTGCTGCTCCTCAACAGCAATGATATGGGGTCAAGAACATAATACCCATTGCAGAGAAATCTAATTCCAAAGCTGAGAAAGTCGTTTCCCTCCCCAAAATGGCTTTAGGTATTGAAATGAATCCTGTATTACAGATAAGCTTTGGTCAAAGCAGAAATTCTGATGGATTTATTACTATCTTATCAAGTGACTTCATGGTTTCAAAAAATACATATATTCTTCTAAAATCCATTTATCTAGGCAGAATTTAACAGTTGCAAGAAGTATGCTCATTTAATTGAAATTTGCTTCTAGCATGTCACTCTAGCGTCTCCATCTGTGGCACCCTACGACGGTGTGGTCCTTTTATTCCTGCTGTCTATCTCCCACATTCAGAGGCCTACTTAAAATCATGCCAAGGCACTTTCCTTTATGCCTTCACATTCTCAGAAAATTGCTTGTTAACTTGGGTCAGCTTCAATTTTAACTTTATTTTTAGGAAATATTTTTTAATCTGCAGCAGCTCAGCATTTAAATGCCTCATTTTACAGTGCTGGTCTGGAAGTGGCCTCATCCCCCAAAGCAGTTCACTGTGTTCATCAAATGAGCTGTGAGGCTTTGAGGGAGACAGGAAAAATAGTCTGTAATTCTGGCTCAGGCCTTCCCCGGCCTCCAGCACAAGGTAAAATCACTGCTGGGTGATGCTGGATGTCAGGACATGCTCTGTGGCACGCACATGTTCATGGGCCCATTAGACCATTACTATCTCAAAGCATTTCACTTCTACAAACTTGCTGATCAATGAAAAAATCTAAAAGCCCTTCCAAGAGCTAAGGATAGCCCTGGAGAAGGGTAAGCAGAAATTATCACTCAGCTAAAAGCTTTCAGGTGCATTAGTACACATCTGGTATTACTTTTCAATTCAGGACACCTCAAAACAAGCTGCCAGGATGCCAAGGAAGACCCAGGTGAGCCTGCAGTCCCTGAGGAAGCTTTGCATGATCCCCCTCCAGCCACAGGCCAGGTAACGCTGAGGTCTGGGAGCACTCCCAGACAGCACAGACAGAAAAGCCTGGCAGAAGGGAAACCAGGAAAGGAGTGGTAAATTAGAAACTAGGAAGATATTCTGCACTGTGGGGGAGGTGAGGCCCTGGCACAGGCTGTCCACAGTACCTGTGGCCACCCTAGCCTTGGAAGCGTTCAAGGCCAGGCTGGATGGAGCCCTGAGCAACCTGGTCTAGTGGAAGGTGTCTCTGCCCATGGCGGAGGGGTGGGATAGGGGATCTTCAAAGTCCATTCCAACCCAAACCATTCTATGATTCTGTGATATTAAGAAAGCAATGTTCCACATAATTGAGACTGTAAACATAAAACAAATTTTTTGACTAACGCATATTAGAAAAGAAACTTCTAACCAATTCATGGAGATAGGCTACACACTGAGCTTCTAAAAGTTAACAAAGAAGCATTTCAAAGACATATTCTACTGGGCTTGGTTCCCATAATAAATTCTTAATGTAGAGGAGTTGATGCTTTGTATTTCCTTTAGTCCACTTCCAATCACAATGCCAAGTGCACTTATCTGAAGGACATTATTTTAATGAAGTCATTTGTGCCCTTAAAAATTAATATGTCAGAGCAGTTAAAGTCTAGTGACTGTAACCAAACCAAATAACGTATAATGGAGAAATGCAGTGAGAAAAAATACAGCCTGAAACCAAGGTTAAAGTAGTTAACCTTAGGAAAAAGAGGGGAAAGAAAAGCCAACACCAATTATATATCCCCTTGACACACCATAAAGAATACCATTACATTGTCATCACCCCACTGCATACAGTTTTGAATTGAGATTATTAACCATCATTGTACTGTACACTGAAGGCACCATGAAATTTATTTTCATTTCAGGAGATAAAAATTATATTCTTGTGGTCTAGAGACACTTGTTCTAAAAGAAGCCTCTTTAGCAGCATGGTACCAGAGCCTCTCAGAGAGCCATGGCAAAAACAGTCCTTTTGTTGCAAAGAGTTTCGTGCAAGCCAAACACATTGCAAAAATATGATGCAACATTCACCCTTCCAGTTCTTTAAGCCAAGTTGTACAGAAACTGCCATCAGTTCAGGAAAATACTTCTCTCATTTTTACATAAAGCCACGACAGACTGTTTTGGCAGCAGCTCCATAAATTAGAACAGCTCCGACTCAGGGCTTCCTGTCTTTAAATAATTCAGCTTTTCTCACATTCAGGTGAAAGTCACCATCTAAAATGCCAACAACATACAAGAAAACAAAGTGCACGTGTTGATGTGCTACTACTTCATCACTTTTCTTACCGTGACATTTTCTACAGTGAATGTCATCATTCCAATAAACATTGACAGAAGTAGAGCTGGTCGTCTCCTGTGAAATGACAGACATGTTCACACACAGAACTGAGGCTCCTTAACATCCCAGCAGATGTGCCACCCGCAAATTCCCAAATTCACCTTTTGGTGGTAGAAGGGGATTCCTAGCTAAGCACACAGGAAATTTAAACACACGAAGAGTTAATCCTCTGTCCAAGTTGCCTGATACCCAACACCCCCCACCACACTTTTAACAAATTGACAATATTGTTCTCTTCTGCACAAAAAGGCATGGCCACTGGAATTCAGCAATCTAACACCACAACAGTTCACTTAAACTGCTACTCACATAGAGGTTTTCTTCATTATTAGCTGCACACATTTCCAGAACCCATCATAGATATTTATGCATTCTTCTTCTTGGCCCATGGAATTTACCAGTTTGATAAACTCTCTCCCCCTTTTAACACAGCTTAGCAGTCTCAAGGTGCACTTCCAGACTAGATTAATGTATCTCCAGCACATTCATAAGGTAAAGAAATGTAATTTAATTTGTGATTGCATAAACCAGTCACGGAAGCCTCCCAAGAAGCCTGAGTTTTCATTTCTTTCATAGTAGACATTTAATTATATGATAATTACTTACAGCTTGCAGCTCTGCTTCTACTTTTATGAAATATAAATTGCTCTTCACTCAAAAGTGCAGGATGAGCATATTAAAGGCTTCATTAAGTAGGTTTTAAGATTATTTTGACAACTTTCTCTAAGCTGTGGAATGGAAAGTAGATGTACCTGTAAACTGAAACTTGCTGCACAGAAGAACAAAGTAGAATTGCTAATGTAATACCAGGACGGATGAGCCTTTACAAGAAAAAAATATTAACTTTTAACAAACACATTTTTTAAAATAACTAACAAAATATTTCTGCCAAGCTGCATGATAAAAGGGACCAGAAGGGAATAAGCAGCATTTTCAGATCTCAGACATGAACAATGCTCTTTATTCTAAGTTTCCAGAGCTTGGAAACAACCTGAGGTTGTTTCAGACTCACACTATTATTAAAGCAGCCTGAGCAAAAACCCACCAACTCATTTGTGTTTTCCTAAAAGCCTAGAAAACAGGAATTATGAAAACAGAAAGAGGATGACAAGAAAAATAACTTCACATGAATTTATGTATTGTAATTCTGTGACTATTTTGACCTTGATTTTGATTTTAGACCATTAGGAGATGGTGGTGCTGATATTTCTGTCCTCTCATACCTTCACAGTGCTACAAGATCAGAACTAGGAACAAATACATGAGGACAAAAAATCACCAAAGGCTGAAGTCCTGACTGCTGCAAAACATTGTTCAGGTGTTACTGCTATCTGGTGGCCACACAAATATCTTGCAGTGGTGGTAGAAAGATGCTGTTTGCTGCAAATCCTGCAGGAAATATGACCCAGGCAGGCAGCATGTTCTTCTGTCACAGGGTTGTTCCTCCTTCATCTCAGGCAGGAAGGGGGAGTTGAGAAAGGTTCTGAGGTGTGAACTCCACCTTTTGAGAGTCCAACAGGTAAGTTTTTCTGATTTTAGATCAGCAGTTGGGTATGCCCATACTATTATATCTGGATTCATTAAACATGAATATACAAAATGAGACAATAAAACTAACACATACAACCTGCTGTAAATTCTGCTTGGCAGCTGTTGTCTGCCATCCTCCAAGTCAGTACCTCAGAAGAGAAATTCTCTCTGAAGCAGAGGAATACAAAACTTAAGATTTGCCTAGACCAGTGCACTATTAAGGAAACTAAGCAGATCTGAAAACCACAGATTTAAAGGCCCAGTTAAACTGCATTAAGTCTTTGTATGGACACTCTCACTCAGAATTAAAAAGCACCCCCGATTCAAGTGAGGCTTATTAATTCCCAACGGGAGAACAAAGCTTATAATTATTTTTTCAACACTTTAATTCTGAAGTAACAAGTATCTAAGAGAATTTAATTATTTGGTTTAAAAGGTACTTGGAATAATTTTCCTAAGGGCTCCTATCTAAAGCAACATTTGTAGACTGCAGTGTCTTTTCAGACACTTTACAGACACTGCAGCACTGAGCACTCACATAACCCCTGAGCCACCTCTCTGCAGCTAGTGAATTCAGTTTACTCTTTTTCCTTCTTCTGGAGATGACATACCCCAAAGACACACTTGTAATTGTGCCCATGGGCAAGCAGGCCCCCAGACACTGGTCTTTACACAGAGGCTGTGAACAGTGCTCCTGACACATAGCTGGCTGGAGTCAGGCATGATCCAGGGGAAAATAAAGAGCCAACACCCTACAGCAAGCTGTGCCTTGGCTGAAATGGGCAGAAAAGTTCATCTTTATTTTATATAGTTTACAAAAGGGCAGAAAATGCCATGCCATTTCATTCTGAATAGCTTCTTCCATTATCAAGTGCCGCACAGCACTTAGCAGCTAAATAACAGCAAAGGAAGGAAATTAAGAAGTATAGAGGAACAAAAGGAGTTGTATTTCCAGCTGAGACGTGGAGAGAATTGAGAGATGGTGAAAGGCCCCTTTGTGTAAGACGTATCTTCTGTACCCTTACTCACACCAGCACAATCTGCTGGGGTCAGGCTCTCAAATACCCTCATATTGATCAGCAATGTCTCAACCTGTGGAAATCAGCTTAATGCTGAAACAAAAGCTACCTGGCAGCACATAAAAAATTTAAGAGCATTTTTTGAGCACAAGTGCTGAATGAAGGAGTGCCAGCAGGCTGCCCAGCATAGAAGGGTCTCTTCCAAAGGAAAGAGGCCACTTAAAACTACTGTGATACCTGACAGGCTTTTGGCCACACTTTGCCTTGAAAGGGGATAGTATTTTTTACCATCGCTTTTCTGAAACTTATCTCATGTCCAGAGAGGGAAGAGGAGGGTCAGGGCACAGGGAGACATCACTGCCCTCTCTGTCCTAGCCTCTCTGTACTACACCTATTTCCATACTACACCAGGAGGATCATTCAGCAAAATGTTTTAAAGGCAATAGAGAGGTAAGGAGAACACCTGATCACACAGTCACATAAAAATAAAAGGTTTCTCTTTAAAATTCCATTAAATCTGGCTGAAATTTTGCACCTGCAGCAACTGCACAATTAAGACTGGAAGAGATAAAGTTGCAATTTAAACCAATAATTAAAACAAAACTCCTAAAGAACAATCTTTTATTCTTTCCAATCTGTTCTTTTAACATTTTATCAGTTTAAGGCACTTTTAAAGCCCACAGCAAGATTTAACACCACTCTTTTCCCAGAAAGTGAAGTAGTAGGGCCCTGGAAAACATCTGCCATCAGGCAGGTGCACTTTGTGCTCCAGGGAAGAATGTCCCATTTTTCATAGTTGGATATTGCTGGGGAACCTCATTAGAAACCAAATTACTACCTGCATCAGGTTTACACTAATGTATTGACATCTACAGCACTTGTTAAATGAACCGTAAATCCAATACACTAAAGTCATTTTCAACCGAATCAAATCAGGTTTCAGTCAAAAGGATTACAATTGTCATATATTTAAAGCTTGGCACTTTCCTAGTGTCTCCAGCTAGATCATTTCAGACATAGAGAGAAAATTGTGAACCTATGAAACAGCACAAGCTAAATTGGACACACTGCAAGCATACTAAACACAGGATGAGGAGTTTGAGGATGATAATTGACTCTAATTGACTACTTGGTAAAGCTACCCAGGCATCCACAGGCACACTACTTAATAATCTGTTTTCAACAGATGCTATTTTCTTCTCCTTAGGTAATTTATACTTTCTTATTATAAACTACATTGTATTTCAGAGAATCTTTTCACTTTAAATCTTTACCTCCAGACCTCCTCTGAAGTAATGGCTTTGTGGGACTGTGGGCTCCGCTGCATTATGTAAGGACCAGGCAGCAGTACTATGCACAGCCTTCCTCAAAGCTCTTTCTCAACAGGAAGAAAAATACCTTCCAGGCCTTGGGAAGCAAATTCACTCATGTGTTGTCTCTTCCCCTCACAGCCACCACTGGTCTTCTTTTAATACTGATCTAAAAAGCCTTGACCCACATGTGAGTGGGGACAGCATTAACCCCCAATTTTCTTTTCTCTCGGGATCAATGGCTTCTTAGTAAATCCAGGTCTGCCATCCAGTGCCTGACCATGTGCACAGGTGATGCCAGCAGAGAGGACAAAGCCAGTTTCCCCCTGTCCTCTGCTCCTCCAGCCTACGTTCTCAGCTTGTTTAAACCAAGATCTTTGAAATTCAAATTCAGTACTGCTACAAATTTGAACTAGCAGATTTGTCCAGCCCGATTTTCCTCCCAGCCTCACACAGACATTTTCCCTAAATGCTGTTAGCTCTGCTTAGTTCATTTCCCAGAAACAGAAAACAGCAAAATGTAAATTAAAAAGGGAATATATATGAACCAGCTCCTCTATCAACATAAACCTGGTACCAGTGAATTACTCTGACACTTAGCATCTGAGGAACCAGCTCCTTATCAAGAGTTTATATAGATTAAACTCTTTTACTAGGCCAGACAGTAAACAATCTCTTTTTGCCTATTGCTATCTAAACTCCAGGCAGACTATCTGGGCAAGTCCTCCTCCTCCTACCCTTTCCTTGGAGCAGTGCTGCCTCCATGATCTATTCCAAAAATAAAGAGATGCCCCTTGGAAGAAGTAGCTACACAACAGAACAAAAGGCCGCATTAAATTTAAGCAGCCTGGAAGAAATTCTGCTGATCAGTCAAAAATAATTGGTGACCTTCTAATAGGAGAAGAAACCTCAGTAGAAGGGGTGGAAACTACTTGCTTCCATTCATGCACAGAGCTGGAATGTTTGGAGAGCTGAGGCTGTCCAGTTGGATGGTACTCTCCCTCCTTGGGCCACTTTCCATTCCCATTTACCATTTTCCACAGTGCCTGTGGTGTTTTCAGGCTGTTCCTGGAGGACTCTGGCAGAAAGTCATCTTGCCAGTGCAGTCAAGGACACTTTTGCAACATACTGTTACTCATCTGACATCTTTATAGGCTGATGGTGATCACCCACACACTGCATCTCATTCCCATATTGTTGCTGAAATGCTGGATCTGCCCCTAGAACAGGGCTCTTGAACCTCTCAAGTCAGCCAGCTAGCAGGGAGTCAGCCTATGCCCCGAACCCAGCACACAGGCAGGTCTTGGACCAGGACAAGCTGGCACAGCTCAGCAGAAGGCATTGGGCCATTTGCTCAGTGTGTTTGCTATCAAGTGAAACGTTAGTAACTCATTGCAGGAAAACATAGGAAATGCTGATAAACTGAGGTGAAAACACAGCCTCAAGCAGAGCGAAAATGGTTATAGTGAAGATCACACCTTGGAACAGATTTGTTTTCAGTTGCTTATTCCTTCCAATTCTCAAATTCTTTTTTGTCCCATTCAATTTTCTAGTATATTTTTGTTTTTTATTCCCCTGTGAACAAGCGTCTTGCAAACGAGTTTCATACAGGTGCAACTCCTTTCCATAGCTTCCTTGGACTGCTCAGTTTGTGTCAGTGTCCATCAGGAGATGGATGTGATTTACCAAAATATGAGTATTGGTCTAACACCGATACTCAACTGTGATGGACAAAAGACTCTCTAACAGTTTAAAGTTAGAAAGGGTATGTTTATTCAGCACTGGGCAGCAGCGTGGGGTAGCCCCCTGATACACACTGCAAAATTACAGGTGGTCACAGAGTCTATTTATTGACAAAAGGTTCAAACAAATACATATTCATAATAGCAGCCCCTCCCATCCCCTGCTTCCTATGGTAATTAGCTTGAATGGCTATTAAGCATGTGTGGTTGGCTTCTTAAATTAAGTCTGGGGTCGTTTTTACGGGGAAGGGTCTTTAAAGGAGGAAGTAAGGCGAGTCTTCCTCGCCCTGACCTTTTCTGTTAATGACAATACAAATGGCTTTTGGGGAACCTCCAGTTTTGCAAAGAATGAGTTTCTGGTTGCAATTGTCCGTGTTTGTTGGACCTACCTACTGGTTTCATCCTTTCCCATTGCAAGCACAGCTGAGCAAACATAAATTGACAGGCAATCAATTATTAAGATTTCAGGTAACTATCTCAAGCCCAGTTTCTTCTAACTTTTACTAAAATCCTAATTTCTTTAAGATTAGTGTTTCAGATGAGGATGCCATGCTGCTGGCATCAATTCACCTCAGCCATTTCTGCAGGGTGATGGTGTCCCGGGTGGCACCAGCAGCAAGCAGCAGGACAGCTAAGTGGGGCAGCATCGCAGCGGCCGGGAGCGGGAAGGAAGGAGGGGAAGGAGGGATGCTGTCCAGTGGGACGCAGTAGGGTCCGTCTGTAAATCCTCGAGGCCACGCTGCTTCTGAGGAGAACGCCTGATCTGCGGCGGCTCCGGGAGACTCGGGGGCAGGGAGAGGGGTAGACATAGCACCAACCTGGGACATATGGGAAGGCTGCACCCTCATGACATCAGTCCAGTGTCAACTCTCCTACACTTTAACCACAATCATTTTATCCCCCTCCACCCTGCAAAACAAAAGAGTAGGTATTAATTTTGCAGCTGTGAGGTTGCTTTACATCCTACAGAGCCAGCCACCATGGGGTACCTCTACTGGATGCTCACCAGACAATCAAAACATTAGTGGGATAACCAGCACTGCAGCTGATGCAGGAGCTATGAACTGGAGATCTCTTACTAAATACATGAGAAAGAATAAGTCTGTGATTTCACTGTAGCTGAGTCTATAACACACACTCTCTGTGAACCACATATGATTAGGGGACCACATGACTGCGCTGGGCTTCCCTTTATAGAAGACAAAAACCTGCAGGGCAAGCAGGGAACAGAGTCAAAGAAAAGCCTTGTCCATTGGGTAAAGGGAAAGAGGTTCAAAATATGTACCAATGAAAGGGCAATACCAAGAAATTGAGGTTAATTCAGAGCCAGTTACAAACGCTCAGAACAAAGAGTGACTACATGAGCCTTTATAAACTAGTAGCAGATCCAGAAATAAAAGCCAAACTTACAGTGAGTTGTAAAAGAGACACATGAAATCCCCAACATAGTAACAGGTCAGAAAGGCTGTTTCACTGTAGAGCTCTCTAAATACAACAAAACAAACAAGCTTGCTAATGCTGAGAGAGTCAGGATAACTTTCTTTTAGTACAGAATCTGTCTGCAACCCTAGTGCAAACCAGACAAAGCGAGTGCATCAAGTCACATAATCAGTATAGAAGGATCAAAACACCTTCTTCAGACACTTTTGATAAAGGATTCTGACTCTGGAATTACCTGCTATGCTTCAATTTATTATTTTTGATGACAGCATTTTGTTTTTATCCAAACTAATTATGCCCAAATCAATGGTAATGATAGATTTGGCATCAATTATCCCTGTAGATGCTCTCAACTTAAATCATCCTTTTACAGACAGATAATTCCCTTGGCTACCTCCTGCCAGAGCATCGACACCTGAGTATTTATTTCACTAATTATTTTTTATGCACATCACTGGCATTTGATATAAACTAAATATAAACAGCTTCCTCTTCCTGTGCTGTCCAGAGACCTGGGAAGATGGGCTCCCTCAGCAGTGAGACACTGTCTAATAGTCTGCTCAGAAACTGCACTGAAACTCAGCTGCGTTCACAAAATCTTCCTCTGTCACAGACTCCATACCAGACAAGGTGTCCAAGCAGGTAATTTTTGGAGTCTTATCAGTACAAGGCCAGATTAATTGACTTTTTTTTCTGACATTCTGACTCAGAATGTAAAAATAATCTCAAATAGCCCATCTACACTTGAAAATTGTGTTTACTTCTGAGACAAGTAGGATTAGGCTCAGTGAGAGATTAACTTGCTTTTTGATACAGAACCAGTACTCTGTGGGATGAACATAGACACTGCAGGCTCCAGAAGATTGTAGGAGAGCATTCCACCTCCAAGTGACTGGTTCAGGTTCCATCTGGAGGTAGGGACAGAAGATTTTTTAATGTATGATGTTCATTGGTCTATGTGAAACGAGTTTTGTTGTTGTGCCTTCAAGTTAACAATACTGACTGTCTTAGTGGTGAGGCCAAGGACTGGGCAAGAGTAGTGAGCGGTGAACCCTCCAGGGTTTTCCTTTCCATAAAGGAAAGTCTGCTCTTGAGCAGACTGTAATGTAGCTGTTCAGTAACAAAACAAAGGATTTCTTGACATTGGGATTATTAGCTCATTGCTTGACACCAGAATTAAAATTGTTCCAAGTGAATGCTGAAGGCAGTATTTATAACCCAAAAGAACTAGTTAAAATTCAGATATGATTCAGAGACAAATAGGCTGCTCTCCTCTAGAAGTTTCTCCTTTTCTTCCTTTTTGCAGATATGTCGCTTTCTCTAAAAGAAATATATACAGTCCCAAAGCCTAGGAGACTGCAGTTTTGGAGCATTTGCAGAAGCACCAGATGAAACACATTGCACCTGGAAAGGTCTGCTGTGGACAAATAAGCAATAAGCCATTCTTCCTTTATGTAATCCCATACCACCATAATACTACCCAGAGGCCTCATTCCCTACCTGATATGCTTAATGAGTTACTTTCACTCCTGTGACATAACACTCTTAATGTATTTTAAAAGCAAAAGGCTACTTGAGATTTCCCAAATTGAAACACTGTTTTAAAGGCCAGAACTTGAGACACTTTTTTTCAGGGAGAAGAGGATTGCTCCCTGGAAGGCTGCTCAGCAGAGCCACAGCAGTACCAAAAGCACTGCAGACAGTCACTGAGAACTGCACTGAACACGGTGCTCTGCGGGAAGGGGAGACACTGGAGAGGGAACGCAAAGAGGCTGCTGTATCCCCCATCCTCAGGGCCTCCTAAACCCATGCTACAGATACCAATGTGATCCTCAGAGGATCAAGAGCTGCTCTGAGGATGTTCTGGTCACCTCCTCCCACAACGTGCATCCTTTCAGGATAATTCTAGCCATACCTCTTCCCCCAGTTTATGCACATGAGATAGGAGAGGGGAAGAAAAAGGCAACCTTGCACTTTGCCTGCAATGAGTAGATGAAGCAATAAATTAACTAATGTGTTTTCCAGATCTCGCTATGATGCTCTATAAAATAAAAACAGGTAGCACCAGCTACCCACCCACAACAATTTACAGCACCTGATTTGGGGGCATTAACCTGTGTGTACAAAACGTGTCAGTTCTTATTTTTCACTGTAAACATGTCATCAGCATGGAAATACGCTGCACAAGGCTACCGAGGTTGGTCCTGGAATTGTAAACAGCCCATTAAATAGGAGCAGTAAATACTACAAAGTGCTGTAGATCTTGGTCAGTTAAAAAGCACTAGACAGACTTTAAACCAGAAAAAAAAATTCTTGGCTCCATCTAAAGCCCTTTCTTGCAATCCAACCCAATGCTGCACTGCAGGAAATTGAGGGGAGAAATGCAAGCAGGTAAAACCCACACAAGGACAGAAAATACAAGAGCACTTCATAGCTGCTGGCAGCTAGAACACCAACACCAGCATGACAAACACCTCTCTCAAAGAGAGGGATGAAACAGAGGCAGGGGATGCCTATAAGCACACATCCTTGTTCAGATCAAAGGTGCATCTGAGCCATTTCATTCAACAGAAACAAGAATAGGCTGCACTGGTGGTAACTGGAGATTTTGCATCAGAACACAGAACTGTGGAAGAGGCAGAAACAAGATGTTTAGTTTACAGGAATATTTTTGCTAAGACAAAAACATCTAATGCAGCTAGTCCTGTGTAACCTGGTCCCTGAATCAGTGCAGACACTGGACTGGATGCAGACCTGGGTCTTACCACCACAGAGGAAATACCTGGACGGATTTTTGCAGGGCTGGAACTCAGCTGATGCTCACAGCAATTTACACTGCTCTCAAGGATAGAAACCACATGCTTCTTTCTTTCCAATGACCACAAAACTTCATTTACTCCCCTGATTGTGTTAACCAATATGAAACAAAGTCATTTTTAATAAAGTGTGCCATGGCAGAGAAAGATTGATACAATCATAGAGCTGGTATAATAGGATTTAATTCTGCTTCAGATGTGCTAGTTTTAATAAAAAAGGATTGAGAAAATCTAAAATAAATTACACTGAAAGGTCAGGCTTATTGTTTGTACAGTTACGTTAAGTCTTCCATAGACATTTTTACAGACTGTATTTATGAGACCTTTTGATTTTTGGAAGAGGTATAAAATATATCTGCAATTTTCTTATTATTTGCAGCAATGTTTCTTCTACAAGTGTCATTTCTTGGTACTTCAATATAGATTTATTTAATGGACATCTATAAAAAATGATGAGTTATTTATCAGGTGGTTTTGTTGAATTAGTGAAACTGTAAGTCCCAACGGAAACTTAAAACCAACTAGAAAAAAATTTGTTAAGGGAATGATGATTTCCATTTGTGTGCCAGTGACACTCATGATTTCTTACTCATTAATCATTCCACCAGCATGTCATTTATTCAGTAGAAAGCAAATCAATTAATTATTTTTATATAGCTAAGGTCCTGATACTGTGAACTACTCAGAACAGCCATGAATTGGAAAGAACTGTAGACATTGAATCTTATTACAAGGCTCTTATTAATATTACAGCAGCACCTCAAGACCCTACTCAAGATCATAGCCCAAATCACTTAGTGCTACCATAACCCAGAGATAAATGTCCATCCTAAAGTAAATACACACCCTAAAGTAATCCTTAGCAGTGAGTCTGCAGAGAAAGGAGCTTGCTGCAGTCCCAGAGGAGATACAGAACAGCATGGCAGTGTCCCAGCTCAGAGTCCCAGGCTGCTGCTCTCCTGCACTGCCTGACACAAATCCTGCAGACACAACCAGGGACTCCAACAAGTTGCAGTTACACCATTTCATTCTTACCCAGTTCCTTGCCATTGTCATGGCTGCCCAAGTCCATACTGTATGAGCACAGATGTGCTCTGCTGCTTCTCAGTGGTTTTACTCAACTCAGGTGAACATGAGACCTGACACTTGGAAAAAGAACTGTCAGTCCTACATCAATCTTGACATAATATCTAGACATCATAAGCTCAATTCTCTACAGCCACACCAGAGAAATGCTGCTGAATTTGACCAAATAAACTGTTGGAAAGAACAGAAAATCCAAGCCAGTCTTGGTATCTGTCTGTATCCACAGTTTCAGGGAACCTAGGCACTAGTCCACCAGGAGTGAGCACAGACAAAGTGGATTGGACTGTGTCACCACATTTAAAAGTTAAATTGTGAGTTCTCTGTGAAGTTCTACTCAACACTCACACCAGTAAAGAGTTGCTACAGCATCAGGAAACTGCACACAACCACCTCTGACAGCAGCAGGATAATAAAGACCTGACACAGCAGCTAAGGACTTTCCTAGGGGGTCTTAGGTTTTAAGAGTCACTTCAATTCCAAAACACTGATTTTTATTTTATTCTAATGAAATGAATAGCTACTAGGTGATTAGGAAACTGGAAGAGAGTGTCATCTTCATTTTTCTATTTGGAAAATACAGCAAAACTTAAAGATACCTCCTTCAAATCTCTCTCAACAGCTAAAACATCTAAAACATTAGAGCATCAGTTCATTTAGACCTTTCTGATGTCACTTTGTCAAGATAGCTGTATCAATTTCCACCTATGTAAGATAGACATAAACTATACTGTTTGTACAAGCCCTGCTACATACAACCTCTAGTTTCTGCTGCTGTGATTGATATAAATCCTCTCATGTCCCATAAGAATGTGGTCTCCATCTGACAAAACTCTTCTTTCATTTTAATTGGTTTCCTGACAGCTGGGGCCTGTATCCATTTGATCAAGCGAACTATGTCCTCAATCAACTCTTCTTGATTGTTTTCCTATTTTTAAAAGCAACAGCCCAAGATCAAGAAAGCAGTAAAAACTATTGCTTTTTCTCAACTTTTATTACTGATTACTAACTTTTGCTACTAATCTTTGGTGAGAAAAACATTTCTATAGCAACCCTTAAAGCCCTTTAAATTAAAAAAAATTGATTAATGCAGAGAAACTGGCGATGTGGCTGATCTCAGCTTTTAGGCACGTTTGCTTAACCAAGAGCAACTCAGACAACCAAGGTACATAATCCACTGCTAGAGTGTGAGCATGTCTGTGTTGAGCACAGACATCCTGCTGCACTAATTTCCAAGGAGCCGCATCTCAGCTCTCCCGCACACACAGGCAGGCTTGGGGTGACAGCCTTCCCACATTGCTGCATCTGGCCCACACCAGAACATTTAGTTCTGAGACAGGAATGGCATATCCACTCCAAACTTTGGTAACAAGTGAAACTGCAAACAGCAGTTTAATTTCAATCCATAAGATAGTACTGATTTGCATGGAGTGTATCAATAGGGTGTTATAGCCCCATATTACTTTTAGTTTTCTTCACCAGATACACTGAAAACTGCTAGGAGCCTTCTGTGCAGAGATGTTGATTTCTGAAGGGTGATGGGTCTGCTTGCATACAATATTCATGGATGGGCACTGGGACCTGGGATCAGACAGCCAATCATCCTTGCACCCTAGGCTTCTAAATAAACTTTTAAACCAGCATGTTTGACAGCCAGCATTTAAAAAACTCCTGCAGCACCCAAGAAATAAATAGATTAACATTACTCTTGCATTTCTGATTCTGCCTCGGGTTCACTACAAAGTGACTTGCAGCTCAATAAACTTTGACATGTTTTCATGTTATGAAAACAAAAACCTATTTATTCACTTTTTATCTCATACATCTCAAATCAATAATCACATCTATTGATCAATGACAAATTTGAAACTTTAATTTACATTGAGTACCATAACCTAGTAAGACAGCAACAATTGAATTTGTTGAAATCAATTTTCGCTTCCACCAGAAGATCTTCAGGTCCATAGCATAATAAGATGCAGTACATGGAACAATTAATTACCAGTGAGTATCACAAAAAGCTAAAATTAAGTATTTTTGAATACTGAAAGAAAATGCTAACCTACTCCAAGGCTGACACTTAAGAAGTTTCTTGCACCTCTGTTTCTTGTACCTCTTCCACATGTTCAGTCATATAATATTAATCAATCCTTTGTAACATAAATAAGTAAAATCTTTTCAGAAATATGTGTGTAGAGAAGCCATAAATTAATGCTGAGACATTTTGAAAGGGTAGGGGATTTTGGCCCTTCTTTTTTTAATTACAGCAACAGAATTTTAATAATAAGTCCATGCAGAAAAGTCCTGTTTTTTGTGGTGCAGACATACCTGCCTTCAAGCAGTCATTGAAGGTGCTCTAACACAAAGCCAACACAGACCTTGCTGGCTGGCTCTGAGCATCACATCAAGTGCCACATTAGCTATAGCTCAGTTTAAACTTTGGTAGAGGCCTTTTAAGCTTAACATAATGGAACTTCTTGATGGGAAGACCTCCTCAAATCACCTCATACATGGGAACTAACCAGGCAGCCTGGCAGTTTGCATGTCTGTTTGGAAAGGAATGGCACTCTGAGGAGACAGCTGGACTACAGCCCTGTCAACACAGAAACAATGGAATTGCATAGAGCACCTCAGTATTGCCACACCACTGGCCTTGTTCACAGTGAATGGAGCTTCTCCATCTTCTTATTTCCTCCTTTCAGATCCAACACCACCGCCTGGGGTCTGAACGGGTAGCAACATGGGAGCACTGCAGGCAGGAAAGCCAGAGAGGAGCAAAGCCCAACCACTGGTGCCTTTACAAGCTGAACTTCACACAAGGCACGTGAACTCCAGTACCTTCCTAAGTCCACTCACTCAGCAGCAAGTTACAGTAGCTTTACTTTCAATTTACATTTAATAGCAATAAAAATAGATACATTTAGCCATCAGTCTCCAATAATTACACACAGACTTTCCCAGCCCAGCTCTTAACACTGCCTAGTATTTTCTCCAGGATTCAGCCTTTTTGCTACCCATTTCAAATGCTGGATAGGGAGCCTGCTGTGAGAGCAGAGTTTGCACAGGGACTAGGCACCATGCCAAGTCATCCTGTCTGTTAGTTTGGACATCTTTCCAAGGAGCCTTCATATGGAAATATCCATGATGTCAACTGACCCAGCAGGATTTGAAATAAGGCCTAGAAGCAAAGGCTTAGTCCCAACAAACAGCGCATCACATACCTGTGTATCCTCCCGCTCTTCACTTCACCATCCTTCCATCCCAACACCAGTCAGAATTCAAATCAGGTCATAATAACAACTGGCAACTTCTTGTCTCTCCTCCGTTTTCCAGCCTAATGAGCACTGTTTAGCAGCACAGCATAGCATCATGTTCCAGTATGGTCTAATTAGTGTGTCCAGAGGACAAGCAGACTCTCCACAGCACAGCAACAAGTGCCTGGGTTTGCAGCCTCCAGCCAGGACATGATAACCAAAGGCCACAGAGCAGAAGGGAACATCAGACAAGGCACAGCTCCCTTTGTGCCAGGGTACAGGACACTGAGTGAAAATAACAAGGCCATTACAAGCTTCCAATGGTCTTGTTCAGCTTAATGACCAGACACAAGTGTCACCTCCCAACAGAGGTGGACAGACAACTTTTCCTGCCATCCAAAGCAGAAACTAGGCAAGCACAAAGCCACGTCAGGTTAAGGTATTTTGAGAGGAACTGACTGAAGGCAAGGAGAGGTGGGGCAGACTAGGCAGGGAACATACAAGTGCTTGCACCAACAGCTAGGCTAAAAGGGCCCGGTAGCATCAGGGCTCCTGAAGAGGACATCAACCCACACCTTCACCCAAGTTACCAATCCCAGCGAATACACCCAAGTCAATTAAAACAACAACAAAAAAATCCTGACCAACAGCCCTCCATGAACAAAGAAATGAAAATCAAGGCATGTAGAAAATCAGGTCACTTTAAGAAAATGTAAGTGCTACAGTTCTAAGGAAACAGGAGTAACAAAAGCCTTACTGGACTCTAAACCATTAAAGCTAAAAGAAGAAAACACGTAACAAATGCCATTCACCAAAACTGGTGGGTGGTATTTCATATTTTGTGGCCTTCAGCACCATGTAATTAACCAAGGAGAATATAAATTGACTTCTGTCTTCTCACAGCAAGAAGCTGCCAGGAATCTGTCTACAGCCTGACCTTCCCCAAAATGGAGTGCATAAGAACAACCATCCTGTGTCAACACCAAACCTCACAGTCACTGAGTAGCTCTGCAGACGAGATCACTTCCCATCCAAAGTTGTGTTGTATGAACAGAGCATCTCCTCCAGGAGGGTTGGCAGGTACTGCTTCTAAGAAAATCCTGGAAACATTAGACTTTGTTCTCATAAACTGACCATGAGAATATGCAAGTAGAAACTAGTTACGGAATCCTGCTCAGCCTGACAGGAAGCAAAGCTATCTCAAAGAACTATAGTTCTTCTAGTGAACCCAAAAATTGTTTTGGCAGCTACTGAGGACCGGGTAAGGTAGTACATGTCTTTTCCCAGCTCCTCCATCCTGGTCTAGGTGCCTCACCTGAAAAAAAAGTGAGATTATCAAAAGTTCACTGTGGAGCAGACAGAATTGCTCCCAACCAACACCAGAGAAACTCGTCCTCCAGCCTTTTTTTTTTTTTCAGGTTTTCCCTCAGGAAAAAAAGGTAGGAAACTAAGCATTCATTTAGGCCAAGCAACCTCTCCAAGCACAGTATCTAGCAAGGCTACTAGTGATCAGCTACAACAACAAAATTCACAGCTCCTACCACTGTGTCAGCTGGACTTATCCTCCAAAGTATTTCATTCTAGGAATGAAATGAAGGTATGAAATAAAAGGGAACGAGCAATACACTTTAATATAGAATCAACATACTTTGTGAGACAACACATGAGACAACACAGGCAAGGCTGCCACAAAAACATAGACAATACTAGTATAATTTTAGATTACAAGAAACTATAATTTCAAAGCAGATGTGGAACAGCCACACATCCCCCCTGAAGTTTATGGGAGGTACAAGAGCAACAAAACCAAATCAAACTATCTTTAAAGTATCCAAGTAACAGACCTCCGTATACCAGAATGACCAGAAGACATCAGGTTCATATTAACTTTTATTTTCCTATACGTATAACTTCAGAAACAAATCCCAAATTGAAAAAGTTCAGAAATTATCTTGAGCAACACAACACTGACATACCTTCAAGGCAGCAAATATTACTCCTTTTCTCATGAAAGGATGGATACCATGCAAATGCAATTAAAAGGTACATTACATTTCAAAATATGCAAACTAAGTTCAACTTTAAGTCTTTCAGAGAAAGAACATATCAAACATTAGAACTGTCAGCCACGAACGCATTTACATACATGCTTGAAGCTAAATATGTGGACCAGACAAAATTAAGTAAAATGTAACAACTGTCAACCTCTCTTTAGTCAGATAGGAACCTCAGTTGGTGATCAATCTCTTCCAGCATCAAAGTGCCAATGTGTGCACCAACTTCATAATTTTTCATTAACATAAACTGGTATTGACTGCAAAATTCCATCTTTTTTCTGCCTGTAAAGCTTTGGCATTTATTTTTCATCACTGAAAGTACTTAATCCCCCTACTGAACCATGGCAGGAGGCATGTACAAAGAGTGCCTGTAACACAGCAGCACACAGCAGGAACTGTAGGCCCTGCACAACAAAGTTACTTCCATTGTTGCCAAACTAATTTTTGCTATTATATATTCTACATATACCCACAAATATATATGAAGAATATATAAAAGCAAAAATCAGTTCGGCATCACTATCAGGCACTTAGAAAGAGTCTGATTGATTTTTGTATTCTGCACTCCTTGCTCATCATCTCAAAGAGTAATAGCTGCTTTTTTTTAAACCCTAACCAGCATTAGCACTAAATCAAACAAGCAATGCTAATCTACAAGAAAAAAAAAATCTTACTTAATGTTTTAGCATAGTAACACCACTTGTGCAAACCAGCATCTAAAGATGGCCTAATATTACCAGCAAAAACAATGTTAATTTCTTCTCTATGTCATTGTAACAAACTGAAATTAAATACAATGAAGGTGGTTAGCAGCATTACTTTTTTGGTGTCATCACTAACATAACTCAAAAATAAAAGGACTCATAGTTGGAAATTACGAATATGTAAAAAGGAAACAACAATTGCTGTAACCTCTCCCAGGATGCTATGTGCACTGCCTAGCTAGTCAAAGGTGCTGGGTGACTTTCTTCAAGCCTGATGTTCACACAATCAAATTTTACTTGCCCATTGGAAAGGAATTAAATTAGTTTTCAAAAAGTTCTATCTTGCAGCATTTTTGACAACTCTAAAATTGCCTAAAGGCCCAAACTTTTCAGAAGTTTTCTATCACACAACATTCAGAGCTCACTAATTTCTTACAAATAGTATTCCTCACCTAAGAAAATAGCAGTTAAAAGTAGGAAGATTCTTTCATTTCTGTCACCTAATTCTGAGTCACAGCAGCATATAATTTAAGATACTGCTAGGCTCACACTGTGTGGGTATATGCATCTGGAAGAATGAAAAAGGGAAAAGAAAGATTATTTTCCTTTAACCCTGACCAGCTGCTGTTAGCAATTTTCCTTAGTTGTCGCTGTAGGACATGATGGATGGGAAGGCATAATTCACTAGGAACTGGTTTATAGTGTCCAAATGCTCTCAAGGACTGTTCAACAGCACATTCAGTTTAACTAGGGACTACAGACTGCAAGAGGTAACAGACAGCTCCTGGGAGATCTATCACTCCTCAGAGAAGCTGTCTGACCAAAGGATAATATCTGAAAGAACAATTCACGATCTTTTGCTATATGGTTTGTGTATCACGTCATTGAGAACAATGAATATTAACTCAAGTGGTTAACTTAAAAAATCTGCATAAAACAATATGTTGAGATATTACCATTTTAAGACTTTCCATAAACTTTGTAAGACAGAGAAACTGGATACACAAAAACATGCAAGTAAAAACAAAGCTAATCTACAATAAACAAAACCAGAATACACTTATTTTCAAGACTTAAAAGATTAAAATATTCATCCAATGCTAAATAGGAGCAATAGAATAAGCTCTAGACCTAACCATGTAATTCCATAAACATTTCAACTGGCTCTTTCAGCCTTTATTTCCCATCTCTTTTAACTCGTTCTTACAATTTCAGGCCATAAACTTTAGTGAGTGGCACATGAGCCAAAATGCAGATGTAAATAAGGCATCTTCCTCTCTCTATTAATAGCAAAGCTCCAGGGATTAGTGGTTATATATGCATGTAGCTGCATAGCCTTTGTCCGTAATTGCATGGAATGTCCTCCCAAGGACAACACAGGATGTTATAGGTTGCAATACCAGAACTATGTTCTGAGAAGACACGCTTCTTTCCTGAGCACACCTATCTTACCTGGATTGCACACTCATTTAAAATCATGCACTGACTCCTATGACCAGTCCCCTGCCTGGAAGCTGTGCCCCATCATTATCAGATGTACCTCTCAACTCATCTGATGAAGTTCAACAGACTAATACCAAATTTTCCAAATATAAGCCCAGATAAATGATTAATGTGGTCCCTAGACAAAAGCTACATTCCAAAATACAGAATCTAATATTTTCAAATGCTCAGTCATGACACCTGTTTTGCTCCAAACCTTTAACAGACACTACGAAAAAAAATGGAAATTCCTCATCAAACTTAGAGACACTAATCCCAGAAAACTTCAAAGACATACCAATATATTTTAAATGACATAGAAGAATATGGGCAGAGCTCAAGAACTTTATTTTATAAAGTCCTATATTTTACAAACACAGAAGAAGGTAGCCAATGCAAAGCACAAAATACAAAGAGTAAAGAGGTTTCTTTATCTCAAAACACCTCAAACCACTGAAGGAAGTAAACTGCACTAGAAGAAGTTTACAAGTAGTCTTCAAGGGAAGTACCATGTAAAGCACACTGCATTAATCTAGACATTATGAGGGCATGTCTCACTGTAGCAAGGTCTGTACTAAACACCAGATCAGAGACAGAACATTAAAGCAAAACATCGGATGTCACAGTCACTGTTCTACTGATCTGGGAAAGGCAGAGCCTCCAAAGTGAGCAGGAACTGTGAACCTGCTTAATAAAGGCCATTCTTGCAAAGTCAAAAAATCATACATCCAACACTTTCATCCCTTCATTAAAATAGAAATACTAAAAGGAGCACTCTATAACATATCCCCATTGCTTCTGACTGACATGTTGAATAAAAAGTAAAAGGTAAAAGAAGAACTTTAGCAGAGATAATTAGAGCAACAAAGATCTTTCAGCGTAAGGCAGCAGAGCTGAGAAGTCTACCAACCAGAAAGAGAATTAGTTTGCCACTTAAACAACCAGAAGCTGTGAGCTGACTACTTCCTTTTATGAGGCAAAGAAAAGTTTTCATCTAGAGGCCATTCTGAAAAACACCTCACCCTGTATTTAAGCATGTAGCCCAGCAGAAATCACTGATAAAGAAAAGCAAAAAGTGTGTATTTGCTGTCTTTCTTCCTGAACATTTCAGAGAATATGTCCATTTAATGCAGAGAGCAAACAAGGATGTCAGTCTAATTAGATTTTGTTCTGTCATGCTCCTGATCCTAAGTACTCCTCCAAAAAAAATCTGGTTGATGATGAAGGCACAATTAGACAAACCTTAGCATTCTCTCTAAATGTAGCTATGCAAAAACCAGGGAGAGGGTAGGGAAAACAAAGGTGAAGTATCCTTCTCGTCAAATAATTAAGTCAGTTTATTATCCAACAGCCATATAAATTTAAAATACGAAACAACAATAATACAGCTATAGAATCTAGGTTTTCTTTCAAAGCAGCAGCATATAAAACATATAAAACCAAGGACTGAGTGAACTTTGCCAAAGACATGAAACTCACAAAATACAGTACCCAAAAATACTGGAATGCATAAGATATAAAGCTACACATTTTAGGTAAAGAAAGGCATTGTAAAGGATACAAAATTTGCAAAATTAAAGCATGGGACTTGGGGAAGAGTACCATGAATACAAAGAAGTTGGCAATTAATACACATAGGTGGAGTGAACAAAGTGGCAGTTCAGTTTTAGCGTTCAGTTTTCAGGTTCATGACTTCACTTTCTTAGCATCTTTTTTTCCAGAGTTCTCAGCAGCCAAATCTGCTTTCCTCTTCTGTGACTAAAATGAAAAAAAAGATGGTGGCATTATTAAAAAAAAAAAAAAAAAAAAAGTACAGTAATTTCACACCCATAAGCTGCATGTGCCCATAAGCCACATTTCCGGGTAGCCAGGAAGACAACGGACTTTGTCCACAAATAAGCCACACTTTTCCCCGCAAGGATCCAAGGATCCCCCGCAGTGGCAGCTCTGGCTCTGCCCCACCTCGGGCCAGCCCGCCTCGCACTTCCGGGTTGGCATTTCGCAGGAATTTGTCCATATATAAGCCGCACCGGGTGAAAAGCTGCACTTCTGGGGTCAGCTTCAAAATTCAGTCAAAAAGGTGGGGCTTATAAGCGTGAAATTACTGTAACTAACTATTCGAAAGGGAATGTATGATGCCAATGTATTCTGGATTTCAGTTCACCTTCGTAGGACATAATGGAAAGGCAAACATTAATCCCTGATGTACACAATTCTCCTACCCTTTTTATATCCTTAAAACCATTACATGATCTCAGTGATGCAGGGCACCATGCATACCATCAATTGGGTGAGAAGGCCAGGACCTTGATTTACACACAATTCTGTTCTAAAGATGACAACCCTTCAAAATAAAAGAAGCACTTTCATTTCTTCTTCCAGCAACTATGTAGGGGATGAAAAAAATCTCTGAGAAGAAATTGAAGCAACATGCGATGTACATAAGTAGGCAGAAAGTAGGCAGTGCAACTTTCTAAAATGAGTCCTCCTCTGCTACTTTAAGAAAAGACTTCTCAAACAAAAGGCCTCCAAACACTATGCACTGGGAATATCCACCTGAGCAAATATAGGAGAGCTGTGAACTGACAAGTATTTCAGTTTAATCTCTCACCTCATGGTTTCTACTAATGCAATCAGTGCCTACAATTATCTTCAACATTTTCTAAAAAAATAGATAATTGAATTCTACCCCACTGGAAGTAAAGTAAGTGCTAAACATACTGCTGTAACTTTTGCTCCTCTTTTCTTCTTTTCAGCTCTTTCCTTTTCTTCAATTTCCATATTTTCTTTTTCTATTAATGATATGAGAGTATTGCAGCGTCTCTGAAACTCCTAAGGAAAGAGAACACATCAAATTCTTAAGTAAATTATACAACTTCTCTTGCTTACATAAGTATGTTCAAAATTCTTTAACTTCAAAGCACTTACATTTTCCTAAAATATTCAATAATACTAATCATTAGCTTAGTTACTATTATCTGTCTTTCTCTCCAGTGTAACCTTTAGAAACAGAAAAGGATTTATTGTCCTGACAAGGACTTTTCAGTATTGTCTCCTAAACTAATATCCCAAAGACTGATGTGAGCTTTCATCTTGGTTAATGAAGCAAACTACAGCCTGCCAGCACAGTATGCCAGATTTTAGGAAAGAGGTCTTAAGCAGATCTTTAAAGAAAAAAGAAAAGGAAGCAAAGCTATCTTTAAAAATACTCTTCTGTGGCAAGCAGACTAGGGTGGGCTTTTTTGTGAAAAGACACAGTTGCAAAGCTGCCCAGAAATCTATTCAGTCCTAAATCGTGAACTCATTGCTGTATTTTTATTCAAAAGAGACAGTAGGTCCTAAATGCTCTTAGCGTCAAGACTTGCAAGCCATCTGAAAGCCATCAGCACTAAACTCCACAAGGTTGCTTACACATTAAAAAGTATTTCCAATACAACTCAAAATATCTGCATTGCAGTTACTAATGGCTGGATTACTTGATAGAACTCACTTGACTTGGACAGTTTCTTGTAGCCTATTTAAAAGAGAAAGATCTCTTACAAAACACCTAACAGTGCCTATTTTTATTATAATTATTCAGTATATTCTATGTACTGTTGAGAACATGATTCCATGGGCTTTTCTTTCCAACTCAAAACAGGAAGCTCTCTTCTGAGGAAAAAAAAAAAAGCCCAAAATATATGTCTCATCTCTGCTAAACTCAGTGAAGCCATTTTTGAAACACAGGCTATCCTAGAATTACCTAGTAGCATGTATCTCAACTGACAATGGGTCCATTTGCAATGAAGTGAAGAGGTGACCTTTCTGCCCAGAAATTAGTCTCTACTTTCTCAGCATCTGTAAATTGGATATTGCCTCAGCTATCATGGTCCTTCACGGCAATGGATAAGATGGCCTCTGTGCTTTCCTGATCTTGAACCTTTTCAAACAGGCAGGTATAGGAGCCATCTTTGAGACATTCAAACCCTCAAGCTTAACCACATTCTTTAAATACTACAGTTTCCACAGATCACTCTGCAAAGGACCCTCCATGGCCTTGGGCAAAAACTGTATAGTTCAGAATGGACACAGAGAATCCTACCACCACTTGAATTCTTTTTATCAGGCACACACACAAAAACCTTCAGGGCATTTTTCTTTATAACCCCCTTCCAGAAACGTTCCAGTGTCACACTTGTAGCTTCACCAACAGAGTTCTGTAGTAAGTCACTTTTATCACATACTTTTATCACATCCCTGTAGCAGTAACACTCTCCAGTAAAGGTTAAACCACGATATAGGGTGCCATGCTTGTGCCCTGGTATGTGACAGTCCTTCTGGAGCTAAAATATTCTCACTTCAATCAATAAACTCCCTCAATTTCCACCCAAACAACAACTGTTAGATAAAAAAAAGCATCAACTCTGAACAAAGTTGAGTTCAAACCATCCCAACATATATTGCAACCCTAAACATAGAACAATAAAAAGCTTTTGTCCTAAAAACCTACAGATGAACAGAGATGAAAAAAAAAACAAAATAGAATGAGGATTGTCAATATGACAGAAGTATTTTACATAATTTAAATTTGTGTATATTGCACTCAGACTTAGGAGCTGAGGTAAAGAGTGATGACAAGCTGCTTCATCATGACCATCATAATCTGGATTTTTTTCCAGCATATGAGAAATAGCATAGTGTTAAACTCAAAATAAACAACTAATCAGAAAGAACTAAAGAAATAATCTCGATCCACTTGCCTAAGGCACTCAGAAAGATCCTCCTCTTTTCTGGGGACAAATGCTTGCATAATACATACATTTATAAAGTGTTCAGGGTTCATGATTAGACTTTCCAGATGTACTACTGCTCCAAAACATCTGCTGTGGACAGAGGATGGACTCAAGAAAAATTTTCTCTGGAGAATCACAGAATCAGGTGACAGTACACCTTCTTGTACACCTACCATGAAAAAGAATCTGAGTGATAAATCCTGGACTAAGCTACTGAAATTTCAATATGGAGTACTGCATTCCATTGTAGAATTACAAAAATACGCTTACTTAAAATGCCTTGCACTTTCAGAGATGAGTTTTTATTCCGTGTGGCCTGATACTTTTCTCTTTAGGATGGAAAGAGAGAAGATGTACTTTGTTCACCCCCTCACAGCTATAAAGACCTAGATTGCAATAAATAAGATGGGAGCACTGAACCATTGCATTCCGCATGACTGAAGGCAGAGATGCTGACTTGGGAGCAAAGGCAGCCCTCAGTTCTGTCCACAGGCCTGGCTATTCCTGCATTTACTAAGGAGTAATTTGTCTTATGCTGGGGAGTGTTAGCAGAAAGCTAAAAGAGAATATGCATAATTTATGACTTCAGAGAACAGATACATGCTTCACTACTGCCATGATATTTTACATTTTTCCCACATGGACAGAAATTGAAAGAAAAACCAAACCTGTGCTCAATTTAAAAAGCAAAGAAGAAAAATTACAGTCTTAGGCACAGATCTTTAAGAATTTACATTTAGGGTAAACCATTTGATTTTGAAATAATTAAATGAAGCAGAAGAATTTGTTTTTCAACGAGAAATCTTCAGGAGAACAGATGGAAATAATGGAAAATAAATTAGCTACTTATATGGAATTCAAGAGACATCTAGTGGTTAGAACACAGAGCTTTCACAAAGAGCCTGCAAAGCCCTTTTAGAATTATGCTGCACTTTTTATTTTGTTTCATATGAGTTTAAATGAACACATTGAATTTCAGCATTTTAGGAAGCTTTCTTCACTTTCACTGAACTTATTTATTCGTCTATAAATATTTGTATTTATACTTCATTCATTATTGTTATCATGCAATTTTCCAGCACATTTCTTTACAAAAAAATAAGTCACTGAACTAGTGCAAAATGGACCCATAGAAATTAATGCCTCCACATATGTCAGGATATTAGAATATATCAGCTACACTACTAAATCATACAGAGCATGATAATTTAGAACATTTCAGAAAATCAAATGCACATTGAAAGTGAAAGATTAAGTTTGTATTTCCATATTATTTTTCAACAATGTAGTATCAGGAAAACTAAAATTATTAATGGATAGAATTTTAAAAGAAAACCTAAGCCAAAAGATTCACTATATTCCCAGTGTCTCAGTTTTATCATTAAGACACCACAGAACATATTTCCACACTTGAGCAAATAATTCCTATCTCCTTTAAAAGAAGTATATTGAACATAAAGATTGGCAAGACTTAAACTAAGTATTTAACTCTACCCCTGACAACTATATATCAACTAATATTAAACACTGAGCTACATTTTTAAGTTCTAGCACCCATTTCTATGATTTATTTAAATGGATACCTGCATAGGTAACTTAAAAGAAACTTCTTAATGTACTAAATTGTGCAGGCTTCTCTCTTTATGGACATAATTTTAAAATCCAGTATTTCTTCAAACAGACATTTTAGTAAGAAACACTTGCAATTCTTTTAAATTAAGGGCTAAGTGCTGCATTATCCAGAAACATTTCAATTGCTGAAATATCAAGTAAAAAGTGTATTGCATAGTTTTAAGTAGTACTGGGAAAAGTAAGTTCAAATACCTGTTCAAATGCCCATTTTAAATATTTTATCTTAGGTTTTATTTATTCTTAGTACAGTACTCAGAACAAACATTCTTTCAGATAAACGAATCCTAAAGTCAGGAAATGAAGACAAACAACAAGTAGAAAGAACTGAACAAAACTTTAGGGGCAGATCCAACAGCTTCTTATCACTGAAAGAGGTCCATATTCTGATGTTGGTATCTACATACCTCAATATTTGCAACCACCAAAGCTTCTTTTAGTGTTATCAATTCCTGCTTAATGACTAAATTAAAAATTAATGGCGCTGCTCTAAATTTCTGAATACTAGTCTACTTGCTATTAATCTTGTATTATATTCTCTACATACGAACAGAATTTTCAGTAATGGATACCTAAAGGAATTTAAGCACTTGCATGGGATAATCCACATTCACAACTACAAAGCGCATTTTAAACCTACTGCTTCAATGATTGATTTCTCTGAGAATCACTAACTTTCCTCATGTTGTAAGAAATTATAGACTGTATTAGAAAAACTGTTCCCTTCTCCAAATATATTATCAGATGTTTTCAGTCTTTAATATTATCCAACAACTCTTAAAAAAGTCATATTTAAGAGATATTGTTTGGTAAAACGCTCAGTTCACAATAAAAGTAACAAGGATATTTCTAAGTCTGGTCTACCTCTGCATTAATCCCTTTGGGTAACATGGGACTTCTGTCTGGCAGGTTTTCTAATCTATTTGTTTCAGTCGTATTGTGTTTTTTCTGTACTAAGGCAAAGGTTACTTTAAAAAAAATAGAAATTAAAATAAAACCCAAAGTTATTCTTATGGCATTAGTTTCCTAAACAAATTTTATGTGGTGGTGCTTAAAAAAAAGAACATGATACCCCATGTCATGCCCTAGTCCCTCTAAGTGGTACCTACCATTGCAGTTCTGGATTTGATAAACCAGTCGAACCTGAACTGAGGAGCATTGCGCACACACTGCCTCAGCTCCTCGTACACGTTCTCCTTGTCAAAGCCCATTTTGTGTAACATACAGATCAAAAATCTGTCTTCTTCTTCCGTGTAATTTTTCCCTTTGTTTGTTCCATATTGAATACGCAGCTGATGAAAAGGTGCTTTGTACCTTGCAATCTGAATGCAAAACAAAAAAAAGGACTAATAAAACATACAATGCTACATCAAGGAATTATTACATGATACTGCAGATCACTGCTAGATGGTATACTACCTATGCTGCATAAAAAGACAGAACTCTCATCTCCAATTATTCCTTTTCTGAAGGAATTTTTGGAAGAAGTCAGCTGCAGAAAACAAAAAACCTAGAATAATTACTTTGGCATCAAGGGCTTTCTTGATACTGATCCTCCGCTGAATTCTTGCCTCTCCTCGTTCAATTTGAGCCATAATCCTCTCAATGTCCTGTAGTTCATTACAACGTTCCCAGAAAACAGCTAAAAACACAAAATTGTTTAATATAATAGTGTTTAATATAATCTTTTCCTCTGCTCTTACAACTTTACTATCAAGATACTCTGGCAAAAAAAAAAAGAATTTAGCTTGTGGTTCCATTAAATTTTGAATAGTGAGCTAATGCTCTCCAGCTTACTATGACAGCCAAAGAATAAGCTTGCACTGACTCTTTATTTGGTATCTTTAAAAGTTAACTGTAAGTAAAGTAAAAAGGAAAAATTCTAAAAAAAATTACATGCAACATAATTAATTGCAAAATAAAATCAACACTTTGAAGGGAACTCTTGTTGATTTCTTCCTTTTTAACCACAGTTAGAACATTGCAAAGTTGATTTTATGGAAGTGTTTAGTAAAGTTCAAGGGTGAAAGAGGAAGAAATCTCAAAAGCACTGTGTAAATACAAAAGACAAAGATACAGCGTACTAGGTAAGATAGCAGAGATACAGCATAAAGAATCATTATAAGGCAATATATAGTTGGCACTATAAGGCAGATACAATTTCATATGTCCATGTTTTCAGTGAGAATTACAGTAATTTCACACTGATAAGCCGCATCTATTTCATTGAAGTATCGAGCCAATCCCGGAAGTGCGGCTAATCACCAGGTGCGGCTTATTTATGGACAAATTCCGGAGAAATGCCAACCCGGAAGTGCGAGCCGGCCGGCCGGGGAGCCACCGTAGAGCTGCTGGCGAGCGGGCAGCGAGACTCAGGGCTTTCGCACGGCCACGCAGCTCAGGGCTTCGGCATGGCCACGCAGCTTCAGCGTGGCGACAGGAACCACGGCAGCCCGCGCCTGGGGCGGGAGTGCCGGAGCCCACAGCACGGGGAGGGCCCCTGGGGCTGCGTTTAAAGGCTTCACTGGTCTGTGAAAACTGTTTGCAAATTGACCATCTTGACAGCAAACCCCGTGATCACGTGATTCTGTTACTAACTCGTTACTTTGTTGCGTGTGGATGCTCGCATTTCTTTTAAAAAAGTGCGGCTTATCACCCGGTGCAGCTTATTTATGGACAAATTCCGTGGTCTTCACGGCTACCCGAAGTGCGGCTTATAATCAGGTGCAATTTATGAGTGTGAAATTACTGTAACTCTTCTTGACTAAGTAGGGCTAAAGGCAGCTGGAAGTATCAAAAATGTATGCTGTAAAATCAACCTTTTTAATAGAATTAAGTCTGCTGAAAAAAAAAGAAAATTGCATACTTTAACAAAAAATAAATCTTAAATGCATCCAAATTTTCTACCTTGTAATTTTAAAACATGTAGCAAAAATCATGGTAATACTCTGGTATTAGAAAATAAGTACATTTCAAAATATCACAAACCTGAGTACTCAATGACCTCCTCAGGTGACTTTCCTTCCACCTCACGGGCAATATTGTCTATATCATCACGACCATATTTCTCATTAGCTTTAATAAATTGATTAAAATCTCTTTTATTCCAGTTTGTAAAACCCTGCAAGCAGCAAGAGATCAAAAAGGCATTATCAGGTCGAAGGGAAGCATTTTCCAAAATTTTTATTTATGTATGTACCATTTGTCCCTCTGCAACACCACATAATTATAGTGGCTAATGGTCTTTCAGGATTTCCATAAACTTGCATTATCCAGGGCTTATCACTGAATCATTAAAAGTCTAAAGAGTTATTTTTGGGCATGACTCCACGTGCATTAGTAAAATATTTTTATCCTTCCTTTAAAAAGTTTTTGTAGTATTTCTCCAAAGAAACAAGCTCAGTGACAGTCGCACTGCTGCAGATACAAGCACCACACTTCAGAGGACTACAAGGTACAGCAATGCAAGTGTCATCACAAGTTCTTAGAGCAGTGCAATATCTAAAAGCAAGAGCTCCTACTTCAGACATTTACAAACCTGGAACCAGACAAACAGCTGGATGAAAGCATTAAGCATGTCAAGAAAAGATCTCTAGTCCAAAAAGATGCAATCAAATGGAAACTCCAAAGCGCTGTCAAACAGAAAACTTGTTATGTACCAAAGAAATCAATCCAAAACTGAACAAGCGAGATGCAATGCACAAAAAATCATCCAAGAAAGAGACATCACAATTTAAAGACAGGGAAAGCAGAAAATGCCAAGAACAAAAAAGACGATCACGTGCCTGGGCAATAATCTGTATTGCATTGAGTTTCCTTCATCACAGAAAGATATTTACAAGGAACTTTGTCACTTCTCCAGCTGAATAAGCTCACTCCACAATGAGTATGTTCAGAGTGAGTCTAACATACACAATTGTGATCTTTTTGTCCCCAGTTCTTTTGCTGAAAACTTTCTGAATCAAAAAATCTTGTAACTTTACAACTTTCTCCTTAACAATCAGCTTTTAATAAGCCCACTCAGCAGGATAATCAGCCAAAAGGTCAAGAAACTAATCAGTGACAGAAATTCAGTCACAGTACAAAAACAATGTGCCTGTTACTCAATTGGGACAAAATGAATGAATGTGACACACCTTAGACACCTGCATAAACGCCATGTATGTTGACACAGGCTTGTCCTGATTCACACCCTTTTTGATTTAAAAAAAACCACTAACTTTATGCATGTACAAGAAACCCACTCATTGGACTTCTGCATGTATTGCTGTGTAGTACATATACCATACAAGCTGTTGCCTCAGATATTTCAAGGACTTTCAAGGAAACAGTAGATGATTAAGATACAAACTTGTTCAAGGGCAGGAAAGGTCCCTCAAAGCAAAACCAATCAAAATCATTCCATATTCTGTGCTTTCTTCTTTCAATAACCAGCATACCTTTCTGTGTGTATTTACCATTACTTATATTCAATACTAGCAAAATCATAAGATGAAATACTTCAGCTAATTTTATTTTACCTGTGTTAGAAGCTTTTCTTTCTCTTCACTTTCCTCAGTATTCAGAGGCATAGACTCATCTATCTTCTTCTGTTCCTCCTTTTGTACCTGAGCTGCATTTGGAAGGTCAGGATTCCTGGGGACCTAAAATCAGGGGTATCAAACAGCAGTAGCGCAGCAATGCTATTTCAACGACTGCATTTCAAAAGCATTAGTCTGCACAAGCTACCAAATGTGTTCTATCTAGATTCAGATCTTATTGTTTAAACCCCTCCTCCCAAAAACAGGACTGGATTTAACTTGTAAGTTCATTATGCCCTGAACCCACCTCTCCTGCACACAATGACCGGTATATTGTGAGAGGCAGAGCTGTCACAGGTCACTGATTTCATTGGTATTTCTCACTAGCAAAGAACCTGCTTTCCTACATTCACTGGTTTAGAACGTTTTATAACTACAGTGAAACACTAAACTCTGCCAGGTTTACTGTAAAGCCACGCACACTGCCCAAGTAAGTACCAGACACACCACACAATGTAGACAAAAACGAGCAACATTTCATCTGTCCCTCTCCACACTGACCAGTTTAGTATTTGTGACCTTTAAACTGTACTCCAATTCCACTGCACACAACAGCAAACAAGTCAGAAACCAGTATCTAGTAAAGTTTAGTAGACCTTACTTATTCCTGCAGCAAAAGGTAGTGGAAGATACAAACTGTTAAGCCGGTTTTAATATTTAAGAAATTCTTCTTGACTTTATTGGTTTAAATTTAGACTGACACATAAAGCTTGGTCTCTGCCTATTGGTTACCTTCTGACATTGTTTGTGGCAGTTTTCAGTTTTAATAATAAACTCTCTTCAGATAGGAAGTTATACTTCCACTCCAAAGCTAAACGAATTTAATTATATTTATCACTTTCACCACCAACAAACAGACATATTAACCTTTTAAGATAACTATTCATGTCAAACCTTTCCAGGCTGACAGGTTTCCATAACAGCTCTGGAACACCTCTTTTGACATGCATATTGTCAACATTAGCAATCCTCTTATCCTTTTTTGTTGAAGCATTAATTAAATAAGTTCTTTTCCTAACTAATTGCATACTTCTCTTAATTCTATCCTGACATCACCATGAAATTCTTTTGGCTGCAAATAAGATTCCAAAAAACCTTCTGCTTTTTCTTAAAAATATATTTTGCTTATATTAGTTCTACTCTCTGGCAGCACCAATTTTCTATCTGTTGCTTTGTATGACAATTTTATGTTCTCCAACACATTTTATAGTTGAGGCATTTTTCTTGCTGCAATCTGCCATGAAACGCAAAGGTTTTTAAAGCAAGTTACAGACATGTCTGTCTTGAAGTAGAGAATCCATTTAGTTTACTCAGCCAATATTGATCCAAGTAAGGATAACCAATATTAAAACAGAATATGTTCACTGCTTGTCCAGTAATGTCAGCAGGGAAAAGGGAGAAATTCAACTAAGGCACAGTATGAAGAAAAAATAAAAGGAAAAGTCTGTTGTCTGGTTTCCTTTTTGTAGTAGTAATGCATTCAGACTTCTCCACGCCTTTAAACCTTTTTAAATCCCACACAAATCCAAGGAAAATTGATGTCATTTTACTTACCTTCATATGAACACAAAGTCACTATTATCTTAAGTTACTTTCTAAATAAGACATATTAAAGTTTTTATGAAAAAAATCATACTCTGGAAGATGACTTTATATTAACTGAATTTTCCTCACCTTAGACCACATGTCACACCCTTGGTTTTGAGTATATGAAGCATCAGAACTGTCTTTTTTCTACTCTATTTTATTGTTATGAATCCACCACAAAACACAAAGCTACACAGACACAGAATTTCTAGTGAAGGAAAGAATGATAGATTATTTCTTCTTCTCCTCAGTGGAACCAAAACAGAAGAATAGAGGCTTTAAGCCATTTCTTTCACAAAAACTTGACAAGTCAAGGTTTCAACTAATTTACTAATAGAAATACAAATACATTACACTGACTTGAAAAATTAAAAACCACATTACCTTATATCCTATAGTTTTACGGTAATACAGAATTTCTTTTTCCAGAAGTTCAAATAACCGCGGTGGGAAAAACTGAAAATCCTGAATATTTGGTTGTTTTGGAGGTCGTGGAGCCTTCAAAAATATAGAGATAAATCAACATTATGGAAGCTTAACTTTTCTGCAAGTGAACTACCATAATTCAGCAACAGTGGCAATCTTTGACTTTGTAAATATACAGGGGTAGAGCAGGAGACGTCGCATGGGAGTAGAGGAGTAAACAACAACATAAAACCCTTCCATACTTGCCAACTTCTTACCTTTGGGACTTTTGGTTCACTGACACGTAGGGCTTCCCTGAAATAAGCATCCACTGCATAATTGGCTTTGCGTTCTCTTTTTGGAGGCTCAATCCATTCCATCATGCTCAGCTAAACACAGAACAGAATAAAAAGCTACTTAAAGTAACTGTTTGCTTCCCTAAAGTCACAAGAATAGTGACTAATATGGCACTGCAAAACAGGAATGTATTTTTGCACAGCAAATCAATGATTGTGCTCAATAATTTGGATAAGCTAGAAAATATAGCTGATTATAACAAGTATTTAAGTGCTTAAAAATACACAAGTAAGGCAATGCAGAGGCAAGAACACATTCTTTTACAGTATTCTAAGTATTTCAGACACCTGAGTAGGGTTATGATTCCATCTACCAAAACACAATGGAAGGGCTGAAGACTTGGGCTCTGAATTCTCTAATTTTATGTGATACAAATAAATCGCTTCTCCTCTAACTCACAACGAATAACCTCTATAAAGGCTACAACACAGACAAAAAGTCCATTAGTGATCAATTAATCTTTAATAAATCCTTAAAGTTATTTAGTACTATGCAGTATTTAAATCACTTCTTGTAATGAAATTATCAACTCAAAGAATTTTAAGTGTATACCCACACACTGTACTATATTCTCATCATCTTATCAACTCATCATTTTATTCCCCATAAGTTGCTAGGAAACATTAATGACTGGATACTTAACAAAAACAAAGAACTGGGAAGCTCAGAGGAGGATGGCATCTGGTTGCACTTCTCTTATGTACGAGTTTCTCAGAGGGGCAGAGATATCTAGAGAATTGGGCAGGTAAATAAAAGAGGAAGCTGCTGGCATGCTCGCTCTCTCTTTTTCTCTCTCTCAGCTTCAGATGAGGACAGTCTGAACTGCTGCTTGGGGAAAGGGAATTCACTGCTGCCAGAGCCCAGTCCAGAGCAGCTCCTTCTGACTTTGCTTGTGAGAGTAGCCACTGAACTGGGACTTTATGGACACCTACCTCACTAAAGGAGGGACCTATCACCATTTGCTCAGGTGCCCAGGATCCTGAGCTTGCTTCTCCCTGCCCTGCTGCGAGCTGGGCTGCCACTGGCCTGCCTTTCTGCTTCTTCGGCACTGCTCCGAGTTTTTGTTGCACTGCAGCCCCACACTCCCTGCCTGCCAATACATCTTGTTGCTCCCTGAGCTCGCGCCACAGCGCCCCCTGCAGCCGCGGGGGAATCATCGCACCTGCCTTGCCCAGCAGGAGCCACCAGCGCTCACAGACTGCTGGCTGTGAGCGGAACTGCACCAAAGGGGAAAGTGCCTGCGGCCGAGAAGGCTGTCACTGGGTTTGTGGGTCTGTTTGTTGTTAATTATGTAGTTGTTGTTGTTTGTTTGCTTTTTTATATATAGTAGTAAAGAACTGTTATTTGTATTCTCATATCTTTGCCTGAGAGCTCCTTAATTTCAAATACAGTAATTTCAGAAGTAGAAGGCGCACTGGAGTATAAGGCACACTTACGGGTTGTCGACAAATTTCCGACCTTTGTCTACATATAAGGCGCATCGGAGTATAGGGCGCGCTCCCCCCCACTCCTCCAGCAAGCATCCACGCACAAGAAAGTGACCAATTAGCAACAATCGCGCCATCCGTGCTGTCTTGGGTTACAATACAGGATGTGATCAAAGTATGTATTCTATCACCAGCTGTTGTGATCAGGTGGGTCAGTGATCCTTATCTCTGTGGGAGATACTCTGCTAATGGGCCATCCATTGAAATCAGTAGGGCATTGTTCTTTATGTTTGCACCCCTCATCCTTCCTCCCGGGTTTTATCTTCTGCTAATGGCCCATTGAGTCCCACTGTGTGACTGATAAAATTACTTCATCCCATTGGGAGTTGCTCCAGCCAGGGGGCAGAGCCCAGCCTTTCCTACCTAGATTGTAACTGTATTGTAATCCAAGACACTTTGTCAGTGTTCGGGGTTTGTTTCATTGTAGTACTCTATTTCTATCTTAATTTTCCTAGTAAAGAACTGTTATTCCTAATTCCCATATCTTTGCCTGAGAGCCTCATAATTTCAAAATTATAATAATTTGGAGGAAGGGGATTTACATTCTCCACTTCAAAGAGAGGCTTCTGCCTTTCTTAGCAGACACCTGTCCTCAAAACCAGGACGCCTGCCAAGCCCTGTGGCCCCACGCAAGCTGTGCCCCCCTCCCCCGCCGAACCCTGCAGCCCCACACAAGCCGCTCCCCCGCCGAACCTGTGCAGTTCGGCTCACTTCCAGGTTGGCAAATTTCTGAACTTTGTCCATATACAAGGTGCTTCAGAGTATAAGGTGCACTTCCGGGTTCGGATCAAAATTTTACTCAAAAGGGTGCACCTTATACATGTGAAATTAGTCTAATAATAATTCAGAAAGAAGGGTTTTACATTTTCCATTCCAAGGGAGGCTCCTGTATTCACACAGAATCACTAAGTCGGAAGAGAACTTCAACATCATCAAGACCAACCCATGCCCTAACTCCTCAACTAAACCATGGCACTGAGTGCCATATCCAGTCTTTTTTTAAACACATCTAGGGATGGTGACTCCACCACCTCCTCAGGCAGACAATTCCAGTATTGATCACTTTTTCAGTGAAAAACTTTTTCCTAATATCCAACATATATTTCCCTTGGCGGAAGTTAAGACTGTCCTCTCATTCTGTCAGCTACTGCTTGGAGAAACAGACCAACCCCCAGCTGACTACAGCCACCTTTCAGGAAGTTGTAGGGAGTAATAAGGTTACCCCTGAATCCACTTTTCTCCAGGCTGAACAAACCCAGCTCCCTCAGTCACTCCTTAGCAGACACCTGTCTTTCAAACTAAGACAGACCTTCACTGTAAAAACAGACTCAAGTCCAAAATCCACATAAAAAATCATTATCAGACCTGGTTTTTCTCCTCAGTTTTGCAACAGCAAAATAATACTGATTGCAGCAGTAGCATGCAACACAGTGCTGCAGATTTTGCTGCAGAAGGGATAACATCTGAGCAATATTGTGGGATTTTACCATGATAAAAACAGTGGGGCTGAAAGCAGGTTAACAAAAATTCAGAATATTAATACTCATGCAGAGCCAAGTGAATTTTTCAATAGGTCCTTACTTCTCTAGAACCTGGAAGCCTTTAGTCATAACACTTATAGTGTGGCTTTTATGCTTGCACCTCTAAACTGAAGTCTTTAATGCTATGAAAAATTACCTTTTGTTTTTCTCTGTAATCTTCACCTTCGAAGTTGTATAAGCTCATCTCTGTGTCCATAGTGAAATTTCGTAGGGAGCTCTCTCCCATTTTCTGCAATCGTTCATTCATTTCAGCTGTCTAAAAAGAGAGGAAGATATTTTTAGGCTCACTCAAGCTATTTTATCTTTTCTGAAAAAATAGTTTTCATCATTACTACAACATTCTCAGCATCTTTTTCCAATTGTAACTTTTACTTACATTTTCTTCTAAAGAAAGATACTCATTGTCCTTTTCAGTTTAGAGAAATTTGACTTCAAGACTCTTCATTAAACTAAATTTATTATGTAGGGATGTAGTCCTACAACTGTAGAACTTAACTTCAAAATTTAAATTAAATTTATGCCTATCTCCTTGGAGCTGAAATGGGAGTTCATTTTTTCATAGAGCTATCTATGGAGCTCCATAAAGACTTTTTGTCTACCAGAATTGTTGGCATTCAAATTACGTTTTTCTAAAAGTCAAAAAAACAAGCAGTGCTTAAGACAGGATGCACACAGGATGAACCTTGAAAATAATGACAATCACTAATTCTACTTCTTCAAAACTTTCATAATACTTAAAATCTGCACAAATAGTAGAGTAATAATAGATTTACGTAATCAGATCTCGTTCCATTTTGAGCATATATATTTTGAATTCCATATTAAACAGTTCTCTTACCTTCTTTTCACCTCTTTCTAAAATAGTAGTTATATCTTCCTCTGTCAGCTCACTATCTTTGGAAGCAAACACGTGTGTGGCTCCATGCCGGATCATCTGCAGCATTTCATCTTTTGCCAATTTGTTGGACTGTTGGTCTATAAGCCTTCCTACAATCACAAGGAATGTGTTGGAAGTTATAATATGGGAGTTCTAGTAGGACAATGCAAGCAGTGGATTTTTCTACTTCACTGACAAAACAAGAAAGGAAAAATAGAACAACTATACAGAAAAAATACATTTCATTTGAGATGAGAATAAATGTAAGTCAGGAACTTTGGGGAAAATTAAAAAAACAACTTTGACTCAAGCCATAACGAAAAACATTTCACATTCAGATAATCTGAATTTTACATTTAAGATCTTATTCTTACAAAGTTAGCTGACCTTTTAAGATCACAATCTTATCTGAAGACGAAAAATTAAAGTATTCTATAATAACCACTAAGAAGTGCTTGACATTTTCAACATTCACATCACTGATTTCAGCCCAATTTTCTAATTATTTTTTCTCAAAATTTTAATTTCTGTCCCAAAATTTCACCTACCCTATCTCTTCTCACACTATTAAAATTTTGACCATCATCCCTTCAGTAGCCCACCCTTTAGTAAATACCAACCCTAAAACTTAGCCTGAATACCTTAGTTTTGACAAACTATTCCTCTAAGTGCTTCTAAACAAAAATAGACAAAGGTGTTTTATTGTTCAGTTAACTCTTATGTGGTAAGAAGTGTATGTATATAATTATTTCAACCGCCATGGAACATATCTAATTTTTTTTTTCCCTTCTAACATATCACAAAACTAAGTAACATCTATTCAACTGTAGTTTACTTTCCTCATTTAGACTCACTTTAAGTCTATGCCTACATTAACCAGGAAAACAATTTTAAAATAATTCAGCTGAACAAGTGAATACCTTGAACATTAGTTGGATTTAATACACTGCTATTATACACAAGGCCTGCTTTCTATTAACACTGTACATTTGTACAGTTATTTAACCATACTTTAAGGGACTGAACAATTCTGTTGCAGACAAACATATATAGCAGTTGATACCTTGTTGTATAACTATAGAGTCCAGTCTCAGTTTTATTTCAGCTCTTTCTACAATCCTCTCTTCAACAGTATTATCAGTGATAAGTCGAAACACCCGTACTGGTTTCTTTTGACCAATACGATGCGCACGATCCTAACAAACATAAATCAGTGAGTGTTCAGCAACAAGAACTCACAAGCAATAGACAGTTAGCTTGCAGATATAGCAGCCTCAAACTAGTATTGTACTTCTTGGTCCCTTGCCTATTCAAGAGCACAGATCATTATAAAACCATTATTTTAATATTTACTTATACCTAGCTGTTACACTTTTGAGTCACTCCATAGCAATAAATGCATCTCCCTTGTTGTAAATGAAGATAACTGAATGTCTGTCCAGACTGCAGCTGGGAAGTGGACATACAATAGCACATACATGCATACACTTGCATTGCTTTCAAATTAATTCTCTCGACACAGATATTGATATTCTGCATCCCTGGGTTAAGCACATTAATTCCATGTGCAGAGTTTCTGCAGACACAGCTCCAATACTGTGTTTGTCCCAACCCAGCAAAGCAAACGAGGTTTATGACTGACACACTATATTCACGCGTAACAAGACTTGTGCTTATCCTCTCTGGAAGACATGTCCTTTTAAATTAAAAAAAACCAAAAAGGTTTAACAGCTGTTCTTCAAGCTGTGGGTACCAGAATTTTCTGACTGTTTTTAAACATGAGTTGTTAAATCTTTTACTGTCCTGCATAATATTAATTTCTTCCTGAAAACCCTACTCAAGTTCACAAATCGCACTTACAGTCTCCAGGAAGTTGATCAACTATTGGCAACTATATGCACTACATGCATATCTAAAGGATGAGCTAGTCATATTAAATATTTGATGTGTTGAAGTGCATTAAAAGAAAATTAAAAATTACAAACCACTGAACAAATACCCACCCTGCTAAATGTGCAAGAAGGATCATGAGTTTTATTCCACGTGAAACAAAATAAGATTTGTGATTTGTATTTTTTTTTTTTTACATTCAGAAACAGAAGATTTTATTAGGTTTAACCCAAAGGTAACTTCCCCCACCATAATGTTTATGCAGAAACAAAAGTAAAAGCATAAACTTCCCAAATGAGAGGAATATAAGACTGCATGCTTTTAATTACATGTTTTTATTTTATTATTATGCTATTTTGGAAACAGTCCCCTATTATTCATTTACTGCTCTCTTCTGAAAAGACAGAATTAAGAATATACTTCTATTAACAGTATTGATACAGCATTTTGATAGAAGTAATCTCTCATTATGAAAATAATTAAGACAAATATTTACAGACAAAAATCTACAAATCTACAACTTCCTTCACAAATTCTGTTCATGCCCTTTCATTCAATTCCTTTGTTTTTTGGTATTGTCTTGTGTATACAAAAAAATGAAGAAAAATAACAAAAATGCAAGTTCCGAAAACAGTTACACAAAACAAAGCATTGATAACTTCAACAAATGTGTATTAGGGAGTTAACTCACCATGGCTTGCAGATCTACTTGAGGGTTCCAATCTGAATCATAGAGAATAACCACATCAGCAGTTGCCAAATTAATTCCAAGACCTCCAGCTCTGGTACTCAGCATGAAAATGAATTTACTGCTGCTGGGAGCATTAAATGTGTCAATTGCTTCCTGAATGAAAAAAAAAAAAAAGGTGTCACTAAAATATCAGATCTTTCAAACAAGTTTCCAGTATGTTAGTGGGTTTCCAATTCAATTTCTTAACATGTATTTAAAATTTACACAATTTTCACACAAAAAATAATTTTATTGAGTAAGAAACTGTAGGTTTTGGACAGGTGAGAAAATCCGTAGCGGAAAATATACTGTATTTTTCATTTAGCTGAGGATCAAATACAACATGCTGTGGACTTTGCTTAGGAAAAACACACCCCTAGCAGCCTTTTAAAAACTGCTTTACTTTAAACAATGATCTGGCTACATATAAATATGTAAATAATCACCTACTAACTTAAACTCGTTTGCATACATCTTTCCCACCTCTCTTTCCTCGTGTGGTGTCTGTCCATCAAGTCTGCAGTACTCATAACCACGCCACATGCAATAGTCTTCCAAAATATCCAGCAAGCGAGTCATCTGACTGAATAGCAGAACTCTGGAACCTGACAGAACACAGAAGGTTTTGACATTCATTTTATGTTTTCACATTGATCTTATCACAGAGCTACTACAGAAAATTTATATTAAATACTCTGTACTATGTCTAATAAATAAGTCTTTTCTCTGAAGTTACTTTTCTGGTAGTGATTTAACCACTCAAGAACATTATTTGATAAATTATACAGGAGAAACAGACAAGCAACAAGCAAAGAAACAGAACACTTCAAGCCATTGTAAAGAAATCTGGTGCTGACTGATGTGCATAGATGAGGTAACCCTAACATCAGAATTTTTCTTACAGGAAGGATAAGGGGGGCTCTACCCTTCCTTTCCTTCTGCTTCTCCATATTTTTAGTTTTACTCATCATTCCCTTAAGATTTCTTTCCCTTCATGTGTTAAGATCTACAGAAAATTAATTTTCAACAAAAACCTTACAGAAAGTGATGAACACATTTGCTGCAGGAAAGACTAAACCTGTGCTATTTCTGAAAGCTACTTTAACTTACAAAGAGCATTCACATCACTGCTGTCCATAAACAGTACTCACCCTGCTCTCTGAGTTTTGCCAGCAGTTTATCCAAAACTAACATTTTACCACTGTTGGTGATGAGATGAGTATCAGTGGTGTAAGGAGGGCCTGGCTCAGCACCATCAAACAGGTAAGGATGGTTACAGCACTTCCGCAGCTGCATCAGAATATTCAACAGGCGCATCTTATCCATTTTGCCAGCTGAATTCAGGATATCAATATCTTTCATCAGGATCCTGGTATACCTGAGGTTTTAAGGGCAGTTTTGAACAACTTTCTGGTTTTTATTTGAATGAATGAAACCCTGCAATATCCCAATTCTTATTTCTGGATGTGGGAATTGGCTTTGTTTATATAACAATGAGCTATATTATTACGAAACTTGGCAAAAACTGATTGATAATAAGGATTTATAAATTCATACCTAAATATAAAAGGGAATCTCTCTGCAAGTGACAACCATCTGTCATTCACTGGATTATTTTACACTTTCATTTTAGTAGTACAAAGTGGATTAAAATACCACTTATTTGACAGAAACTGCCACACTGGCCTGGCACCTAGTCTCATGTCTCTTCTGGGAATGTAGCTCCTCAAGGTTTTATTCTAATTTCAGATAAGGCTTTTTGGTGCACACATATTTGGACCAAAGCACGAAACTTAGGAGGCATTTGTTCTTTCAAATAAATTTAAGGAAGGAAAAAAGTTTCTGCTTTCTTCCTCCCAGGTCTTTTCAATACACTTCCTGAGCTCCCTGAAACCTGTGTATTTTTTACAAAAGCCCTAAGACAGCTATAATTAAGTTTCTATATCTGACTAATCTCAACGTGCAACTATAAGGGTAAAAAACTATCAGTGTGAAGAGATACAGTGTTTATAAAAAAAATAATCTTACTTTGATGTAAATAACTCACCATTCTCTCTGCATTTTGCTGAGCCCAAGATAAATTTTTACTTCCTTCTTTGGAGGCAAACTCTTTTCTACTTCACCTTTTATGCGACGTAAGAGAAATGGCTTTAAAACCTACACAAATTAAGATGTTTTACACAGATAAATGTATAAAATTGTCTGCCACAAACAGAAAATTAACAGATTCAATTATCTGATATTTATTCAGAACTGATCTGTATCTATTGCTGTCATGGTAACTCCATGAGAATAATTCTGCTAAATTCTGCAAAATGAAGTTATTCAGCATCGACTAAACTCATACATATATATGTGTATCCCTATGTAAGCATTGCCGTAATCATCTCAGTTGTTATCTTAAGAAGGGGTCAAACCCGCCAAGTTTATAAACTCTAAACGTCTTTAACATAAGCACTGTTTCATTTCCACTAGCAGGGACTAAACACCAACATTTCAAATATAAGTAATGCATGTTATAGTTCCTCTGACCTCTTTTGCTACTGCAAAAAAAAGTCTTATCTCATGCACAGTAAAACAAATGTAAAGGCATGCCTGTATTCAGACTAGCATGATGTGTATCAGAGTATTATTCACAATAATAAATGGTTTCAAAAATATGTCAAAATTCTTCATTTTTGTATTTCAGGTTCAGATTTTGTCTGCTTCAAACAGTAACACACAAAAAGCAGCACCTATGCTAGGAAGCTTAATTCATGAAAACTCTGCTAGGCATTCCTCTAACTAAACACCTTCATCTTCTCAACTTTGGGATGAAGGGGAAATAGAATCTGGTTTTCTTCTTTACATCATGTATGCTAATGATGACAGCTGACGTGATTACAGTTTTAATTACTTACAGCATGAAGTCTTTCTACAAGTTTCTGATCACCAAGACAATTTTTAGTGTCAAACCATGAGTCAAAATCCTGTGGTGAGAAACAGCACAATTGGTATGAATAGTTTATCTCCTGTACTTTCAACAGACACATACTGACTCTCTTTCATTCCAGCTGAGAGTGGCATAAATCTTGAGACAAATATGAGAAAGCAAAATCAGTCTGCAATTCTGTGCCATCTCCCTTGGTATGTTGTAACATTTGGGTTAACTGCATCACTCTGCAGACAAAATACTATTATACTCTGCTTAATATAAAACGACTTTCCATGCTCATCACTGCAGTGTCCAAGTGCTTCCCTTCAGCGCTTATGTGATGATGGGGCAAGAAGTTAGAAAAAAAACAGTCTGAATCCTTGAGAAAATTAGATGGACAGCAGAGCAAAAGTAGCATAAGCATGTAATACAAGCACAAAGAAACATTACCAGTAAAAGAGAAGAAAGATTACTCAAGCTCTAAATTAAAAAAAAAAAAAAAAGATTATGCCTATTTGGATGCTCCATATTCTTGAACTTCAATGCTTTTTCAAATCTTACATAATTCTTCAACTATTTGAAGCATTACATTTGCTACCAATGGTCTGAGGCTTCATCCACACCAGCAAAATGCACAGTTTTAACTAGGTAGAGTAAAAGACATAGTCTACAGCAAGCCACAGAGCTCTTCCTGAACCTGATCATGCACAACATCCATCTCCTAGGCTGGTCATTCTTCTCCTCTACTCACAGCAGCCTGAGACCAAAATAACAACATTGTACTTCCAACCATCAACTTACATCTGCAGAATTGAAGACATCGGGTAAAAGGAAATTGAGTAAGGCCCACAGCTCATGCAGGTTATTCTGTAAAGGAGTTCCTGTAAGCAGCAATCGATTTGTTGTCTTGAACTCACGTACAATCTCTGACAGCTAGAAACACAACAGAGTTATCAATACCATCTACACTAAAACACTGTGAATCAGTTTTGGAAACCTAAAACAATGTCAATTAGAAACAGTCAGCTACCTATGAAATTTATATTAACCACCCAATAGCTTATTGCTTCTATTTCAAAAAACACCACACCTAGCACTTAGAATCTGCTCTAATCAGATGGATCTTTTTTATCAAACTAACTTCAAAGTATCAAACAATTTCAAATTTACCTTAGATTTCTCATTCTTTATTCTGTGGGCTTCATCAATTACCAGGTATCTCCAGTTAAATTTCTTGAAGACTGATTTCTCTTTGATTACCATTTCATATGATGTAACACAAACATCCCATTCACCAGGCATCATAACATCTCGGATAAATGCAGCCTAAAGCAGAAGAACTGGATTAATAAATATTTATAAATATGAGCAATTTTTATGGCATTCAGGGAAAGCTATCTTCACCACTGTCACTAATGCAGTAAACATACACGAAAGACTGAAACATCTTCTCAGTAACTGAAAGTTACTGTAACAAAAGATTTCAATACTTCACATTTTCAGCACAGAAAAGGCTGGAGTTAAGCAAAACACAGGTTAGTTACTACTCAAAATTAACTATTTGCTCTTCAGCATCATTTCTCTGTAATTCAAACAGAGTACATACAACCAAAAGGGGAAAAATGTTCCAGAGTAACTTGTCCAAAGATACAATCCACAAAAGTGTATCAAAACAACTCACATAGCCCACTCCCAACTACTTCTCTCTTCCCCAAATACCTCTCTTCTGTCCCATCTCTGTTTTGCAAGGCACACATCAAGGCATATAAATCATTTCACATGAAAGAACGTCAATCCATAGGAAAGCCATGCAGACAGGCCTCACCTAGTTTACATGAGGTCATTTCCTCTTGTTCTACCACTTACAAAAACAAATTCCCTCAGCTGCTCCTTCTAAGATCTGTTGCCTTCTCTGAACACACTTCAGCACCCCAGCGTCACTAGTGCCCAGTGCAGGGGGACAGTCACTGCCCTGGTCCTGCTGGGCAAAGATGCTACTGGCCATCCTGGCCACTACTCTGCCAGCTTCTATTCCCTTTCTACCCTCAAGCAATAACAGGCAGCCATGTAATCCATATGAGCAACCACAGAATTCACAGAAACATCCAGCTCGTTCATCCCCTTCGGTTTTTAAGGCCTTCACAATGAAAGATGAAAAGCTCTACAACAGAATCCTAGGTACAAGGCCAGGCAGGCTTATAAAATACAAGAGTGGGGAAAGTCACCTGAAAAAAGGTGAAGAAAGAGGTTAAAAAGTGAGTGCAATAAAGGAAAACGAGTCCACACTGTCACATTACAGATATGGAAGTGAGATAAAAATAAAGGCAAAAATCAAAGAGAAAGACAACAGAAAAACAGATAACTCAAAGAGCTGAACTTTGATCCCAGTCTATTATTTTATCTACTGATTTTCAATTTTTCCTCATAGTCACAAGCACAACTTTTTGCATTTTCATTAACATAGTTAAAGATTACTAAAATATACTGTAATTAAGGAAATAACTTAGGGAGAATTCCAAGTACCCAACTGATATCTTTTGCCAAATAATGCATACATTTCAGAAATGCAAAACACTTACTCTGGCATCTTTATCCCCAATAAGGCAAACAGCACGTAAAGATGGAACCCAGCGCTTAAATTCATTCATCCAGTTATGCAAAGTTGATTTTGGAACCAGTACCATGTGTGGCCCAGGAATGTTTCGGTAATGCTTCAGATAGCCTAATAAAGCTATTGTTTGCAGAGTCTTACCGAGTCCCTGCATTGACAAAGCAAGGGGGAAGAAACTTGCTGAAGTGAAATACCATAAAGAAATGTTTTCAAACTCTTTTCTTACTATATAATTCTGCCATATGTTTAAAGCAAACTACACAAAAAAATGTTCGCAAAAGAATTTCTTTCATTACAATTTCAGATTTGAAAACCAGACTACTGTAGAATGAAGCATACTACTGCACGTACATTAAATACTCTAAGCACTTCAACGTTGTATTTTGCTCAATAATTACCACAAAAATCCAAAAGATTACTGCTTACCATTTCATCTGCCAGAATGCCATTAACTCCATTTTCATACAATGAGATCATCCAGTTCAAACCTCTAACCTGATAATCTCTTAGTGTTCCTCCTTTCACATCTGTAAATGTAAGATTCCTCTAAGTAGAAATTTTAATTGCGATCTGCTCAGATATTAATTACATGAAACTAATCAGAGAACTGTTAACCCATACTTACATGAAGGAGACTCCTCAAACCGAATACACACATTGGACGTTTTCCGACTCTCAGACAAGAGCTCTTCATCCTCCTCCTGCTCTGTGCGCCTGTGGCGGTACCTAAAGAAAGGACACAACACTGATGTGTAAAAAAAAAATCACTTCAAAACACTGCTACAAACTCCAAAGACAAATTACAACACAAGTAATCAATGACCCACAGCGGGAATGTTCTGGTATCTTGACCAAACTCTCATCCTGTTAATATGCTATTCCAGCTTTAATTGCAAGGCTGATATTAAGCCCTCTCTGTCAGAGCCACAACTATAATCTGAAAATATCATGAGTTCTCTGAGGCATTTTTTAATTAGCAACATATAAATGCAAGACACATCAGTGGTGGCCTTAGATTCAATTACTTGGTAATTACAGAGTTCAGAAATATCACATATTCAAATTCCTAAAAAATTAAAATTTCTAAGCACCACAGGCAGGCTCTGCTGCAATACTAACACAGAGACAGTGGAGAGAGTCAGTTGGTGCTGAGGATCCAACACTCCCACTATACAGACACTGCCTTGTCATAATCTGGCCTTGCCCCACCCTGGTCCCACTGACTGATCCACTACCAGCTAGGTCACATCGGGTGGACTTCTGGAGTGCCCCTTCAGTATCATGGAGAAGAAACTCAATTTGTGTGCTCCAAAGTCACCCCACAATACAGACCAAAGCCTTTTACATGGCAAGAATCAGGCAATTTGCTTTAAAAGTGCTTTTCTGATCCAAGGTCACAGTCACGTTGAAGGAGCAGATGCTTTCAAACCAACCAGCTTTTAAAGAAATTGATACACTACTAATAGGAAATTATCTGGATTTACTGAAATTACAATTTCTATGTACAATCTCTAAACAGATTTTGCTAAAAAGCCTGAGTTGTTTGAATGTGTAGGAAATCAAAAATAAAAATAAAACATACTCCCCAGCTGAAATCAAACTCTGTTTTTCATCTTTCTTCATCCGTGGCCGTCCCAGCTTGACTTTTAGTGGAGACGTTGGTGATTTTTGTGCTGCAGGTTGAATAAAATGTGCGAAAAGTTCTGTCTGCTTCAGGAGGAATTCAAACCTTTTTGCTCGATCTGCTTTCTAGTTTCCAAAGTGGAGAAGAGAATTAAAAAAAAAACAAAAGAAAAGTAAGAAAAATAGATAACTTCTCTTTAAAAAAAATGTAGTTTTGCTAAGAAACAGAATTCAGACACCCATGGGAACAACTTGTATGAGGAAAAAAACTGACAAGATCATCTTGTTTAACAACTCAGAGGGCTACAAGCATTGTGAAACAGAGCTGGAGCTGCATCATGGCACACCAGAAGTGGTGAAGGGATGCTTTAATCTTTGTCTACAAAAGATAAAGACAAAACTAAAGTAATGACTTACAGTAAGGGATAAAATCATAACCTTGCTCATGAGTGGCAGAACTTCTATCGGCTTCAAGGTTATCAGGATTTCATCAAAGACAACAATGCAGTAGCTCTGCTTTTAGAACTATTTCTGAAGTAATAGTTCTGTATTATTTCTGCTTTCATTCAAGTTTGTGAATTTTCCTGTCAGATTTTAAATTTCAAGTATTTCTGTTCGCCATCTCAATGGGGCATGTGCACTTCACTGTCACACAGCAAAACACAGCCTTCCTTATATTTAGAAAATAGCATGCTACAACATTTTTAAGAAAAATATTATAAAATCCGAATTCTATCTGAGAGAACACAACCGTTATCAGTTTCTCTATGAGAAATCTAAGCATCATGTAACACTGTACCACATAAGGCAATTTCCGTCTCATCTCATTTACACACCATGATATAAAAGACAGACGTGAAACTGTAGTTCTGCACTGCAACCTTTCCAAGAAATACTTGACCCACAGAAAGCCTTTCTGCAGGTCACTTATAACAAGAAAGCCTCCCACAACAGCAGAACCACCAACCAAAGAGAAGGGCAGTAACAAAGATCCTGATGTGCGATGCACAATCTTGCCACACGAGGACACTGCTTTTCTTTAACAGCATCCCACTTACCAGCAAAGGAACATCTTTACTAAGATCTCCTGCAGAAAAAAGACCAGCACTTTTCCCTCCCTTTGCATTATTATAGGACCATTTCTGTAAATAATTTGACAACCAAATAAAATGTAAATAACAAGTAAAATCTCTATGAAACAGAAATTCTAGAAAGGGAAAGTAGAGACATTGATGTTTATTATCATCGGTATAAACCCATTCAGAGGATTCATACTTAACACACGATCATTTTGGCAAAATAATCATTCTTGGAAAGGACCTATATTGAATGACACAATATAATTTTCTGCCTGAAATATTATTGGGTTAGTATATGCAGTACGTTTCAATAAAATCGTAAAGGTCTAGCTCACAACTGCACAACTGATAAAAAGTAGATTTTTTTATATCTAATCCCTTTGTGTCTTAGGACAACTGAACTAACACTGTAATTTAGGAAAGCTGTAAAGTCATGTACCACCGCAACACAAGTTTAGCTGTTTACTCAATTCATTCTTGATTCACTGTGGCTCTCCTCTTTGGCTAAAAATCAGATATTCATACATGTAGATACCAATTTTTCTATGTTTAATAGTTATATTCTTCCCTGACTTCTGTGATATCCAGTCCTTTCAGACGCTATTGCAATTATCAGGCATACAGTTAACTTTAAAGCTTTTAAAAACAGTACAGGATAGAGGTACCACTTTAAACCAAGAACACTACAAATGTCATTCAAGGAGTTTTTTAATGTCCTCTTGGTTTTTGCCTCTATGTAACACAGAAGTTACATCTCCTCTCCAGCACTACAAGCTCCAACACTGGTGTTATGATCCTCTTCTGCATTGTTATGGCACACATATTATACAGCACTTAAATATTTTAAAAAATATGTTTTTCTATGAGAGAAACCGGCAGCTTCAGTATTTCAGTTAAGTAAGACGTTGGTTAAGGATGCCTCTCACATGACTCAAGGAGTCAAATAAAACTGGCAGAGACAGACTCAAAAAAAAATGGGGAGAGTTCTAAATATAAAATGTCATTGAATAGTAAGTCCTTGCCCCAGATGGGTGTGGATAACTAAAAAAGAAACCACAAAACCAAAAAGCCACTGACAACTACTGAGTACAAAAAAACACAGGCTACAACCCCAAAAATCATGCAGATGAAAATACTTGGAAGAATGGGATAGTACCACGACCTGACCTGTTAGTCACTGTGAAAAATAAAACATGCGCCTAGACATCTAAATGAATCTAGATTTGTTTTTCTTTTCTGACACATTCAGGCTGCAATAACTTCTTGTAACTGTGCTGATCCTGTTCCAACAACCAAGTGTCATAAAAAGCTGCAGGATGTTTTGTCTTGAAAGCACTTACCATCTTCTCTTCATATTCTGGGTCAACTTCTTTTTCAGGTCTAGTTGCCTTTGGAGGAAGTTTGAGTTGAAACGGGGGATCATTTTTCTGGAATTCAAACGTTAAACATTTTATAAATACCAGCTTATTTACTTTTTTAGCAAAATGTATCAAACCAAACAAACCTACAAACAGCAAGACAAGCATGCTACTTTTAAAAAAATTACAGTAATTTCACAACTATAAGGTGCACTGGATTATAAGGCGCACTTCCAGGTTGTCGGCAAATTTCCCAACTTTGTCCACATATAAGGGGCACCAGACTATAAGGCGCACTTTTTTTTGCAGCGAGGATCCGCGCGCAACAAAGTAACGAATTAGTAACAGAATCGCACCATCGTAGGATTTACTGGCAGGTGCTCAATTTGCAAACATTTTTCACAGATCGGCGCAGCCTTTAAACGCAGCCTCAGGCGCCTTCACTGTGCCACGGGCCTGGCACTTGCGCCTGGCGCCAGCTGCCATGGCTGCCCTCATGGCAGCTGCCCTCGCGGCGGCTCAGCTCGCGGCAGCAGCCGCGGCTCTTACTTCTGCGTTGGCAAATTTCCGAACTTTGTCTATATATAAGGCACATTAGATTATAAGGCGCGCCTCCGGGTTTTGATCTAAATTTTAGTCAAAAGGGTGCGCCTTAGAGTGAAGAAATCACTGTATTTGAAAATTAAATTAGTGCATTAATCATGTAATTTCACCCAAAGCAAAACCTTATGTCCACAATGAAACTAAAGATCCTCATATTTGTCTCCACGCAGGATCCAAATTGAAAGAAATAACTGAAAGGGCACAGAGTTTAATCTTTCACAGAGATCTCACTGTAAGTACACAATTAAGTTTAATATCTTGAAAATATATTTTTACATTTTTAAAATTTTTGGTTTCTAAATGTCAAATTCCTAACTGTAAGTTCCTGGCACTTGCAATTTGGTTGGATTTTTTTTTGTCTGTTTCTGCTTCTAGATGAATAGTCACAAGTTCAATTGGAAACACAGTTTAACTACATTTAATCATTAACCTAGGAAGATATACAACCAACCAATTCAATCCATGCAGCAACAACTCCATGGTACGCTCTCAGACAGCTGAAGAACCACCTTATTTACTATATATGAAAGAAATCTAAGGATTTGTAACTAAAATGGCTGACTTTCATAGTTTATGAGATTGATATCTCTCTTCAATTGTGAAGCTCAAAGCACAACTATACTGGTAAAATGATAAAATGGTAGATTTTTTCCCTCCCTAATTTAGGAAAATTTTCCTAATTGGTCTTTGAAATATACCAATAAAAGTAAATCTATTTTGAAACGCATTAAATTATAAAAACACTTTTGAAAAGCTCTGAATAAATTGAAAGGAGCTGCCAGAGCGCATGTCTGCATAAAATGTAACAGTGCAGAGCATTAATCTGCTTTTAGTACCAGATTACTATTAAATACATTAAATTAAAATAATAATTACAATAAACTATTCAGGGTCCAGTAGTAAAAACAGGCCAAAATATTAAAAGACCAAATATTTAAAAAATCTGTCAAGCAACATTACATTTAAACTTCAGAACTGTTACTGATAAATACATGTCAGCTTTTTCTTTAAGCACAGTCATACAAATGGGAGGAATATTTTCTGAAGTCAAAGATCACTGTTTCAAGTTTAACCCAAAGCCATAATTCTCTGCAGAGGTGAACAGTACTAAGTGTGACAGCTTAACAATTTTACAAATGCTCCAGCTCACCCTTGCAAGGCCAAATGTTGCAAATTGGTAGCTTTAGAAATAATTTATTCACTTAAATGTTCTTCAATCATACAGGAAAATCAGCTCATCTCAGAAGGCAAAGTTACTCCAACATGCCAAAGAGCAGGTAATACAGATGTGTATATTTACACCTCCATTATATTACTACACAATATATACTCCAAAAAGAGAAACTGACATTGCCAGTATCAGGTCTAGTCCTTCAACTTAAGTGTCAAATTATTCCTTAGAGGAAAACAAATTGACAGTAGGCCATTTCAGGCATCTCCCTCACTTGCCCTAGAAATAAATTAGATATATGTGTTACTGGAAAGAAGCTGTTTGTCTATCTCAGGTATGATGTTTCTTCAAGCAGAGCAACTCAACATTATGAGAATCCCTTAAAACTGAAAGTTTTCCAAGTAAATTGCAATGCAATATTATCTTTCTAAGCCTCCAAGTAAATAGCTGCAATGCTAGTTCTGCTGTCACTCAGATTTTCCCAGAAGGATAAAACTTATGGTGGCGTGCAAATCAAATTTATTCTGAAATAAGTATTTCAGTATATGAATAAGAAACTCTGAGTTAAAACAGTAAGTGAGCTGACACATTACTGATGCCACAGCACAAAAAAATCACATCATACATCTTACCCTTCAAAACATACTGTCCCTGCCCCTCGCCCCCTTCTTATTGCAGTGTTTCTGTTGAATATTCATGGCTTAATAGTATCAGAAATAACAAACAGGAGATTATCAAAAGCCAGTGAATGAGACAAGACATATGCATCCCTGTGCCCCTCCTCTTCCTCATGACGGGGGAGAATATGCTGCAGGTTCGCTAAAGTACTACTCTGTCCTAGTGGTGCCAGGCAGGCAGGGACAGGCATCATACCCAAACTTGCGTCTGCATAATGCTCAGACAATTACTAGATTTTGATATAAGAATACTTCCCCCTAACAACTGGACCATGCAACTTCATACAACACAGAAATATTAAATACTTTAGGAAGTCTGAGAGTTTTTCCCTAGAAACTTTACACAATGTATCTTCATCACTTAGAGAGCTGACTTGTCAGGAACCAGGACAGCAGAAGTCTCAATGTAATTCGCCACCACAAAAACACTTTTATTTTTAACTCAGGAAACTCACCAGAAACAATTTGTCTCTACTCTAGAAACCATTTCCATTATAGATTAAACAGTCCCCTGAAAAATGGTGTCATTTAAACATCTTACAGCATCCAGACAGCACTTTCAAAAGATACTGAGTATTCAAAAGATACAAAATATTCCCCTTAAAATCTCTAGTAACTACCCTAAACAAAACTCCTAAATTCACGCTGAGAGATTTCTATGCAGATGGTTTAACAGTCCCAAAGTGAGGAGTCCCCATGAAGACCTAAATAAACAACTGGGAACAAGAACTGCTGCTGCTTTAGTTGACTTCAGTCTTGCAACTTGTGCTACTGAAAACTCCGAACAGATGCACTAAGAATAATTAGGATTCCTTCTGTGTTTAACTCAGATATTTCCACAAGGTGGAAATACATTTCCAAATAGCCACTAACACAGTTTTGGTAGTAAAACAAAGACTATTTATAAAATCAAACACTGAGAGGGGAGCAAAGCACAACAAGGTTGCATAACTGCCACTATTATGCAGATGCTGTGACTGTACAGTCGACATGCATAAAATTTTGCAGAGTAAGCTGTATACAACAGAGAAGCAGCATCTAAACATTTTCCCTTGAGCAACCAAGTTCAGGATTACACTGCACTGTGTCCCATAAGTGCATACATTAGAAAGCTTCAAGCATTCTTTATAGGCAAAATGGACTGTCAGTAACTGGGTTAAAAAATTTGAATGCACTGTTATCAGCAGTTCTGCAATTGTCTCCAGTATCACAAACATACGATGCACGGTTCTCATTCTTACTAAGTTTTTTCCAAGATTAATTCTTCGGGTTAAATCTTGTTCTGTTTCCAAGGATACCTGAATACGTCACTTTCTACATGCCTTGTTTCTTCCTTGCAAAAACTAGGAGAGGCGGCTGGCAGCCATACGTGTTCTCTCGGGGGTGTATTGCGCATCAGGGCACAATTCGATCTGGACAGGGGGCGGCCCTGACCCCTGTCAGTCGAGAACTCTCCAAGCCGCCCCTGCGACACTCCCACCCCGAGCCCTCGGAGCTTCCGACTCCGGAACATCTTTCCCCGGGGCACGAGAAAGGAAACAGCAGGGCGGAGAGCGCCAGAAGACAGGCACTGCAGGAGCTGGGGCGGGCAGGGTGTCCGCACGGACTCAACGGCCCCAGCTGCAGGGCCGGGCAGGGGGCATCGCAGGGCCGCTCGGACGGCGGCCGCTGCCAGGGAGATGCCGAAGTATAGGCACGGGGGCGGGGGTGTGTCCGGGCGAGGCCGGCCCGCAGGGCCCTCGGGGGCCGCGGCGGAGGGGCCCGGACGGCCTCAGGGCCGAGGCGGCTGGGGCCGAGCAGCGGCTGCAGGCAGGGGCCACTGGGCCAGGTGCCACCACCCGCTGGGGCTCCCCGGAGCGGAGCGGTACCTCCTCAGCGCCGGGCTCCTGCACGGCGGCCGTAGCGGAGGATGTAGAGGCGCAAGGCTCCTCGGCGGGGCCGAGGCCCAGGTCCATGTTGAGCTCGGCGGGTGCCGGAGTCTAGGGGGGAGGGGGCGGTCCCACCGCCCCTCGCGCCGTTGGCCCCGCCCCTGTGCCCGGCCCGCGCCGCGTGGATCTCGCGATACCTCGGCGGGCCGGGTTCGCGCCGCTTGGGGAGGACAGGGAGGGCTCGGCGAGCGGCTCCCGCTGGGTCCGGCCCAGTGTCGCCGGGCGGCTAACGACGCGGCGGTGGGCGGCTGTGCTGCTCCCCTTTTGCCGAGTGACACCCTAGCTCTCAAGAGAGAGCGCGGCCAGGACCACAGTCTGTTTTGGGTTCGAATGGACCTTAAAGATCATCTTGCTTCACTCCTCTGCCATGGGCAGAGACACTTTACACTATCTCAGGTTGCTCCAAGCTCTATCCAGACTAGCTTTGAACACTTCCCGGGATCCAGGGGCAGCCACAGCTCTGGAAAACCTATGCCACTGCCTCATCACTCTCACATTAAAATATTTCTTACTAATAATTAATCCAAATTTCTCCTCTTAGTTTATAACCGTTTCCCTTGTCCTATCTCCCCATGTAAAAAGTTGCTTTCGCTTGTGTATGAGCCCCATTTAAGAACTGAAGGGATACAAGATCTTCCCCAGAGCCTGCATATGTTGGAGGTTGGGTTTTCCTGGTTACCTGCGGAATTTTTCCCATTGAGTTGCTAAGAAGCACTGATGGTGGGATGCTTGAGATGGGGGAGGGAGAACTCCTCTGATTTTTGGGAGTTTCTCTCAGAGAAA
>VRYO01002184.1:12051694-12073534 GCA_009812075.1 Sialia sialis | reverse complement strand
GCTGTGAGCGGAACTGCACCAAAGGGGAAAGTGCCTGCGGCCGAGAGGAGCGTTATTCGGTCCCTGTTCTATTTGTCATTAATTACATAGTTGTTGTTTTGTTTGCCTTGTTATATATACTAGTAAAGAACTGTTATTCCTATCCTCATAAGGGACTGAGAGCTGCTTAATTTCAAAATCATAATAATCAGGGGGAGGGGGTTTACATTCTCCAATCCAGGGGAGATTTCTGCCTTCCCTAGCAGACCCCTGTCTTTCAAACTGAAACAGATTTCATTTGAAAATTGCAATAGTGAAGCCACTCAGTTTAGTTACTGGCAATGCACATATATCAGATTGTCCGTGCAAGACATTCAGTTTTTCAGCTGCTGAACTGTAACTTTGCTCATACTGCTGAAGAATTCCAAAAGAGTTTTTGAGCTGGTAGACTTAAAAAACATGGCTCCAAATTAGCTACGTTACCTGGTGGTTACTTACAGAGGCAGTATCATGAGCATTGTGTCCAGTGGCTGCAATGAAACATTAGCCCAGTGGGCAGAATGAGCAAAAAACACTACTTCAGTCCAGTAAAAAGCTCAATAGCTATTATCAAAATATTTCTGCATAACTCAACAACTAAGCTGAGCAAATGGGTTACTGCAGATCTCATATGCTGCATTTAGAGAAACTTCTGAGGCCTCTTTTCCATCTATACCTCGGTTACGATGAAGTGCCAGTAACACGTGTCTGAACTGTTTCCCTGACTGCCTGATTACTCTGAAATTCAGTATCTAAATTATGGCCCATCACCAAAGATTTAAGCTCCAAACTCCCCTTTTTCATATTGTGAAACAGCTGCAAAGCAGTAACAGTGCTGTTCCAAATTATTTAGCACCTTCTGTGTATGCTACATTGTTCAGCAAAAAAAAAAAACAAGACCCACAGGGTCTGCAGTCGCCCTTCCACATGATCTATTTTAAAAGCTTTGGGCAGTCAAGAAAAGTGATGTGGCTGATTTTGAAAGTGCTCCAAATAGCTTTTCCTAGCAGCACTCTGTAGAAAATGAAGTTTACTATTAGTTATGAAAAAGTCTCTAAGGTGGGAAAATTGCAGTCCATGATGTGGTTGTTCTTAAACTCTAGAGCAAACAGCACACTAACCATTTTTAATATCTGATTTTCCTTCTCCATTTTCAAATGCTTGAAGCTTCTGTTTATGCAAAACACTCTCAAGTGTTTGCCACAGCTTGTTTTTTCCTTGGAATTCACAAGAACGTTGCATGCTGTACAAAACAATTGAGCTGCTGCTTTGTTGAAACATCTCCTTTGGCTAGATTTTTGCTTGTGTGCTTCACATTTGTGTTTGATACTTTGCAGAGATGCTCTTAGCTGCTTCTCTTAAATTACGCTATGGATCCTTGTGGATCTACAGCGGTGGCTGAAAAAGTGAGTCACACAACAGTATTATCATGAGATAATCTAATTAATTATTTTTAAAAAGTAGGAAGTGCTTTTATGTACTTAGTTTGTATACTAGGTTTTGTAGTCATATTTGAAAAATTGTACTGAATATATCCAAATGGTTTGGGGTTTTTTTCCATGTGTTGGAAGGCAGGAGGCTAGTTGTCCTGTTAACGTGGTAGACTTAGCTATTAGCCCTTGTTTTCCCAGGTTTATTACTCTGTATTTTACCATCTGCCAGATACACACCTGCCATGCCAGGACTGAATTGTAGTTGCCTATACACCAATTTAGCAGGCCTCCTCTGCCCCACTTAGAAAGATGCCACTTAACATACTGTATGATGAGAATTATGTTTTCTTGTCAGATTTAAAAAGAGAAATTGCAGGCTCACTCTTAACCACTTATATGTTTTAAACAGTGCTGAAATATGTAAAGAGCTGATGAGATATGGATCGAGTGACATTTTTATATACTAGCCAGGTAATTCCATAAGATTTTAAAATTTTGGACAGCGATTACTCAACCTTTTCCAAACAGGAGACTAATTGTAGCAGTCTTCATTTGTCTAGCATAGATATAGAGTAATTTCACGACTATAAGGCATACCCTTTTGACTAAAATTTTGATCAAAAACTGGAAGTGTGCCCTTATAATCCAGTGTGCCTTATATATGGACAAAGTTCGGAAATTTGCCAACCCGGAAGTGCAAACCAAGCCAAGCCGTGAGCCACGCCAGCCACGAGAGCCGCAGCAGCCACCAGCCGAGCCACGAGAGCCGCAGCAGCTGCACAAGCGTCACCAGCTGGCACCAGGGGTGGGCGGGAGTGCTGAGGCCTGCAGCACAGGGAGGGCACCCGGGGCTGCGTTTAAAGGCTACACCGATCCATGAAAAATGTTTGCAAATTTGGCACCTGCCAGTAAATCCTGCGATCCCGTGATTCTGTTACTAATTCGTTACTTTGTTGCGCGAAGATCCTCGCTTAAAAAAAAAAAAAAAAAAAAAGTGCGCCTTATAGTCCGGTGCGCCTTATATGTGGACAAAGTTCAGAAATTTGACGACAACCTGGAAGTGCGCCTTATAATCCGGTGTGCCTTATAGTTGTGAAATTACTATCACTGGGTTTGGGTAACTTCTTAAATAAATCTTAGTATTCTGCACAATTAATTTCTAGGTCAAGTTGCTATACAAGCCCCTTTGTGTGAGCTGATAAGCACTGGGCCTGTAAGCAGGCTGCTAAATTCACAAGAACAAATAAACAAATAAAGACACCAAGAATCTGCCAAATCCATGCAAGGCCTCCAGTAGCAACAGGTTTGTAACTCAGACCACAGCTGAAGAGCAGTGGCTGTGGCTGCTAACTGTAAATGAAGTGAGAGAATTATGTAGGCACCTGCTGAAAAAAGAGGAGCCTTCAAAGACCTCCTGAACACTTTAGTAAGCAGATGGGGTTTGCCTCCCAACTAACTCAGTGTTGGTGAAATTGAACCCTGAGAATGCACCGTGGGGATGGTGATCTGCTGTCAACATTAAAACCTGGATTTTGTAGAAAGCAACAGCTTAAATAATAAAATATGTCTTAGATATCAGTTGTGATGTGTGTCTTTGCTGACTTGAAAAGCCAATCTCCAATTAGCCATGCCCCTGTCTAGTGCCACCAGGTGGCAACACCGACCTGTACTCGTCTGTGGGAATCCTGTCTGGAGGATGCAGCAGCCTGAGGACTATTTGATATGAATGCAGCTCAGTCTTGAAACTAATTTTATCAAGAATAGGAGAAAAAATGAAAATTACTTTGTAAACCATCTTTTACTTTCTGTTGTTTAACTCTATAATTGTATCACATACATATAGCACTCTTAGAATGGCAAAAGGGTTGTGTTAAGATGGACCTTGGGAAGGTAATATCCTGTTACTCTGGGATCTGTTTACTCCCACATGCACATTCAGGAGGCTCTCCATTGAATGCCAGAGTCCAAAATCCACTTCTAGGACACTAGTCATTTCTATCTCAATCATGCCAGCAATGAACTTAAACCACAGCTGTCAAAACATGTTAACTGTAAGCAATAAACAGCTTTATAATTCAGAAACAGCAGGATTGGCAGTAACACAGATATCTCTGGGGTATTTGCAAGCTGACTTGAATATTTGCCACCTTTGTCTTCAAGCCTACATCAGCTTCCAAGTGTTATCAACCACGGTAACCACGTTACCCTGACTGCAGCAGTGTTACCATCTTGCTTACAATGCTTATATAATAGTGTTGCTATTTTAATATTGCTGTTAGTAACAGGTTATTTCTCTACAAGTAGCCTTGGCTAAGTCCAGTACTACAGCTCTATGCATTCTTGCACTTACCTGTGCAGCCCTGTTCCATTCAGTTCCTGATTTCACAGGTTTCCTTCCAATTTTACAGACTTCAGGGTTCCAGATTATTTTCTTGTTCATAGGATTACAAAGAAGCCTAGGAGCCCTCCTCTAGAGCTTTCAATAAAGAAGGTACTTCAAAAGTATGTTCTTGGTTTATGTGCCACTCATTTGTAAGCCAGGTTTTGCTGAAGATGCCATTTCCAAGGATGTCCATGGCTGCAGGGCTTTGCAGCAGCTGAGCAGATGAGAGCAGCCCAGTTCATGGCTACAAAGAAGTGCTTCCTGATTCTGCATCAGTAACAGGAAACAATGTGCCCTAATAGAATTGACATTGAGTATTCTTATAGAAAAGAATTTGCTTTTTTTTGTTGTTGCTTGGGGATTTTGTGAGGGTTTTTTGCTTGCTTCTTTTTTTCTTTTTTTTTTTTCCTTTTTTTTTATTTTCTCTTGTTTGTTGGGGTTTTTTTGGGGCTTCATATCAACATATCAATTTTCTATATCAAGTTTTCATTTCACCCAACAGAGAGTCTCTGGCATTGCCAATTGGGTTTCCAAGTACAAGACCGCATTCACTGTTGGGAACTATAACAAAATAGCTAATGTGTCCTTTGTATCTGTCTCAAAGAGTTGATAGCTGTACAAATACTCTTTGTTTTTACAACTTTATCACAATGTTGCATTTTCAATCCAGGCTTTAGCAGCCAGAGCTTTATCTTCTAATATCCCTGTATTTTCCAACCTTCCAACCATGCAGGGCTTTTTTTTTTTTCTTTTTTTTTTTTTTCTTAATAGCTGTGTGTTCATTTTCACACTGGGGAAGCCAGGAACTCTCACAGTTTGTGTTCCTGACCCCTTGCACTGTTACTGGTGTTTCTGCAGGTGGGCAATGAGTTAGTTCAAGATCCTAAAAAATAAAATTGATCTTAATATAGAGAGTGATCAGCACAACAAAACAACTCAGCTGCCCATGCACACAAGGGCCAGGGCCAATACAGCAGCAAAACAGATCTAAGGCAAGAGGAAGGGTGGGATTGCAGCCACACTAATTTGTATCAGTTTAAGCTACCATAACAAGGCTCTAATAAACACAGTTTTACAGCTGTGTATTCTGTCCTGAGTGTCAGGTTTTGCCCACCCACAAACAATGATGTCATCCAGATATAACGACTGGTGATTCCTTTGGAGGTCATAAAATATTTCCTGCTGTAATAAGCCACTACTTTGTCAAAATATGAGCATTGTCTCAAAAAGACAGTCCCTGACCAAAAGAACACTTTAAAAAAGATTTTAGATCAAAGCAAAAGCTGTCAGAAGTTTCCTCCAACTGAAATGAAGCTCAAACATAATTTGCTACTCCCTGCAATGGTATCTTTTTCTCCCATGCCCTCTGCATTCATTTTGCAATATTGAAAATCTATAAACAAGCTGCTCTTTATAACAACTATTATAAAATTTGGAATATCTGTGAGAATCCAGTGAGCAGGCTGGTGTAGAAACAGCCTTTATCTCTCTTAAATTATGGTTGAGATTCTTTCTTCACAAAGAATTCTCTTACTTCCTTGCCCAAAATAAATTATCTCTCTCTTAACCAAAAGCCTGTGGGTTGGATTTCACACCAATCACAGATTATTTGTAAACACAGCAGTTCTTGTTTAAAGGTTTTAGTGGGCACCAGGATTTCCTTTAAATACAGGAAATGTACAAAAGGATGCTGCAAAGTACTGCCTGCCCTAGCCTTGCAAACATGGCAGATTCATTCCACAAGCCAAAAGCCATCACTTCAGTTACCACAGGCTTTACTCTGCTGTGAAAACATTTGTAATCTTGTCTTCTTTTTTTTTTAACTTGTAAACATTTCCATACTGTGAAAAACTAGACTGAAGGTATTATATTTTCCAGAGTGCTATCCATTTCTGCTGAGGGGTCTGTTAGACAAAAGTAGTTTATCATAGGATGTGTGTCTGCTTTTCCCCTTGCTGTCTTTTTTTTTTTTTCTGTTATTTTGCTTCCCTGACTGCCTGGGCCTTCTTTCTTCCTCATCCTGTTCTGATTCTTCCTTTTTTGCAGCAGTCTCAAACATACAGCTGCCATCAAAACAATCCCTCCTTTCCTGCATTTACATTCTTCACACAGAGCAACCTTTTACACACAGAGTTCAGAAATCTGGTCTGTTTGCTGTGTTTTGGTGTATTGCTTTATGCTCTATTTGCTGTATTCTGCTCTATTCAATAATAATTAAACGTAGTTAATTGCCTAGAGAGGGAAGGTTCTGCCATCAGCATGAAAATTTCTCCCAAGTAACAAATAGGGTTCCTATTCGTTCTTAGACATTTTGAGGCAATCAAGAAAACAGAGGCAAGCAGCGTCCTCCATTAATTTTCCTGAGTTCATTTTCTCATCACTCCAGAGTGTTCTCTCATCTCAGCAGGACTGTTTGGGAGAAGATGAGACCCATCCTGCACTTCATGGTAAATCTTCCACATTTATGAGTCTAAAAATAACTAGATGGATATTTTTTCATCTAAACATAAACCTACAGACTTCTTTTTCCATCTGTTCCTTCAGGTCTGCCTGATACCCTTCTTTAAGCGTCACATCCAAACTTCAGGCTGCTCCACATAGTCTAGACTAAACTGGTTTCAGCAAATCCTCACTTTCAAGGTATTAAAATTGAAATAATAATTTGTTATTTCAGATCTGGAAGAGGCAAAACATAATTTAGATGCCAAATAGATTATTTTGGATTTCTTTAATAAAGTAAAGAAGGTAAACTTCAAATTGCCAGATAAAGTAGACCTCACATATAAGCTGAGTACTGATCATTGTTGCGTATGAAAAATGAAGTAGATTTTTCTTAACTCATAAAAGTAATTAGGACAATTATGAGATAAATTTTGGATCTTTAAAAAAAGCCTTTTTATCTTCTCCCTAAACTGCAATGAATATTTGCTGACCTTAAAGGGCCAGTAATATCATTACCCCATGAGGAAATCCTCACAAAATGTTTGCTACTGATTCACATGTAGAAAGGAACAGCCATGACTTACTTCATCACCTGTGTAGACATCATAAAATTGTTTAGTAGTCCACAAACAGAAGCTGAAAATTAGCAAATACACCATTTTTAGTTCATGCTTTTGTGGATACAGAGAACAGTGAAACCTCTCGTCTGGGAAAAGAGCCAGGGCAGAGGTTTGAACCAAAGTGAACCTGTTTGTTGCCACTCCCACTTCAGAAAAAGACAGTTTTACATTTGCAAATAAATGCACTATTCAGCAGAACTCCAGTCTTCCACCAGTTATTTTCCTAAACAGGAGATTTTCCTATGAAATGCTCGATGTCTGCTGCTGCTTTGCAGAGGAGGTTAGTGCCAGAGGGCGTTGGTCTGTTTTCTGAAAGGGATTGACAGGGTTCTCCCTATGTGTCATGAGAGCTCTTGGTAAAATTAGATTCTGCCCTGTCCACAACAATAAAGGCCATACTCACATGCAGCTTACATAGTTCAACACTTCCTGGGGCTAAACCACAGCAACGTTCATCTGTTTTCTTTTTTTATTTTCACAATGGCTCCTGCTCTGAAATCAGGTATCTGCCCATGGGGTGTCACTGCCATCAAGGTCCTGGGGGTGACAGAGCACAAACCAGGCAGAATATAATCATCAGTCAAACACCACAGTGCAGATGGATCAGCATCACCCATGGCCTGTGATCAGGCTCCAATTCTAGTAGTTAGTTGCTTAAACAACAGCAAAAAGTCATGTCTGTCTGATGATCTGAGTGCATTCCTCCATTAGACCTGATTTGTATGGTGAGAACAGGCTGTTGAAAGGAAGAGCAGGGGCTGAATTATCCCATGACTTTGCTAAATTTGTCCTTGTAAATGGAGAGAGAGAGAGAGAGTGATATACTTGTCTGCAGGGGAGAGCAGAGTGGTAACTGTCAGCAACAGCTGGAACATATATACTGTGTCATGTCTTTTTGTAGAACTGGGCTTTTCTGTTTGCTGAGGGAATGCTGCAGAGGCATGTTAGCATTCTGCTGAGTAAGTGTGGTGCGAGTTCCGTACGTAAATAGGGATCAGTTGCTAGATGAGAGAAAAAGGCTGTTCTCCCAGGGCTATGGCTGTCTCTTGCATGCACCTCAACCTTCACAACGCCTGTGTGGTGTTGTAAATTAAATGAGATGCCAGATTCTCAGAAAACTATCTGCTTGTGGAAATGTCAGTTGAAATGACTGTGGCATCTCTTTCTCCTTTTATAATTTGTGAGTTAAATAAATCCCTCTGATTTTTTCCATCCTATCCATCCTGATTATTCTTTTGTGCACAAGGAAATAAGAACTTCCACTACTCTCAATATTAATAACAACACCACCAGTTGCTGTGCAACATGGAAATGGATAAGCTTAAATCGCAGATTTAACTTCTATCAATGATCTGTCAAGTCATGAGGGAGTTTCCCATCAACGCAAGTAGCCATTTTGTTCTCTTCTGCTTTATTAGTAAAGTGTTGTTTTCCTCTGAAACATAAGTAACTTAAGTTAGGAAATGAAAGGAGTACACCAGTACCTCTATGACAAGCAGAGAATTCTTCTAGGGCTCTGGCTGATATGAATTGTACACACAACCAGGGTCAAACTGATCATGGTTGCTCTCTGCTAGAGGCACATGGGAGGTTAGTCTGGTGACGGCAGTGTTGGTTTGTGTGGCAAGGTTTTGACAGCAGCTGGGCTGCAGGGGTGGCATCTGTTGAGAGGCTGCCAGATGCTTCCTCCATGTCTAACAGAGCCAAGACCAGCTGGCTTCAAGATGGACATGCCACTGGCCAAGACCAAGCTGATCCGTGACTGTGGTAGTGCCTCTGAGATAATGTACAGTAATTTCACGATTATAAGCCACACCTTTTTCATTGAAGAATCCAGCCTACCCCAGTAGTGCGGCTTATATTCAGGTGCGGCTTATCTATGCACAAATCCCAGTGAAACGCCAACCCAGAAGCGAGAGCCAGCTGGGGAGGGTGCCTGGGGCTGCCTTTAAAGGCTTCACTGATCTATGAAAACTGTTTGCAACTTGAGCACCTGACACCAAACCCAGCTGTCAGCGATTCTGTTACTAATTTGTTACTTTGTTACACATGGATCTTCGGTTTTAAAAAAAAAAATAAAAGCGTGGCTTATATTCAGATGCGGCTTATATATGGACAAATCCTGTGGTCTGCCCGGCTACCGGGAGGTGTGGCTTATAATCAGGTGTGGCTTATAATCCTGAAATTACTGTACTTAGAAAGGGGAAAACCTGTTCACCAGCAGAAGAGAGGACTGAGAACTTTCCATTCATCCTCTACACTTGTCTTCAACTAATTTTGTTGAAAAAATATAATATTTTTAACACAATGATGCTGCTATTCACCATCATGATAAGGGATTTAAGAAAATAGTTTTATGATGTAAATGTGGCTGAAAAATTTGTGCATGGATCAGGACAAAAGTGAAATCCCACTTCTTCCATCAGGATGAGATACCATTAATTTTTAAGCCTGTTATTGTCAAACACATGTGTTAGTGATGCATTATCATCACAATTAAAGTTATCAGTGTAAGATAATAACTTTATTTGCTCTTTTAATGTTTGGAGCACAAATATCAAGAAAGCACAGCAGCTTTCATAACAAACACGTTAACCCCCACATGCTCTGCTTAATTATGGCTCCCTGTATTTCTCCTCAGGCTACTGGCACCATAAGTAAGCTGGCACAGATTTTATTTATTCTGAGTGTGCTGAGTGCAAGTGGCTGGGCAGGTGCTTCACAGGCAGCTGAGCCATTGCAGCAGTTCCAGAGGACAGGAGCTGTCTGACAGAGGAGTGACACATCGAGCAGGGAACAGAATCACTACACCCCTCTCTGTCACCATGGCTACCACTCAGCAGGCATGTTTTGGGCAGAAGTGCCAGTTCAAGCAACTGCTGATTTCTTCTTATGCCCCTGTATCACCCCCTCCCTTCATAAGGTATGTGCTACTGCAGGCCACAGCATTTATCAAATCAGGAACTGAGTCCTGATACAGCTGGAAAATAATGTCTCTCTTATTTTGACTCATTCTTTCCCAAACAGTCAGGTTTGTGACTCAGTTCCTCATACACCATGTCTGCACAGTGGAGGAGATGGCAGAAGTGCAGGGATAATGATGGGGACTGCTGGTGATTTAAGCAGTGTTATCACTGACCATAGCAGAGTCAGAGCAAGTGCTCTCCTTAAGGCTGTGGTCTGCTATTCAATGTTTCAATTCATTTGGTAGCCCAGGCTCCTTTTCCCCGTGTCCTGTCCCTTCCCCATTCCCTCTGCTACCTTTCTGCAAGTGGTAATGCAGCTGCACAAGAGAAGCCATCTGTCTGAAGCATGATCCAGTAAAAAATGGATGTTGTTAGGACAGTGCAGGGATAACACATAAAGTGTATCCCAACTCATTTCATTTTGACATTTGGACTTTTTAAAGCCTTTAGTTTAAAGCTACAGTATCTGTCTGGATGAGGCACGCAAGTCACATATGGAAAGAAAGTGTAACTTTCCTTCCCTAAATAAGTTCCATGGATGGATATATCTCTCCTTGTTCACAAACCTGTTATTCAACATATGAAGTTGTTAAAGCATAACTGTGGATAAATGGAGCTGAGTGAAGGTGGTAGTAGAAGAGAAGGTTGGGAATTAAACAATATGCAAAGACTGCATGAAAGCCATTCTCAAACAAAAATATATCTAGAAAAGTCAGAGCACATTTGAAATATGTTTATATTTTATTCGTGACAGTTTTTATTTATCATAGGATTCTTTTGAGACCAGTGAAAATGTAAAGCACTAGCAACAGGAATCTGTGAGGTTGCACAGATTTATTTTAATTTTTATATTAGTTTACATAGGGCCTATATTTATACAGTTATGCCATTTATAGTACATTATTTATTAAATGCATCATAAATCCATATTGCAATCACATTTTTGCTTAAAAAAATACATTTTGCTTGAAAAATACATTTCTAGTTTGTGAGGTTCCAGAAGTGACACTGCAAGCTATATCTCTACCCTGCCAAAGAGTGCTGGCAGAGACCTGGAAAATTCTGTGAAAATATTAAACTCTACTATGGGCTTGCTGATGCTGATCACACCTTGCAGAGCGTGGCTGCACTGCGAGTGCTGTGCCTGGCCAGGGGCACGTGGGGTTACTTCAGAGGAGTAACAAACTCCTGAAATCAGTGAAGAACCACTGTGTCCACTTTAAATAAGTCAGAGTTTAAAAAGTCTTCTGAAAAATTAGGACAGACTGCCCTGTCCTTGAAAAGGCAGGAGTTTCCCACCCTGGAAAGAAGCATAAATTACAAGGATATCAGCAATATTATGCACTCCGTGGGCATATTTTTAAGTTGTGACAGTGGAGTGGCAGTGTCTTTGAAGTCACTTTTTGAAAAAATATGTTTCAAAAAAATCTGTGATGATGTGAGCAGAAAAATCAAGTCAATTCCTATTAAATTCACACAGGCGGCTAAGTGCTACTGGAAAACCAATAACGAAGTTTGTTAAATGTCGGAAACTGTAGCGGAGGTTTCAGTGGGGACTGACCCCACCGGCGCTGGTTTTGCCTCCCGCTCCGGCCAGAGCGCTTCTCGTCCCCGCGGTATTGCACAGGGACCTCCGCGGTCACCGCTGCCTCCGGCGCTCCCAGCTAAGCTGCAGGGTTCTCCCGTCTGGCTCCGCCGGGCAGGGGCTGCCAGCACCCGCGGTGCTGCTGGCAGGGGTAGCCGGCATCCTCGAGCTGCGGGGCCGGGCAGTCCGGGGCGGTGCGCGGCCAGGCGCGGAGCCGCGGGTGCCGCTGCCGGCGGCGGGCCCCGGCCGCCCATCACGTGCTCGGTGTGTTGCATTGTGCTGGCGGCGGAGGGAGGGCTGGCCATGTCAGTGATCAATGTCATGACTTCTTCCGCGAGCTGGAGCCGCAGCAGAACGCAGCTGAAGGAAGCTGATTGCTGCGGGTGCGAACTGGCTAAGAACAATACACAAAGACGCGCACCCGCACGGACGGACACACGCCTGCACACACCGGCGCACACACGGGCGGACACGGCACGCACACACGCACATCCAAGCACACACACTCACATCCCGGCACACACACACGCATCTCAGCACACACACACTCACATCCCGGCACACACACACACATCTCAGCACACACACACACATCTCAGCACACACACACACACACACACACACACACGCACATAACAAGCACACACGCACAGGCAGCCCGCACCCTGGCTCCCGCTCCGCCGCTCCGCGCCCGGGGGGAAGATGAGCTCGGGGGACGTGGTTTGCACTGGATGGCTCATCAAATCACCCCCCGAGAAGAAACTCAAGAGATACGTAAGTGCAGAGGCTTTTCTGATATTTTTTTTCTCGCTAAAGGGATTTCGGCATGTGGTCGCTGTCTGGCTTTTCCTTTGAAATCTCTCGCCCGTTTCGACTTAACCTTGGACCAAAACAAGAAGACTTCCAAGTCTATGTACTTATGGAGTATTTTAGTTTCCACCGACATTTTTGTGCCCTCTGGAATTAACCTTTCCTGGTTTGTAAGATTGTAGTACTTCAGCTGTTATGCAACATATTTTAGGTTAAAAACCACATTTCGGTTTCAGTTAACGTTGCCGTAACTAACAGAATTGTTGTAATAGAATTGCAGATGTCACTTTTCCAGGGACGGACAAGACCACCCTAAAAAGAAAGGGAAAAAAAATCCAAACCCAAACAGCCAAAATTCTAATAATTTAAATTCTGAGGCTTGGCTTTGTTAAGATGCTCTGTAATTTCTGTAACACTTGCTAAAGACAACATATGCAATAGTTTTATTTACCAATGCCAGATACAGTTGTTAGGATAAAGCTTCAGAAAGCTTTTTGCTCTGTGATAAAGAGGTGCTGGAAGATGCTGTGCTGTAAGGTTCCTGATAGCTGAAAGGTGAAGGGGGCTGGGGAGAAGAAGCGAGCCCTGCATGGAGATCTGAAACTGCACTATGGGTCCCTTGTTTCATTCTCTATCTGCTTGGCTTGCCTGTTTGTCTAAAGTAAAAAGAAAAAAAGAAGGGGAAAAAAAAAAAGTATTAAACTGTCTCATTGCAAGGGAGCGAGGAAAGCAATATGAGTAGGAATAAATGACCCTTAAAAATTTGCTTGGGACAGCATTAAAAATGTAGGCCCCTCATGGACCATTTTGCATACTCATTTGTGATGGTTCTTCATTAGGCATGTTGTTATGTTCTGCTGTGACACTTTCGGCATCGCTACTGCCCGTTGAGTCATGCCCTTCTAACATGACTTCCCCTAGAGCTCTGTACCGTACTCGAAGGATGCCACTGTCCATGTCTCTGGCACTCTGAGCCGTATGCACAGCTTACATCATTTGTTATATTCACTTCTGTTTATCAGCATTTTCTCTGGAGTGCTGATGTTAGCTCTTCCCAGTAATATGAGGCATAACTGTCTTGTGAAAGAATATGGTGGATATCATTTGGTAGTGTGTTTTTTTGTTTGACTAAAAACTAGCAGAAATGATAATTTACTGATGTTGGGATTATTTTTAACTTATTCTAAGACAGAGTTTCTTCCTGTAGACTACAATATTGCATTGAAGTGTCTGAATATTTGCCTAGTTCAGTAGCATTTTCCAATTCTAAAATAACCACTGTGATGTATCTCACGGAAGCTGCAAATAAATTATGGGCATCTCATTTTTGCTGTATTTTGTAGTGAGTGTACTAACAGCACTGTATGGCAGGCACAGTGTAAGAGCCACTGATTCACCTGGTATTGTTAGTAACTCTGTCAGTGAAGCTATTTTTGATGACTCAGTATTCGAAAAAGAGCAAAGTAGAGAAAACAGAATGTGATAAAGCTGGAATTTGAAAGCCCCCATTATACAGTCAAGATAGTAGTCACAACAGGGGCTCTGATGAGCTCACAAGGCTACTTGCATGTGCTCTGCTCAGATTTTGCACTACAAAACCAGGAGACATTTAGTCTACATTATTCTCCAAACATCAACCACTAGATTAGCCAGATCTCTGCAGATTAAGCTTTGTTTTCTGGTTAGGAGGATAAGGTAGTCCTTTGTCCATAATAAAGCAGAAAGAGATCTGGTGCAAGTACAGCAAAGCTTAATGTCCTTTCTCATATGGCTGGTTACACAGTGGATGCTACAAAACCAAATGGAAAATTTCTCTCACCTGTTGTAAATTACTTTTCTCATATTTTTTGTAGAATTTCACCAGCATGGCAGCTCGTGTATCTTGCACTGGGGTAGCAGATAACTCAGGCTGAACCACAGTGATTGCTTAAAAACAACAGGGTTTTAAAACAATGACTGTTCAAACTGACTTCAGTAGGTGTCAAGTGTCAGCCGCTTACAGGAGAATGGTGTTGGCTCTGGTTCTGAACTGACAACATACATAAATCCCCGAATTCAACACCACCCTTTGTGTTCAGCTGGAAGAGCCCATGGTCTGAGCTGAGCTTCCAGGGAGCTTCAAGTGCCAGCTTGGCCTGCTGCTCATGGGACCTCTCAGACACTGCCCAGCCTCATTTGCTCTCACGGGGTTGTCTCCCAGTTTACGTTTTCCTGAGTTCAGCATCCGATTTTTGTAAGATCTGACTGGACAGTCCAGTGTTTTACACACAGATAAATTCTTAATCCTTCATCTATTAAATCTATCACTAAGAAAATCCATTTAATTTCAATGGAATATATTGTTAAACAATTAGACAAAGCAATAAATTCAGGTCGTGAGATTGAGAACGGCAATAGTCCCACTGAATCCACTGGGAATATTTGCAGTGTTTATAAAATTAAACAAATTAATATTTCCAAGACTAGAGCCTAAAGACCAAAGTATACTTTCATTTATATTTGTTCTCTGATGAAAGCAGTTAGGTTTTCTATGCATAAACAAGTCAGAATTTGCCTGTAGGTAAGCAGAACATTATTTTCAAAACTTTGAAAGTGAAAAGCAGGTGTTAAGAGTCTATATTTTTCCTGTAATGTCTTACAAAGCCGATGCTCTTAGTAGCACTATTCTTAGAAGTGTCTTATCATTCCCTAACAAAGGCTGCTCTCATGCATGTGCAGGAAACGAACATGAGATTAATTACCCGAGTGTAACTTTCTGTAAAAACAGAGAGCTTAATACTAAACACAAAGAATTCATTAGAAAGCACAGGGAGCTTTGCTACAGCAGGAAAATACTTCAGTAGTGTTTTAATGGCATGGACAATGCTTTTCTCTCAATATGATACTTGAACCATGAAACCGCCACCACGTCAGCCAATCTATAGAGGCAGTTGGGGAAGGAGTCTCCCAGAAGAGTATTTGGTGTGTGTTGCAGTTCTTTGTCCTCTAAGTGTGACCTGAAAGCTGTGTTGCTTTCATTTCCCACTTGGTTCCAGCTTTTCTCACCGACCTGGTCTGCATGGGCCTGAGGGGTGCCAGGGAACAGCCAAAGCTGGGGGAACCTGGCTATGGAGACAGAGACGAAGAAGCTGCTAATAAAAACTAAGAAATAGTGGTGATGGAGGTGAAGTCCATCCTGCTTTAGACAAAAATATGAAAGTATCAGTCATAACCTGACATTCAGTCCCAGAGGAGGAAAAACCACGGAAGATTTTTGCTGTTGATGTTAGTCGATCAGTAAATAACAGCCTGTGTTGGAAATTAGATGTAATGAGGGAATCTGCTTCAAATTTGATGGATTTCTGGGTTCGTTATATTGGTGCTGAGTACATCCATCCCAGTTCTGTAATGTCAGCATTGAATAGCTGGCTCCTTGATAGTTTTCATGTGGAAATATATCTGACAGCTGACTGTTATTATTTGTTGTTTATTTATTGGGGAAGGTGGAAGGGAAGAATGGTTTCATGGCCTTGAATAAAAGGACTTAATACAGTGCAAAAAGTCACAATGAAAGGAAAAACAATATAGAAGATGGCTCAGAGAAATGTCTAATTAAATAAGAGACCAGTGCTATTGAGAAGACACATTGCTCATGTGCTGACAAGAAGGAGGAGATGGGACTTTTAGCGCACAGCTAATTGTGAACTCAATCTCCTCAAATCCCTGTCCCATTGTATGTCATACAAGTGTGGAACAGCAGCAGTAGCTCCTCTGAATGCCCTGCCAGTGTTTACTTGCTGTTAGTGTTAAATTAGGTGGCTTGCAGTAGTAAAGGGCCATGTACAGATGCTTGCTTGCAGTGAGTCACTGCAGCTCCATATAAATCAACACTCTGCAGCTGTACCCCAGCTGAAGAGCTATTTTTAATCTTCAGTGCTATACAAATTGATGAGGGAAGACCACTTGCTCAAAAAAGGGCAAGTTTCCCACTTTACTTGAGTGGCTGATTTCTTCAAACATTGTTGAAAATCAAAATTCCTTGTCAGCATATCTAGAACAAGAGTGCCAGATGGACTCCATATTAGAAAACGTAGCTTTGCGCTTCCTCCCGCACTTCCTCCTGGAATGTCGGTTCTGGGGAGACAAACGGAGGTGTAAATTAATGTATCCCATGGCAAAAGCTGGTGGAGCAGTGTTCTTTGCTGCTGTGTCTGTGTGTGGGGCAGTAAGTGCTGCCAGAAGGGTACAGCAGAGCCCAGCCCAGCATCTCTGACCGTTGGAGGATCTGCCAGGACCCAACCGCAGCACACCAAGGCTGAGGGTTTAGAAGATAAGAGAATCTAGGCGACTTCTCCATTTTTAGCTGAAGTTCTGGTATTTATCGGGAGAACAAACAGGAAGTTACTAAGAAGAAAAAGTAAAGTAGAATTATGGAAGAGTTTGCTCAAGTAATAGGAATAGGAGTCACAGAGCACTACAGAGGGCATCTGGGATGGATAGCATCTGCTCTGATCCAGTGTTGGGCTGCTATCACCAGAGGACACTGCCATCCCCCCCCTGAAAGAAAGACCCAAGTGCCTTGTGAGGTCAAGTACTTCTGCTGGTTTGGGGGAAGTTTCTGAAAAATATTATCCAGAAGAAACCCAAATTTAATTTTTATCCTTAAGTCTTTTTATTTACAAATGCTTCTTAGAAAGCCTCACCTCTTGAGTCCTGTCCCTTTTGACTAGAGAATCCTGACCACCTTTTATACTTCCCTGGGATATTTATCCCAGGTTCCCTGCGTTTATTTAACTAATTTGCACAGGTTTTGTAACTGTGGTTTGTAGGCTGAGTGGAAGTAGAAGTCATGTGTGGTGCAGAAAGTTGTCAGAGCCTTTTAGCTCATTCCAGTCGTAAGTATTGTTCCTATATTTATTTGTGTTGTTTCTTCATTTTAAAATTCAGTGTATATTCTATCTGGTTTTTATATTAAAAAAAAGAACCAAGTTTTGACAAAATTAAGGCTTTTAAACAGAAGGTCCCATGTGGCAGTCCACATGTTCCCTTCTCTGTGAAATCATATCCAAATTGATACAACTGAACTCAAGGGAGGAGTTTCTATCACTGGAAATAATAATTTGTTATTAGCTATGTGCAAATAAGACCTTTTTTTGGTAGGTTAAATGTGATGCTTATTCTAGAGCTTTTTCTTCCATTTTAACAATGTTTTGATAGTTTAAATGCAATGTTTAAAGAGCTACGTCGACTTCAAAGAAAGAAATAATTTCTAAAAAACACTGCTGTTCTTGGCAACCCATGTATCAGAATAATTTTCCTTGAACTATTTATTTGGGTGGAGCCCTAATAGTCCTGAAGCCCCAGCTTAATTTTTGACTGCATGTTTTCAGTGCATAGGAATGTCCAGCTATTGGTTTCTATTCAAAACAGAAACCCACAAGTTATCAGGTATTTGCATTCAAAAATAGAGCCTTAAAAAAAAATGCTAGTTTGAAATAGAGAAGGAAGTGTTAACTCAAGTGGTAATTAAACAAGTCAAACATGGTTCAGAGGAAAATGCATTACAAGTCGTTCTTTGGTGAAGTCTTTGCTGTAGCATGAAATCTATGGAAATATGTATAAACACGTAACTTCTACAAATGATGCATTAAAGTGCTATGAATATTTGTTATGAAATTTGATAGGTTTTTAGGGAAAGGGACAAGTTTATGTCTAAAATGTTACTTGTTAGAAAAACGTTAATTTTATTTGGTTTGTTGTCCTTTTTATTTGATTTGGCAATGAATTAGTAATGTGATAAGACAAGGAAAAAATGCCAGTTTTGAAATAAAATTTGCATGTCAAAACATTACTTCCAGCCAGATAAAATACGTTTTCTTCTCTCTCATTTAATTTTAAATAAAATGCAATACTTAAGACTTTCAAACTTTTTTCTGCTTTACAATAAGGTCATTGACTTGTTTCAGTTTGTGTTGCATCAGGAAAATAAACAAAGAAAGAAGCTAACAAACACATAGCCATGCAAAACTCAGTTTTAAAATCTGCTGCAGCTTAGTATTTGTTCAAAATAAACCAAAACTGGTGCCTAGTCTTTGAGCCAGAAAAATGCTTCCTTTCTGAGGCTACTTCATTCATAGCTTTGTAATTGTTCTTGGAGATTTTGTTCTTGGAGATTTTGTTATTCCCTTCCATCATGATGCCAAAAATCCCACCTGGCCCCTGCAGTCAAAACTGCATTCTAGCTTTCCACAAAAGCCCTGAACAGCACATTTCAGGTATCCAGAATCCCTTTTTATAGAGCATTTTACAAAAAGGGACTAAAATGTTGTTAGTAGTATGAATTTGAAATTACTTAAATGAGAGTGTTAATTTAAACTGAGTTTAGAATGTCATAGGAAAGGTTTTGGCTCATTTTTGACAATGCTTTTTTTAAAAGACCATATTTTCTGCAAGGCCTGTTAGTGATAAATATCCATCCTGTGACTCCCAAGTCCTGAGACCATGGGTTATGTATTCATATTTCTTTTGGACAGAATAATGGACATAAGGCAACCCTTTCTAACTTTGCAACTGTTGTAATGTCAGCAGAGCACAGAGGGAACAATCTATTTTTACATACCAGACTTGCAAACTATTTGTAGAAATTCAAGGTTTTTACAGTTGTGAAGCCATTTTTCCAAGCTGACACAACCTGGTCGCGCCAAGGAGAAGCCACTAATTCAGAGCAAGCATGAACTGTGTTTTACTTGCAGGCTTTACAAACCGAGCAGTAAAGCCACACACCTTACCAAAGTCCTGGGTTTCTAAGCACTGGGAAAGCCAGCTTTTTGTGCTTATTGGAAAGCTGCACCTCCAGGAGCTGCTGCTGGTTCCACAGAGAAGCCCCTGGCATTCAGAGGTGACTCTGAGCTGATTTTTACATCACTATGGGAAGAGAAGAAACATCTGAAGAGATGCCAGCTGAGTGTCCGCTGCTGTTCCAGCTACATCATCTGGACTGTTTACTAATATTTATAGTGGAAGCTTTGCAAGCTTAAGAAGTTTTATTTTTGATAAGTTCAACATTTTGAACCCATTCTAAGAAAATAATTGCATTCTCACTAAGGCCTTAGATTTAAAAATAAGAAGCACTCAAGTAGCTGAGGGAATTGGGTTTTTTGATATTTTCAAGGGCTTTGCTCCCACTGAAAAAGGGTTTGCAACATGTTCTCACTAGGTCCGTCCCTGAATCCAGAGTTACTTCTACACGTCTTCACCAGTTTTCTTCACCTTTCCCAGTAAAACAGTGAGATTTGGACTGTCAACTGAAAATGGGACTGTTACTCCTATTACTGCTGTTACTGTTACACTTCATACTTTTCAAATATTCCTTTTGAATAGATAACTGAGTGTCACATCAGCCTTGAGCTATAGATTATAAAATAATGGTGAACTGTTTTTGAAAAGTGATGGTAAACCACCATCATTATTTCAGAGTCCTCCCCAAAATCCTGCTTTCATCTGCTCTGAGCCTGATAAATAGTCAAGCTGAAATATCATTAAGACAAAGAAAGAGAAAGGTTAGGGGGCAATCAGAGTGGCATAGGAAAAGCAGGCTTCGTGGTGGTAACTCTGCTTTGGTTCCCTTGTGCATCCCTCTCCTTTGGGTTTACAGACTGGAAGCTTAATAATTCTGTTATTTAAGGAGGAAAAAAAAGAGAAGCATTTATTGAAATGTTACTAGACTGCCATGCTTTAGGAGTTTTAATATGTTCATATGTTCTTTTTTTTGCTTTGCATTTTTTTTCAAATTCACAACTGAAAGTACTGTTGCTATGTTACTGTAATGGTGTGTGGGCTGCTAAATAAATAAAGGGAGTTTAGTCCATGCCAGAAATAGAAAACGAGGTCAAAGGTGACATTTGGGACATGTTGGGAAAAAAAAAAAAAAAAAGAAAAAAAAAAAGAGGCTATATAATTATTTTTTTTCTTCCTATTATTCTCTCCGGTCTCATTAACACTAGACTACTTAGAAGGAAATTACAACAGAATTTCTGAGCATGCCAGAGTATAAAAAAATTACAACTTGGGAGTTCTAAGTCTTTTGGCTTTGTTCTTTGCAAGATCAAATTCACACAGTGAAACAGTGGCAGCTCACACTGCATTGAACTGAGCAGGTACTTGGAGGTATTAAAGGACACAGGGACTGCTGAAAATTCACTCTGCAAAGGTGCGCGGACAGGAAAATCTGTCAGAGGGAGCAAGCTTTGAGGCAAAAAACCAGGAAATTTGAGTCCATTGTCGTTTTTGGGGTAGTCTGGCAGGTTCCCAAAGGCTAGATATACAAAAATGTATCTTTATGAGTAGCCCCAGGTATCTGCCTGGACCTTCAGCTGCCTGAACATCTTTGTGAGCCTGTCTTGTGAACCTGTACAACACTAGGGTCATTTCATCCTCCTCTACTGCCTCTGTGTGCTCCCACTATACCTTGGCACCACGAGCTCTTGTTCAAGCTGCAGGGGCTGATTCAGTAAATGGGGAGCACTGCAAATCACTTAGGTGAAAAGTAGAGCCCAGCCCTCCCTCCACACATGTGAGCGAAGGCAGAAGCACACTTTTCCCAGGAATGAGCCGAGCAGCCTTCTTACTTGCAGAGGGAGGCCTCTGACTTGATTCCCAAAATGTTATGGCAGATGCTAGAAGCTCAGGGCTGGGCTTCTTGAGCACCAAACTCCTGACCCCTCCCAGCACCGCTGTGGACCTTGCCTTGCCCTTGGCCCCACTGCTCCTGGGAGCATCAGTAGCTCTGAGCCCACAGCAGAGCAGTTGGAAGCTGCCAGGTCTTCCCCTGGCAGGAGGTGGGACATGGAACAGCACGGAGCCATTAGTTAATTTAGCAGATTTGTAATTAATCTGGAAGATCTTTTCTTTAAAAATATATGTTTACTTATAAACAAATTATTCATGTGACACATGAATGTGACATATGAGGCCTCTAACTTCTTTGTGTGTTAGGGAAGAAGCCCACAGCAACAACCTTAACCAGTTCAGTGCATGCAATCGTATTAGAGATTTCCTGGTGTTATTTTTGTAGTTCCACAAATCTGTTACTTTTCTGCAAACAGACAAGTTCCCCCTATGCAAGAGACCTTTGGATTTGTAGCATTCCTGAAAATCCCATATTTATCATAAAATTTATAGAAGAGGATTAAATTAGAGGTACAAAGAGAGCCAAAGATGCAGCAAGTCTTGATCCTAAATTGCACAAGGTTTAAAATTTTCTTTGTTAACCCTCCTTGAATGAAGGGATGTAACTTGAATGACTAGGGGCATTTCCTAATATGATGGATGTGATTAGCTGGTTTAATAAGATGCTTTCCTAATTTTCAGCCCCAAGCCAACCCCTAGTGCCTTAGACCTTGGGGTGTGTCTGACTATCAGTGTCAGAAAGCAAACAAGTAGTTTAGGACTCATCTGAGTTGTCTATTTACAGTAGTTTCACGATTATAAACCGCACCTGAATATAAGCCGCACTTCCGGGTAGCTGGGAAGACCACGGGATTTGTCCATATATAAGCCGCACCCGAATATAAGCCGCGCTTTTTTTTTTTTTTTTTTTTTTTTT
>VRYO01002184.1:12027532-12050786 GCA_009812075.1 Sialia sialis | reverse complement strand
TGGATTCTTCAATGAAAAAGGTGCGGCTTATATTCGTGAAACTACTGTACTTTCATCACAAGTTTGCTGCTGCAATTGGTTGTTTTCTACCACAGCCAGTATTCAGCCTCACACTGAAGGAGAGGGTGTTAGAGGCTTTCTTGTCCCCTGAGGAGTTCAAACCCTCATTTGGACTCTGTCAAATCCTTTTCCTTGCCAGAGACTGCATTTATCTCAAACCCTTAAGTGCAATTACTATGATTAATCTCTCTTTGGAGTGAATAAGATTTTAACAGGCATTTTCTCCACAGAAGTCTGCAGCTGGGAGAAGAGCAACCTACAACCTGTCCTTTCCAGGGCAGTGTTGCATATGCCCAGCAAACTGCCCAGTTTTAACCTGCAACAGCAGCATTACTAAGTGGAATGAAGGATGAATTATGCCCTCTGCAGTTGTGTTATGTTGTCCTCCTAAGGGACCTATTTGGATTTCATTATATTTTCAGGTCCTTGAAATGATCTTCTAAAACTTGTAAGTCAGCTTGTTTTGCTGGTTGATAGATTAAAGCAGTTTACCCATTAGAGTAGTCCAGATGGGCTGCGGGGATGTTTGCCTGTGCTCTTTGTTGGGGCAAACAGCTTGATTGTTAAACTGGATGAAATTGTGCCAAGGCACAGAAGCTCCCAGAAACTGGGAGACATAGACAGCTTTCAGATAAGCTGTAGTTAGCTACATGAAGATTAAGCATATTTGCATTGCTGCTCTCAGTCACTGCATGCTCTCAGTCTCTCCACTGTGGCACTTACCTTGTTGTGGGGTCAGAGATTTTTTAGTGAAACTTGCCATTTGAGAGCAGGCGACACAAGTTTGGGAGGTGAAGAGTCAGGGGGAGCTTGTGTGAAGCTGTGCAGTCCTTTCCAGAACACAGAGATGGAGAGGGGTAGTCATAGAGATGCACTCCAGTGACAGGTCTAAGGAATGATTTGCCTGTAGTTTAGCAACCTCAGCTATGTGAAGACATCAGCAATGGTGGCTCTAATTCTGATATGCTCAGAGCTCACCATGCACCCACAGAAAGGTTTCAGTTTGACTTGTTTCTCAGGTTTACTGGATTCAGAAATGGAACTGGGATCTCTGTATGAGCATATTTTTGTAGGTTTTAGTTCAGAGACTGAGGTTTTTTTTAAAGAAAGCAGGTGTTTTATGTGTCATCTATGCATATGAATAAAAGATAAGGAGCAAATGAAAGCACTCAGATGTAAGACCTTATACTATTAATGGGCATAAAGCCTAAGATCTGTTTGTTGTAGGGCAGCTGGTCACTTCTGACTTCCAGCTCAGGTTGCTGCAGTCAGAGTACCTGTTTTGGGGGGAAACATGTTTGTGCAGAATCACTCCGGATTCAGTTCATGGCACGCAATCTTCATGGCTCCTTGCTGGGATAATAAGAAAAGGCACATGAGCCTGCACAGCAACAGCAGCAATGAAACACGGTGTTGTAGCACAAATGAGTCTATACCATCTAGCATTAAACTTTTCCCTTCCAGAGTCAAGTTCACACATAAAGAACAAAAAGGCCAAGTGAGCACTGGCTTTAACAAGCTGCTGGAATCGGACAGTTGCACAATTTGATGGAGGGGTTAGATGTGAAGATTTAATTTGCCTTTATGAGTTTGCACAAATTTGTTTGGAATGCCTCTTTGTCCTCTCTGAAAAGGTTTTGTGTACAAAGTACTTAGACTCATCAGAAAGAAACCCTTAAAACAGAAATGGCACCTCATGTTCTTTAGCATAACAGGAGCTTAGAGAGAAACCAGAAGCTAAAAAAGGTAGTCTCAAATTCTAACCCATTATGACCACATTTATGGGGAACATTTAAATTATCTGAACTGTTTTCCTACATATTCCTTATTCCTTACTAGTCACAACAGTACCTTGTGACTGGTGATGTCTCATTGCCTTTAAACACTGAACTTGAATGTCAGGTTGAGCTCGATGCTTTTTTCTTTAGCTTTTCTATTAATTGGCTGAATGCAGATCAAGCACAGAGCCATGGTCCTCAGCAACAAGGGAGTGGGAAGAGAAAAGCAGATAGGAGAATTTTGCATCCCAGTGGAAACCCTCAGATCTGCCAGTATTATTAGAGCTCCTAGTAGCTCCAGTGACACTGGGAGAGATGGTATGTGGTACAGGAACTGCAGCTTTTACCAGTTTGTGATTGGAAACAGGAGGCAATGAATGGATATGAATATGTTCAAACGCAGAGTTTCAGTTCATTTTGTGTAACATCTCACTCACAAAATTTTCCACAAAAAGATATTTCAGCCAGATAGAATTATGGTGAGAAATAAAAGCAGAGTTGCAGAGAAATTGGTAACTTCTTAAAAAGAGTAAATTCACTGAAACATCTCACTTTCTATTTGAGAGATTAAATCTATGCATGGTGAAGCCATTTTTGCTTTGCCTGGCATAAGATTTGCATGACTCATGGCCAACAGTATGCTGGGGACCTAGAAATACGGAATGCAAAAGCAGATGCTGGCTGGTGGCTGGGGGATTCCTGCACCATCTCTGAAATGATGACTTTTTTAATGGGCCAGCACACAGAGTGAAGCCAAGTGCATGTAATGCTTTTCCCTGGGTGAGGGTATTGATCTGAGGGGTAAGAGACAATGCAAAGGCTGCCAAACACCTCCTGTCCTAGCAGCCAGTCCCAGCTGGTGAGGATGGATGATGTAATGGATCAAGCAGGGGAAGAAGGTTTGCAGTGAAGAGGGTGTAAGATTTGAAGGGCTGCACATTTGAGGAGTCGCAGTCCTAATTCAAGTACCAGGCAGCTCAGCAGATGGCCCAGCAGATGAGTTGCTATGCAGCATAGCATGTGTGAGAACACAGAATCACAGAATGGCTTGGGTTGGAAGAGACCTTAAAGATCATCTCATTCCAGCCCCCTGCCAGGATGCCACCCACTAGATCAGGTTGCTCAGGGCCCCATCCAGCCCACCCTTGAACATTTCCAGAGAAGAGGCAGCCACAGCTCTCTGGGCAGCCTGTTCCATTGCCTCACTGCCCTCTGAGTGAAGAACTTCTTCCTAACATACAATCCTAACATGAGAGTGGTGGTGAGGCAACAGCAGGCACAGAGCCCTGCCCTGTGCATGGTACAGGATACCATCAGATGTCATATTCCTTATCCCAGCTGTGCCCTCCATCCCTCATCAGGGTGCTTTCCCCACTTGCACACCGAGCTTCCCACAACAGTTTTTCATTTTTCTGTTGTGAATTACAGCCATTTCCTCCACCATGCTATGTCTTCCCTCTTCAAACAGAGCAGAGTACATCTCCAGCAGTGGAGGTCCTTGCCAGTCACAGTGACACCAGAGTCACATCACTGACTTCTCCTGCCTGAAGCAGCAGCTCTCTGGCAGAGCTAGCACCTCTTGAGGAGGAAAACGTCACACTTTGGGCCACAGAACTGCCTTGCTGGCATGTATTGGGGTTATTTCCTACAATTCCAGCTCTTCCAGGAGTGAGGTGTAGTGGCCAGAGATATTTCATGTGCATCCTTTGTGGCTTTCACCTTCCTAAAAACTTCAACTCTCTGAGAGTTTTAGGAAAAAACTTCAGAAAATCTTGAAAAATCTCTAAATCTCTTTGTTTAAGAGCTGGACAGTTTTCAACTGACTTTGTCCAGAAGATCTGTTTTCCTGCTTGCTGTTTGTGAGTCGTTAGGGCTCCATTGCAAATCACCTAAGCATTTATGGCTAGATCCAGGAAAAGGCATATTTACCCCTAATAGCTTAGAATGGCCATTGACACAATCACATTGTGATGCCACTCAGCATACCAGTGTTAGAAGCTTATTTTTTTCCAGGCTGTTAATTCAGAGCATTATATTCCTCTGGGAAAGTCCAATAATCCATGTATAGTGATACAGCAAAAATCTTCTTCAGTAACGAGTCTGTGTGTGTAACACTGATAAAAACACTGACTTGTTCTAAGAAGCTCCATTTCCAATGTAATCTGCAGGAAACCCACATAGATGATGCATAAATTCAAATCACTATAATTAGGCTGATAAACATCTTCTCGGATATTCTTGGGGTGAGCGACATCTTTTTTCTTTAACTGTTTCTGGAGCAATGTAAACTAAACTGGGAACAATGCTCTTTTTATCAATATCAGAGCTTTCCCATGGCATACTTATGCTAGCAGATACATGGCAGCTCAGCTATGCCAGTAAAAATGCAGACAACCCTTTGATTCAAGCAGCAGCAACACAAGCAGTGGTAATCCCTGATTTCCCACACACTATCCTGTCAGATTCCTTTTGCTATCTCCAAGTCTTAAGAGCATAGTTCAGGTTTTGTGTCTCCTTTGCGCTTGGTGTATTTATTCAAATTGCAAACAAAGAGATTCTTTAATCCCTCCTATTTTTACTATGGTCCCTTGGAGCCTGCACTTAGACTTCCCAATTTACTAAGCTCATCCAAGGGTACCGTTGGCCCATCATTGGGACAGTACTTTTGTGAGTCCCCAGTGAAAGTTCTTTGGACTAGGTGGTGGACTAGGTTGCATAGTTGATGATATTTCATTACTGGACCTGTAGAGAGTGTTTAGCAAGGACATGTTCTGATTTTCCGTAATTAAATTCTGCATATACAGAAGCCAGCCAACAACAAAAAATCCAGGTCTCTCCTCACTGCTTGTACAATTGAACTTCCTGAAGTATCTCAGCATAAGGACAATGAGATAAAGTACAAAGTTTTAAACTAGTAAAGGGAAAACTTGAACATCATGATCACCTGTCCTATTGTAAAGAAGTAGAAGAATATTAAAATCTATGCTATCCTGGCTCATTTTTTCAACAAAAAATATTTTTGGGGGCATTGTACATGTTTACAATAAAACAGTTAAATAAGAAAAATTGAAATCCACTATGAGTTTTGTTAACTTTATTGTTCATAACATACTTGTGCAATAGAGTAGTCAGAATTCAATAATCAAACCATGTTTCTTCCATGCTTGACCATTAGTGGCTGTCTGGAAAAGTGTGTTTTCCTTGTATTCTCTCAGACCCAGTCCAGGGCTGCCTGACTCTTCCATGGGCTTCCATGGTGGAAGCAGGCCTGGCAGTCATGTTTCTGCTAAAGACATAGGAGGAGTATCCAGAGCAGCAAAGGGAAATGCCCAAGGGCTGGAAACAAAATCTTATCCTTTTGTGGAAAGATCCTGTAGAAAGCACAAACTGCTGGTGGCAAGGTCTCTGCCAGTGCAGATACCCTTTCTGGTGTAGCAACTTACTTGAAAAACTGTCTAAAACCACCAGTTATCACTCTGGTGGTGCAGGGTGTTGCCTCTTCTGTTCCCAGTAACAGCTCTGAGCTGTGGCTGGGATCTGTTCTGGGAACAGGCTGCAGGCAGTCTCCTTAGTCAGCAAATACCAGAGCCCCAGGGCAGGGACTCCACACAAAGGAATAGGGAAATGGGGACATATCCAATGCCTGTGGGTAATCCAGTTGTTAAAAATAAATGTGAACTTGACTTGACAGACTTCTAACCAAACACCTGTTAGGTCAGAAGGTGAGGTGATGATAACACTCAGCTTCTAAGGTCGGGGTACAACTGTGGGAAATGCTGGGGAGATCTCAGCTGTGTGGAAAGAAGCTGAGGTAGTTATCTAAATACAGGAGGCCTTGGCGATTTTAGTCCCTGTTCTTTTGAAACCCATGTCTCACAATGTAATACATTTGACTTACTCTTATTACTGTATTTGCTCAGTTTTTTGGTGAAAATACCATTAATTACTAATTTAGTTCAGTGTAATGAGTCGAACAGTGTGTGTGTAGTGCATTTAGTGGTTTCAATTCAAAGCCTGTAATTGTTCTTTCCTGTATATAATGCTGTTGGGAAAAACTCTTACTTTCACAATGTCAAGCCCTTAATTAATCAAGGACCAAGCCAGAATTCTGGAGAAGATTGTTAGGCATCAGAAGTCACTGGTAGTAAATCTCTGCGGAAACAGTGCTCAGCTGCAGCTGGGGGACTTCCCTTCCAGTTACACCATCCCATGGCTATAAATGCAGAACCGATATTTTTTGCCTGTGCAAAGGCAAGGCAGAGCCACCAAATCTATGCTCAGGTACAATCCATGCTCAGCTGTGTCTGATACAGGGAACTCTGGAGCCATCAGGATAGAGGCAGCAGCTTTGTGGTGTGGGAATGAAAGACATACACATACAAAAAAAAAAAAAAAAAAATCCCCAAAAGCCTTACACTTAGGGCAGCCCAGGACTTGAATGTCTCTTCAGAGGCCTTTGGCTGTCCTGCTTTTGACTCTACCCAGCCACCTCCACCCCTTCCACATGCTTCCTTTGGTGGTTTTCACAGCCAACGCTCACTATCCATGCGAATACTCCCCTGGCCCATGCTAATCCACATAACAGTGAAGTAGCCACAGGCTTAGGAAATGGCAAACAAGCAAAAAGATCCCTTCTTGCTGCTTCTGTCCCTTGAATGGCAGCTTCTGTAATCAGGGCTGTTAAGAGGGTCTTGGAACACAGTCGTATTCCTGTGGTCATGGAGCTCTAGAAGAGCTGAGCTGTCTCTCAGAAGATTTCTGACACAAAGAGCATGTGACACCTGTCACATAATACCATGAGAAAACCATGTTTCTACCTCAGAGATGAAGCAATGTGTGAAATTAATCATAGGTGTATGTCATGAGTCCTGATTTAAATGTGGATTAGAAAGCATGCAAGCAACAGTCTGTCTCTCGGGACATTGATTCTTTGCAGCAAAAGAATGAAAGTGAAAATATTCTGAAAAACTATAAAGAGTGCTCTGGCCTGCAAAAATTCCTGTTTTTTAAATTGGATGCATGAAGTGCTACAGGAAAGGGGCATTGGATGACTTTAGTGCTTCATTCATCTTCAGCTTTAGTTGTACATTATGGATCTGATTTTGCACATGATTTTGTACCCAAGAAAAGCTTTAGTTTCCTTTTAATTGTCAAATAGAAGGAAATACAAAATCAGCCATGGAGAAGCAGCCTTGGATTAAACAAACACAAACTCCTAATCCAGCTGGATTCAAAGCAATTGGATTGGTCTGCTTACTGCTAGTAAAAATTGAAATAAACCATTGTGGAGAAGAGACTGAAGCTACAGGATCAATATTAGTATTCAAAGAAATGTCCTATGGCATATCTAAAATATTTATTTTGGATTTATTGGAAGATGACTACTCAAAATACCCCAAATTCCTAGATAGACTTTAAATTCTATTCTCATTTTTTTCAATAAATCATTATTTAAATTATGTATATTTTAATCTCATGACAGTAGCAATGCAATAATATTAGTAAGCACTATCATTCTCAACTTATTTTAAGTAATAAGGAAGTCACAGAATAAAATATGGACACCTGTGATGGGTTTAAAAATTAATTCAAACAATCAGAAAGACTAGAAGTGCTTTAAGTGCCAAATTATTGTTGCAGAGGTACAGTAATTTCACAACTATAAGGCACACCGGATTATAAGGCGCACTTCCGGGTTGTTGGCAAATTTCAGAACTCTGTCCATATATAAGGCGCACCGGACTATAAAGCACACTTTTTTTTTTGCAGCGAGAATTAGTAATGGAATTGCACAATTGCAGGGTTTACTGGCAGGTGCTCAATTTGCAAACATTTTTCATGGATCGGCGTAGCCTTTAAACACAGCCCCAGAAGCTCTCCCCGTGCTGTGGGCCCCGGCACTCCTGCCTGCCCCCAGCGCAGTCTGGCGCGGCTCTCGCAGCTGGCGTGGCTCACACCCCCGGCACCGGCTGGCACGGCTCGCGGCTCAGCTCGCGGCTTACACTTCCAGGTTGGCAAATTCCCAAACTTTGTCCATATATAAGGCACACTGGATTATAAGGCGCACTTCCGGGTTTTGATAAAAATTTTAGTCAAAAGGGTGTGCCTTATAGTCGTGAAATTACTGTATTCTTTTTATCTATGGGTCATGATTTCCAAGAAACAAGTGAAAAAAGTAAACATTTCCAAGCATTTGTCCCTTTAGGCACAGGGTGTATTAAAAAACAACAACAAAAAATACTTCAGAGACTGAAACGAAATGCTGGCCAGGGCATTTTACACAGAAACAAATAATGCCTAACCTGGTGAACAAGCAAGAAGAAAAACTTGCAAATGGTGTTGTTACCTGATCCATGGAAGGTCTCCATTCAGCTGAGTTTTAAAATTAAGTTCCCTTTAAGTTTGAGGAAATTCATAGGAAACCCTCTTCTGTACCAGAATTCAAAGCAGGAGATGGTTGTGGTAATTACTGGCAAGCAAAAAGTAAGCAGTCTCAGAGGTGAAAAACCACAGAGCTGGAAATTGTCTCTGCTAAGTTGGGTTAGATTCTATGCTTAATTACATTGCATGAATAAATTATTGGAAGACAGTTCAAACTCTTTCAGAAGTGGAAAGGATTATGCAAATTCTTACTTTTGCAAAGCAGGGTGAAGTGTGCAAAAGAGCGTAGTATCATGACTCTGCTGCATTATTGGTGCCCTTTTGAGTAATACAGGTACAAACATCCCACTGTTTCCAGGCTAGATTGTATAAGTTATTTAAGGATCTAAATTCATTTTGTTTCCTGTGTGGGTTCCTTTGATGGTGGTTTGATCCACAATAAAAAGGTAGTAGGAGTATTAAAGATAGTCTGAGTATCCATGCTGAGAAAGTGAAAGAAAATCAGCATCACACAGTCTTTCATTGTGAGGAAGATAATAATGTTCAATGATATGAACATTACATAATGGCTCTAGCACTGTTTCATTTGAAACAAGAAGCACATTGGAATTTCATAGAAGTCAGTATGGTTGATTTTTCTTGAAAGTCTCCTGGAACCCAGCTGAGCAAATACTGTAAGTTTGGGAGCTGCCTGGGAAAATTAATGCTTTATGTTTCTCCTCGAGTCATCATCTGTCCAGCTTCTCCTCTGATTGCACATAAAAATAGCTATAGCAGCACCACAGGGAGGGCCCAAGTCAGAACAAAATTCTTTAGGTTGTAATTAACACAGACCATACTCATCAGAAACTACCAATTTCAGACAGTTTTGGGTGTGAAATCAGAAAGTGGCCACTGTCAGAAATTTTTCTGTCTGTTGCAATCCTTGAAATTTCCCCAAATTTGTCATCAAAATCTTCCTTGTCTTCTTTGGAAGCATTTTTAGTATTCTTCTATATCTTACAGTCAACCCATCTGCTCTCAGGGGTTAGATTGCTTTTCAACAAACTTCCCTGGTTTGAGACATCACATTGTATTGCTTATCTTTACCATACACAGGACATGTGTGATTATTCTTGTAACCTGCTGAAGTCAGAAAATAATTTTTTCTCATTGTTTCTCTAAGACCAGAATGTCATTAATTTTCCCATGTGATACTGTTTTCTGTCTTTATGGTCTTTATGGTCTTCCCTTTAAATCGGAGTCTTTACAAATGGAAGATGCATTTCCCTTGGCATATCCCTGGAAAACAGCTTCCTGGGATTCTAGTATGACAGACATCAAGACAGCATCACCATATGATTCTTCCTGGGCATTGTAAAGTAATAAAAAATATATTTTCTGCTGAGAAAGGGCTTTTCTATCTGCAGAAGGACTAGATCAATCATTAAACACTCACAAGTTCACATTTATGCTTGTCTTGTGCCATCTCTCTCAGCCTGCTTTTTAAAGCCTCCTAAAACCACCAGTTCTGGGCCAGTGCCCTCTGAATGGGCACATGTGTGCCGCAGCCACTATTAACTCTGTGGCTGAAAAACCTCCAGAGTGTTAGGGTTTAGAACCCACTCACTTCTGGCTGGTCTAGCATCACTGTTACTCTAACACAGATCTTTGTCCTGACTGGGGGGTATTTTACCTCCCAGCAGGCATCATTTAAATCTGACAATTAGTCTTAGCTGTCAGTCACCACATCAGCAACACTCAACCTGTTGGGGCTACTGCCTGCAGTACACACTGTACATGCTTCTTGTTGCACTGGACCCTCACAAGGAACATTTACAACCTCCTTCACTGAAAAACATGGTGAGGAAGAGTCATAAGTGAAGGAGAAGAGTAGGAGTAATTCTGCATTCAGTTCTAAATTTGTGTCAAGTGTGGGATGAGGTTTAAAATAAGAAAAGATAATAGTTGGGGTTCTGTTGTTTCTTTCTACCTCTTAGTAAAGTCATTTTTGTACTCTTTTACTTCTTTAAAAAAGTAAAATCAAGTGATGGATCTTCGCTAAAGTGTTTAATGAGTTGAAATTAGACTTGAAAGTTAGCAGGAGGATTAACTTGCTCTTGCATTTAATTCTGTGTTATTTTTTTCATGTCTGACCAGAAAAGGGTAGCATGCAAATGTCTCTTAGTGGTTTAAACAAATAAGCATGAAATCTAAAAAAGGAAAGCAGTTACTGCTTTCTGTGTACACCAGTGCTTTCACAAGTCTCTTTTATATATGCTGCCTGTGACTATGACTCCATTTTTACTCAACAATATTCTGCATTGTTGGAGTAGGAGGGATCAGGGGAAGGGATTTTACTAGCCTGGCTCTCCTTAAAGAGAGCTCCTGCAGTATTCCTCCCCTGGAAAACAGCAAGGACATGGGGAATGGCACCAGGCTAAACCTTGTCTTTCCCTATAGAATACAAAAGATTTGTTATTCAAAATGTCAGTTAATCCACAGTAGAAAGTTGTAAAGGTTCCAGGATGCCCATCCCTGAATGATCCTGACAGCACCCATGGTTTTACAGTGTCCTTTCTCTGCACTGTACCCTGTACTGTTGCTGTGAACAGCACCCAGACAACAAGGGCAACACCTTAAAAGAAAATCTCTTTTCTCATTCAGGGCCACACTTTTGAGTATCATGTGCAAGAATTATCTCAGCCTACGCAGAATTTCTCTCCTCTGTGCAACTCTGGCTTCATGTCTGTAGACAGTATTTTGCACTGTAGTGTTTTCATGAAAGCCAGAAGAAGAAACAAAAACATCATTATATTTTTTCCTTTTCCTCTTAAGTGTATTAGGTTTGGGGTTTTTTTCAACCTTGAGATTTTGGATTTAATTCAATTTAGATCTTGTTTAGTTAAGATGAGGCACACAGTTTTAGAGGACCAGGAACTGTCTGCAAGTCAGCTTGGATGCTCCTGTTACACATTTTATTGCGCCTTGTTCTGCTGGAAGGTTTGATGCTTCCAGATTGGTGGTTTCTTCCTTGTGGTTTACTAGGGAATCATGATGATCTTGGTCCATTTTATTCTGATCTTTTTTATTTGCTGATAATAGATAATAATTTGCTGACAATAATGCCTCATGGCCCCCTAATTAACAATCTAGTTGATTTTAAAGAAAATAAATAGAGGCACAACTGATCAATGACCATTGGGTATCTTTGAAATACGTATTATCTGCTATAATGTATGTGCTTGTTATTTGTGATTGATCTGATTTCTCACATAGCACTTCAGCTTTTGGATTATGTACTTGAAAAGTGTTTGGCTAGTGAGCCATCTGTCTTTACAATATCCTAAATAATTAAAGTAGATAGTAAATTTTGACTTGTTTTAGAGAGGGAGAGGAGTTGAAGAAACCATTGTGGTGAAGCAGCAACAAAATGCAGCCTTGCATCCACAAATGTATTTTGGTTCAAAATAAAATGTGACATTTTTGAGATGCAAGGTAATTAATTTGACTACATTATGGCTTCTTCTAGAAGGGGCCCTACCCCTTCCAACATGAAGTTGCTAATTACTGACACAGCTGAGAGTGAACTGACCAGTGTTGCAGGAATAGGAAGAACTGAAAGTGTAAAGGAGGTCTGGAGCTTGAACAGTCTTTCTCCTAACTTCAGAGCTCTGACATTCAGAGCTCTCTGAAAACATATAGATTATGAATACCCAGAAGAAGAAAGGTCATTCACACAGTCCATCAGCTTCCAGTGGATTTACAAAGTGTGTCTGATGAAGTTCTGCTGGGGGGCTGCCTGGTGCTCAGGGAAGCTGTGCAGCACTCACCTCTCTGCATCTCCCATGGAGGGGGTGAGCAGTCACAGCATCTGTGCTGAGCTTGTCTGGCTAAGCATCCCTGAGGTGGCTAGGAAATGAACTGCCCTGTTGTCCAGCTCAAATTCCTTTTCATAACTATAGGCAAAACACAAGTGTGTGATTCAGAGTTTGGCTTCAGCTGACCCATGGGTCAACTGCTGTTGTTTGTTTTTGTAATTACTATAGTTACCCTGGAAGCACTCTGGGCATTTAGGTATTTTGACTGCTGAAAGCCAGAAATAACTAGTTGGAATAAAAGTGTTAATAGTCTGATGGCTGTGTGTGGGTCACAGCCACATTGGCCTTTAGACAAAAGAGAGATTGCTCTGAGTGCAGCAGTAGAGAAAGCCCTTCCTCTCTTCAGCCTTACACACTCATTGCAGGTCAAACTTAAACTTCCTTACTTAGAGCACAAACAGCTTTTCCATTTACAGAGTTCACACTCCCATAGGCCAAGATCCCTTATCACAGAACCCCAGAATCATTTAGGTTGGACAAAACCCTTCAAAATCATGGAGTCCAACCAATTAACACAGCAGTTCCGAGCCCACCACTAAACTGTGTCTCCAAGTACCACATCTGCATGTCTTTTAAATACTTCCAAGGGATAGTGACTCCACCACTTCCAAATACAGAAGCAAACTCTGCCTCACTCTCTCTGCTGAACCAGGGGAAGGCTTCTTCCCATGCAGCTCCCAGACAGAGAGAGGTTAATTGTTTTGTATGGCCTATTTGCAAATCAAAATTATTAGGTGTTAAACATTCAATACCCAAGCAGACTTCTGCATCCCTCTCACGCACAAGTTCATGCGTGGTGCTTGCTTTCCTCTTGGTGCATGGCTTTCACTTTAGAAGAGGAAGTGTCCCTTAGTTTCCTACCATACAAACTGTGTGTGTTAAATACATCCTGTCAAATAGCATTTTTCTGAAAGAAAATCTTCACTGTCTCTGAAGTGAGAAGATATAGGAGCACTTCACTTAACTGGAGTCAAGATTCTCCTTTTATCTTGCCAGGTGCTGCTCATACTTCAGGCAGTGAAAATGTCAGAGAAAACTTGGACAATGCCAAAAAAATAAGCAGGCTCAATTCCTCAAATTTTAGTTTAAATTAGGTCAATGACTATTCCTGAGCTTTTTGTGAGGCACGTGCTTAAGCACTTTCTGGAACTGGGACCTAAACCTGAAGGCAAATTATTTGGTCATGAATGACTGCACATTTTTCGGTACCCTCACAAAATAGCCTTTGACAGAAAAATTTCTGTCAGGCTGAATTTCAGATGTTATCTTTTGGACATGGGAGAGTGAGACTCTTCTAACTGTTCTAAGCTTGATGGAGTTGCAGGATCTATGTAGTGTGTTTGTTTGCTCAGTGCTCAAACAACCCTTTATCTCACATCACTTTTTAAGGGATTAAGTTAGCATTGTGAACTTCACACTTCTGCTTACAGCTCCTGCCACCATCTCTGCTCTGCAGGCAGGGCAGATCGTGTGGAGTTTGATTGTCAGGTGGCAATACAGAGTTTTCTGCTCCTGGAACTGCATCAGACAATGGCAGCAAGGGATTGAAGTATTAGAAGACATCTACCTTCAAGACCGGGGCGGGAAGTTCTCAGATCTGTAGCCAACCTGCTTTTTGCAAAGTATTCCAGAAATTTCATGAGAATGCACACAGACATTCAGGATGATGTAACATTTTTGCTGGTGTGAAATTTGCTTGTTATTTTGAGAGAGCCTCTCAATATAGAAGGACCATGCAGGGCCATGGTGTGGGACATCTACCTGGGTTTGTGTTGTACTGCTCAGTGTGTATCAGCATTGCTGCCAGTGGCCCAAGGGCAGTGGATGGAAAAACACTTGCTTTGTGATGGGTTGCAAAACTATAAAGATCAAGATCTGCAGTCTGAACAAGTCTGAGTAACAGGCATTCTCTTCTGGGTTTTGTTTTCCTGTTGTAGTAGAGAAAAGCCTAAGCTTACAGGGAGCTGAGCTGCAGTGTTTTACATCTTATTGTGGTGTTGTTTATTTGGGGGATTTCTTGTTGTTTTAGTTATGGTAAGACTGCTCTCAAATCTACACACTACATTTGGTCATGCCTGGAAGACACCCTCAGTGCTGACCTACTTCACATGTGCTTATCAAAGTGTGACCTGGTCTTTTTAATGATAAAGTGGTATCAGGCATATCTGCATGTTTGTTCTTGGATGAAACTCTAGGTGTGTCTGAATTGTGGCTGTAGCCACCAGATCAGAGACTGTGAACACTGAGACCCTGGGGAAAACCCACATGTGTGAGAAGCTCCAAAGACTGTTAATGTGCATTATTCTCAGAGCCCTTGTGAAAACATGTGGTAGCTGCCTGCTGTACCACAAGTAAAATAACTGAGTTCAATCGTTGGAGATAAGGTGTGGTGAGAAAGATTAATTACTTAGCCCTCATATACATTTTAATCTGCGAGTTAACAGATGCCCTATGTTGTGACAGTCCATCACTGTCTTTTTGTCATACATGATTGAGGGTAGAAAAAGGGCATTGCATGCAACACCATGGATCACAGACTGCAAGTTTTGTTCAGTCTGGGAGCACTAGTACTTTTATTATTAATTTCAACAGCTCCCCTGATGATACTTCCCCAATCTAGTCCAGTCATCCTGAAGAAACTTCCCTGTAAAGAGCATTAGTTCACACAGGGTAGCGTTAACACAGATTTTTATAATAACTTAAATGAGAAGGTATCAATCTTTGAATTAAATTGTAATTTCTCAGTCTCATTTTTTTGACACGGTACTTTTCCATTTATTTCCTTGAAATACAGTTTCATTCGTTGATGCGCAATGATTTACCACTAAGTGGAGTTTTTAGGATAAATGTAGTGCTTGTGTCTGCTGACAGGCATACCTTATCTTCATCCATAAATATGAAGGCATTGGTGTAACTTAATATACAATTATGCATGTTCTTTATGTTACAATTTTTATGTGAAAGAGGTATCACTGTGAAAAGCTTGCTTTCCTCCAGCAAGGATTATTTTATGTGATTTGAAACAAGCTGCATTTGAATAGAATGGGAAAAATATACAATATCATTTTAACACTTTAAAAAAGTATTAATTATATTAAATTACCTACAAATAAACTAGGTGGGCTTTCTTTGCTAATTTTTCACTGTTTGGGTTACATATTTTTTAAATTTAAAAAATAAAACTTATTCAAAATTCCAGTTTTTTGAACACTTCCTATTTAGAAAGCAGTAAGTAAAATATATGTTGGAGCCAGAATATGATGCAAACAGATAAACAGTGCAGTCCAGCACTGCTTCTTTCTGCTGTCTAAGAGACCTGCTGTGCACTGAGGCTCAAAGGCTCAAGTGTGACCCTCTTACTGTATTATACAATTGTATTACACTATAAATCATATTTGCTGATAGATATTACTAACACACTGAATTCCCCTAAGGCTGAAAACTATGAATGGTGTTTTAGCACAGAAGTGTTAAGTACGTTGAACTTGTGTGTTAGGACTTGTTTGCGACAGAAATGTGACTAGTTTTTGGGACAGGTCTGCTTTTGCTGAGCAGGAAATACAAATTTTTATTTCTTACTGTGAAACACTCATGCTGGGGAACAGCACAGATCCAACCACCAGCTGCAGAGGTGGGGAGAGCAGTTTTCCCTGTCCTGTCCAAGCAATGTCAGGGAGGGACGGCCGACACCTCCAGCGAGTGCCTGTGGAGACCGAGTCCAGGAGGAGAGGGGGCTTTTAGTCGGGCTGGGCTGGATATAGCCTGAGTATTCCTTGGTATATGCCACGAGATCTCCAGCTGGCACTGCTGTGGGCCAGAAGAGTACAAAATTACCATTTTTCAGTCAAGAATCCTGCCCACCAGGTGCTCTATGTTCAGTTGTTGAATGAAATATCATTAAAGGACCAAGATCATTCCTTACTCCAAACTTCAAGAAAGAAAAGTCAGAGGCAGCCAAGCTGTGAGTGAGTCATGCAGGAATACACTAGCACACGTCTTGTACATAGTGATTTTGAGTACTGATAAGTAAAATACAAGAAACTACTAAAAGCTTGCTTAGAAAAGGCTTTATTTGAAGAACATTTTCTTAATTCTTTGGGAATTCAACAGATCTGTTGAATGTTATGCTGAAAACATCTAACCTGTCAATGTCATCTGTAAGGCTGCTCAAAGCCAATTTAAGATGGCACAAAAGAGATGCAGAGGGCATCAAAAGATGCAGAAAAGTCAAAGCAGCCCTCACCTCAGACTCAGTGCCTGCCTAATGTCACTGCCTATGCTGGCAGCAGAGGCAGAGGAATGGAGGAGGAGGGGGAGGCTTGCACAACTATTGCTTGCTCTCATCATCCCATAGGATCAATTTTCAGACCATTACCTACTTTCCTACACATGCAGACACACATAAATCACTGGTCCAGAGAGGATTTATAAGTTACCATCTGAGGAATCACTATCAAAACACAGACACCTTTTGCTTTATGGTTGTTTGTGGTTCTCCAGTAATGGCTAATGCTCAAACTCAGAAACAGCCCTGGCCCAGCTGTCCTACTGGGGACAACGTATAGTGCTTTCATCTTATTTTTCTCTAAGGCACAGCTGTGTCTTTGGGCTCCTTTAAATCTGTCTTCAGCTTAGTCATGGAGCAGAGGCTTTCTTCATTCCTGAGCCAGCCCCAGCAGACACAGCTATCTAGCAAGCCAGACTAGCCCTCTCCAGCACAATCGCAGGAAGTTATTCCAAGCCTCAGACAAATCCCATTTCTATCTCTGGAAGAGTAAAAGGTCAAAAAACATGAGGCTGTACCTCTGCCAGCAACACCAGCCCACGGTGGGGCTGAGCAGAGAGGATGTGAGCCCAGCAGCTGCCTCCGACCACAGCTCTGCCCTCCTGCAAGGACCACTGGCTCCTGCCCACATGCCTCCAGGAGCAGCGTGGGGCTCCAAAAGGGCTTCACAGGCTGCGTCATTCCACAGGCAACCCCAGGAGAGAGCAGAAAGAATGCATAAGGACCAGGTTACCAAAGCAGACTTTCCCTGGGAGTCAGCGGAGCCCTCTGGTCCCGCCTACCATATTACTCTTGGCATCCAGCCACATCCCCATCCTCTCCCAGCAGCAGGCAGCTTAATTACCACAAGTCCTGAATAGCTCTTGCCCTCTGCTTGCAGGGTACTAGCAAAACAGGAGGTTTCAAGGGCTCTCTGCAATTCTTCAGTAGCAGCCAGAGGTGCCAGCTCTGTCAGCTGCCCTGGCAAGACGTGCCTGCCACACCATGCTTTGGACACTGTGCTGTTGTATTGGCAGCTCCTGCAGTAGAAGCAGGGATGTGAGGCATTGTCTATCATCATTCCTCACTTTTCTCATAGGATTTCAGTAACGGCCTCTTCCCTCCTGTTGCGCTGCTGGCTTTTCTGCTTGGCTTTAGCAAAGGAGATACCTCATAGCGATGCATACAATGGTCGGCCCACGGCCCAATGATTCACAATGTGATGGGGCTGCTCCACCCCTAATGAAAACCAGGTCTAATTTTGAGAGGCCTTTGCTGAAGGAGCTATGCCCTCCTCATGCTGGGACCGGGAGTCTGCTATCAGCAGGTTGTGCTGTGTGTGAGCTGCTGGGGATGAAGCTGCTCCTCTGTGATGTTCTCCCTGTAGAGCTACAGCACCCAGTCCTTTCTCTGCATGGACCTCACAGTTCTTTTTTAATTTGCCCATCTTCCTTCAGCTTTCCTGCTCCTCCCATTCCTGTCTTCCCAATTTTCTTGCCCATCTGGGACTCCCCTACTCTCCCTTTTTTAGCTTTTATTTTAACTCTGCCTTTGAAAACTCTTAATAATCTGTAGTGTTGCTTTGCTCCTAGAAAATAAACACTCTTGAAATTACCTCTCCAAACAAAGCCTGCATCCCTTCTCCCATCACTACCTGTAAGCACCAACAGGCCCGTTGATACCCACATGCTGTCACTCCTAAAATGGCATCAGGCAGGAGCCTAAATGGCAGAGCCAGGGAGCAAAATATTGCCTGCTAAAACAGAAGTGGATTTGAGACCTGTTATAAAAAGCCTGCATGGCTCCCAGCACCACATTTCAACGGATGGCAGCCACAGGGAAAATCTGCTTTGTTTTTCTCTAATAGGCTGAGCACTGTAGCTTCAGTGCAGAGTTGAGGATGTTGCACAGGGTTTCTTTGTTGTGAGTGTGCCTGTGTCCACACTCTCCCTAAGATAAATGCTCTGAGTAGGGCTTTCCTAGCCAATGTGAAGGCACTGACTGTCCAGGATCCACTCTTTGAAATAAGCTGAAAGCACATTGTTGGGAACAAACCTTCAATTATTAAACCATTCTGTGGCTGACCATCACTGGTAAGAAGAGGAGGAGAACTCAACAGTGACTGGGAAAGGAGTGCACTTCCTGAGCCAGAAGAACCCTGTGGATCAATTCTGCTTGCACATTCAGTTGATCAGGAAATGGTCATAAGTGCAGAGAGTTTTGAATTTTTATGCATCTGCATTTTGGTTGGAGCAGATCTTAGTGTGTAATGCTGTCTTGGCATTTCTGCTGCTAGCTTCTCTGTCTTTCATTAATCTTTCCTATAGGGTTAGAAGCAATAAAACCCACTTCAAAATGGAAAATTATTTCTAAATTCAGCAGAGGAATTCCAAAGCAGCTGGAATCTCACTTCAGCTCCTGTTCTGCACTTCAAGTTGACAGCATTCAAGCAGTTCAAGTATTAGCATCAGCCACACTTATATTTGCTTCCTTCAGAAGTATATGCAAGCACTGCAGACTATGCAGATGACTGTTCATTTTGGCTTTGAAGATTTATAGAATTTGGGCTGGCTGAGGCATGGTTTTAAAACCAACTGACAACTCTTCCCATCAGAGGAAAGCAAACACATCTTGGTCATTTCCAAGGTCAGGTGGGAGCCTTTCATCCCAACAAAGCAGCATGGCCTCACCAGCTGATGGGATTGCATCATCTTGGGCAGCCCTCACTGCAGCCTTGCTAGGGCTAGCGCCAGATGTGATTCAGGTGCCCCAGATGTGCTTCAGATATTCCCCAGACATCACGATGCAGGGGGAACAAGTGTACAGATATTTCCTTCAGGGCAGGAAGTGTGTAGGTGAGCAGGCACAAAGGTAGTGGCACTGAGTTGCTATGACCAGCTGGGAAGGGCAGGGATGGCACAGGTGCCCTGTGAGGCACAGGGAATAGGCAGGAAAGGGAATGGGCAAGGAGCTTGTGCAGCTCTTCATATTCCCCATTTGTTTGCATCCTTGGCATAGGAGAGGGTAGCTGGTTGGAGGCATGACAGACCCTTACAGCCACATATTCATGGGACACAGCAGCCTGTATGTGAGGGATCCCTGATTCTTTAACTGCAGAAGACAGGAGGGCACGAGAAGGCACCTCTCACTGAAGCACATCCCATCTGTCTCTGTTTTTCCCTGGAGCCTGTTCAAACAGCATCAGCAGAAGAGGCAGCGGCACACCATCACACAGAAGCAGTCTCGTTGTCTTTTCCTCCTTCCTTGTCCTTTCTCTGTCTGCTTCCAGGGAGCCCTGGTGAGACAAGACAGCCAGCAGCATGCACAGAGCAAATGAAGCAGTGACAGTCTGCATCCAAATTCTTACTGCTCCCTGGTGACTTCATTTTTTGGGTGTAGCTCAGAGTGTATAAGCCACAGAAAAAAAAAAAAAATTGAGATAGGGAAAGGAGGAAGGAGAAGAGATAGAGAAGAAGTTGCAGAAAAGCAGAAATAAATGCTGTAGTTTTGAAAATGCCTGTGGAAAAACCCAGCTGGCTCATTGTCCTCACTTTTGTAACAGTAACATTGATACTATTTCACCATCCTACAAGCACATACTCTTCTGATAGCTTTACTGTTTAAAAAAGACATAGATCCAGATAGGCTGCACAATATCACTGCCTTCAACCGTGTTTACCAGTTTACATTCCTAAGAATCTGGATTTTGGTGTTTCATAGATTAGTGTGCTGACAGGTTGAAAAATGATAGAAAGGGAGCTATTACCCTTCTCCCACATTGCTCATATTTAAGACATTGCTGAGCATGTTAATTGCAAGTTGTACCCAGTACATCAAGCTGAACTTTCATTTCTAAAATCTGTCTTTACTCTCAAATTGTTCCACTATTTGTGGAGTTTGGCAGTGAGTTTTGCTCCTGCTGTACTCACAAAAAAATCTGCATTACTAATCCCTGTCAACTGGCTGAACACAACCCCAAAGAAAAGGAACCTGCTCAGGAAAGTTGGTCTGTCCTCCTGCAAGTGGCTCCTTCATCATCTTGCATCAATGAACTCTTCTGCGTGTGAAATCCATGGGGTTCTGCAGAAATGAGCACTTTTATTTTTCACTCTTTCTCTCCTTTCTGTTTGGGGAGGCCCTGTTGCTCTCCCTGGCATCAGCAGCCCTGCCAGGATTTCACATGTGGAACCTGGCCTTGCATAGCACAGCAAGGTGGTGAGGAGCAGCCCCACTTCTGCCCTTCCCTTGCCCCATGGCTGGAGTGGGGAAGCTCGGGTGCTCACACAGGTAAAGCGAGCAGTGGGGAGGCAGAAGTGGGTACACAATCCTTGCATTACAACTCATCCTTTTAGTGCCACAGTTAGTTTGGGCCTTCTACACCACAGAGACAGCAGGACACTACCCAGTACTGGATTAATTCAGTACTGATTCTGGTATCATCTGGTATCTGGACATTGAGGATTCTAGACCACACAGTGCACAGGCCAGCAGTAGGAAGCTAATTTGGGGCATCCTGAAGTTACTGCCTGCATGTCCAGGCAAAGCTGGGTTCGACAAATCTGAGGCATTTTCTATGAAATAAATCATGGTCCATAGCTGTTATAATGCTGCTGTGATCAGAGTGCAAGCCTGTAAATATGCTGGGATACCAGAATTCAGAGTGTTAAAGTGTGCAGCACGCCAGAAGTAATTGTTTTCCTTCTGCAGCCCATTATATTCGGATGTTGAGGAAGTGATTTAATATTTCTGAACATGTTGTGATTTCATCATTTGCTTCAGCAAGGGAAGCTTGAGAAGTCATGGAAATGAAGATAAACTTTACATATGCTCTTAGGACCTTATTTGCCATGCTGAGTTTTTTCAATAGCAGTTCTGTACAGCATATGCCAGCCCTGGCCACTCTCATGCCTCCACATCCAGGCAAAAATTTCAGCAGTAATAGGGGGCTGAAAAAGCTTAACCTATATGTGATTTGCAGTGAGAAGGACAAGTCTCAGGAGGTGAGAAGAGAAAGGGCTGATGATGAGGATGCTCCCTCATGAGGGGAAAATAGATGCAGACACTGATCTCTTACACTGATCTCCTGCCTGATAACCAGTAAGAGGACAAAAGAACAATATGCAACTGTGTCAGGGTAGGTTTTGGTGGATATCAGGAAAAACTTCTTCACCCAGAGGGTGGCTGGGCACTGCAACAGGCTCCCTAGGGAAGTGGTTATAACACCAAGCCTGACAGATTTCAGGAAATGTTTAGACAATGCTCTCAAGCACAGGGTGTAACTTTTGGAGATGGTGCTGTGTCCTTGTAGGTCCCCTCCAGCGCAGGGTGTTCTGTGATTCTGTGAGCAGCACAGCTCAGGACTCAGGTGTAGTCCCAAGTCCATGCCAGAAGCCAGTTTGTGCCCTGCTGCTCATTCCCAGTTCCACTAGAGCTTTATGCTCCATGAGCCAGTGTGAAATAGGCAGAGAAACAAAGTGCAGGTCTGCAGAATTTCACAGGCAGCATTGCCTTCCCAGAGTGGAAGAGGAACATGCAGTTCTCTCTTAAGCATGGGAAGTTTACATAAGCAATGTTTGGATACTTGAGCTGACTTTAACCAGCTGACTTTTTGAAATACACTTAAAACGTAAAGGAAAGTGGAGCTCATAGGGTGCTGTTTCTTCAAACTCTTCATCCTGAAACCCGCTTTCCTTGGATGACACACAGGGCTCAACAGCAACAGAAAAAGAAAGTGCTGACAACTCAGAGAGAATTCTTACACAAAAATACCCAAAACAAAACAAAACAAAGAAAAACAAAACCAAAACAAAACAACAACAACAAAAAAACCAAATAAACAAAAATAAACAAAAAAAACCCTGGCACAAGAAGCATTGCTTATATGTTTCCTAACTTTTATGTATTTTAAAATTAAAAATGAGAGGCAGTGGATGCTGCATATTATGAGCCATGTGAGTGATGGCCACTTCTACACAAACTAAGGAGAACGAAAAAATAAGTCTAAAAATATTTTAAAACTAGCTCTGCCTCCTGTCAAGTGTAAAGCAGATACTAATTTAAGACAACTTTTAAAGAAGTAAACCCAGTTCTGGAGATGTAACACTGCCTAGAGAACAATAAAAGATTAAGCATCACAATTTAGTTGATGAGAAGACAGGTAAAAACTACACAAGTGCAATTCCATAGCATAGCTGGTTTTCTAGGAATGTACTTTGAAGTGACCAATGAGTGTAAAACCAGCTATTGAGCACTTTCAGCCACCTTCGGTGTTGTTAAGGTTCAACTCAACCTGCTTTAAAGGAAGCATGGGCCACCTAAATATAACCTCTTTAAAAAACATCAGTATTTGCATATATACAATGTAAGGACTTCACCCAGCACATTCCACGGTCTGTTTGGGTTTGCGCCTTGCCCACATACTTGGTGTGCTCTTAAATACAATTATAATATTTACTAAATAGGTCTGACAAATAACTCTTAGTTTATAATCTGGTTTGTCTTCTGTAAATATTCACCAAGGGAATCTGGCCAGTGATGACTGGCTTTGGCTGAGCATCTGAATCACACAGCACTGCTTCCAGTTGGAGGCTGCAGAGACCTGATTGCTCAAACCGCATTTCTGGGACAAATACACAGCTTTCCAAACTTCACTTTATTTCACCATAATTCATTTGTGTTTTGATTGCATTCTAACAGCTTTCCCAGTGCACTAGACACTTTCTGCTCCCGCAGGAGCCCTGGCAGCCCACCATGGTACCCAGCTTGCCAGTCTGCCCGTGTTTCTCTAAGACCTGGGTGCTTGTGCTGCACAGTGCCTATCCTGTCCAGACATGGCTGGGGTAAGACCTATGGGGGCAGCCTGCCTTTCCCCTAACTGGGTCTTTCACCATGCCTGAAGTCACCAGCAGATA
>VRYO01002184.1:12001046-12016039 GCA_009812075.1 Sialia sialis | reverse complement strand
TTCTTCAATGAAAAAGGTGCGGCTTATATTCGTGAAATTACTGTAAATACTTTTGAAGATCTTAGTGTGCAAATGTTGATTCACCTACATTGCTGGCTCGGGCTGCCATCCTTCAGTGCTTCTCCCTCCCCTGTACTCCAGACTCAGCAATGGGTTGGCAGCACGGGCAGGTATTTACTTTGGTCTCTGCAGCTCCATGAGGCTGAGAGCACATTAATATTTGGGGCACTCCACAGTGGCAGCCAAGGCTGTTGACTTGTTTGAGCTTGGATATCACTAAAGGGCAGCTCCCCTGTCTCATTGCACCCACTCCACTTTCCTGCGTATTTCTATAGTTGCTGTGTAAGTCCCACAAGAAAAATCTACTTCAGCTAGCCAGGGGCTGCCTGGCTGCATGGGCCCCACCACAGGCCTGGGGAAGGTGCTGAGGGCCGCCATGCTGGAGATGGATCTGGGGGCCCACCCTTCCCAGGAGCGGTGCAGATTTGGGCAGCTATCTGGCATGTTTCCCCTTAGCCTTGCTCTCACGGCTGCTTAGCTATGATAGCCAGTGTTTTCTCTCAAAGACTCAGCCCTTTCCTCCTCTCCCATCACGAGCTGCTCTGACTGGGCACCTCTCCATCTCCAGTCTTGCAGCGCCAGCCCGATGACAAACTTGATCAAATTCTGTATCCACAGGGAAACAGGTTAGCAGGCAGCTTCTCAGAGACAGACCCAAACCAACAGAGCCACAGTGCCTCACAACACACAACCAGCCTTTGCCTCCTAAATGTACACACCATAGGCTTTTCCACAAAGCATAGCAGCAGTTTCCCTATTCTCTCACCAGCATTCCAGATTGTGCTAAACACAACCTACATGCTCCTTTAGAAACATGAAAATCAAAATACTCGGATATGAAATCAGGTACTGACTGGTCTGTCTTGCTTCAGGATGTTGTAGTGACCATCAGCAGGTAGCCCTGAGCTTCCACTTTTCCCCAGCTGACAATTACAGTGACAGGCAGACAGTTGCTCCCCTATCCCCTCCCTCCTCAGCTTGCTCAGATGCAAATGATTTCTATCTGATTTCCATCAGCAAGCACCAGGTGTATTTAAGCTGCAAGGTTGGTGGCTTTGAGAGGGGAAGGGGTTTTGTAGTACAGCTGGTTGGGTTGGCACTTTACTGCCCTCTCAGCCTGCTTTGGGAGATGAAGGAGCAGCTCTTGTCTCATGCCTTCTGAAACTTTTCTCTTTGGTTGTTTAGGGGTGATAGTGTGTTAGGAGATGGGGCCTTTGTGTCCTGGTTCGTCTGTGGGAGGTGTGTTGAACCTGTGTGGGACTTGGATTGCAGGTGACAGAAGTTTGAGCTCTTTTTGGTATTATATGTGAGGTACCTGCTAGCCTGTGTTCCAGTGTTGTATCTAGCAAGTCTAAAAGGTTCCTTCTCCATTAAACATGTTTCTTTTGTTTCTCTTTCCTGTGTGTGTTTCTCCTTTTCCCTGGCTTCCACAAAATTATGCTTGTCTAAGGTGTGTCAGTAATCTGTTACCTCTAGCTACTTGCAACAGAGAACAAATCTAATAGGTCAGATAGGGGCAAGACTTAGTTTTCTTTGTGCCGTACACTTTGAACCTCATCTCTGCTTCCTGTTTATTCCTGATGTAATGCCCCAGTCTGTAAGCCCCTCCTGTAAACAGGCTTGTTCAGCCTTGTAAGAGCTTTTTCCATGATATTTCATTTTCTGTTCTCTGTATTTGAAGAATCATTTGTTTTCAAAATAGATTGAGGTACTGCCAGGCTGAACAGACTTAATTTGATAAATTTTTGGGTGAATATTGACAGACTGTGAAAAGCTGGCTGCACTGCAAAAAAAACCCCGAAAAAATTATTTGAAGTACAAAAAGAAATGCTTTTTCTTGACATAATGATTATTGCCCATTTTATCTATCATCGTGCCTATGGGACCTCAGCATCAGCAAAATCTGTAGTGCCTAGATTATCTTAAACTGTACCAGTAAGGCCTCTTACCTCTTATTGAAAGCAGCCTGCACGCAGTTATTTGTCTTAAAATTGCCTGTCTTTGAAGTGATAGATCCACACTTTGTAAAAAAAGTGTGATCTTTAACTCAAACACAAGCTATCACCCAGATTTACATCATCCTTTTGCAAAGAGTTCTTGAGTAAGATTGAGGTTGGGAGGTTGTAGTAATGGTCTTTCAGATGTTTCTTTCAGTGAACTTTTAGCTCAAGTGAAGGTAGGTAAAGCAGCCAGTGTCTGTGCAGTTGTTGGAGGTCTCTGAGCAGTGTGCGAGCCCCTGCACCTTTCCCAGGTTTCCATTGGAGCTGAGGCAGCTGCAGCCTTAGCTTTGGCTGCTCCCTGGCCTGGCTGGTTTGGGCATGACGTATCCAACAGTTTTTATGGAGTTTGGCAAGGGTGAAGGTCCTAATGTCTTATTCTGGCTTTTCTCTGTGGGACAGAGATTAGGATTGATTTCTTCTGGCCTTCAGAGTAGGTGTTGGTGACAAATATAACCAACACAGAAGTGCTTATACTGTTGATGAACAAAAACAGCTGCTGAAAAAATAAAGGGGGAGGGACAGGTGAGGAAGTATATTATTTTGCTCCCAGGAACAGGGATGTGACTATACAGAGTGATGCTGCCAGGACTTCATTTAAGGCTCTATGGGACCCATACCTTCAGTCACAAGGGTCAGAAAACATCAGGTTTGCTTTAGGTTGACAGTGCCTGTGTAAATAATTGTCCTTTTGTAAGATGCTCAAGTTTTGATTTATTTTTAGCACTACAACTCCCTTAGGGCTTGTTCTAGGCTTTCAGAAATAACTAGCAGCTCATTAACAGCCTTGTAATAGCACTGAAAATCATAGGAGGGAAGCTGCACAGGGTATCTGAATCCCTGGGCTTTGCTGGGAAAAAGCACTTGTTCCCAGGTATGTGCAGGTCTCAGTATTTTTGTTTTACAAAGCAAAATGTGTTCTCTCTTCCACAGATGAGGTAGTGATGTATTGGATAATTTTGATTTTGAGGGGAAGGGATAATGTTAATCTTGACCTCCCAGGGACAACTCTCTGCCTGTTTTCCAATTTCCAATGCAAGTTGATAGCAAGTGCATCAAATAAAAATTACAATTTGGCTAGCTTATCAAAACAGCTATAAAACCTGAAAGAAAATGAGCATGGAGTACAAGTCCTATGAGGAACAGCTAAGAGAACTCAGGTTCTTCAGCCTGCAGAAGAGATGCCTGAGGGAGGACCTTATTACTCTAAAAGTACCTGAAATAAGGTTGTGGCCAGGTGAGGATTGGGCTCTTCTCTCAGTTAATAAGCAACAGGACAAGAGGAAGCAACCTCAGGTTGTTTCAGGGGAAGTTTAGTTTGGACGTAAGAAAAAATTTCTTCACTGAAAAGGTGGTTAAGCAGTGGAACAGGCTGCCCAGGGAATTGGTGGATGCACCATCCCTGGAATTCTTGAAAAAAACATGCAGATGTGGTGTTTAGGACCATGGCTTAGTGATGGGCTTGGCAGTGCTGGGTTGATGACCGGATTCAATGAGCTGAGGTGTCTCTTCAAGCCCTGATGATTCTGTATGTGGGCTGGTTGCTGTGGTAGGTGTTTGGCACTAAAGACCTGCTTTGTGCCCCTGCAGGCCTGGCGGAAGCGCTGGTTCGTGCTGCGCAGGGGCCGCATGAGTGGGAACCCGGACGTGCTGGAATACTACAGGAACAACCACTCCAAAAAGCCCATCCGCATCATAGACCTCAATGAATGTGAAGTGCTGAAGCACTCGGGGCCCAACTTCATCAAGAAGGAATTTCAGAACAACTTTGTGTTCATCGTGAGGACCACCTACCGCACCTTCTACTTGGTAGCCAAGACTGAGGAGGAGATGCAGATTTGGGTGCACAATATCAGCCAGATCTGTAACTTTGGACATCTAGAAGATGGCACAGGTAGGATCATGCACATCTAGGAAGCTGGGAAAATGCCCAGCGGTGACAGGAGGCATGGACCTTGCTGTCAGCTGGGCTGGGCAAGTGGAAGAGGACTGTAGTTCCTGTATCTCCATACAGCACTGAGATGCTGCTAAACCCTAATCTGAACCTTCTCAGGGACCTCACTGCTGCTGGGTGGAAATACTCATTGACTGCTTGGTCTCACTTTGAAGCAATTCCTGCTGGAGCAAACAGCAGGTCCTTAATAAGAAAAGGTGCTGTTTATATGAAAAGCTGACTATTATCTTCTGGGACCATTTATTTCATTACATGTCCTGTATTTATTTAGTTAAACTTAATGTAAGACACCTGCTCCAGGAAAACATCCTGCACAATTCCCATTTTCTCAGGCTTTGCTGCATGTGGAATGTGCACAGACTTGGGTGTATATGCATGTACATCAATCAATGACAGAAATAATAAGCTGCCTTAGTCTGTTAATATGAGGGGGAAAAAAAAAAGCAGAGGATAGGAGTGTTAAAAGTGTGTGTATAGACTTAAGAGATAGTCCTGCCACTGAAGCATAAAGGCTGCTCTTTGACCATTCCCCACACCTGCATATACTCCACAAAGTGAATTTCTTGAAAATCTGCCAAGAATTAACCACTCCAAGGTGGATGTAGCTAGCAATTAAGGTGGGGACCTGTACCATCATTAACTTACCTTTTAAATGAGACAATCAGGCCCAGATAACAGAAATGTCTTTTCCTTGACAATGCCAAGAGGCAGATACAGCAGCAATTTGAGAGTTTCAGAGGAAGTAAGTCAGAACGAAGCCTTTCAATGTGATAAAAGGCAGTGCAAGAGTAGAAAACAGGGGCCATGGAGGGACACAAGCCCTGGGGCAGTAATGTGTTTGGGGGTATTGTAGTGTGGCCAGGCAGTTTATCCTTCCACAGTCTTTGTGCTGCTGCACACAGAGTGCTGCTAGTGTCTGCAAGTGTTGCATGGCCACACCATTACCAAGCAACTTGATAGGAAACAAAGGCTATGGGAAAGGATTTATTTTAATCTATCATGGCTTCTGGTATTGCTTAGCTGCCTTTTGAATAGTGTCTTCTGAGGGAAATGGGAGTGGCAAGAACACTGCAGTGGTCCTATTACAAATGTGATGTCTGTTCTTTTCCCATTCACTTGAGAAACTACCATGAAAACGTGCTGACAGATTGTGTCAGTACAAGCTGCCCATGAATACAAATTCCAAAGTAGGCCTGGTAGGGATTGGAGTCTACTGCCCTTTGGAGCTTGGGTGGAATTAGGGATATTCAGTAACCACCTTCCTACTGTTCTACCGTTATTGATGCTGAGTTCTTGCTCTTGAATGGTTATTTCTGGTGCAGGATTATTTTAGATATAGTTTTACTAATTACTCTGAAATTAAGGTAAACCTTTCTATGCAAGAGAGAAAAGTAATTTTTGTCTCTCAGATGTGTAGGCAGCCTTCTCCAGGCACTGTGTGAGGATGTTCATGGGGGATGTGATCTGTGGCAGAGGAGCTAAGACAGTGGTTGTCCCAGACACATGCATTTATACTGAGAAATGCCTTCTGTTTTGCTGGTGCAGGCCGGTATTGCTTGTACGATTTGCACATGGACATAGTCAGTATTGCACATTGGTGTTTCTCTCCCAGCAAAGATTGCCTGTGTGGGCACTGATGGATGAGAAATGACAGCTCTTGCAGCAGCAGTTGGGAAAGCTGACACTCCAGCTTTCCAAGGTGGATATTACCACCCAAGAAGTTCAGCGGTGCTGATCATTTGCCTTGGTTCAGTACCAAGTCTGGCACCTGAACTTGCAGCCCTCATCAAGCCTCCAGACATGCACTTACTGTGTCTCTAACGCCAAATAGCTCCTAAGAGCTTCTATTTATCCTGCAGCTCCTGCCAGTGAGCGCAGGTCTGGGGTGTATCCAGGTCAGGCTGCCAAGCACATCCAGATCCTCTGATATAAATCTGCATAGCTCCAGAAGTTGCACATCACATTTCAAACAGTTGCTAATTGCTTCAGCTTTTCAGGATCTCCTAAAATTCTCAAAGACTCTGTAGGTTTAAACAAATTACCCTTAAAAATTAACATTATGAGAAAAGCCCTATTAAATGCCACATGCTTTTTTAACTTGAATGCTACTGTTTTAGAAAAATACTAGTCCCCACTATGAATCATATCACTCTTAATCTGTGCATCGCTGAAAATTTGCTGCAACTGAGGCCAAAACACAATCTGTTGCTTTCTCTGCTTAGTTACCAAAGTGTAGCCACAGGTTCATGCAGTGACTCATCTTTAAGCACTGTCCTGTGGTTCCCAATTAGTCCCTTCCAGCAGCAAACAAGCTGGATGGACAGCCAGGTCCCCACACCAGAGGTGTTGGCAGCTAGATGTGGAGCAAAGTTGTGAAAGCCATGGCTCCTGTGAGCACAGCTCTGTGGTCAATAAGAAAGGGGACAGCTGAGAGGCAGAGATGACATGGCAGCTCCAGGCAGATGTCAGGAAGGACTTGCCAGCAGCTGCTACAAGAAAGTGCTGCTGGTGGTGCTGGAAATGACAGGGGAGCTGGCACCTTTGGGGACTCAGGTAGAGGAGAGAGGAAGAGGCCTGCTCCTGGTTTTCCTATGCTAACTAAGCAAAATCCTGCTTCCATCTTTGGTGAAATCTCCCAATAGAGCTCCCTCCCCAGCCTCATGGGACTCATGCACATGCAGGGGATTGAGAGGATGCTTGGCCCAAGTGTCTGGGGCTGGGATGAAATGAAGTGGCTATGGGACATCAAAGACATATCCCATGTGCAATTGTAACAGCTTTTCACTGGAGAAACTAGTGGGAAGGTTATTTAACCAATTTCATTGGAAGCCTTACTGTTATTATTTCTACCTCCTTGGTATGTCAATGCACCCTCGGAGATGGTTGATGTGAGAAGAACACTGCTATTCCACCATGTCCCTGCACTGCTGTTGCACCATAACAATTACTGGGAGGGGGCTGGGGTCTGTAGCAGAAGGGAAAAGCCCTCCGTTTCTCCAAGCAATGGCCCTTCATTGATAGGAGAAGTCACTGTGGAAGATGCTGCACAGGCTCTGTGGTGAGTTTCTCCATAACTGCGGGGCAGAAGTGTTTTGTGTTAGTATCCACCAAAACAGTTATTTTGGCAGCTGAAGCCTCCTGCTGTCTCTCTGGCAAAGAAGATGGCAGGCACCAAACCTGCTCTCTGCCTTCTCACTGTTGAAAGTAGCCATGCATAATTTATTCCACCCAGCTGCTGTTGTGGTAGTTTTAATGCACATGATTTTGTTACCAGCAGAGCTGGCAGGGACAGGAATAGTCTCTGAGGAGCTGGCTGCAGGTCCCTGAGCCCCTGAAGGTCAGAAAAGGGCAGGCCTGTGCTGTCCCCATCCCTCCCTTCTGCTCACAACCGTTGCCATGTGGTCTGCAGCTCATAGCCTTTCCTGATGGGATAATCCATGGCTAAACCCTCTGAGTACCAGATGGAGTTCAGGCCTGTTCATTCTCTGTGTTAATAACCCAGAATGTCATTAATTTTTCTTATGCATTGTGGCAGTTTTAGTTGTTGGTTTGTTGGGGTTTTTTTAATGTAGTCAGATGGTGAAGTGAACATGCTTTTCTGAGATCCCTAGGGAGTTAGCCCAGTGTATATTTGATCATTGTCAACTTGCAAGACAGCTCTCAGAGTCCAAGATTTAAAAGCAGAGTTACTGTCTGAGCCAGCAAGATGAACAAAAGTTATTTTTCAGATGGGAAGGCTGCACCCCTCAGCTCTGCTTTGCAAATGTGAAACCCTGTAAAAGCCATTCCTTGTAGATGAACACTGATGAAACCCTGCTGCTGTAAGGACCTGCTCAAAATTAAAGCAAATGCTTTGCTTACATTTGAATTTAAGTATTTTCTTATATGCTTTGCTGACCTGAGGCCAGCCACTGCCAAGATCTCTGAAGCTAACTGGAGGAAGAAGCAGGGAGTCAATACCGGTAGATGGGAAGGAAAGAGGCAACTCCCTCCCAGGTTGAAAGGGATGAGATAAAGGATAGTGCAGGGGAGCGGGGGAAGATCAGATGTTTTATTCTTCTGCTGCTATCAGAAAGATGAGGGGTGAAGTCTGCTGTGGCTGACGTGGGACCCTAGATCACTAGAATCAGAAACTATCCTCAGTTGAAAGGGACCTGTAAGGATCATCAAGCCAAACTCCTGGCCCTGTACAGGGGGGCCCCAAGAATTGCACCATGTGCCTGAAAGGGTTTAGTTTGTGTTTAGTGATGTTGCTGCCTAAGCACTCAAGTTTTGGCAGCCCTCTTCATCCCTCCTGGTCTGCTTGTATGTATACGCAGCACCTCCCAGGGTTGAGAAGTGACTACGGCAACCTGGTAAAGTGCCAAGCCTTGTGGCTCTGTTGAGGTTGGGACTAGACTGGACCTGCTGGACAGTCTCAGGACCTCATCACACAGTACAGGATCTGGGCCACAGGATTCATGCAGATGGTCAAGTTCTGGATATCACCATTAGAGAAATCTGCCATCTTGCTGCACTTTGAAGGCATGTTAATTCTCAGTGTGGTTTTATCAGTAGTTGCTGGTTTCTTATGTTTGTTTTGCTGTGGGGTTTTTCATTTTGGAGAAGGGTTTTGCAGCTTTGACTCAGGCAGTGTCTGAGCCAGAGAGATGGGCATCCACTGCTAAGCCCTGCATGTGTCAAGGATCCAGTGAGCACTGCCCCATCCCACACAGCTCTGGTGAAGGAACTGCCATGCAGCAACCTTAAAGTTCATTAGAAAAATTGTATTCCATGAGGACTTGTGCTCTTGGTGCCACTGTTTGACCTTGCTGCCAGGAGCAGATGCTTTTGGAGTGCTGCTCTGCAAAGACATCCTTCACACTCTACAGCTGCCCATTGTGGGACGTCTGGCTTGCACTTGATTTTTTTTGAGTTGAAATGCCCCAAAAGCTTTGTTTTGCTTGACTCTGTGTGACTCAGCCATCTCTTCTTCCCTTCTGTCCAGCTCTCTAGCAGGGACAGAGGTTGGGAGAGGAACAGAGCCAGACTTCTCTGCTGCCTGGCAGTACTGAGGCCAGATGGGTCTGAGTGTCTCAGCCACACGCTGCCACTGAAGGGTGGCCTTGTGGTGTGAGCAGGCAGCCAGCTCTGGGGCAGCCCCACTGCCTGCAGCCCAGACCTCCTCCTGTCCCACTGCCAACCCACTCTGGGTTGGGGACACTTAAGTGCTATGCCCAGAGAAGGTGTCATTGAGCTCAGGCTCCCCATGCCTTGTGGCCTCCAGAAAAGTAGTGTCACTTCTCTCAGCAGAGCCAAAAAGCCTCTAGCTGGGCAGTAACAGACACAGCACTGCTCTTGTGGTTTGGTGTCCAGCTGAGAGAGGCATAAATAGCTTGCAGACAAGTTCAGAGCTTGGCTGGCTACTCCACAAGCTGGAAAGCTATTTTGTCTACTGAGATCTAAAAAGTGGCAAGAAATCAATTCCTTTCCTTGTCACCATTAATTTGAAGTTGTGGAGATGAATAATTAATTATTTGCTTTAGATACTTAAAAAAATACTTGATAAAGCAGGCTGCTTTAGCCCTTTCTTCAGCAGAGTCTGTTCTTCATCATTGGCTGCAGGATGGATGCCTTGACCCTGCAGGAGAGGGGGACTCCTGAGCAAGGTGTCTGCACTTCCTGTAGCTTGGAGGACCTTGACAGCCTGGGCAGGGGGAGCAAAATCAGGCTCCCCTCTACCCAGAACCAGTGTTTGCCTTGCAGTGTTACTGCTGCTCTGGTGTTAAGCATCTCTGGTGCAAAAGCAAGGTGCTGACAGCCACTTCTCAGCCGTGCCCTCCATTGCCATTGCAGGTTCTGTGGAGAGCCTGTCTCACACGACCTCGTCCCCGCAGCCCTCCCCAGCCGCCTCCACCCACGCCTCCCGCATCGCCGACCCCTCCTTCTCAGTCGACCATGCAGCTGCTGATGCTGCCGCCGAAGAGACCCCCAGCGAGTCTGAATCAGTCTTCCTCCCTGACTACCTCTTCCTGTCCAACTGTGAGTCGGGCAAGCTCAGCCACAACAGGTGAGTCCAGGGTCTGCCACATGTGTCAGGCTGGCGCTCCCCTCTGCCTGTCCAGGCATGAAACTGGGGCACATAGTCCTAAGGAGCCCTGACACTCAGGGCTGGCTCCCAAACACAACTGGGAACCACCAGCCTAATCCAATTTACAAGGTGTTTTTCATAGCACAGATCAGTGGTTGAGCATCATATGTTGGTCCTGTCCCTTTCCAAGGTGGGTGGCTGAGGATCTGGCACACAGCCTCCTCCAGATACCTGCTGCTGGCCAAGGTGCTCCACAAAGTGCCCCAACCTCCAGCCCAGCTCAGAGGGAAGGGACAGATCTTGTCCCAAACTGTGTGGTTGGGGTTTTTTTTGTTTTCTCTGTCCTTACAGCCAGGAGAAAAGCAAAGCTCAGGTCCTGACCTCTGTCTCCTTGCAGGTGTGACAGCTGGTCAAATTCAGACAGATCTCTGGAGCAAACATCATCAGACGAGGTTTTTGTTGACTCCTTGCAATCCCAGCCCTCTTTGTACCTTGTACAGCCAACCAGTGCTGGCACTGTGCACCAGGCTGGAGCCCCAATGGCAAATGCTAGCATTGTCTCCAGGAACATAGACATTGGTAGGCCATCCAGTGACTTTTCCTCCTCTTCTCCACTGCTGGGGACGCCACTAACACCAACGTTTCAGATTGACAAGAGCCAAAATGTACTGCCCTACGGTGTAACGCAGCTGGATGTGCTGTCCAACACACCCCCACCACGGCCACCCAAGCCAACCCACTTTTCAGACAGGAGAGGAGACAAGGAGACCCTCCAGAATGGGCATGCAGGGATCTGCCAGGCTCAGGTTTCTCTGGTGCCCAGAAGGATCTCTTTGTCCAGCTTGGACAACATGAGGAACTGGAAAGGTGAGTGTACTTCCAAGAGCCAGCAAAGCACCACCGGTGGGAGAGGCGGAGCTGCCCGCACATACAGAGTGGTTTTGACTTCCTGTTGCACTTCTCTGTCCTCCCCTCTGAAATCTTGCACTACTCAGTGTAACACAAAATACTGCTTTCAAATGAATTGGCAAACAGCATTCAGGCCTACCCCTTTGGTTCAGCTCCTGCTGTGTAGAAGCCTCTCAGTATGTGTACAGATGGGCAACAATTTGGCTCTGATCCCTTCAGGATGCCTCATGCCTTGCTAATTTTCCCCCTCCCTCTTCAGAAGAGAAAGCGTAGTGAAACCAAAATGAGAAGTCAGCCATTGAATTGGGCAATGCCAAACTCTTTATACAGGTCAAAGTGTGGGCTTGCATGTGGGAAAAGCCTCTGGAGCTGTGCTGCTTTGCTGCACCCAGTCTGTTCTATGAGAGCTGCGTGTCTTTTCACAGCTTAGAGTAAAGACCGGGAAGTCAGGGAGACACTGGGGGTGGGATGTAGTCCTGGTTGAACCAGGGACTCTGCATGTCCTTGAACAAATTCCATTCTGTCCTTGCACTTCTGTCAGGGCAGTCTGAAAACCTGCTGCTACAGAGCAAGGCAAGGCTGCAAAGCAAATTCTACTCTGAGCTGAGCTGGCTTTTCCACTTGCTCCTGAAACGACATCATCACAAATAAGAGCAATAGTCAAAGAACATCATGGTGTCAAAAAACAACATATGCAGGATGAGAAAGCTTTATTACATGGAGCCACAGAACAGAGGGAGGTAGCTGGAACACCTGGCTGGAAATCATCAAGTATATTGTAGTGATGTGAAAACCTTCATTTTTGATGAGGAAAAAAGTGTAGCTTTTTAAGGGTAAGCATTCTTTAGACCAAACAATGTGGGGCTGTTAGATCTAGCTCTCAAAGCTAAGAAGCTAAAGCAAGGAGGTCTCCGCTCAAACTGTTTATCAGTGTACAGAAAATTCTTGGAAGGTTTCTGGAGAAACACCCATCAATGGAATTGTTATTCTCAACTATCAGCTATGTTTGGTTGCTCCCTGAGAGGTGCTGCTCTTGCTTGTGCACATGTGGTTCCAATGCAGCTGGTTCATAATCCTCCAACCCAATTTACACCAGAACGTCTCTAAGATGATTAAGTGACCAAATGTCATGTTGTGCTGCTGTGCTGCAGGGTTGTCTCTGCCTGATGGGGGCAGCAATGAATTAATAAGTGCTGCTACTTTTTCCTACCCTAAGTGTAGCTGAAACTATTTGAATGGTTAAACTCTGAATTAAAACGTGTTTAACAGGAAAGATCAGAAAAATCAACAGGGAGAAAGCAGCAGTTCCTCACCAGCTTCCCCAGTGACTGCATTCAAGTTATATACTTAAGGTTTTGCCCTTGATAACCTGCAAAAGGTGCACAGATGTAATTAGCCCAGGGCAAAAGCAGCATGAGCTGGTGGAAGTGCCATGAAGGAAGATGAACTGTAAGGTACCTGTATCCTGGCATCTGCCACAGCCTTGTGCCTCAATGTCTCTTTGCCATAAAAAAGCTGTCCCAGGACAGTGACTGTGTCTATCCAAATATATATCTGCACTAACAGAATTGCTTTGCTCTTGTTTAGCTGTTTTTGCTGATACCACCACAAATGTCCCCAGTTGCAGTACTGACATCTCCACAAGAGCGGGGAATCGATTAGCATAGTTGCAGCAATTTAAGGCATTCCCATAGAAAAGCCATTTTTTGCACAGAAAATCCCCTTTCAGAAAAGGATGGTGGTTGTAAGCTTCTCTCACAGCTGATGTTCTATGCTCTGAACACTGGATTTTAGCAGTTTTTGGCTTTTGCTTGGAAAATGAAATTGACCTATACTAAGCCACAGGCCCACCTGCGCAAGGAGACGTGGAGACTTGTGATTGTGTCTCTGGTTGTCCATTCCCCATCTCCTTGCACCACATCAGCACTTTTGGATGGCAAAGCAAAGAATTTTTCTCCTACCATTTAGTTGTCCCATGCACACTTTCTGTACAATAACAAGGGTTTTGCTGGCACCTTAAAAGGCTCCTAAATAAATTTCCAAGAAATAATATCTATAATAGCCCTTTTCATATAATTTCCCCAATTTACAGATGGGAAAAAAGAGAACGACTAGAGCAGGAGCTGCATTTAAATTTTTGCTTGCTTGCTCCCAGACCAGTCTTTTTTCCCCAGTTGCTTGTGTTATAGGAAGCATAAGTTATAGCTGGATAATATATGAACAGGCTCCTTGGTTTCATCCTATTTAAAATAGATGTAATCATTCTTGAAGTGCTGCTGAGTTAGATCTGGTTTTATGTATCATTGTATTTCCTCATTTAGGAGTTACAGAATCATTATAAAACTCTAATTATTTTAAAGCCATATGTTTTACTCCAGAATTATCTCTGTAATGTTGCACTGCCTTATCCATTTTAATCACTTTTTTTTCCCCTTGCAGCAGACATGGAAGGCAGTTCCCTAAGAAGTCGAGATAAGAGGCTTAGCTTGAATTTGGTAAGTACTCTGTTTGCACAAATTTAAAACACTGGCACATAAACTTCAGAGTGAATTATTTCACATCCTGATATTTAATCATTCTTCTCCTCTGTTCAGCAGAAGAATTTTAAAAATTGAAAAAGTGCCTAGCTTTGGGCAACTTCTGTTCTGGCTGCTTTGTGACCTCAGGCAGTCTTTGAGAGAAGAGGGAGGGTGAGGCCTCAATACTGAGCACCCTGTTTTTAAAGATGAAGCTGGGTCTGTTATGAAAAGGTTATCAGCAGCCTCAAGAATTAAACTGTTGACCAAGAGCTCAGCCTGAGGAAAGGGTTTATTCCTTGGAAAAGGGGTCACTTTGTGGTCCTGAGGGATATCTCTTCTTTAGGACACCTTAAAATGTCTGCTCTCGAGGTGTCTGTGATTGAAGGCTCTATCAGTCCACAGCATCCTGCCTCCGCCTTTGACAGACACAGTTCTAAGCAGTACCATCTCACACCACATAGACAGTCTTCTGCCTGGTACTGAATGTTGTCTTCTGTTGGAGAGCCTTTGCTGGTGATGGGCAACTTATATTTTTTGCCCTTTTGAAAGCTTGCAAGGATTATAATCATTCCTTCTCATCACTCAGCCAGCACTAACCTGCATGGAGTGGTTTCTAATACTAATTCTCAGTGATCAGAAGCGAGTTGTAGATCTCTTAGCTTCCACATTTGCCAAAGTCTAGCTCATCAGGTGTTCCCCTTTCAGAGTTTTTTATATTCAGGATCGTCCTTCATTTTATAGGTCAGAATTACTGCTGTGACAGGCGAGTGCAGCCTCACTGAAGTTGGAGGATTTGACCAATAAAGTCACCAATCAATTTCATTCTAGTTTCCACCAGTGACTTGTGAAGCTCAAAGTGGACTGCTCCAGAGCTGGATTATTTATCTGAACTCGTGTGTTTGTCTCTTGTTGCTCCATCTTGTGCCTCTCTGTAAGGCCCTATCAGAACAATCCTGGCCTGGACTCAGTCCAGGTGTGTTCCCAGCTTGGAGGTGGCTGACTGTGCATTAATCGAGCTGTTTTTCTTTTGTGCAGCCATGCCGATTCTCGCCGCTGTACTCGCCAGCTGTGGACAGCACGGAGGACAGCTACGTGCCCATGCGTCCCAGCACCTCTCCCTCTGCGCCTGGCTCTGACTGTTCCCCCGACGGTTACATCCCCATGAGCCCTGGCTCGGCCACCTTCACCTTCCCTGTTGTCAGCACTGAAAAACTCACCAGCCCATTGCCTGAGCTTCCCTCCGATGTGGAGCCCCCCCCAGTGAACCGAGACCTCAAGCCTCGTCGGAAGTGTGAGCTCAGACCTAAAGTGCAAAGGGGGTCCTGATGGTGGGGACGTGGGTGACCTCCTTTGATAGTGTCCTTGGCATGTCATAAAGAAATTCCCCCTCTGGAGGATGGGTTGAAAAGCTGTGTATTGTATTGTATTTGCAGTAATTTCACACTTATAAGGCACACTGGAGTATAAGGCGCACTTCTGGGTAG